>CM077643.1:339884418-340484418 GCA_039707465.1 Rhabdophis nuchalis
TGGAGAATTTTGCTGATTTTATCTGTGGTGCCTTTAATATAGGGGAGGAGGGCGATGCCATTGTCTTGTTCTGTATTTTGGATCTTGGGGGGTGTCTGCTTTTGGATTAGTTTGGTAATTGTGTTTCTTTGGAATCCATTGGAGATTAATACCTTTGTGAGGGTGTGTAATTCATTTTTCAGGTGGTCTTTGTCAGCTAGGCGTTTGGTTCTGGAGATGAGGGTCTTGGCTACAGAGTTGATCTGTGCAGGGTGGTGATGGGATTGTGCGTTTAGGTAGCGGTTGGTGTGTGTTTTTTTCCGGTAGATGGTGTGTCCTAGGGAGCCATTGGGTTTTTTGTAGATTAGGACATCCAGAAAGGGAAGTTGGATGTTATCTTCTATTTCCATAGTGAATTGTATTTTGGGGTGTAGGCTGTTGAGATGTGTGAGGAAGTTGTCTAGTTTTTCTTTTCCGTGTGGCCAAATTACAAAAGTGTCATCTACATATCTAAGCCAGAGTTTGGGTTTGTGTTCAGATTTATCTAAGGCATTAGTTTCAAAGTGTTCCATGTAAAGGTTTGCGATGACTGGTGAGAGTGGTGATCCCATAGGTGCTCCTTCTATCTGTTTGTATCTTTGTCCATTATGAATGAAATATGTGTTAGTTAGACAGTGGTTGGTCAGATCCAGGATGTATTTGGGGGGGTTGTATTTGTTCTGGACCGAAGCCTGAAGATGGCAAGTGAGATCTTGCCGAAACATTGCAAAAATAATTTCATGCTTACACGGGAAAACACCCGAATACAACAATACCAGCATACCTACACCCGTGAAAATCTACGAAAGTATATATATATCTAGCTAGCTCTATGGAGAAAATTTTCTTCTATTTTCAATCCAGTGGAAGAACGTGGCTCCAAATGGAGAAATTACAGACCTTTCACAATGATCCCATTCCCCCAATTGCTTATGTATTCTTCAGGGTCACTTTTTATGAATAATGGAGAACGTGGAGGTGGTATCAGTTTGACAATGTGAGGATGGAATATATTCTGCAAGTAGTCAGCTCATAAGAAAATCCTGTTTAGGACAGGCTTGCCTGGTGAGAGATAGTTGAATTCAAACACATTATTTATAACAGTGATAAATATTGTGCATTCCATGGAACTCTCTGTATAACAGCTCTTTAGTAGATGTCACCAGTCTTAGTCAACTGCCATTAGTATCAGCCAATTAAACACATTTTATCCCCCTTTCACTGCTACAATTAATGTTTCAAAGATATGGCAGATATGTGTAAAATCTAATAAGAAAAATGAGGAGAGCTCTGGATGATATACCATATACTGCACACTCCATACTTTAAATGGAGAAATGAATACAATAGCAACTGGCAATTAGAAACTATACACTTTGGGTCTACTACACATTTAGACAAGAAAAACAAAATGCACAGGTACAGTATAGGTGGTACCTTGCTCAATAGTAGCAACTGTGAAAGGGATCTTGGAATCCTAGTGGACAACCATTTAAATATGAGCCAGCAGTGTGCAGCAGCTGCCAAAAAAACCAACACAGTTCTAGGCTGCATAAACAGAGGGATAGAATCAAGATTTGGAATATTGCATTCAGTTTTGGTCGCCACAATGTAAAAAAGATGTGGAGACTCTAGAAAGAATCCAGAAAGAATCTTTCTCTCCACAAAGAGAGCAGAGAAGAGCAAAAAAAGATAATTAGGGGACTTGGAGGCTAAAACATGAGGAATGATTGCAGGAACTGGGTATGTCTAGTTTAATGAAAAGAAGGACTAGGGGAGACATGATAGCAGTGTTCCAGTATTTCAGGGGTTGCCACAAAGAAGAGGGAGTCAATACCAGCATAACTATTCTCCAAGGCACCTGAGGGTAGAACAAGAAGCAATGGGTAGAAACTAATCAAGGAGAGAAGCAACTTAGAACTGAGGAGAAATTTCCTGACAGTTAGAACAATTAATCAGGGGAATAGCTTGCTTCCAGAAGTTGTGAATGCCCCAACACTGTAAGTGTTTAAGAAGATGTTGGATAGCCATTTGTCTGAAATGATATAGGGTTTCCTGCCTAGGCAGACTAGAAGACCTCCAAGGTCCGCTCCAACTCTGCTATTGTATTGTATTACACTTCATATACTGATAATATTTATGAATGTATAAATAACCATTGGATAAAGGAATAAAAAACTCATTCCAAAATAGAAAATTTCATGGCTTTATTCTCAACCCCATCTGCCTCACAGGTATAGTATTCTAAGAATAAAATTGGAGTAAGGGGTATTATTTTGGAAAAAATGGGATGTAATTCCAATGTCTGAGTGACTGAATGAATAGATTTCCATTCATCTGTTCACAAAATGCTACTTTATTTGAAAGGATACACTTTGTATTTGTACCAATACAAATGTTTTCATATTATTGCAAATATTATTTGATGAGATGGTTCTCTTCTAACGTTCTGATACTTGTGTGCTTGTGTGCTTCCCAAAAGAGACAACTTCCCTATCCTTGAGGTTAATGCTTTTGTGGTCCTTGGTAGGATATCCCTAGAGCTATTCAGAAGTCTCATCTCAAATTCCTCTCCCAGCTGATAAGAAACATCTGTAGCTGTTTTACTCTGCAGCTTTATTTGATGTCCCTTTGGGACATCAACATGGTGCATGGGAGTCTGAAGTTTACAATTAGCATCTTCAGTTAGACTCTCTAGACAGCGGAATGAGCCATTGCATTGCTCTGGAGTTATTAAACAAAAATATGTCTTAATTAAATTGTAAGCAAATTATGGTTCTTAAATCCTGAGCTTTCTCAAGTACTTTTCTGCTTGCATTGCTGCACCATCCTGACATTTCTTTGTTTCCTTTGCTCTTCACATTATATATAGTAGTCCTCATTTTAAACCTTAAATCTGCATCTCTGCTGTGAATGGCAATGTTCCAGAGGTTATGACCAACTTTTATTTTAGAATCCAGTACTTGATGTTACAAGTGTAACTCTAATACATAGCTGAGGAACACATACTTTCAATGCTCCTTCCCTAGGCTCACTTGCCAGATAATTAGAGGGAAAAAATTAAGCTTCTCTCTGCAATATATGTGACTGTTGTGTCCTCAAGCCTACGTCCCAGACAACTCGTCTGGTAACCTGTGAGTCACCGCATTCCAGAGCTGAGCCAGCAGCTGCAGTGATTAACAGAGACAAGCTGTCTGGAATCTGCCCGGGAAAATACTTACAATGTTGCAAGTGCTTGTCAGAAGTTCCTGCTTAAGGAACTCTATATAAGAGGCTCCTGACAAGAAACCTTGCCAGTTGAATCTTGTGTGTGTTGTAAATAGTGTGAATAAACGTTCCTGTTGTTTGACCATGCCTGAGTCGGAATCCTTTGTCTGATCTAACACTGGCGACGAAGGTTGGATTCAGGCCGTGGCCTTAGAACACAACGGGTACGAATACTTCAACAACAGAGCGCAGCGCGACGCACAGCCTCACCATGGCTACGGCGACAATGCCTCCGTTTGCACCGTTCGACCCGATGAAGGAACAATGGGCTTCCTTCTTAGCCCGGTTCGAGTGCTTCTTGATAGCCAGCGACTACGGCGAACTCGCGCCTGCCAGGAAGCTGAGCCTATTCCTCCAGTGCGGCGGCCCTGAATTGTTCGCTACCGCCCGAACCATAGCAGCACCCGCAGCGGTGCACGAAGTGCCGTGGGACGATCTCCTGGGCCGCCTGAGAGCACACTACGCGCCGGCGCCTTCCCGCATAGCGCATCGCTATGCATTCAGGCAATGTGTGCAACAGCCACAACAGTCGGTAGCCGAGTTCCTGCAGAAATTGAGAGCGACCGCAATTCCCTGCGAGTTCCCTGCTGGCTTCCTGGAGGAATCCCTACTGGAGCAGTTTGTATGCGGCGTAAGAGACATCCGCCTAAAGCGCCGCTTGCTTTCAAAAACTGTCCTGACTCTCGAGCAAGCGGTGGAAGAAGCACGCGCGACAGAATTGTCGGAGATCTCCACATCCGACATGGGCCGCGCGCGCCCTCCTCTTTTCCCCACTCCGCGAGCGTGTCTGGTAGACGAAATAGCGCCGCTGGATGAGCTGGAGGAGGAAGACCGTGGGGACTGCATGAGGGTGACCGGGCGCGTGCCGAATCGCGCATTCACACCGCAGCAGAAGTCCGGGAACTGCCTAGGCTGCGGAGGGGCCCACCAGAGACCAGAGTGCCCATTCAAGGCATCGGTGTGCCGCAGATGTGGCAGGAAAGGACACCTAGCAGCTGTGTGCCGTGCTGCCGCTCCAGCGACAACGCCAGCTGCCGCCTCCAGAACCGTTCCACCAGGACAACGAGGGTCGCAGAAGCGTTCAGGACGCTACCAGCCACAGCCGACTGACTGCTTCGCGCTGGCGGAGATGCCCCCAGCTCTAAGCTACGACCAGGCAGAGAGTAGGAGACTGTCAACAGTGGTTTGCTTAGAGGGGCTGGGGGTAAAAATGGAAATAGATTCAGGGTCCTCTAGATCACTCATGTCCTGGGCGCATTTAGTTAAGCTTTGCCCCAAGCTCAGGAAGCGGGATCTCGGCCCCACGGCGACGATCCTGAAAGATTACCAGGGCTCACAAATTCCCATTCTAGGTCTGCACAGAGTGAGAGTAGACTACGGCCCCTTCCACGGATCCCTTCCCATCCTGGTAGTGGCCAAACCCCTAGCTGCCTTGATCGGATTGGACTGGTTTCCAGCCTTGGGACTGTCAGTCCAAGGAGTACACAGCGTGCCAGCCAGTTCTCCGGTAGACGAAGTAATCAGAGAGTTCAACGACGTCTTTGATGGCAGCTTAGGAACGTACAAAGGCACTCCTGTTTCCCTAAATTTGGACCCCCAGGTTGCTCCAGTCCGCTTGAAGGCCCGCAGGCTGCCGTTCGCGCTGAAGCCCAAGGTTGAAGCGGAATTGGATCGATTGGTGGCGCAGGGCGTGCTCGAACCCGTCGATCAGGCGAAATGGGAGACCCCCATTGTGGTCCCCATTAAGCCCGACGGGTCCGTGAGGATCTGCGCCGACTATAAGTCGACGATCAACCTCGGGCTTCAGGCGAACCCATACCCGGTTCCGGTGGTGCAAGACCTACTCCACTCATTGGGACGAGGTCGAGTGTTCGCGAAACTGGATATGGCGCAGGCCTACCAACAGCTCCCGGTGGATGACGAGGCTGCGGAAGCGCAGACCATCGTGACCCACCGTGGGGCTTTCCGCTGTCGCCGTCTCCAATTCGGCGTGTCCGTAGCCCCGGGGATCTTCCAGAGCCTCATGGAGCGACTGCTCCATGGGCTCCCTGGCGTTGTACCGTATTTTGACGACGTCCTGATTGCTGCTTCCAGCATATCAGAACTCGCCAAAACGTTACGGAAGGTCCTCAGAGTTTTCAGGGGCGCGGGTTTAAAGTTGAAACGCAGCAAATGTACGTTTGCTGCGCCTAGGGTGGAATTCCTGGGATTCATGATTGACGCCCAAGGAATTCACCCAACCCCCTCCAAGGTCGAGGCCATCCAAAAGGCCCCCACTCCTGCCTCCAAAACGGAGCTGCAGGCATTCCTCGGCCTTTTGAATTTCTACGCGCCGTTTATTCCCCATAAGGCATCGCTAGCCGAGCCGCTGCATCGGTTGCTCGACCGATCCGCGGCCTGGCACTGGGGCAGCCGCGAAGCACACGCGTTCGCGGCTGTCAAAGCCATGCTCACGTCAGATGCGGTACTAGTCCAGTACCATGACAGGCTTCCTCTGACGCTTGCGTGCGATGCCTCCCCTTTTGGCCTGGGGGCTGTCCTTAGCCACGTCTTTCCAGACGGCTCGGAAGCCCCCATTGCTTTTTACTCCCGGACAATGTCTCAAACGGAGAGAAACTACAGCCAAATTGACAAGGAGGCTTTGGCTGTAGTGTCCGGGATTAAGAAGTTCCACAATTACCTCTATGGGCGGACCTTTTCTGTTGTCACGGACCATAAGCCGCTCCTTGGGCTATTGGCCGGTGACCGTCCGACACCCCCCATCCTGTCGCCCAGGATGACCTGCTGGATGGAATTCCTGGCAGCGTATGACTATACGCTGCTATACCGTCCTGGCAAGCAGATAGGGCATGCTAATGCCCTAAGCCGCTGCCCTCTCCCGGGGCCGGATCCGGCCCCTGTGCCTGCTCTCTCTGTCCTGATGGTCGCGGAGTCGGACTTGCCCCTGTCCTCTTCCGCCATTGCCGCTCACACCCGCGCAGACCCCGTCCTCGCCCAGGTCTGCCGATGGGTGCTGAGGGGCTGGCCTTCGGGCAGTGTGGCTGAAAACTTTCGGCCTTACAAGTCACGCCAGCTGGAGCTCTCGCTCCATTGCGGGTGCTTGTGTTGGGGAGATCGGGTCATCGTCCCTTCCCCTCTCCGGCACATGGTTCTTCAGTCGCTCCATGCCAACCACCCAGGCATCGTCCGTATGAAGGCATTGGCCCGGAGCTATGTCTGGTGGCCCGGCATGGACGCTGAAGTGGCGGAATGGGTGGCCGCCTGCTCCTCCTGCCAATCGTCCCGGCCGGCCCCGCCGGTCTCCCCGCCGAGGGAGTGGGACGCCCCCAGGAGCCCATGGTCCAGGCTCCACTTGGATTTCGCGGGTCCCTTCCATGGCCAGAATTTCCTCGTGGTGGTGGATGCGTTCTCACGTTGGGTGGAGGTGATTCTCATGGCTTCCACCACAGCGGAGTGCACGGTGCGTGCCTTGCGCCGTCTGTTCGCGACCCACGGGTTGCCGGACGTCGTTGTGTCCGACAACGGACCCCAATTTCAATCCTCCACCTTCTTGGACTTTCTGGCCACCCAAGGGATCCGCCACGCGCCGGTCGCCTCTTATCACCCGGCGTCTAATGGACGCGCGGAACGAGCCGTGCGCTCAGCCAAGGAAGCCTTGGCCCGTTTGGATAAAGGGGACTGGCAGGCAAGGGTGGCTGCGTACCTTTTGGGACAGCATGTCACACCTTGCCCGGCCACAGGGAAAAGCCCCGCGGAGCTCTTGATGGGCCGACGTTTGCGGACCACTCTGGACAGACTGCACCCCGATTACGACGGGTTGCAGAGGGGCAACCTGCAGATTCCCACTCCTCGTTTATTTGAAATTGGGGACCTGGTTTGGGCAAGGAACTTTTCAGGGGAGCCGCGATGGATTGCCGCAACCATTTTGGACGTAACCGGACCCTGTTCTTACAGAGTCGGCCTTCAGGATGGATCCGAGTGGCGGCGCCACCTGGATCAACTGAGGCGCCGCCTGCCCGAAACAGCAGTCACCACGCCAGGCCGTTCCTGCCCGTTGGCCCCCGTTGGGCCGTTGTTCTCTGCTCAAGCCGAGCAGTTGTTTGGAACCCCGGAGTCCCTTGCCGGTCCAGACCTCGTATCGGCGGGAACAGCACGGGGAGACCGCCAGGACCTCACAGCCCAATCTGACTCTCAGCTGGGGGCCTCGACCATCGGGGAACCACCCTACCAGAATAATACTCGCCAGCAAATGCCAACTACCTCAAGCCCGGTCGCCACGCCCCCTCGCCCGGACTTGCTAGGGTCGCCATTGCCGCCTACGGCGACTCCACCTCCGAGGGCAGGCCGCGATGACGTAGGCGAAGGCTCCGTGTCCCACAGGGAGGAGCGTCCTCAAGAACTAAGGCGGTCAGGGCGGACCCGACACCGCCCCGCCTATCTGAACGACTACGCGTGCGCATGTACTGTGTTGGACAGAGAACCTAGACACATGCGCACTGACTATGGGGGAAGGAGTGTTGTGTCCTCAAGCCTACGTCCCAGACAACTCGTCTGGTAACCTGTGAGTCACCGCATTCCGGAGCTGAGCCAGCAGCTGCAGTGATTAACAGAGACAAGCTGTCTGGAATCTGCCCGGGAAAATACTTACAATGTTGCAAGTGCTTGTCAGAAGTTCCTGCTTAAGGAACTCTATATAAGAGGCTCCTGACAAGAAACCTTGCCAGTTGAATCTTGTGTGTGTTGTAAATAGTGTGAATAAACGTTCCTGTTGTTTGACCATGCCTGAGTCGGAATCCTTTGTCTGATCTAACAGTGACCTCCAGGAATCATCCCAATAAAATACATAGGAATATGCCACTCTTTAGCAGAACAAAATTTAAAAGTTTAAAAGCTTCACAAATGAGTACTTAATATGTAAGGGAGACCCCAGAATTCTGAGCATTGTTGCGGTACATGCAGAATAAAGCAGAAATGGAAAGATAGAAAGGAAAAAGTCCTCTAAGTATTATCTTCTTATAAAAAAAGATATAATAATAATAATAATAATAATAATAATAATAATAATAATAATAATAATAATAATAATAATAATAATAATAATAATAATAATAATAATAATAATAATAATAATAATAATTTTATTTATAACCCGACTCGAGGCGGGGCACAGGGAATTAAAAAAACAGTTAAAACAGACAGAATACAAAGTTAAAAACAAATTAAACTTGCCCTGCGCTAAAAACTCCTATAAAACTAAAACTATCTCTAAAACCCCTAAACAATTTAAAATTTAAATTACCCTAGGCCAGCCAAGCAGAAGAAGTGTATTTTTAGTTGCTGTCGGAAGGAGCGAAGGTCTGTGGTTGTTCTGATTTCGGGGGGAAGGTCGTTCCAGAGGGTCGGGCCCACCACAGAGAAGGCCCTTCCCCTGGGCGTCGCCCGCTGGCAGAGCCTAGTGGACGGCACCCGGAGAAGTCCCTCTCTGTGGGAGCGAATCTATCCCTGTTTCTTCCTATCCAGAATCCATAGCCTTCAAACACCAAGAAAGAATGTATTAGTTTTACTTGGACCCATAGGATGAAAATGTATGCTGATGAAATCCAACCCTGTAGCTTTCCATCTGGTAATTTTCTGCACATTTTAAATAGGATCAGGGAGAACGTCACAAAGCAAAATCTCAGAACTGGACCTTTCCCGTACTTCCAATGCTGGCAGGAGCTGGAGCCAAATATAGAAAAATCATGCTTTTCTCCTATTTCCAACTCTCTGAATTAGTCCAGGATACTATGATCAATGGTGAGATCATATAAATCCAGGATGGAGGACCGTCTCTATTCTGATCCCAATAGAGATTATCCACAAGTGCAATCAACACCATTTCAATACTATCCCCAGCCCTGAAACCTGATTGGAAGGAGTCTAGATTAATTCCTTCTTAGGGGTCCCTGAAGGTTCAGCCTGATGCAACAGACTTCCCCTGTTGGATGGCTGGAGATAGGGAAGACCACTATTGGCTCCAACACCTATAATACTTTCTGGACAGATTTCTGGATTTGCAATTCACTTATCTAACTCAGGGGATCTTGGGGATCTCAGACTTCAGAGAGCACCAGGTGTGGGTTTCTTCCAGCATTACTGCTGGTTTGGTGTGCACGCGATTTTGCTCGTGCATATGCCAGATGTGTGCCCTGCGCACAGTTGCCAATAAATAAATAAATAAATAATAAATAAATAAATAAATAAATAAATAAATAAATAAATAAATAAATAAATAAATAAATAAATAAATAAATAAATAAATAAATAAATAAATAAATAAATAAATAAATAAATAAATAAATAAATAAATAAATAAATTTAATTTGTAGACCGTTCCCTCTCCCCGAAGGGACTCTGGGCGGTGCACAGGGGAATTAAAAACGTATAAACATAGATACATCATAAATATATAAAATCAAATTAAACAATTTATCCCTGCGCTAAAAAACCTAAAATCCTAAAAACTAAACCCCTTAAAAACCCAATTAAAACAATTTAGATGTTCAGACTAAAAAGGCTGGAAGGTAGGTTAGGCCAGGCCGGCCTGTTGGAAAAGATAAGTCTTGAGCTTTTGTCGGAAGGCGCGGAGGTCCATGGTTGTCCTGAGGTCGGGGGGTAGGTCGTTCCATAGAGCTGGGCCCGCCACAGAGAAGGCCCTTCCCCTGGGCATCGCCCGCTGGCATTGCCTAGTGGACGGCACCCGGAGAAGTCCCTCTCTGTGGGAGCGGATCGGTCGGAGGGATGTATGGGTCTGCACATGCGCAGAACATTTTAAAAGATGAAAAAAATGTCACAGTGAATGGGGAACCTGTTGGGGGGCATGGCGAGCATGCCATCCCACCAGTTCAGAGACCGAGTCACCATTTCCACTACCATTTCCACTGAACCAGTGTGAACCGTAGGAACCCACCTCTGGAGAGCACCAACCTTGAGCTACAAATATTCTCCTTTATTGGTACTTTTATAACAATAATGAACAACAGTATCAGGAAGAAAAGATACTTTAAAGTATAATCAAAGAATTCTTAGCCTATCATTACAAGTCTGACTACCAGGGGTCATTGCAATATTAGCTGATCCTTTCTATAGGGGATGCTGTTCCTCTTCCATTACATGTGAAGCTTCAGATGGGACGTGTGTGAAGTGGTGAGGTTGAAAAGTGATCCCCACATAGCCAATCTGACCAACCAACTCTATACTGGCAATTAGTGAGGTGACAGATAGCACACCCGATTTCAATAAGATTCAATAAGATCAACAGGCCATGTTGATAACTTGCAAAGTAGAAAGCAAAGGGTCATCTAGACAACTCTGGAATTAACAAAAGGGGCTAATTACATGAGCCCAATCACTCCCAATGATAGAAAAGTCAAAGAATCCGGTTTAGGAATTATAGATATTACTGTCTTATTCCATGACATCGGGACTTCTCCACCATGTAAAATTCCATTGAATAATTTTTGTAGTTTTGGTACTATTAGTTCCTTGAAATCTTTATAAAATTCAGCAGGTAATCCATCTTCTCCTGGGGTCTTCCCTAATTTTAACTCTTGTATTATTTCATTAATTTCCTCCTGTGTAATATCTCTTTCCATCAAGTCTTTGTATGTTTGATCTATCTTCATACCATATTTTCCAAGATGATTCTTCAATTTTTCTAAATCAATTGATTTCTTTAAGTATAATTTTTGAAAAAAATTCCTAGCTACTTCACATTTCTCCAATCTCTTATAACACCTTATACCTTTATCATCTATCAGAGAACCAATTTCTCTCTTTTGAGTTTTATTTTTCGCCGTCTTTGCCAATAACCTAGAATTTTTATTACTAAATTCAAAAAAATCCCTATTCAAATATCTTAAATTTTTTTTAACCAATTCAATATCTTCTTCTATCAATTTAGTTTTTAATAAGGTCAATTCCTCCAAACATTTTTTATCTTTCGTAAGTGAGAATTGGTTCTCCAATATCTTAATTTGTCTTGTATCCTGATCAATTTTTGCTTTGTATTCTCTATATTTCCTGCTTGACAATTTAATACTTTCTCCTCTAAATATGGCTTTCATGGTATCCCAAACAATTTCAAATTTGACCTCTTCATTATCATTCAATTCCCAACTTTCCTTCCATTTTTTGAATATCCATATTTTATCCTCCTCCCTTTTATACAATTTTTCATCATATCTCCAACCTCTTTCCTTTTTCTCAAAATTAAAATCTATTTCCATCATGACTTCTGCATGGTCAGAATCCTTAAAAATTCCCACATCTATTCTATCTACTTTATTCAGCAAATCTTTAGAAACAAAAATATAATCAATCCTTGAATAAGTATTATGTACCTTAGAACAAAATGTATACACCCTTTCAGGGCCTTTCAACTCTCTCCAAACATCTGCCACACTGTTTTGAAACATCCAATTATTTAAAATTTCCCCTTTATTTGTTTGTCTAAAGCGGGTAGGATTATTACTATCAATTTTATCCCTAATTAGGTTGAAATCTCCCGCCACAATTACTTTCCCTTCACTTTCTATTTCCAAAATCTTAGTAATTTTATCCAAAAAACCCTTTTGTTTTTCATTCGGTAAATATAAATTAACCAATGTCACTTTTTGCTCGTTAATATTCCCTGTAATTATTAAATATCTGCCTTCCTCATCTCTAATTACTTGTTTTTTCTCGAAGTGTACCCTATTTGATATCAATATCGCAACTCCTCTAGCTTTGGAAGTCCCAAAAGATTTTTCATAAATTTGCATACCTTTAATATTCATTCTATTAAAATCCTCAGATTTTTGATGAGTTTCCTGCAAAAATAATATATCTGGAGAATCCCTTTTAAATTTAAGTTCCAATCTTTTCCTTTTTATATGATTGCCTGTACCTTTCACGTTCCATGTCATTATTTTTATAAACCGCATTTAAGCGGTAACTTTTTTAAGCCTGACCCCTCCTCTTCCTTTATGTGCACACCAAACACCAAACAAAAAAGACATACAAAAACATAAAACTCCACAAACAATATATAACAAACAACATAAACAAAAAACTCAAATATCAAACACAACAACCACAACAAATAACAAGCAATCTTCATCCCCCACATCCTCAATCAGATATCGCCTCTATATAAAGAGTGCGGGGGAGTGGGACGTGCCGATGGTCGGATCACCTCTTCGGGCTGTTCTTTAAATTCCACTTTCAAAAAAAGAAGACAAGGCTGGCTTCACCCCGGACTCAGCTTCCTGCTTTTTACTAAGATCCTCCATCTTGTCTGGCGTTCGTTCAGTATCTTCACGAATTTTCTTATACTCAGAGACTGCCGGGGAAATTTCTTTTCTCTTTAAACTCTTGGGATCCTGGCCGCCAGTTGCACCTCTTTCTTCCAAAATTGGGGATTCCTCTTGTACTCCACCCGTCTTAAGCATATAATCTTTAATTTCTACCAAATCTTCCTCTTTCTCAATCAGCCCAAGCCCCCGAATTAATCTTAATACATCTGTTTCTGAAGTAATAGTATGCATCCTTCCTTTATAAAAAAACTTAAGTTGCTGTAGTGGCCTCCAATTGTACTTAATATCATTGTCTCTCAAGAGCTTTGTAACTGGTTTCAAATGATATCTCCAAGCTCTGTCTTCCCTGGAAATATCCGGAAAAACTTGAATCTCTTTCTCCTCAAACTTAGGAACACCTTCCAGATCTCTTATTTTTGCCATAACCTCTAGTTTATCTCCAA
Organism: Rhabdophis nuchalis; assembly: GCA_039707465.1. Taxonomy (NCBI): domain Eukaryota; kingdom Metazoa; phylum Chordata; class Lepidosauria; order Squamata; family Natricidae; genus Rhabdophis; species Rhabdophis nuchalis. Next base: position 339,897,482 of record CM077643.1, read on the forward strand.
GGTTTGCAAATCTTACTAAAACATTTCTAACCGCTCCACCTTGCCTCTTATAACCAATTCTAAAAACACTTACTAAATTTGCTGCTGTATATTCAAATCCAAAATCATTCAACCATTTTAGCACCCTCTGCTTCAAATCGTCCGGTCTATTTTCTGGAATATTACGTATAACAATATTGAATTTTCTAGCTTCTTCCTCCAAAAGACTAATTCTCTTATCTTGCTGCTGGTTTTTATAAAAAATTCCTTCCATCTTACGATCAATTTGTGCGTCGTGTGCATGAATTTGTTCAATTTCATCTTTAATAAATTTCACCTCCGCGTTTTGCTTTACAAAACTAACATTCAATTCACTTATCTGTTCTTTAGCTTTTTGAACTTCCAATGTCAAATTAGCCACATGATCCGTTAATCCGGTTAACTTTTCGCCAATTGTATTCAAAGCTCCGAAGATCCTTTCCAGCTCTGAAGGCTGTTGAGTCGACATTTCAGTTCAAAACAGACTTTATATTTATACTTCTTTGCCAAGAGGGTCTCTTATAAAGAATAAGGGCAAACAGTGTTCCAAATCAGATAAGGCTAAGCCGGCTTAAAATGCACCAAAAGAGCCAAAAAAAAAAAAAAAGCCTAGGGGAGCTTCCCCAGTTTATTTAACTTTTAAGCCTCCATTTTAAGTGTAATCGAAAAAGCTTGTCCGCTACATTCAGCTCACACAGTCCACTTTAAAAGAATTAGAAAGTTCAAAGGAGTTATAATCCACATGCCATCACCAACTTCCTTCTTTCTTAAACTTCAGCTTGTATTTACCGCCTTGTAGCAAGACAAAAGGCATGCAAATGATCTTTGCCAGAGACAAAGGGTAACCCCCCTTACCTCGGCCGCTCGCCAACTCTCTGCTCCACGGAGAAACAAAACTTTGAAATTCAAGCAGTTCGAGTTGTCCGATCACTTTGAAAAAGCAATTTACAAGTCACACCGACCTTCCAAAACATCTATAAACATTTCCAGCTCTCAGCGGCGCGTTTTAATCACTTTAATCCACATTTGTTGGTAAAAAGAAGCCCTACGAGGTGGAGAAAACGTCCTCACCTCATCCGGCCATAACCTCATCCGGCCATAATCCTATCGACCTATTTCTTTAATCAACCAAGATGCTAAAATATTTACAGCTATTATAAGTAATAGATTAAATAGTTTTATAGATAAATATATAAGTTATAACCAAGTAGGGTTTGTTAAAGGTAGATATATGAGTGATATAATTAGAAGAGTATTGAATATTATAGATGTAGCAGAGAATAATGGAGATGAATTAGGTATAATATCGTTAGATATTTTTAAAGCTTTTGATTCTGTACAATGGGATACTATAAAAGTAATTATCGAGGCATTAGGCTTTGGTAATAAATTTATACATGTTATTTCAAAACTGTATCAAAAAAGCAGTGCAAAGGTAAAGGTGAATGGAATAATGACGGAAGAGATTAAATTGGAAGCAGGCACGAGACAAGGATGTCCCTTGTCTCCAACATTATTTTTGTTAGTTATGGAAATTTTGATTAAATTGATAGAAGCAGATGAAGAAACCAATATAAGTCGGAACAAAGTAATTGAAGATGAAAATATAGGAAATATAGTAGATTGGTTAAGAGCCTTAGGAACTGAAAGTAGGAAGAAAAAAGTAATTCAAAAATTGGAGTTAAATTGGTTTGAAAAAATACAGGTAGAAAAATGGAATATGAAAGTAAGGGGAATATGTAACATAGATAGAAGTAAAACTAAGTTTGAAAGTTTAGTATCTCAAATTATTAAAGATGAAACCGGGTTAAAAGGACTCGTCAGTAAGATATACAGGATTATAAACTTTGATGGAAATCCACAAATGGTAATGAAAAAGAATTGGGAGGAAGATCTAAAGATTAAAATATTGGATTTGGATTGGAATGAGAATTGGAAGAGTCGGATTATGAGGACTTTATCTATAAGGATTAAAGAACATAATTTAAGGTTGTTTGGAAATGGTACTGGACCCCACTAAGATTATCACTGATAGATAAAAAAATGAATGATAAATGTTGGAGATGTAATACGGAATTGGGAACTTATGAGCATATGTGGTATAAATGTGTGAAAATTAAAAAGTTTTGGCAGCAATTAGAAGGAACAATGTGTGAAATGATGAAAAGAATAATAATATTGAGACCAGAAACTATATTGTTATTGATAATTAATGAACCAGAGTTAACAAAACACGAGAAAGAACTGATTAGAATTATGATTATAATGGGTAGAATTGTAATAGCAAGATATTGGAAAATAGAGGTAAATATTAAAATAGAAGAATGGTATTGTGAAATGTGGAAATTAGCCTTAAATGATAAAATGACGTGTGATATTAAATTTAGAGAGGGGGTTTATAAAAATGATATCTTTTGGAAGACTTGGAAGCCATTTGTGGACTATGCACTTGGAACTTTGGACGTCTCGACGCCTGTACCGAGGGAACGTGGATTTTGGAGATCCTAAAGATAATAGACGACACTTGAAACCAACTCTTCCTTTTGTTTTGTACAGCACTGGGTGATATATTGTAAAACAGTATAAAAATTTTAATAAAAAAAAAAAAAAAAAAAGAAAAGTCAAAGAATCTGGGAGAGATGAAATAAGTGGAAGTAATTCATTTCTCAGGACATTCTGTGTGTCAGTTAAAACCTAAGTTGGGATTACTTTTAATGGAAAATGCTCTACATAAATTGATAGGAAGACATTATTAAATACATTTTTTTTCAAAATTATCCTAGAATATTTTTTTTAGAATTTATTCCAGGAAGAACTTTTGTAGAGTTTTTATTATTATTATTACTATTTTGAAATATATAATATACAGCCACAGGCTGTATAATTTAGGCTCAAGACTAGCTTCGCCATCTTGATAATCCTAGGCAAGTAGTATATTTCAGTAGTATATTTCATGGAATGGCTTTTCATTATCCACCTTGTAAACAGAAGGCTTTTCAAAATATGGCTTTTCCTTAAGCATTTTTTGAATAAATGCAAGTCAAACAAGGCAGTGTTTTCAAATAATAATCCTGCTCATACATCTTTTGGACACAGCGTATTTGTTTCTATTGGAAAGGTTTGCAAGGGAGAATGTGACTATTGATACAGCTAAGGCAATTGTACTTCATTACAGGGAAGTGCTGGCCAGTTTTCAACAAAGTTCATGAGGAAAAGGTTGTTCATCTGTTCTGCAGATACAAATAATAGCTTTTTCAGGTTGAAACATATGCTTACATTCATTCTTTTTTTCCCCTGATGGCCAGATGGATAGATAGAAAAGTATACACGCTCACACATTCAGATAGCCAGAATATATTTTATAGGATTTTGTGCACCCAAAGTTGAAGGAATAGTACATTCTGATTTTTGATTAGATAAAAGGTTGTAAGTAATACTAAGGATGTGTGTTTATTCTATTGTAATTCCTGCCCCCTGGAATAGCAACTCCTTCAAGATATGTAGGGATCCACTGTCCATGTTAATAAGACTAACAGAGTTGGAAGACACCTTGGAGGCCTTCTAGTCCAACCCTCTGATCAGACAGGAAACCCTGCTGTAGAAATCACTCCTGACTTGGGTCAGGAGGGCTTAAGGAGTCCTGGTATTTTTTTTAAATATTAATGTTGTCTTGCTGAAGAGTTATTTCTTCTTATGTTGTGTTTTTAACGATGTTTCAAATACATATTTTACACTTTACATGCTGTCTAGAGTCTTTTTGGAATTGGATGGCCTGACAAACCCAATCTAATCCAATCATCAATCAATGTAGACATTTTGATTCGATTAATCATGGAAAATGTTCATCTTAAAAACATCATTCATTGGATATTTATTTAATAAACTGCATTATTGGAAAGGGATTGGATTTAGTACTTTTATGCTATTTGTAGTCAATTTGGTATGATGGATGGCTAAGTAAGGAAGTATTAGAGTATTCCCCTGTACTTTGAGCCACCAGGAAGCAATAAAGAATAATAAAACTTAAACTGTCAAAGAACCTGTAGAGAAACTGTGCCAAACCAATACAGTGAATGTCTTACTTTAAGACATACACTTTAAAACTGTTTATGAACTAAACTCTTACTTTTTCACCCACATTTCTGGGCTGGCAGACTTGCTGGCAAGACTCATTGGCAAATGTAGCATCTTCTGGGAATGATCTAGTTATAATTTGCTTTTCTGGGATGCCAGTAAAGTCTTGTTAGTATGTCTCATTGGCAGGTTTAGGTTTTTCTGGAACATTGAACTATGCCAATTGGTTAACTCTTGTTTGTCCCTTTCTCTTCTGTACACTCTGACAACTGCTTTAAAGCTCTTGTTGCATGTATTACACTATGATGCAAAGAAAATTTCACACACACACACACACACAGATACGCAAACATGTCTAACTACAAGTACACAGTCACAAATGTATTTAAGACAAACAAAATTCATGCTAAATTAGGAACAAAAAAACAACTAATGAGAAAAGAAAATCAGAGGATGAGAGTGATAATTGTCATTGGTTGGCCGCTTATGACGATACCAAGTTGTCCTCACAAAAATCAATCCATCCACAACATTGTCCACACATGGAAAGAATGCTTTAAAATTGTTTAAGACTACCAAAACAGGAAGCACCAGTTAATCTATTGGACTATGACATTAATCTGGGTCTTTGTAAAGGCTTTTGAAGATATTTGAATGAATTTATTGATTGAAGTTAAAGATGTGAGTGAATTAAAATTTAGGTCAAATTTTTGTACAGCCTCAGTATATAGTTGCCACTTGTTGGGTGATCCATTCTATTGGAATCCCTGTGAAATCAAAGTTAACGTATTTCTGGAGAAACTGAAGACCTAATATTTGAGGGCGTACCAAGGTTTTTCCTTTCAGATCTTTCCTGACTGTGGACAAATCTGGTGACATAAGCAAAGATATTTAGGTTTGTAGCAGATCAGGATACCTATCTATCTATTATCTATCCACACACACATATATGTATTTGTGTGTGTTTGTGTATAAAAATAAGATGGACAATTATATTATATGAATTTTAAAATAAATAAATAAAATTTAAAAAACATTCTGGACAAATAACTGAAGAGGGCTATCTCTTAGTATTTAGGAGTGATGTAACATTTACATTAAGTAATTTTAGAGACCAAACCAGTTGTTCCCAATATGGGGCCCATTCCCCATTAGGGGGGCAATTTTATTTTTAAAGGGGCAATTTGAACCTTATTTAAACCAAGTTAATGGCCTTTTAGGCTTCCTCCACATGAGTAGAATTCACTTTTTGAGTAAAGTCAGAATTATATATGGGGGGGGGGTGGAAATCAAGATTTTAGAGAGGTTTAGGTGGGGCAAGGCAAAAAAGTGAACCTCTGGTCCCTTTTCCTCTGATGGAACTTGAAACATGAGCAAATATTCAAAGGGAAGCACAGATATGACCAGGTCCCACATCCTTCCTTTCTTCGTTGCATAGCATAGCTCTTGTTTCTCCTTATAAACACAGTTAATCATGCTATCTTCTATGAATCTATTGTCTTTATCAACAATTACTTTGGTTTTCTATTTATTTTGCAATGTCTTCATCATTGTGAATATCATCAGCATGATGTTATGGCTAAAAATGTCATGGAAGTAATGACAAAAATAATTTTGGATTTTTCTTTGAAAAAAAATGTATAAATTGCCTTTCTTCATCATCTCATGATTAAAGCAAACTTTGGCACTAACTCAGGAAGAACAAAAGCTCCCTTCAGGCCTTATTGTGCCTATTTGTTTAACACATACGTGGAAAGCAATGTCATGTTCTATCCTGCTCTGCTCGCTGCTGTCATGTATCCCTCATTCATTGGGTTCATGTTCAGAAGGCAAATGTATGCAGGGAAGAAACTTTTGTTGTATAGGACATAGCTGGCTGGAGATTTCTGAGAGTTGAAGTCCACAAGTCTTAAAGTTGCCAAGTTTGGGAACCTCTGGTATAGGAGTTCACATGGAGATTCCTGTGTGTCTTTAATTTTAATTCACCTTAGGTATTAAAATTGCAGCAGGAAGAAGCTCTTAGCTGGCTTTGGTTATTCTCAACAAATCTAATCAGGGTATACCTAGTTAATCCTTGGAGGAGACCTCAGCAGGCTTTAGGCTAGGCTAGGCCGTTGGAATAAACATTCTGCAAGAAGGCAGTGACAAATCATTGCTGTATTATTGCCCAAAAAGATAAGCAACTAACTTAATTTGGTGGAGACCTAATTTAGAAATGGAAAAAAAAAAACTACTGGATGAAATACCTTGAAATAAAATACACCAGTATAAGATAGATGGACTTCAGCTCCAGAATTCTCCAGCCAGCATACTGGAATTTCTGGAAGTTGTCCACATATTTTAAAGTTGCCAAAATTGAGAAACACTGAAATAGTGATAGCAGTATGGTTAAATTCAAAGAGTGTGCAAAATCTGAACATTTTTATATTTCAAGTGTCCTTCACTAATCTAAACTGGTTGGGAAGAAAGAAAAACAGAGGTAAAATTGACTGCAATCTTAACAAAGCTGACTATAATTTGGGCTGCTATTTTCAATCTCAAAAGTGAATATTGCAGGGCCATTTGTAGGGGAGAAAAAATGTGGCTGACCTTACAGTCAGCTTTGCACCAGCTGACCTGGCTAGACAATGGGATGCAGGGTAATCAGACATGATGCAAAGTAGCTGATTTTGTTTCTTTTCTGTGAATCAAAGGGAATCTATGTCTCAGTAAGAGGAATATCCTTTTCATTTTAACAGCTGGGATATTAGGAACATTTATTTTCTTCAACTCTCCAAACCCTACTTCATTTTAACACCTGAACAACATTCCGCACCTGAAAAGATCCCTCTCATCTTTTCTTATTCCCTCAATTAACTCACCTAATGAAAAATTATTGAAACTCCAAATGGTGATTTTATACAACTACCATTGACTGAATAAAAGTTATTGGTTCAACGGGTTTTGGATATTTGCCTTGTTTTCAATATGACTAATATGTATTCCCTCGTGGAACTGCATCTACATGGAAGGAAGTATGCAATGGGGTTCCCCAAGGCTCTGTCTTAGCCCATGACTTAGATGAGGCAATAGAAGGGGAACTTGTCAATTGTGCAGAGGACACCAAGGAATAGCCAATACTCCAGAAAATAGGATCATGATATAGAAGGATCTTGACAGACCTGAGAACTGAGTTCATTATAACAAAATGAAATTCAATATAGAGAAAAGTAAGGTTTTACATTTAGGCAAGAAAAACCAAATGCACAAGTATAGAATAGGTGGGACTTGGCTCAACAGTAACTGCAAGAGGGATCTTGGAGTTCTAGTGGACAATCAGTTATATATGTGTGTGTGTTGCAGCTGCCAAAAAAGACAACCCTAAGCTGCATTAATAGAGGGATAGCATCGACTTCCTGTTCGGGCTTCTGGCGGCGATGGACGAGTCCTGGGACTCGTCTGCCGTTTTGTTCTTTTTTCGGCCCCAAACGGGGAGGGGCACCCCTTTTTTTAGGGACCCCCCCATAGGATCGGCTTGCCTGGACCTTCCTAGCCTGGCGGTGGCCGGGGGAAGGTCCTTGTCTTCAGTCTAGGAGGAAGAAGACATGCTGCGGGGGGCTTGGTTCCCTTCGCCAATGGAGGACGGTAACAAATAGCGGATTTGGAGAGAGTGGGAGCGTTCGAGCCGGATGGCTTTGCCGGGGCTTTGGCGGCGAGGTAGAGTGTAAGTCACTTTGACTTTTTTGCTGGCAGCTTTGATTAAAAGAAACGATGGAGGGGGGTGTTTGTTAAACTCCCCCTCGGATTTATAGCAGCGGCGTTTGGAAATGGCTCCTCGATTGCGAGGAAGCGGAGATTTCTCATCCGGACTTTGTTGAAGAAGTGAAAGTCCCTCGCGGTTTGTTTCTAGCTACAATGTATCTAAGTCAGGCTTTATTGGAACAATTTTCTCTGTTGCTTTCTCCTGCTGGCTTCCAGATTGGGCGGGGGAAGATGGCCTCCCTTTGTTCCTAAATGACTATTCTTTATGGAAAATTTCCAACATTCCTTTGTGACCCTGACTGTCTCTCTCTACCAATGGAGGATTTTTGTGATTAATTGATTCCTTCCCTGGAGTGCCTTCTTTGTCTTCATAATTGACTGTGAAAATTGCTTTTCTCTCTGGATTTTATAACTTTCTACAACACCAATTTGAACTTTTTCTCTGGGCTTGCTCCAGCGGCCGCACCCAAAAAACGCCATCTTAGTGGCACTGACTTAAACAGCTTACCATGGCTTCTAAAAAGCAACCAGAATCAGGCTTGGAAGCAAGAATGACAGCTATGGAGGAAGTGTTACACTCTTTGGTACTGGAAATTAAAGAACTTAGAAAAGACCACTGCAGTTCTAAATTAGAGCTCTTGGAGACACAGAAGAAATTGATGCAGAATACACAGAAGACTGAAGAGTTGGAAGTGGGGCTGGCTGGGGCAAAGGGAGAACTTAAAAATGTTAATACTGAAATTGGAGATTTAACTGGTCATATGTCTAGGATGGATTTTGAAAGGATGTCATATTTTTTAAGATTTCAGAATATTCCGGAAGAATCTGGTGAATGCCTTCCTGATCCTATGAGCACAATTTTAGCAGACTACTTACACAAACCTAAGGAAGAGATCAGGGGGGACATTGACCTGGTTTATAGAATAAATTCAGCATATGCCAGGATAAATGAACTACCCAGAGAGATACATATTAAATTTGTTAGAAGGTCTACCAGGGAGGGAATATTGAGGGCGCAGAGAGAGGGTCCATTAACGTACCAACAAAAGGAAGTCACTATCTTGAAGCAGATCCCGAAAAAGATTAGAGAGGTGAGGAGGAAATATTCCTTCTTATCTAAAAAATTGTTTAACCAGGGGATTTGGTTCAAGTGGGTGATGCCAAAAGGGATGTTGGTGTTCTGGGAAGGAGGGAGAGTAAGGATTAAAACAGTTGCTGAGGCGGAAGCCTTTCTTAAAAAATATTCCTCTATCCTGGGGGATGAAACTGGAGGAGCGGAGGGGGCCACGGCCCCGCCCACTGGGGGTCAGGGAGGAGAGCAAGAAGACACAATTGCCAAGAGACTTAGATCTAAAAAATGACTTTTTAAATACAGTATAACTTTTGTTTGGATGTTTGTACACGATTGCTAGCATAGAATTTGGAATTTACAATGATGTATGCATTTCTCTTCATCTTGTAGTACTATTGAAATATGTATTATCTATGTTTTGTTAAGAAGCCCCGGAGGGGGCCAACGATCTCGACGTGAAAGTTCTCAAAATATTTTTTCAACTCACCTTACCCTACCCTACCTAAAAAATTTGTAAAACTCAATAAAACTTTTTCAATACAAAAATAGAGGGATAGCATCAAGATCTTGTGAAGTGTATTTATAACTGTTTTACAATGCCTTGGTAAGACTGTATGTTGAATATTGCATTTTGTTGTCATGATATAAAAAATTATGTTGAGACTCTAGAAAGGGTACAGAAAAGAGCAACAAAGATGATTAGAAGAAACATATGAAGAATAGTTGCAGAAATTGGGTATGTCTACTTTAATGAAAAGAAGGACTAGGGGTGACATGATAGCAGTGTTCCAATATCTAAGGGACTGCTACAAAGAAGAGGGAGTCAACCTGTTCTCCAAAGCACCTGAAAGCAAGACAAGAAACAATGGATGGAAACTAATCAAGGAGAGAAGCAATCTAGAACTAAGGAAAATTTGCTTACAGTGGGAACAATTAACCCATAGAATAGCTTGCCTTCAGCAGTTGTGAGTGCTCCATCATTGGAGGCTTTTAAGAAGAGTCTGGAAAACAATTGTCTGAAATGGTATAGGATCTCCTGCTTACGCAGGGGTTTGGAAGGTTTCCCCCCAACTCTATTATTCTGTTATTTTTGAGGTTTTGTTGTTATTTTATATGTACTATTCAGGAACATAGCCCTCTGTAAAAAAATTAATAGAAGTTCTGAAACAGAAACAGAAAAATGAGAGAAGAATACAGAAATGGGCATATTGTCGAACAGGGGAGGAACATGTGGAATATCCATATTTTGTTTTGTTTTGTTACAATAAATTGTGGGAATAAGAGGACTGATTCCTTTGCTTCTCTAGAAGGTGAACTTTGAGATGGGATTTAAAGGAAAGTGAGGTGGATTTGAAAGACACGTTTAGGCATCAGATCAGCATGGGAAAAAGAAATCGGTAGAAGCTTTTCCGTTTTAAAGCAATTTTATTGGGTTTTACAGTATTTTCGGGAAAAGGGGTAATATAGGGTAATATATATAAACATTTTTTTTTTAAAATTGAAAAAGTTTTATTGGTTTTACATTTTTTAACAGGATAGGGTAATGGTTACAAAGAAATTTTGAGAGCATTCACGTCAGAGTCGTCGGACCTTCCGAGACCTCAAAATACACATTAAAAAAGTTAACATAGAAAACATTTTCCATACCACTACAAGATGGAAGCAAGTACATTTACCTAAATTCTCCCTTCCATGCTGTCAGACATTTACAAAAAGTCCGGATAGAAATATTATACAAAATTGTTCAAGAAAAATCAAGGCAAAGTTATTTTTTTGATCTAAGTCTTTTGGCTATTGTATCTTCTTTCTCTCCTCCCTGGCCCCCCGCGGGCGGGGCCGTGACCCCCTCTGTCCCCCCTGGATCTTCCCCCAGGGCAGAGGAATATTTTTTAAGAAAGGCTTCCGCCTCAGCAACTGTTTTAATCCTCACTCTTCCTCCTTCCCAGAACACCAGCATCCCTTCAGGTGTCATCCACTTGAACCAAATCCCGTGATCAAACAAGGTTTTAGACAAGAAGGAAAATTTCCTTCTTGAATCTCTAATTTTTCTAGGGATCTGCTTCAAGATAGTGACCATTTCTCGTTGATAAATTAAAGGTTTCTCTCTCTGCGCTTTCAGGATTTCCTCTCTGGTTGACCTTCTAACAAATTTCACATGTATCTCTCTAGGCACTTCATTCATCTTGGCATATGCAGAATTAATTCTATAGGCTAGGTCAATGTCCCCCCTGATCTCATCTTTGGGTTTTTGTAAATAGTCTGCTAAAATTGTACTCATAAGATCAGGTAGGCATTCACCAGATTCCTCAAGAACATTCTGAAATCTCAAAAAATATGTCATTCTTTCCATATCTATCCTAGACACATGCCCATTTATTTCCCCCACCTCATTAGAAACATTTTTAATCTCTCCCTTAGCCCCCTCCAGCCCCCCCTCCAATTCCTCGGTCTTCTGTGTATTCTCCAACACTTGCTTCCGGGTATCCAATAGTTCCTTTTTAAAAGTACTATTTTCAGCCCTCTGGGCCTTTATTTCTGATATCAAAGTTTGCATAGAGGTTTCAAGATAAGCCATCCTTTGTTCCAAATTTACAAGTGCTGCTTCTTGTGCCATGGTTAAAAGTTAGAGTCACTGCCACCAAGATGGCGTTTTCCGGGTGGGGCTGGTGGGTCAGATCAGGAGCTCAGTTCAATTCAGGGCTGTGAAGTTGCAAACAATTCAGAAACCAAAAGAGACACAATTTCCCAAATCAGCAAATAGTAATAACGAAGGTATTCCAGAGAAGAAGTCACAAATCCATCAAAAAATTTTTTTTCAAAAATCCAGAGAGAGTCCTACTTTCAAAGAGACGCTGGAAATTTTCCTTAGTTGAAATAGTCAGGCAGGGACAAAGAGAAGCCACTTCCACCGCCCATCTAGCCAGAGGGAGAGAGTAGCAAAAAAAAGAAATCTTTTAAGCTCAGCCAGACCTAGAAACAATGTTGCAGAAAGTCACAATCCACTTTCCCTTGTTAAAGACCGTCCGGAGTGAAAGTTTCCGCTTTCTCTTTGCAGAGAAGCCATCTTAGCGTGCCGCTTAAATCCGAGGGTTTTTTTAAAAAAATTAAACACCCCCCTCCCAGTCCGTTCAGCCTGGCTGGCAGCAAGGAAAAAAAGGTGTTCTTTTAAACTCACTCCCTCTCGCAGCTGAAGCCTCGGCGATCCGCCCGACCTCTCCGTTCAGCCCTCTCCATTAAAGCGAATGGCACCGACAGCCGTTGGAGAAGGAAAAAACCCCCGCTGGCATGTTCCTCTCCTCCTAGGTCGCAGAGAGGAGCACCCTCCCCACCGCCGTGACGAGGGCCGCTCCCTCTGAGCCGACCCTACGGGAAACCTCCGGTAACCGGAGAGTTTCGCCCCCCTGGGGGGGCAGAAAAGGCAATAAAGCGGCGAGCGAGCCCTAGGCTCGCCCGTCTCCGCTGGAGCCGGATACCGGAAGCCCTATATATAAACATTTTAATGGCTTCCATGTGGAGGATGTTGGTCACCTCCGATACTTCATAGAAATTAAAAATAAAAAAAAGAAAATAATTGGCAAAAGATATATATATATATATCATATTTTAACATGCATACATTCAATCATTTGTTTTTCCTGCCATCCCTTTTCACAGGTTACAGCAATGTTTTCAATATCTATTCATTTCTGAGATCTGAGTCTCTTTGCTATTGTTTCTTCTTTCTCTTTCCCGCTAGTGGTCCTTTTTGTTGCAAAGAGACCTGGCTACAATGTTACAATTGTAACTCTGGGAGTGAATTTTTTTTTTCTTTATCTGCTATCTTATTTCGGTTGGCATTTTAAACCACTTTCTCTCTGCTAGAAAGCATTTTCTGTTGCCGCCTTTTACAAGGGGGGGTTAAAACTCCCCCCTCTAGTCTTCTTTCTTCAAAGTGATCGAATGTAAGAAACAAAACTCACAGTTCACATTTGCCAATCCTGCTTGTCAGGAGACTCGGTGTGGGCCTCCGTCCCCGACATTTCCACCGTCTTCTTTATTTTCTGTCTTTTCCAGCTAGCGTTGGCGAGAGGAGTCCCCCCCCCCCGCTTTCAGCCCTCCAATTCCTGGGGCGAAGCGGGATAAAAGCGCCCCACCGACTGCCATTGGTACGGGGGCCTCCCGCAGCTGCCCGTACGGCAGGGAGTTAATCTAATCCCCCTGTGCCCCCGGGGGGGCCCACCAGAGTAGCAAGCGGCAGACGCGCCTGAAAACGCGTCTGTCACCATCGGAAGCCGGAAGTCAAGTCGGTAGAAGCTTTTCAAATGTGTCTTTTGTAAGATTGATGGTGTGGTGTAGAAATTAGATATTCAGAGATCTCAGAAAGGAATAAATCAGGAGCATGTCAAATAACACAGGAACCCAAAGATCCAAAAATGGAGAGGAAAGCAATGCAAAAATTTAAAGAATAAAATCATATGGTTAGAAATCCATAAAGATCCTTTTATCCTCTAAAACAGGGGTCTGAAACCTTGACAACTTTATGATTTGTGGACTTCAACTCCCAGAATTCATCAGCTGGCTGAGGAATTCTGGGATTTGAAGTCCACAAGTCATAAAGTTGCCAAGGTTGGAGACCCCTGCTCTAAAAGATACACCAGCAGATATTTCAAATACTGTCCTAGGAAACAGGAAGACTGACAGAACTTGGAAGCAACCAACATGAAAGCCTAATTCCTAGAGCTCAAGACTTAATTGGTTAATTGCTAATAACATATCTTGGATTTTATTAGGGTAATGGCTTTTGGGTAATTAATTTTTAAGATAGGTTTATAAAGCTGTAAAAGGCATTCTGACTCCTTTCAATGAGAAATGCCTCATTGTGCCCTTTAATTTACATCATTGGCATGCAAATAACTTGCTTCTGGCATGTTCAGTGAGAATGCAATTCTGTGCAACTTACCTGTAAGTCCACTTACATTTAAATCTTCACATGGTAGCATTATATCCACATTTTACATGCTTTGTTTTCATATCAGATTGAGTCTAATTTATTGCATTTTACTAGTCTATAAAACTCCATGCTGTGATCAATGAGATTTTCCTATGTTAATATTTATGTAAATGATATTAATAGCAACATTATTTAATTAGTTGGTTTTAGGGCTGCATGCAGAAAATTCATAACAAATACAATGGAAAATACAAATGTCTTCGCTAATACTGAAGTGAGTCAAGGTGGGATGAATAGTTCACACTGTGGTCCAACTACTCAGTTGGCACTAGACCTTAGTAGTATCTCAGATGTTGAGTAGGGATAATAGTAGAAAATATTGGAAAATGACATTGGACCAGCATATATGAAACAAGCCACCCATCAGATATCTAAAATTCAGGATTGGCATTTTGCATTGAACCAAGAAATGAAGCCAGAAGAAATGGACCGAGAGAAATGCAGACATAAAATGTTCATACCCTGAACTGCTTAGCAGATTTGTAGTTATCAATATCCATGTAGGTGTTTGAACAGAGAACTTGTAGGGAGCACTGGAATGGGGGAAATCAACCGTCTTGCAACTGCATTTTTTATTTTCCACTCTCTTGGATTCTCAATATCGACTCATTATGCCTATTGTTATATATATATCTCCACATATACTTAAACTGACACAGAAGGGAAATGTATATTAAAACCACCTCTTACGAAACATGTTGCTTTCACAAAATATATATTCAGGTGCCTTAATATCCAGTCATTTCTCACCTGCTGTTCCCACAGAATGGCAGCTAAATGTAATAGAGCATTCTCAAGCTCTCTCTCAAAAAACCCACAACAAATCAGCAATTTTGATGTGCCTTTTTGCTTCTGGGTTGTTTTTTTAAAAAAATTGCATATTTCTTATTTTTTTCTGTATTTGTTATTTGCTTGGAAATGGATGAGCTCCTGTTCATTGGGAATTAGACATTCAAACCAAACACTGGCTTTCTGATGTATTAGCCAAGTTGTAGGAAAATGAAATTGCTGCTCTTAGAGGACATGAAAACAGCTGCAGAAGTTACATATGTCACCGTACCAGCAAGAAGCGGGGGCAGCTAACTTGAGTGCATAATGCATGAGAAGAAACACAAGCAAGTGGTGACCAAAGAAGCTGTGAAAATCATTTCCAAAGAAGCAGATGCATCTGTTCCCATTGTGGATTTCAAGTGCAATGATTCATTTTTGAGATGATGTTGGTTTTGTCTTTTTCTATCCCCATTCCCAAACACCTGGTGTTTCAAGAAATAGCATTGATCCTTCCTCTTTCAGAGATTGCCTCCCTTCAGAATAGGCTTGCTTTAAAATAATAATAGCAGGCTGATTTCTAAAACAAAACTCCAAATAAACCAAGCGTTTGAGCTGAAAATGGAATCTTGACATTAATTCCAAAATGTCTTGATTGATTCTAAGCCTTCTGATTCAGATCTGCTCCTTGTTTTGAAAGATGTACCTGTTTGCATTGGTGATTTCAACAAATCATCAAATCAAATCTTTGCACAGAACTACTAAGTGCAGTAAATGAATGATGTCCTGGTAATCTCAGGTAAATCGTGTTTGTTTTAAAGCAGTTGTATTGTGATTTACATGGACTCGAATATTCCAAAGTGGATTTACTTGGGTCCAATTTGAATATATGTCAGGCCTGCAGCCATATTCCTTTTGGATCTTGGGCCTGCCACACTTTCTATTATTCTACTATGCCGTTTCTATTGTGGGAAAATGGGAGGGGGAATGGTACGGAGTTAAATGCTATGTAGCCAAAATAAAATTCCTTTCTAGAAAGCCAAGGTCACATGACTCCACCAAGCCATGCCTACTAAGCCATGCCCACAGAACAGATAAGGGAAAAAATTGAAATTCACCATAATAGAAGCTGCTATATAGATGTTTCCTTGTCCAAATAAGGTAGAGAAAGTAACTGTTTCTTGTTTTGGTTTCTAAGGTTCAGTGTTAAAAGTAAAAGGTAAAGGTTCCCCTCACACATGTGCTAGTCATTCCTGACTCTAGGGGTGTGTGATTATTTCTGTTTCAAAGCCCAAGAGCCAGCACTGTCTCTGAAGACATCTCTGTGGTCATGTGGCCAGAGTGACTAAATGCCAAAGGAGCATGGAACACTATTACCTTCCCACCAAAAGTGGCTCCTATTTTTCTACTTGCATTTTTTATGTGCTTTCAAACTGATAGGTTGACAGAAGCTGGGACAAGTAATGGGAGCTCACTCCGTTACACTAGAGATTAGAATTGCCAAACCTTCTGATCGACATGCTCAGTTTCTTAGCCACTGAGCCATTGCATAGATAGATACAATAATATGAAGTATAAGGTATTATTACAACAGTATTAATTGGCAGAAATGTAGAATACAAATCCCGAGACTAAAGAAATTAATCAACAATAAAGAATTTCTAACAGAAGCTGAAAGAATTTCTATAAATGCTACATTGGAGTAGGTTTCCCAAACGGGAAAATCTGTTTATGAATTCATGCAAGAAATTTGAAATGTGAATGTGAATTGCAGAGCATATGATTTCAAAATACTTGGGGACATATTCACACATGCGAACATACGTTTTGCTAAGATATGTTTGCTCATGCCAGACAATAATCAAAATCCAAGGGAATAAGTTAGACTTATGTGAATTGTTCAAGTTGCCGTTTAAATTGTCAGTATGATTAACTGATTCAGTTCAAATTGTGAGTTTGACATGATAAAATGATGGTGTACATGTGCAAAAGTCCAAATGTGCCTGAGTCAATACACTGAATGAAGTTGACAATAGGCTTTGAGGTTTTGACTTGAAGAGATGATATGACTGAATTATTTTTATTCTAACTCACAGCTCTAAGAAAAAGTTGTGCTGCATTTTCTCTGCTATAGAAATGACTTTTTTGCAGCGTTTTCTTTTTTTTTTATATTGAAAAAGTTTTATTGGTTTTACATTTTTCTATAGGGTAGGGTAAGGGATACAAAGAAATTTTGAGAGCATTCACGTCAGAGTCGTCGGCCCTTCCGAGACCTCAAAATACACAATAAAAAGATAACAAAAAAAAAGCATTTTTCATAACACTACAAGGTAAAAGCAAGTACATATACCTAAATTCTCAATTCCATGCTATCAGACATTTATAAAAAATCCAGATACAGATATTATGCAAAATTGTTCAGAAAAATCAAGGCAAAGTTATTTTTTCGATCTAAGTCTCTTGGCTATTGTATCTTCTTTTTCTCCTCCCTGGCCCCGAGCGGGCGGGGCTGTGGCCCCCTCCGTCCCCCCTGGATCTTCCCCCAGGGCAGAGGAATATTTTTTAAGAAAAGCTTCCGCCTCAGCAACTGTTTTAATCCTCACTCTTCCTCCTTCCCAGAACACCAGCATCCCTTCGGGTGTCACCCACTTGAACCAAATCCCATGATCAAATAAAATTTTAGACAAGAAGGAAAATTTCCTCCTTGCTTCTCGAATCTTTCTAGGAATCTGCTTCAAGATAGTGACCGTTTTTTGTTGGTAAATTAAAGGGTTCTCTCTCTGCGCCCTCAGGATTTCCTCTCTGGTTGACCTTCTAACAAATTTCACATGTATCTCTCTAGGCACTTCATTTATCCTGGCATATGCTGAGTTAATTCTATAGGCTAGGTCAATGTCCCCCCTGATCTCATCTTTAGGTTTTTGTAAATAGTCTGCTAAAATTGTGCTCATAAGATCAGGGAGACATTCACCAGATTCCTCAAGAACGTTCTGAAATCTCAAAAAATATGTCATTCTTTCCATATCAATCCTAGACACATGCCCATCTATTTCCCCAACCTCTTTAGTAACATTTTTAATCTCTCCCTTAACCCCCACCAACCCCCCTTCCAATTCTTCAGTCTTCTGTGTGTTTTCCAGCACCTGCTTCCTTGTGTCCAATAGCTCCTTCTTGAAATTGATGTTTTCAGGCCTCTGGGCCTGAATTTCGTTTACCAAAGTTTGTATAACAGTTTCAAGAGAAGCCATCCGTTGTTCTAAACTTGCCAGTGCTGTTTCTTGAGCCATGATTAACTGTTAAAGTCAGGGCCAGCCAAAATGGCGTTTTCAGGGTGGGGCTGGTGAGACTAACCGGGAGCCAAAAGTTCAGATCAAGGTTGAAACGTTGTAAAATTCAGGAACCAAGAGAGAGACAATTTTCCAGCTCAATAGTTATAATAACGAAGGTAATCCAGAAAGGAATCACAAATCCAACAAGAAAAAAATTCTTCATTAATATCCAGAGAGAGTCCCACTTGTAAAGAGACGCTGGGAATTTTCCATAGTTAAAATAGTCAGGCAGGGACAAAGAAAAGCCACTTTCCACTGCCCATCTCAGAGCCCAGAGGAGAGAGTAGAAAAATATTTTTTTTTTAACCAGCCAGACCTAGAAACAATGTTGCAAGTAGCTGCATACCACTTTCCCTTGTTAGAGACAGTCCGGATTTAAGATTTCCGCTTTCTCTTCCAGAGAAGCCATTTTTAAGTGCCGCTTAAGTCCGAGGGGTTTTTTTTGAAAACAAACACCCCCCTCCCAGTCCGTTCAGCCTGGCTGGCAGCAAGGAAAAAAAAGACTTTTTAAAACTCACTCTCCCTCGCAGCTGAAGCCTCGGCGAGCCTTCCGATCTCTTCCGCTCAGCCCTCTACATTAAAGTGAATGGCGCCGACAGCCGTTGGCGAAGGGAGAACCCCCCGCAGCATGTTCCTCCTCACCTAGGTCGCGGAGGGGAGCGCTCTCCCCACCGCCGTGAGGAGAAACGTCTCCTCCAAGCCGACCCTACGGGAGACCTCCGGTAACCGGATGTCTCGCCCCGTGGGGGGGCAGAAAAGGCAACAAAGCAGCGAGCGAGCCCCAGGCTCGCCCGTCGCCGCTGGAGCCGGAACCGGAAGCCTGGGGAGGTTTTATTTTCAGGGAAACAGGGTATTTAGGCAAACACTGGTCCCCTTCAGCTTCAAACCCATGATACAGAATAATTTATTGAATAAATCCTACATTTCAAACATTTACGGAGTAGTGACAGAAAAACCATTATTTGGTTCTTTCAGAGCTTGATAGTTTTCTTGCAAACATTTCATTATCCAAACTAGTTAATATCATCAGTGTTGGTCCTAGTATTGAAAATGTGACCTAGTTTGGGTAATGGAATGTCTGCAAGAAAGCAACCAAGTTCAGAGAGAACCATGGACACCTCAGTTCAATTTTGAGCTACAAATATTCCACTTTATTAAAATTATTATTTCCTTTGCACTCCATTCCAAAGATCCTACTTGTTGAGATTAATGAAGGAGTTGATCTTACCTTAGGCTTAGATATATGTAAACCTTGACAAAAAGAATTGCATTTTCTATCAAATGGAAATATAAATCCACTCAATAAGCAGTGTTGATCCCAAGATTGTGTATAATTATTTTTGCATAAAGACTACTGCAGGCTATTCATGCTCATTGAAGCTGAAGGATGTCCATACTTACCTACACAGTATAGATATTGCCTTTATTCCATAAATCCGGGGTTTAAAATATTTGCTTTGTGTAAGAGGACAGCTCTTATGCTTTTCAACAGGGCAACTATGTCACTCCAGACTTTCTCTTAACACCTCCCATCATTATATCCAAAAGATCTTCCTAAATTGGTGAACGAGTCTGAAAATGGAAAATGCAAATGATGCATGTTAACTCTAAAATGACCACGTATATTCATTATTAGGATCCGAAGTGACAATCTCTGATCAGGAATGGCAGTCATTCAGGCCATTCAATGAAAATGTTAATCCAGACACAGTTTGAAAGAAGAAGCCAATTCTAGGCTTAGAATTGTTAGAGCAAAAATTAACATACAAACAGATACAAATGTGATACTGTCCTTTGTTAAATCAATGACGCTACTACACTTTGATTGCTGTTTACATTCTGATTACCACATCCCAAAGGGATATTGTAGTGCTGGAAAACATGCTAGAAATGCCTGTAGAAATAATAAAGAGTATTGGGGGAAAGTCCCCTAAAATAAATGTTGAAAATGTATGGGACATTTTGAACAACAGTGGGTAAGAGGAGGCATGATTGAGACATAAAAAATAAAACATGATGTGGAAAAGGTATTTAGAAGCTTCTCCTTTTCTCAGTTATTAAAATTCTGCTTTTCATTCATCCATTCAAAGTAAGAGACTGATAAAAATGAATGTTTGTGTTGGAAGAAATGTCCATCTGATTTCAGTTCTAAGTAGGGAAAAAGACACTGGAAACATGAAGGCTGTTGGAAAGATGGTTTAATGGTAGACAGGACTACGTGGGTTTTTTGGGTCATGGGCAAATGAGCACATGGGAGAGAGAGGGGGGGGAAGGGAGAGGGGGGAGAGGAGAGGGGTTGGTGCTAACTTTCTACACTTGGAATATATGATTAAAACTGTAAAATTTACTCCCATTATATACAGCAATGGTGGTCAGAAATTAGATGTTTTTTAAACACAGACTGATAAAATTCATGGAATATAGAACCATCATTTGCCAGCATCTTGAAAGCTGTATACTACCTTCTGAATCGCAGGCAGCATGCATAAATATCAATTGCTAGTAGCATGATTTCTTTGGTTCATCTATTGGTACACTTAATTCTCATTTCCTGTGCCAAAGGATCTCACAGCAGTAAAGTCAGCAATAAAATAGATACTAAGCAGTGGTGGGATTCAATTACCAGTTCTATGGGCGTGTCTTGATGGACATGGCATGGCTTGGTGGGCATGGCAGAGAAGGATACGGTATAATGTCCATTCCCACCCCACTCTAGGGGAAAGATACTATAAAATTTCCATTCCCTCCACACTCCAGGGGAAGGTTACTGCAAAATCCCCATTCCCTCCAGATCAGCTGGGACATGGGAGGCAGAGAATAGATACGGGTGGGGGCAGTCAGAAGTGGTATTTACTGGTTCTCTGAACTACTCAAAATGTCCACTACCGGTTCTCCAGAACTCGTCAGAACTTGCTGAATACTGCCTCTGATACTAAGGTAAAGATTCCCCTTGCCCATATGTGCTAGTTGTTGCCGACTCTAGGGGGCGGTGCTCATCTCTGCTTCAAAACCACAGAGCCAGCACTGTTCGAAGATGATTCCATAGTCATGTGGCCAGCATAACTAAATGCCAAAGGCGCATGGAACGCTGTTACCTTCCCACCAAAGGTGGTTCCTATTTTTCTACTTGCATTTTTACAGGCTTTCAAACTGCAGAAGCTGGGACAAATAATGGGAGCTCACTAGGATTTCCAACCACCAAACTGCCGACCTTTCTGATTGACAACCTCAGCATCTTAGCCACTGAGTCACCACGTCCCTGTGATACTACGACAATATACTAAAATCATGTAGAACAAGTTCCAGTAAAACCTAGCCATTAAAAATAGGGTGGTATGTGGGAAAAATGTATTCTTCTCTTAAAACTATTTTTCCCTGTTTAGACCTTCCTAGAATATTTCCCTGTTAGGACCTTGCTAGAAGGTCCTAGGCTAGTACAGAGTGGATTTTTGTCCTGATCTTAGAGGTCTTCTTAATTATCCATATTGCTATTGGCCAGAAATAGTGAGGAAGGTTTAAACTTTTAGTGCAGCAACATGTGGAGAGAAATCAGGCTGCTGTTTTGCTCGAGAAGAGTAAGCCTAACTTGGCTGCTCTTTGGGGTTTTTTTTAAGATTAAGTCTAAACTATGAGGACCTGCTATGACAAGAATAACAACTTCACCTGGATGAGATGTTTAAGCAGTTTTATCCAGTCCACTCTCATTTGCACTTACCCAAAATTCATTTGCCTCCAAAATTCATTAGGCTGCCAAACAAATCAGATGGCTAATTAGGCACAGCATGGAATGAATCCTTAAATGACAATTTTGATTCTGTAGCAGTCAGATCCAAACCACAGTAGGGATTTGGGGCAATCAAAAACATAATGACTGCTGTAAGTCCTCTAGGAAAAGTTTTAGTGTTTGTAACTTTCAAGCAATATAAAAATCTGGATGTTAGAAAACAGAGATCTAATGAAAGAAATTGTGTTGTCAGATCATGAAGGTGCTAAGAGTTCTGGTTGGGTCAGTTGAATAATGTTACTTTTTCCAACATATAAACAAATAAACTATCTCAATTATTCATGGTAACCTGAAACAATGGAGCTTCCATGCATATACATGCCAATTAGGTAATGAAAATGAGAGGTTCAGTACTTAGAGAATTTGGGTTTCTAAAACAGAAGGGTTTGATTGATTCATTTTAGGGAAATATCCTAGTAAAAACTATCCAATTGGAATATTTGGGGAACATTCCTATACTTATTTGGGACAGTGAAATTGAATTGCAAGTCCATAGGTATAAATAGCTCCATATATTTTAGGTCATTACGTGATGCCTAAATTATACTAGTTTGCATTAATATCATACGTTCACAATTTAAGAAAAGTTTGTTGGCATACAACAGAAAGGGCGTTGGTACTTACCTGATACGCCTCTTCTAATAAGGGGGGAGATAGCATCCATGTATGGGTTAAACCTATCCACGCTCTGATTGGACTGAGTCATAATATTAAATAATTAATTAAGTAGGCATGGTATATAACCCCCTACGGAGTAGCCACACCCAGTTTTCGACGAAGAATACAGACTCACCGGTACGAACCAACTCCTTTAGCAAGAAAAATAGTAACACTACCAAGAACAACAAGAGCCAGACTCCAAACACAGGCAGGGCTGAACGAGAAAGGGATGGGCCGGATGCTATCTCCCCCCTTATTAGAAGAGGCGTATCAGGTAAGTACCAACGCCCTTTCTCAATAAGGGTGGAGATAGCATCCATGTATGGGACATACCAAAGCCCTGAAAAGGACCCACGGGAGGGTCGAGATCAGACCTGCCCCAATGAAGGAGGGCGGACAGAACCCAGCGGCCAAAGTCGGCCTCAGCCGAGGCAAACGTGTCCCATGTATAATACCACACGAAAGGGGATGGAGAAGACCACGCTGCAGCCCTGCAAATTTCTTCCAGAGAAGCTTGCATCGCCCAAGCCAAAGTCGTCGTTGCACTGCATGCAGAATGTGCTGTGACTCCTCGAGGAACTGCCTCGTCACAAGCTGCCTAGGTGTTCTCAATTGCATTGACAAACCCATCGTCCCACACAGGAGACAGACACCTTCTTACCCAGGGAACCTGGCAGAAAGGAGACAAAAAGAGACTCCGACCTGCAAATAACAGCCATACAATCAATGTACACATGCAAGGCACGCCTGACATCCAGCAAGTGCCACCGGTCCTCTGAGGTCTGCGCAGACTCTGCAGGAAAGCTGGGGAGGACCACCTCCTGAGCCCGACGGAACCAAGACCCCATCTTCGGGGCAAAGGAGGGATCCAGACGTAGGACAACCCTATCTGCATAAAACTTGCACAAATCCGAAAAATCTCCTTCCACAGTGTCAAGAGGGCACCTGTCAAAGAATCCAATACCTTATGTAAAGGAGTACCAAAGCACCCTTGAGAAATCTCTTGACTCTAGGACGTTGAGTCAAAGTTTGTGACCTACCGCACAAAGGTACAGAAGAAACTACTGATACCTGTCTCTCAATGGCATTAGGAGTCAACCCTTTGCCCAGGCCCACTTGAAGAAATTCCGGGACCTGTGGGATAGTGGCTTGTACTGGGTCAAAGTGGTTCATCAAACACCACTTACAACAAGCGCCCCAGGTTGCACAGTATATGAGCCGCATGGAAGGTGGACAGGAAGCCTGAATAATCTGAATGATCCTGGAGGAAAAGGTGTCTCGTCTCTGAACGCTCCGCTCAAGCATTAGGCGTCAACTAGAGCCATTGAGGCTCCAGATGCTCCAGCGACCCCTGGCTGAAGGAAATAATCTCTTGGGGAATCCTCCAGAGCCTTTCCACTATAGAGATCAAAGGTCGGCAAACCAGGGCTGCTGAGGCCAATGTGGGGCAAGCACCACCTCCGCCCCCTCCCACAAGATCTTTTGAATGACTCTGGGAATCAGGGGCAAAGGCAGGAAGGCATAAAGGAGCCCCAGAGGCCATTGGCAGTGGAGAGCATCCACCCCCTCTGCATTCTGCGAAGGAACTGGGAATAAAATATCGGGAGCTGAGTATTGAGGGGAGTTGCAAACAGGTAGACCTCTGGGCAGCCAAAAGGGTCCACAATTGCCTGGAAGATAGCCAGCTGCAGCTGCAATCCTGAATTGTCCACCTCAATCCGACTGAGCTGGTCAGCCCTGACATTGTCCACCCCCGCTATATGTTCTGCGGTTATTGAGAGCAAATTCCTCTCTGCCCAAAGACCCAAGCTCCTGGCCCCCAGCATGAGGGACCTTGACCTGGTCCCCCCCTGCCTGTAATATGAGCCTTGGTGGCCATGTTGTCTGTGAGGACCAGAATATGTGTGCCCTTGACCGAAAAACGAAATGGTTTGAGATCCAGGTGGACCGCCCTGAGTTCCAACCAGTTTATGTTGTGAGCTAGTTCCGCTTGGCTCCATTGTCCCTGTGCCATCTGCATATAAGGGAGACTAGTATAGATCTATTTCAAACTATTTAGCTCTCATCAGCTAGTCATATCCCTACTGGGATTCTAACCAGGGCTGTATTACATTAGGCAGATGGTTTAGCCACTAAGCCACCAGGTTCTCCCCTGAAGTTGGATCCCCCCCTCCGAGTAGGTTGGTGTCTGAAGTGACTGTGACCTCGGTCTGGGACCCTGAAGAATTCCCCCTTGGGTAGGCTAGATGATGTCCACCAATCAAAGAGCAGGAGACTTCCGCTGGCAGAAGAACCTGGATCTGGGAGCAGCTCATGAGCCTTAGCTGAAATGGTGAAAGAAACCATTGAAGGTCTTTATTGGTAAGGCAATGCCAATGGCAAGACACCATAGTGCCTAGATAGCTTTTGGCCAGATTGATCGAAAGCACCTGGCCTCGCAAGGTCAACCTGGTAATGTCTAAGTCCCTTGGGGCATCACTTATAGAAGAGGACTGTAGCAACAGGTCATCTAGGCCGCCTTGGATTTGCACACGTACCTGTCTCAGGAACGCTGCCAATGCCACCATCACCTACCTGAAGACTTGAGGTGCAGATGACAACCCGATGGGTAAGGCTCGGTACTGGAAGTGGTGCCCAAGGTAACAAAACCTGAGAAACTGTCAGTATTCAGGGGCTATAGGTATGTGCAGATAGACCTCAGTAAGGCTGATGGATGTGAGGATATCTCCCTGCCTAATACCCTCTAATATTGAGTGCAGTGAACGCATCTTAAACCTGCGATAACGCACATAGCGGTCAAACTATTTAAAATCAAAAATAGTTCTCCAGCCGCCCCAAGCCTTTGGGATCCCGGAGAGAAAGGACTAATAATCCTGATCCTGTTAAACTGGAGGCACCAGTTGGATAGCCCTAATGTCCAATAGGTGTTGAATGGCTTCCTGCATAAGTCACCTCCGAATCGCCACGCATCGGAGGTAGAGGAGTCCCAACAATCTGCGAAATATGCCAAGCATCCCCCGATGAGGGGAGAGCTGGGCCCAGAATTAATTCTTGCGGAAAAAGAGTGCCGCCTCCTTCGCCCCCATGAAAGGGCTGTTTCTGCTGTCCACCCCTCTGCTGCCTATCCAGTTGATATCTCTGGCTGGGGGCATAGCCTCCCTGGTACAGCCTGAAACCTGACTGACTGAAATCAGACCCATTAAAAGAAGATCTGTAGTCCTGACCCCAGAATAAAGGACCGTAGTTTGACCACAGAAATTGGAGCAACGGGGCTAGGGCACTGCCCAGAAATTGCCCTTCCTAGGAGCTGTAAGAAACACCTTCCATTTGCCCTAATTCTCAATTAAGAAAAGGTCAATGGACGCCCCAAAGAAGGACCCTCCAGCAAAGAGGGATGACGCCAGGCGTCATATGTGGCACGCATCAGCTTGCCACAGCTGCAGCCTATGGATGAAGCAACTGCCCTGAAGGCAAACCTGGCTGCGACTAAAGTGATGCCCGAAGAAAATTGGATGACCACCACCAGTTTGTTGATGTCCTGATGTGACCTGAAATCTGCTATTGGCGTTTGCTGTTGAAGATCCTGCAATCAAAGCAAAGAAGACCATTAAAGAAGGAGGCAATGGTAGCAGCTCTCACTGCCCAGGCAGCAGCCTGATGGCCCCTTTGTAAGGTGAGGTCAGCCCTTTTTGTCAATTTCATTGTAATTTTAGTACAATGACAATAAAGATTATTATTATTATATCATCATCATCATCATCATCATCATCATCATCATCCTCTGGCTTCAGAGAGTGCTCTGGTTCCCTGGGCATGTTTGCAGATGCATGTATGGCTGTGACCGGTGCATCAACAGAGGGTTGCAACAGCACCTGAACCATGTCCTTGTCCACATTAATGAACATATAGCCGTTGGAAGTGGGCCCAGATGCTGGAGATGCCCACTGGCACTTGACTAGGTCAAGAAGGACTTGGGGGGTGGGAACATGTCAGCCTCAATAGCCTGATCCACAAATATAGTCTCGGCAAAAAGGCCCAGCCGTAGCACCAGGGGTTCCGATGGCTTTCCGCCAAAATTGGCCGATGCCTTAGCTTTAAAGGGCATACACTTAAACAATGCTGAAACAAACTGAGAAGGAAGGCTTAGAAGGGCGTATGCCCTCATCCCCTGAAAGCTTCTCCTCTCTGATTTCGCCCTCTTCAGAGTCAGACTCACTATTGTCCTGGGAAGAAACAGGGGAGACTCCTGACCATCTATCCCCACAGGAACTGCAGATGGAGGAGTACCCTGTGGCTGAATCTGAGGCCGTTGGGAAGCAGCAACGCTGCACTGCTGGAAAGCCCTGAACATTAGGTTCTGAAATTGCTCCCCCTCCCGAGTGGGGTAATTGAGCAGCACCAACCCCTGCGGATGTAGAGGGAAGAGGTTGAGGTGAAGCCCCCATGGGGCAGTGCGTGGGGGCGACTGCCAACCTTGGCCAGAACCCCAGGGGCCTGAGGAGTCAATGGGGATCCTCCCATGGAGGGATCCTCTGCAGCTCTCCCAGGCGAAGAGAGTGCAGACTGCCTCACCTTAGTGCTCAGGACAAGAGAAGTCTTCTGGCTGCTGGTACTTTTATAAATGCTTTCTAGTGCCTCATGCCTCTGCTTCTCATACTTAAAGGCAGGCTTAGGGGATTTTGAACACCAATTTGGCCCCTTTTGAGGCTTGTGGTTCCACATGCTCTTTCTTCCCCTTTGCCTTGTGGCGATGGGGGCAATTACCACTGCAGGAGCCTCTGTTCCTTCCGTGGGGCCACTGGTCGTAGCCGTGAGGACCTGACTCCACTCACTGTCCTCTGAAGCTGAGGCGGCAGCCATTTTGGTTCTTGATTCAGGCAGGCTTCAAAATGGCCGTTCATGCCAAAGGCCCCTGAGAGAGGCTTGAATATAAAGTGAAAGAGCGGCCTTGCTGCAAAGAGCTTCCGCACGCCTGTCCCCTTCTCCAAAACAGCCTTTAGAAGCTGACTTGGCTCTGTTCTTTTCCAAAAGGGGTAATAAAGAGGCACCATTCATTTAGGCCCAGTGGAACAGCCCTCACAGTTGACAGAGGCCTGTCAGTTGTGGGAAAGCCTGCACAGAATTAATTTGGTTCGGCAGAGAAGGCCCTGGGAGCGATCGCACTTGCGCGGCAGGCCGAAGCTAGCCGGGGAGCAGAGTGCGCACCTGCCGCAGCAGGGACAAGGCCTCACAGCAAAGCTGCGCGTACGGCCCGCCTCCTAATAGCGCTTGACCTCACCCTCCTCTCCTAACCAGCAGCAGCCACAGCGAGGAATGCTGGAAACTCAGGTGGGGGAGGCTCAGGTAGGAGGCTAGTATTGAGGCCTTAAAGGCAGCCGAAGGCCGGGGCCTGTGGCTGAATTGAGACAGGGAAGCCTGAGCCCTGGGCTGCTCCTGAAGGAGGGGGTCCCCTGTCTACTCACAGCGCTCAATGTGATCAAATCCAAATCTCAATCTCTGATTCAAACAATTCAATTCCATTCAATTCAAACAATCAAATAGGAGTTGGACACCGAATAGTCCCAGAGCTGGAACTGAGTCGGAAACTGGGTGTGGCTACTCCGTAGGGGGTTATATACCATGCCTACTTAATTAATTATTTAATATTATGACTCAGTCCAATCAGAGCGTGGATAGGTTTAACCCATACATGGATGCTATCTCCACCCTTATTGAGAATCTTCACTTCTAATTGACATATTATTCAAATAGAAAAAAGTATATAAGATAAGTGTGCCCATGTGACTGAGACATTCACAACAACTGCAATGTGAGGCATTTATACATAATTATTATTATGCTGATTCTTGTTCTAAACCAGGGGTGTCCAAACTTGGGAACTTTAAGACTTGTGGACTTCAACTCTCAGAATTCCCCAGCCAGCTATGCTGGCTGGGGAATTCTGGGAGTTGAAGTCCACAAGTCTTAAAGTTCCCAAGTTTGGACATCCCTGTTCTAAACAGTGCAATCATTTGGTGTAATTATTAGCCATTAAACTGCTATTGAATGTTGAAATTTACTCTACAGGTTGTGGTGGGAGATGTCACTGTTCCATGATAATTCAGACAAGAAACACTTCCAGATGAAATTTTATTATAAATTTAGATCAAAATCTTGCAAGTCTGAAATCATATCTTTCTCCCATTTCTTTTATAGTCCAGGAAACTAGGGAGGGTCTCTTATGGGAGTCTTTCCTGATCCTATTCCTGCTGCAGGCTAACTGACATCTTTTAACTGACAGTTCCCTTGGCTGCATTTGGGTTGTCCTATTTCTCAAGGTCATTCCCATACACCATTACAACTTCTGAGATGTTTCACATGCCCAAATTCCTGCTGCAGGTTAAACTGCCTCTTATTCAAATGTTGCCCTGACTGTGGCTTTTCCCCCTGCCTTCCAAGGTTATTCCCATGTACATCAAGGATTCTCCACCAAATTTGAGGTAGATCTTAAGGAAAAGTGGGCTATATATACTATTCTTTAGCTTCAATGTTCCGGTAAGTAGGATTCCAGTTACGAATGAAATTCATGTATATTGATGGAGTTGAAATCATTATATTTTCCTCCATTGGAGGTGGGGAGGCCTAGTTTGTCAGGCTCAAATAATTTGGTCAAAATAAATGATCTCTCACAATGATCATATCATCAGGGAAAGCATCGCTGTGAGATTTTCAGTAATAAATTTGTTGACGTACAACTATGCCATTTGAAACTCAATGGTGAGAGGGCCAAGACAGATAAACGGTTTTATGCAGCACATAGTAATGCTACAAAATATAGTGCTGGCTTCCTGCTTCATTGTCTCTGAAAGAGAATTAGACAAATCTGAAGAGGACATCAATAGTATTTAATCATGAAGGCAGGGTATTCTCTTCCCTCTAAGAGTCAGTATGTATGTAAATCCCATTTGCTGGGTAACATGGTGACCATCTGGTTGGTCACTCAAAAAATGTAAGGCTGGGGAGACTGCAATCCCTTTATGCTGATGTATTCTCTTCCTACAAAGGCATACAGTATTATAGTTCAAAAGATGAAATGCCTCTTGTGAGAGTGGAGTAATGTGAGTTTGGAGTTTACAGTCTTAAGCTCATACATTCCTATGAGCAATGAAGACAACACATTGGCTGAAAGAAACATAAGATCTTGAGAGGGTAAAGAAGGAGATACAAGCATAAATTCTTTGCAGAATGCTAAGGAACTAATGGAAAGGAACTGGTTGAAGCAATTTAACAAAAATATTTGTGACTAGTCTCCATCAAGAAGTTCTTTTTTTCAAGTTTCACTATAGTGAATGGGAGGCTAGTGTAATAAAGCCTTGTATTATTCTTATTCAGTTTCAGTGGAACTACTACAGGAGACTCACCAATTGTTTCCTGTTTAGTCAATCTCAGAAAATATGAAAGGATTATTAAATGCAGTCCCAAACTATAAGAATAACAGTTTAGCATTGTCACACGTTCATTCATTCATTTCAATTGGTATTGGTTAAATTCAAACCTCAATCAGGTGCAAGGCACCAATCCCTAAGGATCCATTTTATTTGGCTTGAAAATTCCAAAGAGAAAATGTATACATCTTTTCAAAGTGTTTTCTAACTTTCAAAGTTCATGGTGTGTGTGTGTAGAGAACAAAACTGAAATGCTATTATTTTTGTGCACATAAAGATGCACCATGTTCATAAGATCCAAAGAATAAACCAGACCAAATTAATTTAAAGTTAAAGAAACTTTTTCTTAGACTTGGTGTATGGGGCTAAATTTTGTTTCCATTAATAATATATAAAAACATCCCTAATCTTCATTTTGTGTTCTATTTATGATAAGTATATCTTTTCTAACATCACTTACTTAATCTAGTTTCTGTATCAGCTATCATGTTCTCACAAAATGCCAGAGGACTGCTAGTTTTTCAGAAGATAAAATAATTGCTTTAAAATTAAGGAACCAGTGTGTCCTTTCAGGATTACAAAAAAGAAAGGGTTGGGATGCTATTAAAGACAGAGAACTCATTGATGTTATCAGTCAAGATTGATTTAGAGCTCTAAATCTGAAATCCCACTATCCCACTGTTGATTTTCTTTTTTGTCTCTTCTTTGTATAGAGAGCAATGTTTCACAACCTTGGCAACTTTACGATAAGTGAACTTCAACTCCCAGAATTCCCTATGCAACCTAAAGTTCCCAAGGTTGAAAAACACTGGTGTATTGATGTTGTGTTGAAGCAAAGTATAACAGCAATCGGCAGAACAATGAACTATTCCATACCCCAGCATTGAAACCCCAAAGAAGAAAATGCTTTTTTAAACAAGATAAGCTCTTAAGAGAATTCAATTCACCAAAGCAGTTTAAAAATAAGCTTTCATATGTAAAATCTCCATCATGAGTGCCTATATGAAACCATAATGAAAGTAAAGGAAATGGGAAAGGGAGATGTAAAACCTTCCTCTCATTAGCTTACACTGTTAAAATAGCAGGATGTTTTGCAAATTTATGTTTGTTGTGTCACATATATTAGAAAAGGGAGTCAACCTATTCTCCAAAGTATTTGAAAGTAGGACAGATTGCAATGGAAGGAAACTAATTGAGAGAAGCAACCTAGAACTATGAAATTTCCTGACAGAACAATTAATTAGTGAAACAACTTGTCTTGTGAATGCACCAACACTGGAAGTTTTTAAGAAGACATTGGACAACAATGTGTGTGAAATGTTATAGGGCTTTCTGCAGAGCAGGGAGTTGGATTAGAATACTTCCAAGGCCCCTTCCAACTCTATTATTCTATTATTCGGTTATTAATACAATTTCCTTTATGAAGAGCAGTCTACCATTCTTTCTTTTACAGACTTGGTTAAATAAAATGGTAGAGCACTGTAGTTTTTATCAAATCCATTTTCCTCCAGTCATGGATGCTACTGCACACTCTAATAGTTGAACATTACATATGTGTCCCATTAAATCCCACCTCTTTGCCACATCTATCCCCCTTCTACTTGTTGTTCTGGCAAATGACAGAAACAATTGCAGCAGTTCAAGGAGTGTTATAATGGTCTCTTGCAAAGAAATAATTTTGTGCATAGAAAACGCTGCACAAAATTATTTCTTTGCAAGAGACCATTATAACACTCCTTGAACTGCTGCAATTGTTTCTGTCATTTGCCAGAAATAATTTTGTGCATAGAAAACGCTGCAGGCTTCCGGTTCCGGCTCCAGCGGCGACGGGCGAGCCCGTGGCTCGCTCGCCGCTTTGTTGCCTTTTCTGCCCCCCCACGGGGGCGAGACACGCCGGTTACCGGAGGTCTCCCGTAGGGTCGGCTCGGAGGAGACGTTTCTCCTCACGTTTCTCCTCCCCTCCGCGACCTAGGTGAGGAGGAACATGCTGCGGGGGGTTCTCCCTTCGCCAACGGTTGTCGGCGCCATTCACTTTAATGTAGAGGGCTGAGCGGAAGAGATCGGAAGGCTTGCCGAGGCTTCAGCTGCGAGGGAGAGTAACTTTAAAAAGTCTTTTTTTCCTTGCGGCCAGCCAGGCTGAACGGACTGGGAGGGGGGTGTTTGTTTCCAAAACCCCCCCCTCGGACTTAAGCGGCACTTAAAAATGGCTTCTCTGGAAGAGAAAGCGGAAATCTTAAATCCGGACTGTCTCTAACAAGGGAAAGTGGTATGCGGCTACTTGCAACATTGTTTCTAGGTCTGGCTGGTTAAATTTTTATTTTATTTTTTTACTCTCTCCTCTGGGCTCTGAGATGGGCGGTGGAAAGTGGCTTTTCTTTGTCCCTGCCGGACTATTTTAACTATGGAAAATTTCCAGCGTCTCTTTACAATTGGGACTCTCTCTGGATATTAATGAAGAATTTTTTTCTTGTTGGATTTGTGATTCCTTTCTGGATTACCTTCGTTATTATAACTATTGAGCTGGAAAATTGTCTCTCTCTTGGTTCCTGAATTTTACAACGTTTCAACCTTGATCTGAACTTTTGGCTCCCGGTTAGTCTCACCAGCCCCACCCTGAAAATGCCATTTTGGCTGGCCCTGACTTTAACAGTTAATCATGGCTCAAGAAACAGCACTGGCAAGTTTAGAACAACGGATGGCTTCTCTTGAAACTGTTATACAAACTTTGGTAAACGAAATTCAGGCCCAGAGGCCTGAAAACATCAATTTCAAGAAGGAGCTATTGGACACAAGGAAGCAGGTGCTGGAAAACACACAGAAGACTGAAGAATTGGAAGGGGGGTTGGTGGGGGTTAAGGGAGAGATTAAAAATGTTACTAAAGAGGTTGGGGAAATAGATGGGCATGTGTCTAGGATTGATATGGAAAGAATGACATATTTTTTGAGATTTCAGAACGTTCTTGAGGAATCTGGTGAATGCCTCCCTGATCTTATGAGCACAATTTTAGCAGACTATTTACAAAAGCCTAAAGATGAGATCAGGGGGGACATTGACCTAGCCTATAGAATTAACTCAGCATATGCCAGGATAAATGAAGTGCCTAGAGAGATACATGTGAAATTTGTTAGAAGGTCAACCAGAGAGGAAATCCTGAGGGCGCAGAGAGAGAACCCTTTAATTTACCAACAAAAAACGGTCACTATCTTGAAGCAGATTCCTAGAAAGATTCGAGAAGCAAGGAGGAAATTTTCCTTCTTGTCTAAAACATTGTTTGATCATGGGATTTGGTTCAAGTGGGTGACACCCGAAGGGATGCTGGTGTTCTGGGAAGGAGGAAGAGTGAGGATTAAAACAGTTGCTGAGGCGGAAGCCTTTCTTAAAAAACATTCCTCTGCCCTGGGGGAAGATCCAGGGGGGACGGAGGGGGCCACGGCCCCGCCCGCTGGGGGCCAGGGAGGAGAAAAAGAAGATACAATAGCCATGAGACTTAGATCGAAAAAATAACTTTGCCTTGATTTTTTTGAACAATCTTGCATAACATTTGTATCTGGATTTTTTGTAAATGTCTGACAGCATGGAACTGAGAATTTAGATATATGTACTTGCTTTTACCTTGTAGTGTTATGAAAAATGTTTTTTTTTGTTATCTTTTTATTGTGTATTTTGAGGTCTCGGAAGGGCCGACGACTCTGACGTGAATGCTCTCAAAATTTCTTTGTATCCCTTACCCTACCCTATAGAAAAATGTAAAACCAATAAAACTTTTTCAATATAAAAAAAAAAAAACCTCCCCAGATAATAAGCACACTCGGGCTTTTGAGCGCATGCACTAAAATAAGCCTTCCTCTGAAAATAAGCCCACCCTGAAAATATTACAACACAGAAGCAGCCATGAGGTGACCATGCTCACTGCCTCCTGCACCTCAAAAATAATAAGACCTTCCCAAAAATAAGGCCAACTGCTTATTTTGGGGGTCAAAATAAAATAAGACCCTGTCTTATTTTCAGGGAAATATGGTATCATATTCTGGGGCAGTCCCAATATTATTTTTATTGTGAATACGGAAGACTGTGAGATGAATGAGACTGAGCTGAACTGGATTGATAGCCTTTTTGATAGAAATTTTGGGGAAAGGGCATAACAGAAGGCTCTGGAATGCTGTTTACTCTTTTTGAATGAAAGGAGGAATTCTGGCAAATCATTCTGTTTGATGAAGATGGTAAAATAATTCTATTTCTCTTCCAGCTACTTGGGTAAGCATGAAATAAAATAAGGAATGATATGGTAAGTGTTTGGATGTAGTAAATAGTTTCTGCTTATACCACCAAATCTGGCTGTATCTCATATAATGTCATCTGTATGGATCTAGAAGATATGCCTTCTTTTTATGGCATTTACCATATGGAAACCCTCCCTGCAGAGATCTGGATAGCTGTCTACATTTCAGGTAATAAATCCTTGCATACTTGCCCTGGTACCCAGATCCAGCAGTTATTTTGGTGAAGTGCCATCGAGTGTGTGATGGGGCCATTTGACTGGAGGGAGAAAGAATTAAGATTGGGATTGATGAATATAGTCAGGAAGAAAATGGCAGGCAGTGACATCAGGGTTGTGATGGACATGGGGAAATATGGTGGGATATAGGAGTTGGTCTATGTCCAGAAAGACTTGACAAGGATAATGATGCTAGTTTCTAGTCTCCTGTGTTTGCTTTGAGACATGGTCATTAAGATTTATGGGCTCCTGATCTTCATCTGCTGCTAGTTAATGCAAGGTTTGCCTATAATAGTTTAGTTTAATTTAGTTTATTTCAAATTTATATACTGCCCTATTCTCCCAGATGGGACTCAGGGCGGTGCACAGAAAAGATAAAACCCACAACAAGTACAACAATATAAAATGGTATTAAATAAACTCTGTGCTAAAATAATTTAAAATTATTAAAATTCAATTAAAATTACTCATTAATCTATATATGTCAGGCCAGCCAGGTGGAAGAAATAAGTTTTAAGTGCCTGGCGGAAGAGGCGCAGGTCCGTGATGTTTCGGATGTCGGGGGGGGGAGGTCGTTCCAGAGGGCCGGACCCGCCACAGAGAACGCCCGTCCCCTGGTGGTCGCCAGCCAGCATTGACCGGCAGACGGCACCCTGAGGAGGCCCTCTCTGTGGCAACGGACAGGTCGAAGGGAGGTATGTGGCAGGATGCGGTCTCGCAGGTAGCCAGGACCCATGCCATGGAGCGCTTTAAAGATGGTAACTAGCACCTTGAAGCGCACCCAGAAGACCACAGGAAGCCAGTGCAGCTTGCGCAGGAGAGGTGTTATACGGGAGTACCGTGCGACTCCCAAAAACCCCCCCGCGGCCGCATTCTGCACTAACTGGAGTCTCCGGGTGCATCTCAAGGGGAGCCCCATGTAGAGAGCATTACAGTAGTCCAGGCAGGAGGTAATGAGGGCTTGAGTGACTGTGCGTAGGGCGTAATAATTCTTTGGCTGTTGCATTCTGCTGAAAGATGCCTATTACAACAACTTTGTGAAGCAGGTTGTCCCAAGACTAGATCATTGACTCAATGTCATCAATAAATCTCTGTGGCAAAGGTGTGCTACAACCTATACCTCCCTGCTCTTAGCGTTCATCTTCTTAAGTACTGCATCATATCAACTGCTTACAGTGATAATTTCCCAAAGTTGGAATTTATCACTCAATAATATAGGACCAACCCTAAAGATAGAAGTGGCCTTATCTATAGAGGATCCACTGCCTTTACTTTAATTCACAACCTTCTCTTCACTGAAACCCTAGGAAATATTGGTAGCTTTTTCCTAATAAGTGCACTCATCTCCAACCACCCCCCCCCCCCATAGCAATGATATTAGCTCTCTGAAAAGTTGGCTAGCTATCACTGTTTGCCACATGCCTCCTGTTGTTCTCCTGTTGGAATAATTTGATGTACAAAAAAGAATGTTTAAGAAGCCCCAAGTATTTCTGGCAGCAAGAATATAAAATAAAGCATGAACAACAAACATTCCATATTAAATGTCAATGCATACATTGTTCTCTACAGTTGGCTGTCAAGGGGAATAAAGTGTGTGGAAGATTGCACTCTCTGTTAAGGTTACACAGCTTGACTCAGCTAATAAAGGTTGATTGTATGGGATTAGGAGCAATGGAAAACACATTTTAATGAATAATATTTTCAAATAGCACAAAGGAGAACCACTAGTGGGGTTAACTGTTTGCATCATCAATCTGCTGTGCTTAGGTTTACTTCTTTAGAACCCCATAACTTCTTTTATTTTTATTTTTTTTAATGCCAACTATTTTAAATATGTTTTATTAAATCTGAAAAGGGTGGTGGTATTACTAGAATTATGTTTTCATAGATCAGTCCTTTTATACAGCAAGTAAGGAACTGGGAACAGTTAAAGGGCCCAGAAAATTAAACCTTCGAGTTAGGTTGTACATCTCTGATCAATTCTTACAACCCAGAAATAAATAAATAAATAAACACAAACAAACACACACATACACACAAACACACACATACACACACACTGGAGACAGTAAATGAACAAGTGCATATAACTGTGAGAGGGATTTAGGAGTCCTAGTGGACAACCATTTAAATATGAGCCAGCAGTGTGCAGCAGCTGCCAAAAAAGCCAACACATTTCTAGGCTACGTAAACAGAGGGATAGAATCTAGATCACATGAAGTGTTAATACCACTTTATAATGCCTTGGTAAGGCCACACTTGGAATATTGCTTTCAGTTTTGGTCGCCACAATGTAAAAAAGATGTGGAGACTCTAGAAAGAGTGCAGAGAAGAGCAACAAAGATGATTAGGGGACTGGAGACTAAAACGTATGAAGAATGGTTGCAGGAACTGGGTATGTCTAGTTTAATGAAAAGAAGGACTAGGGGAGACATGATAGCAGTGTTCCAATATCTCAGGGGTTGCCCCAACGAAGAGGGAGTCAAGTTATTCACCAACGCACCTGAGGGTAGAGCAAGAAGCAATGGGTGGAAACTAATCAAGGAGAGAAGCAACTTAGAACTGAGGATAAATTTCCTGACAGTTAGAACAATTAATCAGTGGAACAGCTTGCCTCCAGAAGTTGTGAATGCCCCAATACTGGAAGTCTCTAAGAAGATGTTGGGTAGCCATTTGTCTGAAACATTATAAAGTTCCTGCCTAGGCAGGAGGTTGGACTAGAAGACCTCCAAGGTCCCTTTTGCTATTGTATTGTATTGTATTGTATTGTATTGTATTGTATTGTATTGTATTGTACTGTATTGTACTGTATTGTATTGTATATCTTATAGATACTAACTTTATCACTTTTTCCCCTTTAGGAATATAGAATTGGCTATTATTAAGATAAAGATTAGTCTAACTGGAAGAAGGCACAAGTTCATTAAGCAAAAGGTAATTATTTAAATACCTAGCAGTGTTTTTTATAACTGACTAAATACTATAATCTTATGATATTTATCTCAGATGAACCCCTGCTCTTAACTCAAAAGACATATGTAGAACAATATTAAAATGCTCCATATTTTATAATATCCATGAAGACATGAGTATGAGATTTTAACTTTATAGGAAAACCAGATTTCATATCATTTCATGTGCATTTGCTGCAGATTAAATTATTGGATTTTCCCCATGTTTATGGAGTATTCCAGTTTTCCGTGCCATCATTTTCACTAGAACCTTTGTTTTCCTACAAATTCAGTTGGAACATACTGTACTAAGTAACCTATGCATGTAAGATGATCCAAGAGATTGTCGTTGTTTTTTAATTTAAATTATTATTATCAATCTTTCAAGATAAGAGCCATATCAAGGAAGCCATGTGCTTTTCTCCTAGGGCTGAAATATTGTCCCTGAAAATGAAGCTATAAAGACTGTCCTGGTGGCTTATCAGAGAGTGTCAATTCCTAGGATATTTTCCCAACCCCAGTTTGAAGACACATGGCAGAAGTTGTATTTTTTAGCAGCTTGACGTGGCTTATCTGACAAATGTCATGCCTCAAAAGCCAACTGCTTCAAGAAGCCGATAAGATATGGCAGCTGCCTTCTGCCTCTGTGGCTTGCCTTGGCTTGAAACAGTCATAGTTGTTTTGCTTTTCTTTAAAAAAAGAGTCTTTCAAACAAGGAGGTCTATATCCACCCATCGCTCTGCAGACAACCAGAAGTTTTCCTTACTTTTCTTTCCCTGCGTATTCCAGATTTGCTTCAGATTGGCCTAAAGCTGATTTGTATGAGTCCTTGAAGAAAAAAATTATAGGGAAAAAATTATAGCAGCCCATCACAAGAAGAGGTTGTTTTTCTGAATCCAAGTCTTAAATTATTATACATGGTTGGTATTTTTACTTGGTGATTAAGGCTACATCTTATTATTTAAGTGGCATTCCACTTTGAGAGAACATATTCAACTCTGGTGGCTGAGCCCAAAAGTGCTTTTTCAAAAGGCATCTGGACTTCTCATCCAAGAAGAAAAACATTTTCAAAGAAAAAAAAAAGTCAAGTTGCCTTTTGAAAAAGCAGCTTTGGGACAACCTGAATGACTGAGAATCTCCACAGACAACTAACAGCTTAAATGTTGGATTAAAACTGGGCAGATTCAGATTCCAGGGGTATCTGCATAGGAGAGGCACAAAATAGGCAAGATGGAAAAGAAATCTTGTCATCCAAGCATTGTCTCCTTTGTATATGCATGCAACATGGATGCATGTACAACAGAGGCAGGAACTGTTGTGGGTTCCGGATCCCATCGCAACTGGTACATTGTGACGTGGCCAAGCACGCATGCTGTACACGCATGCATACGCCCAGTGACATTCAGCTGCTCAGTGGACATCACGCAGCCTTCGTATGCTGTGTGTGTGTGTGCAAATGGTCCGTTTGCATCAAAAAGTGGTAAGGAACGTGGGTGGGCAGGTGGGCCACACAAGCCACCATTCTAGTATGGTGGCCGCTGCTCCCAGCTACCACCTGTACACCCATACCGGGCTGTACCACCTGGAACCTACCACTGGGCAGGACCTGGATTACGATACTGTGCCTACCATCTTGCAAACTCTTCCCTTCCCTTCCCCTCACCATGGATGCTGCTGCCAGATTCAAATCTGTATTCAACCATGAAATGTATTGGATGACTGCCTTAATCTTATCCACCCCTCATAAAGGTATTGTGAGGAAAAATGTGGCAGGAAGGGGCCATGCACATTGCGCTGAAGAACAAACGTTGCAAATGTCATGAGAAGGAAATAAACATCTATATATAAATCTCATATACAAACAATTGTTCTCCTTAAGTTTATAACCTTATTACTGAATAAACATGCACAGAACTGTAAGGCAAAGAATTTGGACTATTTCTGGAATCAGAAAATGTTAGTTCTAGTTTAGATCACGTTCATAGAGAAGAAGATACAATTCAGTCAAGGATGAATAAATCCTGTTATATTTCATCTTTCACATTTTCATCAAATCGTTCTCATTTATTTACATCTACCAAGGCATCTAAAGAAAACAGATGAGGCTGCTAACAACAAAAATAATAAACAATGTATCTGCAAATAAATAATATAGCAATTCTTAAATTAAATCTATCAATCATTTAGAATTTTTAACAATCAATTTTAAGGTTCTTGTGGAAGGGACTGTGAATCCAGGAACATTCCATACTCCTACTCATAAAGCTCAGTATTCTGATTCAAAGCTCTAAGACAGTGATGGCAAACCTTTTCAGCACTGGCTGCCCAAACCAGAACACGTGTGCATGTGTGTGCATGTGTGCGTGCCGCAGTACCAAAAACCCAAAGACCAGCTGTCTGGCACGCACCTGCCTGTTTTGGGGGCATTTTTCAGGCCGTTTTCAGGCTGTTCGCAGGCCATTTTTGGGTCATTTTTCAGATGGTGTTTGGCCCCAAAAACAGTCCAAAAACAGCCTGAAAAGAGCCCGAAAAAATGGCGTGGTTTTGGGTAATTTTTCAGGCCATATTCAGGCTGTTATTGGGCTGTTTTCCAAGCCATTTTGGGCCATTTTCACAAATGGCTAAACAAACAGCCCAGAAAAATGGCCCCAAAACAGCTTGAAAAAAGCATGGAAAAGCCTGTTTTGGGGTTTTTGTGCATTTTCAGGTTATTTTCTGGCACTCCGGTGCCTGCAAAAACCAGTTGGGGACGGTGCCCGTGCCCACAGCAAGGGCTCTGCCTGCCACCTCTGGCACACATGCCATAGGTTCGCCATCACTGCTCTAAGACATTTGTCATCCATAGTTATGATTTCATTGTTCAAATGATACAATGTATATTATTTGATTTAGTCATGTTATGGCATGTATGGTGTACGTTACATAATTTTATTATGTGCATAAGATTTTTGTGACACATTTTCTGCCCCACCCCCACCCGAGACAGAGAACTACTGGAGGTTGTCCAATTTAGTTAACAGACTAAGATATTCCACTAGGCCTCTCAGTACCAAATAATGTCATAACTACCATGGAAATTCAGTGCTGCTAAGAGTAGGACTGATATAATCTTTTGTGGCTCTACCATCTTGCCAGTCTTAAAAAGATGCAAGCTAATGCAAAAATCTTCCAACATGTATTTTTTTTTTTCTGAGACCACCTGGGTAAGCTTTCTTCTGGTCCCATCTGGATGTTCTGAAAGGCAACACATCTTGGATACATAGCCTTCTGGCTTGGCTTTTTAGTAGATGAGGAGTGCTCAAGCTCATTTATTAAAGTCATAATAGTTTTCAAGGAGACACATGTAAACCTGAGAAGACAGCCAAAACTGTCTTCTCAGATTTAAACCAACCAGGTGTACCAGTGATAGCATATGTTAGTCAATACATCTAAATGCCCCTGATGGCATTGGTTTCTGTGCAATTTTGGAAGGGGGACAGAATTACACTCTGCTCATCTGTCCATATGTGATCCTATCTGGAGCAAAGCAGCTACAGTCACTGAAAGGAAACTCATTAGCTCTCAACTTTTCTTGGAGCGCTAGATGGAAAGGCACGAACTGAGGGTCAATGCCACAAGCACAGGTTAAAAAGTGAGCTTCTTCTGTTTAATCACTGACATTCAAATGTGCTTCATCTGAAAGTAAACCAAGGGCTTTTCACAAAGA
The DNA here is from genome assembly GCA_039707465.1 of Rhabdophis nuchalis. NCBI lineage: Eukaryota > Metazoa > Chordata > Lepidosauria > Squamata > Natricidae > Rhabdophis > Rhabdophis nuchalis. Next base: position 339,938,495 of record CM077643.1, read on the forward strand.
CATAAGAACAAAGGGAATTTTCCCTGGCACGGAAGGATGAGTTTTATTTCTTTTTCTTTTCTTTTTTTGCATTCCTGAAATGTGCAGGTTCTGTGCTCATCCTAAGGGGGGAAATGATAATACGAGGTATTTACATGCAAATGCATCAATTTGTTTCTTCAATGGAAACTCAGTGAAGGTTGAAAGAGAAGCTACCATAAGATAGATAATTATATTATCCTTTCTACCAAAACATTTGGCTTTTCTTTCAGCTGATGAGTAGAAGAATGACAATGAGGCATTCCGATCCCCAAGCTGCATTAACCTTCACACTTGGCCTTGAAAGTTCCTGAATGATTCCTTCTTTTCTTGATTTCTGTTTGGAGGCAATTTTCTTGCCTCTCTGTGGGTTCAGTGTAAGAGGTTACCTCAAATCCCTTTTTCTGTTACTGATAGATTTCTTTGCTTTTTTTCTTTAGGCAGGCCAACTTCTCTTAACATGTTTACTTTCCAAATCAGAGAACTTTGGCAGAGATAGCAATGCGCTGACCTTCATCAGCCACCACATTGAAGAGAAAGAAGAGTTCAAAATGTTCAAAACCAATTCATTATGAACTTCTTCTCTCATTTCTCTTCTATTTCAAAGGTGACTGAGAGAGAGTTGTTAGCAGGTTTGTTCCTCAAGGTGAAAGAGTGAATGCTCTATAATAACTAATACTTTAGATAAGAATTGTCATTAACATAATCACTCTTTTTGTTCTAGTACTTACTTTCATATTTTAGACGCATGATTTGTATTCATGATTCAGCCCTATCATATACAGTAAGCTATAATAGATACACCCCTCCTCCTCCTCCTCCTCCTCCTCCTCCTCCTCCTCCTCCTCCTCCTCCTCCTCCTCCTCCTCCTCCTCCTGGCCACTTGCAATCCATCAGTTTTGTGTGGCCACCTTTTCTTTAAAAGTCAAAATATTGACTGCTTCAGTGGTTGCTTTTCTGGGAGATGCACTGCCAAGTTTCTTCAATCCTTCCAACACTGCCACCATCCACTAGCCTCCAAATAGTTGATCAGTCCACCAGGTATTCCTTTGCAGCTCATAATTATTTTTAATTTATCAGAGAGACCCTTTCCTCACAGCAGGTTACGCAGGCCTGTTATTGGAAATATACTTTTTCCTGTAAAGCGAATACAATAAAGGAGGCATTAAATGTGCTTCATTTATTGGGGGATGAAATCTGCCATTTCCAAGATAAACAAAACTTCACACCCCAGAACAACTAGATCCAAGAACAGTTTTCCCCGAAAGCCATCACTCTGCTAAACAAATAATTCCCTCACACTGTCAAACGGTTTACTAAGTCTGTATTGCTCTTACTCTTCTCATCATTTCTATCACCCATCTCCTTATGACTGTATGACTGTAACTTTGTTGCTTGTACCCTTATGATTTATATTGATTGTTTCCTAGTATGATTTGATTGCTTATTTGTACCCTATGAACTATCATTGTGTTGTACCTTATGATTTGTGATGAATGTATATTTTCTTTTATGCACAATATCCAATCATACTTGGCCAATAAAAATTCTATTCTATCTTGTCTTGTCTTGTCTTGTCTTGTCTTGTCTTGTCTTGTCTTGTCTTGTCTTGTCTTGTCTTGTCTTGTCTTGTCTTGTCTTGTCTTGTCTTGTCTTGTCTTGTCTTGTCTTGTCCTGTCCTGTCCTGTCCTGTCCTGTCCTGTCCTGTCCTATCATATCCCATCCCATCCCATCCCATCCCATTCAAAATATTGCAATATTTCAATATCAGTATATATTCCTATATTCTAGCCCTATCTTTTTTTTCTTTGATCCTTGAAACTGTCATTACAAACTGGAAAAGCTGTTTTTTCACATCACAGTATGTCTATGAGATAGGAAAAGTTATTTACTGCTCCTTCCAAACTATCGCCCAAAATCAATTTTTTCATCTGAATATGTGCTGTCTAAAATGAATATATTTTGTATAAGCGTATTGATGGATCCACTTTCTTGCCCAACTTTATTCCTTCTACTGCTTTATTTCTCTAAGCAAATAATCCATGTTCTAAAACAAGGGTCCCCAACTCCCGGGCTGCGGACCGGTGCCGGTCCATGGCTTAATAGTCACCGGGCCGCAGGGCCAGAGAGGAGGAAGGAGGGGGAAGCCCCCTGGGCAGAGCGCACACCAGGGGCGGGGGATCGCAGGTGCGGCTGCTTGCACCGTTGTGGGCTGAGAGGGGCAAGTGAGCCAACTTACACTCCCCCTGGGCAGAGCGCACACCAGGGGCAGGAGAGCGCAGGCGCGGCCGCTCGTGCCGTTGGGGGCCAAGAGGGGCGAGTGAGCTGACTCTCTCTCTCTCTCACACACACACACACCTGCACGTGCATTTGCCACCTGTTCCCCCTCCACCCCCCACTCCCCTTCTACGCCAGCCAAGCCATGCCCACCGGTCCGCGGAATTTTCTTTAAAATGAAACCGGTCCCTGGTGCCAAAAAGGTTGGGGACCCCTGTTCTAAAAGGTGTATTTCGCATGTATTTTAAAAGTGCAGCTAAGGAGAGAGGGAAGGAGGGAGGGACTGAGACTTTCCAAAGTGGAAATATGATACTTTGAAGGAATCATTTTCACTTCTGAGACTTTCACTATATTAAAAGCATCTTTGTTCTACTGCATATTGTTAAAAAGATCAGAACTCTTCCTCTTTGAAATTCACTTGCAACCTTGACCTTGCTTTATAGCTTGACAGTTTGACTTTTCTTATCTCCATGGTGTGCTGCTCAGATTTGACATATTTTACTTAATGCTGGATCCATGTAGAAATAATACTGACTTAAAGATTATTTAATCATAAGCAACAAGGCTAGGGAAAATCAGCCAATCAGTGCAAAAGCTTATTGTACAACACACTTGTAGGATTTAGCTGTACTCTGAACAACTTGGAGAGAAGGTGAAATATTGATTAAATAATAAGCAACCAAAACCATAAATAATATTCAATTAGCTTTGGGACTAATTAAGGAAGATGCAAATTCAGTAAAGTAAGGTATCTTTCAAGCAGAGCCCAAGATGGATGCATCCAGAGAGTTTTCTTGGCAGTTTTATGGAAATGTTTTGTGTGCCTTCTGGTGATGAATAGAAAAACTAGTAAGTATGGATAAAATGGTCCTGTTTCTCTAAATAGTACATTGGGTCCAAAATTAAAATAGGAAGATGCTTATATCATCTCCGTTTAAGTAATGAAATGTTGTGGTAGAATCTGAGCAATTATTAACTTTTAAATCAATATAGTCAGTTATTATCTCAGACTGGATTTGAATGGCCCAACATAGATATCCAGGGGAATCTGCTTGTGATTTCCTATTTTTATGATAGCTTTCCACTGCTACAAATTATTGGAATTTTCCAAAAATTTCAGCGAATTTTTATTTGAAGAACCTTCAGGGATATAAATGGATGCCATCAGTTTTGATGAATTAGTGTATTAATTTTGTTTTTATTAATTTAAATAGAAGTTAATATTGTTTTTTATTTCTCAATAAAAATATTGTTTTAAAGAGGAGAGAGGAATCAGAATTTTGTGGGTTTTTTTAAAAACTAAAAACTTGGAAATATATTTCTTCTACTGCTCCACCCTATGGAACAATACCCTACAACACCGGAACAGCAACAATGTGTGACATTCTTCAAGGCACCAATCTATTGAGAGATGATGGATGATGCTTTAATTTTGCAAAAATTGAATCATTCAAACGGTGTGGTGTTTTTTAGATAAATCTATTTTACCTTTCAGTTCAAGGCTTTGATAGTAATTTGGAAGGAAGGGAAGTGAAATAAACTGTGTTTGTAAAAATGGATAAAGATTTTTGATTTACATCTAGGCTTGCAGTGATGGAATGTCGTCTAGTGTTATGAAAAAAATGTGAAAATGACATACACAATAAAGATGACCTTATGGAAGAAACCTGTTGCTGATTCCAGAAATGTTTTGGGTTTGCAAGCTGGCTGGAAATTGGAAGGAAGTTTTGTTGAAATCAGGAGCCATGTGCTTTTGATGTCACAGATTGACAGCTTCTGCTCTAATGTAAAAGAAGGCAGGAAAGAAGGTTCACCTATCAGTAAATGTTAACTTCATAGTGACCAACATATGAACATGTTATGTGAATGTAGTATTCTCCTGCAAGAGATGCAATTCATATTTCGAATCTCAAGGAGCATAATGTATGTCTCTGGCCTCTGGTGACAATATTTATTTTAACTTTGTTAACTACTACTATTATACTGCCATGGGGTTACAGGAATAAAGATCACCAAGGAGAGCCAATTACTATGCCACAAGCACAAATAAGCAAAACTTTGAATTGAAAACTTGAATGATCTTTTCAAAGAACTCCTACGCTATCAAACATGTACATCAAGCATATGAAATGAAAATATGTTTCATTGCCATGTTTAAAAGTCATAAAGAAGCTCCCTCCCCCATTTCCATTAAATGTTCTGGTTGGACACTGGCTGTGAAGGTAGCAAATGGTGAGTATGTGACCATGGGACCCATCTACACATACTTTTGGATGTTTAAATGTCTGAATAGGACGAAATCCTATTGAATGTTGTCTGGTCCTAGTTTTTTCCCCATAACTTTCTCCCCCTCCCTCCCTCCTTCCCTCCCTCTCTTTCTCCTCTCTCTCTCCTACACACATGTATCTCTAAAAATGAAATGTAAATTTGTTTCCTTGGAAGCAGGTACAATGACAAATCCCAGTAGCAGCCAAGGGAAGAACTCTTGTCTTCTCTTTCATGCAGCTATCCCAGTCACCCTCCTTGTTACAAGAGAGATGAAGGCGGAAGAGAGATGAAGTTTCATCTCACGGGAGAAAAATTTGCTAGCATTATAAATATGTTGAGTAACCTGATCTGAATGAGTGAGTGAGGATCACCTTTGTGTGCCTTAGTATCATTATAAGCATCTGCTTTGAATTTCAACCTCAGCCCCCATAACTGACTGCAAAGTTTCATTTCAGACATTTTTGAAACGGTTGCTGTCAGTTCCGTTTTTCTATGCCGCTTTCTAATGACAGCAGGGCAAGGAATATATTTCAAAGCAAAGCAAAGGAAGCAACGCTTAATCTCACGTGAAACTGATTACTATCACATAGGGATCATGTAAGAATACTGACCTTCATTTACTCTTCAGAATTATTTGTTTGTTTATTTATTTATAGACCTGCCCATGATCTCCAAAGAGGAATCTGGCACTATTGTTACTTTATAACATCCAAAAGTACGTGTAGATGGGTCCCATATGGTCACATACTCACTATTTGCTACCTTCACAGCCAGTGTCCAACCAGAACATTTAATGGAAATGGGGTGGGGGTCTTCTTTATGACTTTTAAATACGGCAAGGAAAAACATGGCTATACAGTATCACCAGATGTAGATCCTTAGCTAACGATACCCATAGCATGCCTTCTCTGTAAGATCTAATGGGTGGGCTGATGTAACCAGGGAGAGGTCAGGGGTGGGTTCCTGCCAATTCTAACCTCTTCTATAGAAGAGGTTCCACAAATCTACAGTGCCATTTAGAACCTGTTCCAGCTCCCTGTCCCCCGCCCGTCCTCACATCATCAAGATGAAGAGCGAGAGGAGGAATTCTGGGAGTTGAAGTCCACAAGTCTTAAAGCTGTCAGGTTTGAACACCCCTGGTTTTTTTTTCTAAAATGAGTTTGTTAAGTGAGTTTTACCACATTTTACAAGTTGGCCATGCCCACCCAGTCACATGACTGCCAAGCCACTCCCACTTAGTCACATGGCGGGCAAGCCACTCCCATCCTGTCACATGGCTGGCAAGTCACTCCCACAAAGCAGGCCACACTTACAAAAGAGGTTCTAAAAATTTTTGAAACTCACCACTGGGAAAGGTGGTTCTTTAAATATTGGAAGAGGCACAAGGTTAACCCATTACATAATTGTAAACTTCCAACTTTTTTTCTCTTGCTATGTATTTAAAGGATGGTTAATATTATGCTTAATATTATACTTCTTCTCACTGCAATACTAATAGTATTAGGCAATGCTATGATTTTCTGTTCTGATGTTTTGTTACCAATTATTCCTGTGAAGACCTGAGACCAGCTTTTCTAATCTATGAATAATGATCCTATTTTTTTAAATGTCCACTGATTACAAGGCTTTGCTCAGACTCTCCTTTGATATTTAGGGAATAGCCTAATTTGATTTCTAATACTTTGAAGGTGACCTAATTATACTTGGGAATGAAGGATGGGCAAATGCATGAAGGACTATTTTTCTGAGGAAAAAAATATATTAAGAAAACATTCAGTTGAGTCTTTCAAGTTTGGAATGTTTTTGAGGAAAGCACTTCCTTTCCTCCTTCTATTAGCAATTTGTATAGTTTTTTTGTCATATGACTTACAGACACACATACATTATTAGAAAAACCATTGAAACAATCACGGAATCCTGTTTATTAAACCTTCAGAAAGTTAGTTCTATATTTTTGAAAGCTCCATTATTTTATTTATTAGATTTATATGGCCAGCCATCTCACCAAAGGTGATTCTAAATGGCATAAATTACCATATTTTTCGGAGTATAAGACGCACCTTTTTTCCTCTAAAAAGAGGCTGAAAATCTGAGTGCGTCTTATACATTGAATACAGCATTTTTTGCCTCCTGAAACTCCGCCCCTTTACCAAAATGGCCACATGTTTACCCTTATGGAGGCTTCCAGAGAGCTCCTGGGGGTTGGGAAGGGAAGAAATGAGCAAAAACCAGGACGTTTTTTGCCCCCCCAGCCCCCAGCAGCACTCTATAAGCCTCCATAAGGCTATGCATGCTATTTTGGGGGCAAAAAAAGGCCCGTTTTCACAAAAAGGGCCATTTTTCCTCGTTTTGCCCCCCCCCAGGAGCACTCTGCAAGCCCCCCCCCCCAAGGCTATTCATACCTTTTATTTGAAAAAAAAGCGGGCCCAATTTCGTGAAAAACGGGCCGTTTGGGGATGTTTGCACAGTGCAAAAAGAGTTTTTTTCCCCTTTTGGAAAGCTGTTTAGTTAGAGTGATTGATGAGAATTACGTTGGTCAAGTATTGTGCCTGCAGAAACAAAGATTTGTTCCAAAGGTGGTCAGTGATTTCCTTCTCCAGCACATGGGTAAATACACCTGGAAACAACTACCTACCTACCTACCTACCTACCTACCTACCTACCTACCTACCTACCTACTGTATCTCTCTCTCTCTCTCTCTCTCTCTCTCTCTCTATCTCTCTCTCTCTTTCTCTCTCTACCCCTCTACCTACTTATCTATCTACACACTCTCTCTCCCTACCTACCTACTGTATTTCTCTCTCTTTCTCTCCCTCTCTATCCCTCTATCTACCTACCTACTTTAAAAAAATGCCTCTTCAAAAGCTGGGCGCGTCTTATACTCCGGTGTGTCTTATACTCCGAATGCTTGTTTGTTTGTTATGTTGACAGATTGAGTGTTGAGTTTACCAGATATGGTATATCTTAGGACTTGAAGTGGCTTGTAAACTTGGGAGAAAAAGAAAGCTAATTCATTTACATTTTTTACACAACACAAATCCAGAAAGTTCAGAAATCATTTTTTTTTCCTAGATGGATTCCTACCTAATGAGGACTTTTAACATACAAACAAATACTGGAAGTGATTAGACCCTTAAGCTATTCTTTGTTTGCCTAGATTTCCTCTGCATCTTTCAGTGATTTTGATCAAATAAGCATTGCTGAAAAAAGGAAGTCTAATGAGGACTTTCAATATCGCTTGATACACCTCTAAACTTAGATAGGTAAAACCAATTTTTCCTTTACCCAGTAAGTCTACAGTTTCTTCTTCATATTTATAATGAAGCCAGGGACTTAGAATATTTCATTACACATTGAATTCCATCCCACATAAATGCCCTTGAATATCTTGTACCCCCTCATGGGCGGAGTGGTTCTGCTAAATCCTGTAATAGAAATGGAATCATTCCAGACTTGCCTTTACTGACAAAATAAAATAACTTTTTAAAATAATGTTATTGTTTTAAAAATAGTAACAGAAGAAGAAAAAACAAAAGGAACAAAGCACAAAAATACATCCATTGTCAAAAAATGCATAACATGAAAACAAATGTAAAATACAGCAGAAAAAAAGTAAGAATGCAATATGTTAGAACAATAAATAGTTTATTTTGTATATAATTAATGCATATTTCACATTACTAATGTAAAAGACTATTGTGCTTTTTTCAATCTATTCTATTATATATAAATAAGTCCCATATTTTCTTATAATTATCCATTCAAAATCTACATCTATAAGCAATCCACTCACAGCTATCATTTGCTATATATTTTTCCAATGTTGCAATATCAGTCTTTTAGCTATAAGGGCATATAGATTTATGTTATCCGTTTATGTCAAAATTCATGTACTAAACATGTAATTTAAGAGAATATTATCCTCTGAAAACTTAACTTTTATCACACATACACATTTATATGGTCCACCTTTTTCTCTCAAAACTTAGTAAATATAGGACATTATAAAAATACCTGTTTCAAAGAAGTATTTTCCATATTATACCTGCAACAAAATGTTGGCCTGGACAATCTTTTTCGAAGCAAAATAAAATCACTTAAAAACCAAGCAATTGTTTCAGGGAGAAAATGATTACACTCTACTTAATTACTCACACTAGAAAACCATGTGCTTTCTGTCGTGATTAATCAGTCTGCTGGCTGTTTTCATTGCTTAAATTCTAATTAAGCCGAGTGACATTCTGCTATGAAATATTATGATGAAACGAAGCGAGTACATGAAACAAAAAAAAAGATTTCCCCTTGGCCTTGGACTGCTAGTCTAGTTTGGTGGAACACAAAACTCGAGCTGGGGAAGACTTTATAAGGTACTGAGTTTCCATCTGTCCACTTTTAAAGATTTTATGTTGAGTGCCTTCACGTGTATAACATTATCTAGTCTCCCAGCTCCATTTGTAATCCACTATTCTATTGATATTAAACAGTCATGAATGACAGTTCACTAGAAGCCAGATAAATCTGTCTTTGTCATGCTGCATAAGTTGGGGAAAGGTGTATGAAATACCCAACAAGTTATAGTTGATTACTGATAGCTGTACCGTCCACTGTGATTTAAAAGGCACAATCTCTGATACTGAATTTAGGAACTTATACTGCTGGGTTTTGTTGTTGCTAAATTAAAAACCACCCACAGCTGGTTAACACTCTGTGGCAGGGCCGGCCCTCTGGAACGACCTACCCCCCCGAACTTCGCACTATCATGGACCTTCCCCTCTTCCGCCATTCACTCAAGACATATTTTTTCCAGCAAGCTGGTCTAGCTTAACGTTTAGATCTTATTTGTGACATAGCTCCTGCCAATTAGTAAATGGACGTTGGGTTTTTATTGAGAATTGTAGCAGAGGCTTCTAATTTAATTCTTCTTAACTATATTTATTGTATTTTCTATTATTTATTGGTTTTAATTTCCTGTGCACCACCCTGGGTCCATCTTGATGGAAAAGGCATGGTATATAAATCGAAATAAATTCAAATTCAAATTCCATGTTGATAAAATTTTATATTAGCTCTGGGAGTCATCAGCAATAGGCTGTTAAAAAAAAACAGTGGTGAAAGGCTGGATTTTCAAAGAAATGATGACATGGCTTTTCCATCATTCGTATGGTTTTTAGACTGCTTTTTTACCAATCATATTAGGGGTTATTTACCCAAGAAAATAATTAGATATGGGATAATTGTATTGCTTTCATCAGCTTCTCCATCTCATCCACATTGTCCACATTAAGAGTTTCAGCATATTTAACCAAATCTCCCAGTTTGGGCACATTAGAAGTTCCAGTGACCAGAAAACAACCAAGCACTGAACCCTGCAAAAGCAAACCAGTGGTTTTTTTGTTAGCATTAAGCCAAATCTGCAACTTCTGAAAAGCAAAGGGAAAAGAAAGAGCACATTTTGAACGTTATTATTTTTAACTTTAGTAGGACACGTGTTACACACAACCTGGATTCTTTGTTGGATAGTCTGGACACTGTTTTGCTGTCATTTCTCATCCATGTTATTCTTGTCTTAAAAATAGAAGTAGAATATTTTTTTAGAAAATATATGCGAAACCTTTGAATTGTTGGAGGGTGAATGTCCTCTAAAAACTTACAGCCTCCCCCTTCTTTTCTTCAAACGCTGCCCCAATTAGAAGCAATTGCAGATATTTTAAAGCTTCTGCGTTGTTCATTTTGAAACAAATCTCAAAATGGCTCAGATCTAATCAGTTTATCCTTGGACTCCAAAGTACAAGCTTGAATCACATGATAGCTTTTATAAACTCTTGAATTGTCGATTTTAATCAACAGGCTGATTTGCCTAGGCTTGTTGTCAGTCTCTATTCAATCCTAAAACATGTACAATGCCTTTACCTGAGATTTAAGTTCATAAAATAAGTGACCATAAACATGGGTTTATGTTGACTGACCTGCTCCTGGCATACAAATATGAACTGATGATATCTATTATATAAATTAAATATTTGCATTCATTGCATACTTTTTTTTAAAGTGATATTGTTGTTGTAGGCTGTATAGTTGGCCTTTTTTCAATTGTTGCAATATGTTTGTTTGTTTGTTATTTATTTCTGAAGGAAGAACTTTTGGGGCACCAACCAAATGGTCTCATGGTCCTTTGGGTTCCCCAGGTGAGGCTACAGAGCCATGTTTTAATTCCTTTTTGGAAGGCCAGGAAAATGGGAGCCTGCCCACCTTTGAGGAGAGAATATTCCACAAGGCAGGTCCAATGGCAGAGAAGTCTCTTCTTCTAGAGTCCTAATATATACATTATGCATTTTTCATCTGTGGATGTGGGTATGGGTGTATGCAAATATCAGTATGGTGTTTTCACACATTATTCAGTTTTCAGCAAAAAATAGTCAGTATGTGAATATCAAATAACAGTTTGCATATTGCTTCAAGAACATAAAATGAATTAATTTAACCTTAATATTTGAGCCAAACAGTTTTCTCTTCTTCTTGCCTTATTTCTCAACAACAGCAACAATGACAACAACTCCATCAAAAAACAATGTCTACCTCTCCTGGATTCTTGGTAAGGACTCAGTAGGTGGAGATGAAAAGCAAATCCAGTCTAAACATCTGGCTGACTATGGAACAAATAGTAAGGTTTGGTTATTTTGGTGCAGTTAGTTTTTAAAAGTATAAATAATTTGTATAGTACACTAGCCGATAACCCAGAGTTACACAGATTTTATTTATAGGGGGAACATGTCTGGACAAAATGTAATTTCTAATGTTGGATTTTGTCCCCTACTAGAGGGAGCCCCCTTGTGGAGTACCCCCTTACCATGGCAACTCCACTGCGCTGTACAGCAGAAGCTATTATGCAGTATGACACAGAAGCTGTATCTTAACAGAATGTTAGGATAATTATCTTGATGTTGGGTTGACAATATATATAAGCCAGGATTCTTAAAGAGTATATGTAACTTTAAGAACTATGTGGAATCTGATTGGCTGTGCTTCTCAGCTCAATCATAAAATGCAGCTGTAAACACAGTTCATTCCCTTTTTGCTTTCCTTTGCTTCCTGACTGCCACTAAGGAGGAGCTGAAGACAGAAGAAGTATCATTGTTTGTTTTGACTGTAAGATAACTGTGTTTTAGTGAAGGACTGTTTATTGTTGGAAGAGTTAGTATCACTGTTTGGAAGAAGTATTTTAGTTATTACAAAAGTAAAGACTATTTATTTTTTCTACTATCAATGTTTGATAGTTAAAGCAACGTATCACTTGCTGTCCAGTATATTGCACTATTCTGCCTTTATTTTCCAACGGGGTGTTTTTTACCCCAATACAGAACACTCCCTCCCTGAGGAGTGTTAGGGGTGTTTTACCCCCACAGTATTTTTCTCCAGAGGGTAAGTCATTTTGTACCAAGTTTGGTTAAATTTGCTCAAGGTCTTCCAGAGTTATGCTGGAACACACAGAAAGAAAGACAGACAGACAGAGAAACACAGAAACACACACACAGACAGACTAGATATATATAGAGAGGGAGGGAGGGAGAGAGAAGGAGGGAGGGAGAGAGATGTACATATTTGCAACTTCTACCACATTTAAAGCTCATGGATCTCTTACATAGAATAGACCGGATATATTCACATTGAACAATATTATGGCATCTTATGGTAGTTCTTCATCACTGATGAGAAAAACTGTACTATTTCCTTTTGGCATTCCTTTCAAAGCTAAGTGTTAGCCTCTAAAATCTACTTAGTTTGACTAAAACTAGGTAACTTGGTATCTTTGCATCTATACATATTACAGGCATACGTACACGTATATAGATTTGGAAAAAGTTTCCTTGGCTTCTAGAGAGATTGTTAAAAAAAAGAGAAGATGCTATTTCTCCTGTCCTTGGAATGCACTGTATCCTCTAGGGATAGGCCAATGTTTTAATATTTCACTTTCTGCAGTTTTCTTTGGTAAATCACAGCAGGTTGACAAAAACTTTTTTGGATCACCAGCTCTGAATCATCTTTGCTTGTATTACCTCCCATCTTATCTAATCATCTGTTGAAAATATGCAGGTACTTTTTTTTTACCTGCACGCTGATGGAATGAGGTTGTTGTTTTTTGTACAATGGTTTGCCTAGACTTTCGCATGTTTATCCTTAACCAATTTGTCCCTGATCTTCCATCTTCAAGACAATGCATTAATTCTTTCATATATATTGTTACCATGAAAGTTAGTAAATTGTGTGTTTGTATCCTTTTGGATCTTTGGCAGACTAGGCCTCCCAATTTCTTCTCTTCTGATTTCTGAGTAGTTTCCTTTCCTATTTTCACTTCCTTTCCTTAATGCATTCATCTAATCTCATTATTAGGCCTGGAAAAATTGGTAGGATGGGCTGCTTCTGGAGGATCATTTAAGCTTAATTCCCATTTCTATTGCAAGTTTCCTTTGGGATTTTACCAAAGTTATACCATTTCTTTCATTGTTTCTGTGCCACATTTATAAAACGATGGCAGCAACATTTTACAGCTGAGAAATCTCTCCAACTGTTGATAATCTAAAATGCCTCAAGCTTCAAATCTTTCAATAACCTAGGTGTGTGTAATGACTTTCATATTGTTCTGGGATAAAATAGGATGGAATTTTATTTAGTGTTGAAATAAACTGTGAATTTTTACTCTTGTCTTGTCAAGGAAAAGAAAAGGCAGGCAGTATAATAAGCAATCAGCCAAGTGAGGGATATTAATTAAAAAACCTTCCCTTTTTAAGATCCTGTAATCCCTTAATTCAGGGTATAACTCGGGTGACTGGATGCAGCTGAGCATTTACTGGCTGGATAACCTTCCTGACACCACATGGAGTTCGCAGCAGACATTTTTTTCTTTACGCCTAGGAGAGGAACATCTGCTGCTACCCAGGATTGATCTTTTAACCTTCTGAGCGGGAGGCAAGCAAAATGGGTGAAATATTCAGGAAGGGGAAAATGTAATCCTGATTTTAGGTTGGCCCTCCTGGGTTTGTTGCACAGTGAGATTTATCCTAGGAAAATGGAGCTTTTTTTCCTAGCTACTTCACCAACTAGCTGCTACGTTTCTTACTTTCAGTATGTTCAGGCAGGTTGGTTTCATTTCCATTCACAAATGCTGTCAGGTAGCCAAATCTGAGCACTTGGCATTGAAGGCATTTTTCACAATGTGTTCTGGGGATGATTGGGGCTAGTTGTGCCAACAAAAGGAGAGGGGGCAAAGAGTTCTAAAAAGGCAAGCAAACTAAAAACAAAACAAAAGCAGTGCAAATGGATACAGTGACAACAGTTAGAATTATTTCAGTACATATGTTTGGGAAGATATTTTGCCATCCTCAGAAAAACATTAATTCAATCCTAAAATTCCATTGTTAAAATGCATGTGATTACCAGAATTATTTTATTTCAGGATGAAGAAAACAGAATAGAACAATATGGGACCTATAGTCTGGGACATGATGGTATAATACAGTTATACTTGTTGAAGCTGGGTGCTCTCCAAATTGTGCATATAATTCTGAGATTCCCAAAGCACACTTAATCTAGAACGTTCCCAGGTCCATGAAGCATGATATAAGCATGATATAAGCATGATATAAGGTTAAAAGTTTGAGCAAGGATAAGGAATGAAGGCTAATTTGTATCAGCAACTGAGTACAACGGAACAGCTTATAATCACTAGAAGCAATAACTAACAACTGTTTACTTCTTTTTGCTTAGTCAATATGGTGATGGGTATAGGCTTCAAATTTGATCAACTTTCTCTCAAAGCAACCACAGATAATGGATAATGATGATGACTTCCAGATTATAAATGCTGCTAAACCTTCGCACTATCTCGGACCTCCGCCTCTTCCGCCAACGTCTTAAGACGTATCTATTCCAACAAGCCGGCCTAGGATAGCCCCTACTTCTGACTTTTAAAATTAAAATTAATTTGGTATGGTTTTAAAATGGGTTTTTAGCACGGGTCCAATAATTTAATATATTTTAATCGATTTTGTATTTTGTATTTTGTGGTTTTAATAATGCCTGTGCGCCGCCCTGGGTCCTAACAAGGAGAAGGGCGGGGTATAAATTTAATAAAATAAAAAAAAATTATTTTTTTAATTTGTACTTATAAAATGTAAATACTAGAGTCATGCAAACCAGGTCTGATTTCATCTGAACTAATTAAGAAACTCAGTTCAATTTGGACAAAATCATTGGACTCAATTCATTTTGATTCAGATTAAAATGCATTAGTATGTGTACACACATACACACAGTATCTAAATTGCACAAATTGGTTTGAACCAATTCAAATCTTTTTAAATCATGCAACCAAATTAATCTATCTGCTTGATTCATTATATCTTTTTTGTTATATTTGATTTGCAGTTAGATCTTAATTCGTTCTCTATACATGACCAAGCCACCTCAAAATTATTTTTTTATACGGGTAGTCCTCATTTAATGACCAGAATCAGCAAAACTGTCACTAGGTAATGCAATTGATAAATGAGACATGGTCGGGACAGGCTAATGACCATTGCAATCATTGATGGTTTTCAGATCCATATTTCTGATTGCATTATTCAGTTAATTCAACATTCACTGCAAATCATTCAAAACTGAAGCAGCTTCTTGGGTGAGAAGCAAAATGTTTTCAAAGAAGAATAACAAGGAAGTCCAGTTGCCTTTTGGAAAAAGCACCTTTGGGACCACCATAATCTGGATGATTGAGAATCTTCATAGACATTCAGGCTTTCAACTAATGGTCTTCTAACATCACATACAGTAATGTACTGATGTACTTTTGTACTTTTGCTACAAACACATTAAGCAATCAAAGGAATGGCCCAAATTATTTTATGCCCGATGTAATGCTGAACAACCAACTAAGCATTCTCTTTATTTTCATGCATGGTTTACTTCCACCATCTACTGGTCTTAATACATCAGTCAATTTTCATATTTAAGCAAAATGTTCTGTTCTTTTTACATGAATGAACTTTTATATTTATATAAAATATCATAATCCTTCTTAGTCTATCATAAATTTTCATTATATTAACAAACTAACTTTCTTACATTTAGAAATTGTTACATGCCTACTGATGAGCAAATGTCACATCTACCCACTTCCTGCCTGGCATTAAACCTCAATATTCTTCCATATATTTGCTGATTTTACCTGTTATAGTTTTTCAATCAGAATTCGGCCAAAAACAGACTTAACGCTACAGTACATCTGATGTTAATCCTTTTCCAGTTTCACCATAGATATCTACAGATCCACGTTTTTTTCCAATATTCTCAAGTGTATATGATTTGCTTTTCACTATAATTTTCTAGGATAATTAAATTAAATTCATATCATTCATTGTATTATTTGACTTATTTCGATCGTACTCATGCAATCTCAAATACCCCTTTCATAATTTCCTCATTTTAGCCTCATCCCAAATCATTTTCATTCTTTTCCTTTTTAATCCATGTTAAAATTCCATTTAAAATTCAATTCATGTTGTTGGAAACTATACGGTTAGTCCTGTTTATGCACTTTCTAAACTTCAACATTTGCCTAAGTAATGCTCTGCCTCTTTTAATTACAACTATTCATTGCTCACTTGTACACTGCATTATTGTAACTATTATGTTCTTTCTATGCCTCTTATGTATTGCTCTTCATTTTTCGCAGCAATCATCTCTTATCTGCATTTTTCTGATTCCGAGCCTCTTTTACTTCATCACTTATTCCACTGAACGTTGGGGGTTTTTTTGCATTTTGCTTTGACATAAATATAAACTATCTTGAATTTAGTGCAGGCAGTCTTAAACTAGCTAGTCCAATGGTCTTACATGGAAAAGTCATCTTTGTATTTTGGTCATTTTATTAAATTATCTTTTGGATAGGATGTTTGGGCCTTCTTGATCCTGCCAAACCCTCAGTTCGAAATCATGCAAATGTGAGTAGAAAAATAGGTACTACTTCTATGGGAAGGTAATAGCACTCTGTGAAGTCATTCTAGCCACATGACCAAGGAAATATCTTCATTTCAAGGTCATAGAGCCAGACAGCTCTGGCTCTATGACCTTGAAATGGAGATGAGCCCTATAGTCAGCAATGACTAGTGGACTAAAATTCACAGTGACTTTCACTTTTATGGGCCTTCTAGTATTTGTTTATAAAAGGAAAAGCTGAGCACACAGACCAGATGTTTAATCAACAAAAGATGAAGCAAAGAATGAAATCTCTCTGAAGCTGTCATAAAGAATGAAAAAAAAATGAATTTATCTGTCTCTTGTTAGCAGCACCTGTCCTGAGATACCTTTGTAGCAATAGTCTCACATATTAGAAATAGGATATCAGACCTATCTGCTTATTCCTGCACTTCTGAGAGAATGTGTGATAATGTATAATAAGAGTTCTGTTGCAGATGGTTACCTTGTTTTCTGCTTTCTATCCAGATGGCTGAGGGCAGACATAGCAGAAAAAGTGTAAGTTATGAGGGAGCAAATTCTTGCTGCATTTAGGAAGGAAGATAACCTACATCCATTTAGCAGAGCAGTGCAAATATCTGGGATGAATAACAGAAAGTGGACTACCAGGTATTAGCTTTTTGCCACTACTTCATTGGGAAAATGACTCAAAGGGTGATAGGTTTGTGTCAGATTGAAGTACAATTTTTCAGGCAATATATTTACACCCTACTGCAGAGTTTTAAAAGGAATAACTTTAACTATATCTTCAAATGCTGAAGAAAATAAACTCTGAGCAGGTGCTTCCCTCCACTTGCAATATAACATTTTGTTTTCTTCCTATTTTGTGTGGGTGGAGCACCTATTTTCCTTCCTTGGGAAAGGAAGAGATCAACAAATTGAAGCACTATCACAGATGGCAATCACCTGGAAACCTCTTTCACATAATGACATCTTT
This sequence comes from Rhabdophis nuchalis, assembly GCA_039707465.1. NCBI lineage: Eukaryota > Metazoa > Chordata > Lepidosauria > Squamata > Natricidae > Rhabdophis > Rhabdophis nuchalis. The sequence goes on from CM077643.1 coordinate 339,956,023, forward strand.
GCAATGAGTAATAGCAATAAGCTGTTTTTATTCCTGACCATTTAGGGAATGCACACAAATTCCTGTATTAGTGTCTATTTTTGCCAGTGTTGAAAAGGAATAAGCAATGAAATGAAATCTCTCTGGAACCTGCATGTACTACTGTACAAGTTGAGATGAAGAGCAATACACCTGTGGGCCCATATTACCATAGGACCACCTGTTATGGCTGCAATGACTGTCTTGGTAACTCTCCTTCTCTCTTTTAAATAATGTTATTAAAGGTTTTAAACAAATATATAAAAAATAATATGAACTAATGTATGGAAGAAAAAAGAAAAATAATCCAAGATGAAAACTAATAGTGTAAAAAGGCCAAAAAAAAATAAATGTTTAATTATTTGGCATATGGCAATGTTAAATTGGCAAGGAGATTACAGAGTTAATACAAGTAGTTGTAGGGCGGCCAATTATTACTAGTCCATTCAGTTCATGTTTGCATGCTATTCAAAATGCACCACAGATGGTGGATTAGCTTCACACACATAAGACTTTATTCTGCAGTATCATCTGGGGCTTTTCCCCCACTAATGTCATCTTGCATTTGGGCATCACATTTGGGCAGGTCCGGCATTGGGTGAATTCATACTGCTGTTCAAAGTACCATCTGGTACTTGCGGGACCACCTGGTTATTTGCGGGACCGCCTCCTACCACATACCTCCCTTCGACCTGCCCGCTCCCACAGAGACGGCCTCCTTAGGGTGCTGTCTGCCGGACAATGCCAGCTGGCGGCTCCTAGGGGGAGAGCCTTCTCTGTGGCAGCCCCTGCCCTCTGGAACGACCTGCCCCCCGACCTCCGTACAACCACAGACCTGCGCCTCTTCCGCCGGGCATTAAGAACACACTTATATTATGCCGCCGGCCTGGCATAGTTTTTAAATTTGATCTTAGCAAGCGTTTTTTATGTTTTTAGCACGGGTTTCTAATTTAATTTATTTTTAATATATTTCTACTGCATTCGGGGAGAGGGGGCGGTTTAGAAATTTAATAAATTATTATTATTATTATTATTATTATTATTATTATTATTATTATTATTATTATTATTATTATTATTATTATTATTATTATTATTATTATTATTATTATTATTATTATTATTATTGTTGTTGTATTTTATTACTCCCTGTGCACTGCCCTGAGTCCCGCAAGGGAGATAGGGCGGTATATAAATGTGAAAAATAAAATAAAATAAATAAATAAATCTATCTATTTATCTACTTGCCTATAACATGCTTTCAAATTTCTAGGTTGGCAGAAGCTGAGGCAAGTGATGGGAACTCACTCTGTCATATGGTGCTAGGACTTGAACTGCCAGAGTAAGGACCTTTTCCAGTCTCTTTAAGTCATCTTTAAGCCACCATACCACATAGTAAAAAAAATTAAATTGAAAAAAAAGGAGAGGAATTCCAAAGAGCCATTTCATTTGTTGGCTTGTTATTCTGCCTTGGTTTTCAGCTCCCCTCTCTGTGGAGCCATTTTCAGTTTGCTATTTCTTCTCCAAAAGTCAATATTTCTCTTCTGGATGAGGATTGGAGATGGGATCAACTACAAATGCTCCAGATATTGGCTCCTTCTCATCAGGAAACCACAGTGTTCTCTGGCATGTTTGGAGTTCTGGGAGATGAGAGATTCTCCAGTTCTTCCCAAACCTTTATGGATACAGGGTCAGAATACTTAATCACCTTTGGAAAGTGCTTGTTAACTGCTTTTCAGATATCCGGAACCTTCATAATGGCAAATTTTACAGACTGAGTTTCCGTCAATCAATCTAAGGAAGATTTGAATACAAATTTAAAGACTTGGTTTTTTTAATAGCAAACAGAAAAATAATTATTAGAAAACTGATTATGAAAAGTTATAAACAAATTAAATGTCCAGGTGGTTTTGAAATAAGATAATAATCTTATTTTTCCTTTCCTTCCTATTTGTCTAGGAGAGGCATAACCAACTTACAACCACATCAAAATAATCAATCACCAATTAATTTTTTTTCTGTTTCCTGCAAGAAGCCCATAAGGTCTTTCCAGTCAATAATAAACATATATCTTATACTTTAACAAATCAAAGAAGGCAATCTATTCATCCCAGCAAGTTCTATCACCCTTACCAGCACGTCCCTCCATTGTAGGCAGTGCCAAATCTTTCTATCTTTGTGCATACCACAATCTCTCTGCAGTTCTCATATACAAAAATAAAGTTCCAGGACTTTTTCCAAACTGTTCATCAATCCTAAAAAATAATAATTCTGGTCTCAATTGTGTATTAATCTTTAAAATCCTTTGAGTCAGGATATGTAATTGTATCCAAAATTCTGTAGATTTTACATCTTCACCAAGCAGGATAAAATGTCTCTTATTGTTATTTATATTTCCAACATGAATTTGACCTGTTAATGTTTCAATTCCCTTTCAATTCAAATCTTCCAAGACCACACCAAGTCTTTTGCAAAAGCCCTTAAGTTATATGTTTCTTTTTAATCTTTACACACAATTCTCTCATCTTATCTTATATTTCTGTTCAGTGTTTCAAGAACCAAAATAAACAAGAGAGGAGACACTGGGCATTCCTATCTTCTTCCTTTTTATATCTCACAAGGCCTTGTTAGCTCTCCATTAACAATTATTGTGCTTTCTGCGAAGTATAAATCAATAATACCCTTTATATAAAGTTCTCTCCAAAGTTCATATCTTCCAAAACATTGAACAGGAAATCCCAGGTCAAATTGTCAAAGGCTTCCTCATCTAAGAAAATCAATGTGGCTTGTTTCTCATTATGCTGCTCCAAATATTCCAAAAGATCCAACCCAATTCTATGTTTGTCTTTTAACTGTCTTTTAGGTAAAAAGCCACATTGGTCCTCATGAATACATTCTTGAAAAATTATTTTTAGCTATCAGCCAGAATTACTACAAACAATTTGGAGTCATTGTTCACTTGATTTTAGATTTTAGCTTAGACTTTAGTCTAGATTTTAGACTAGAAATAATTTAACTGTACTTGGTAGGGGATTTTAAAAGTTTTTAGTTATATTTTAGCACAGGCTAGTTAATTTAATTTCATTTTAACACTGTATTATATTTATTGTATTGTTTTATATTTGCCTGGGAGCCGCCCTGAGTCCCTTCGGGGAGATAGGGCGGGATATAAATCCAAATTAACTGAAATTGAAACTTGACATCAGCCAGAGAGATGTCACTTTTGTTATACAAGTTAAAATAATATTGATGGAATGCTTTTTGCATGGCCAAGCTATCTGTTAATACTGTTTCTCCTTCCTTAGCTTCAATATTTTTTCTTTCCTTTTTTTGTTGTAAATTATATGCCAACTGTTTTCTTCATTTGTTTGCAAACCCAAAGCTTTTCTTGCTTTACATATTTCTTTGTTTATTTCTAGTTCACTTACTGTTAACATAACTATCATTGTAAAAGTTAAATTCATTGAGAATTACTTGTTTCTGGAAATGTCTTCAATTTTTCTTCTTTTCTTTATTTATTCTTCTTTCTTTTTTCTTTTTCTCATTAAAAATAGCTTGTTTTCTTTTTTCTTTTTGCTTCTTTTTAAGTTTACTATTATGCTGTATGCAATAATGTCTAATAAAAATTATATTTATAATAATTTATTTTATAATATTAATAATAATAATAATAATAATATTTAATATTTGTAAACCGCTCCCTCTCCCCATAGGGACTCCCAGGCCATTCTTAAACTTTTCTCTAATTTATTTTCAAAGAATTCTTTTGCAATTTTTTATAATTACACCTTTCTGTAACATTTCATTAAGTCCAGGGGTGGGTTCTGGCAGTTGCTACTGCCAGTTTGTTCATGGCTGTGCCACGTGTGTGCGTGTGCGCATTACCCATGCTGCGCATGCATGCGCAGTGCAGTTAAAATTGCTCTGCGTATTCGCAGAAGCCAAAAACAAGATGGTGCCATCTCCAGGAGAACCGGTTCCGGGGCATGGCAGGCCTGGATCACTGCTAGTTCCAGTGACCCAGGCTGCCAAACCCCTACCAGTTCAACCAAACCGTAGGAACCCACCCCGATTAAGTCTCTATCTAAAAGATCTGGGATTCCTTTTATAAACCAAATTTATAAAATTGTAATTAGGAAATACTGGATTTGTGTCAGCCCTCCCTGAAAAGCAGTACAGGAAGCCGGATTAGATGAATTTGTTCTATTTGTTCTACAGGCTACATTAACAGAATCTTGCAAGTCTAAATGCACAAACTTTCCTCCACCACTTTTAATTGCTTGATTCATTAGGTCAGGTCTTTCCTAAATTTCCTTGTCTCACCTTAAGCCACTGGATGGGGGGTCTCCTGCCTCTTTTGCCAGATTGTTTCCTAGGCAGCATCTCTTCCCTTCTTTCTCCAAGGTCATGCACACATTTCCATTACAGTTTCCAGCTGCAAAACCCTCAGCTCCTGAATCCTGGAATGCATGTGGGTGATCTCATAAACTTTCCATTAGCCAGAAAGACAGTGTTAGTCAGAATTCACTGTTTGGCCACTTATCTTTACCATTAACAGATTAACAGAGTTGGAAGGGACCTTGCAGGTTATCTAGTACAACCCTCTGCCCAAGCAGGAGACACTACATCTGCCTCTACCTAGAATCAAACTCACAACCTACTGATTGTGAGGTGAGAGCTCCACCTCTAGGCCATAGCAGAAGTGTCCTTGAAAGTGGAGCAGTCCTCCCCTTTCATGGACATATAGTCCATATAGATCCTTACCTAGAAGCCTCTCACTGTCTTTGCAAATCTCCATGCACACATACCAATCAGTTTCCTGCAAGATTCAAAGCTAATGAAAAGCAAACTAAATTCAGAAATATTGTGTAAAACATCAGGAAGAGTTCTCTCCAATTTGGTCTAAAGCTGACAGCTATTTGCAAACCAAAGTTGGCATCATAGTATGTCATATAATTAATTGCTTTTAAGATAAGTATTGACATTCAAAATTGAGGCTTATTGCCCACATGTTATGTTACGCCCAGAGCATAGAAGGGGGGTGGGGGGAAGGACCAATCTAAATTCATCAGGGGTGCTGGGAATCTATATAGCCAATCTATTTTCACCTTATGCTTGGGTACTATACTGATCACTCTACCTAAAATCTGACCAGTTTTTGAATTTCAAATCCTTGCCTTTGTAAAGGGTATGTTCCATGATGGCTTAGAGATGTAATTTAAATTAAAGATTTCTAAGATGAAATGCCCATATCTCAGAATCTTAATAAAACTTGAAATTCCAAGTTCAGTTTCTGCACCTGGGAGGTATGCTTTTTGTGTAGTTGCATTTGTCTGCTTAGAAACAGAAGGGCATAATATCCATGTTATGATCTCAAACAGTAGGAGCACATTGCAGAAGGATTTAGGAGCATCATGGGCATTCTTTTTGTAACTGTTATTGTTTTAGCGAACTTTGGGTTATATCAAGGCTCACCACACCTTACTTTAATTTCCCAACAGATAATAGCAAGAAATTGTGTTGCTGATTTTCAGTGCTTGGCACTCAAATTTCAGTCTTTTTTTTTTTTTTTGGTCTCTTAGGAAATCCAAGAGCTGAAGCGCAAGTTAACCCAATTTACTGTTTCCAATAGGAAGAGAAATTGCACAGAAATGAAGTATGGTTTTGTTTACTCCAAAGTATGCATGGATTAATCAAATTGGAATGGAACTATTCGGGATTAAAATGTCTAGTTCCATGATGGCGAACCTATAGCACACATGCCAGAAATCGCACACAGTGCCCTCTCTGCAGGAACACAAGCTGTCTCCCCAGTTCAGCTCTTCTGCACTTCTGCGCATGCCTCCCATTGGCCAGCTGGTGTTTGTGTCTCTGCCACGCATGCGCAGGGGCGGGGTGAGGGCGATGTGCAGGAGGTGGTGTGCGTGCATGGCGGCTGCACACACATTGCATTTTGGGAGTTCAGGCATGCTTTGGGCACTTGGTCTGGAAAAGGTTAGTCATCACTGGTCTAGTTCTTTCCCCAGTCTTCTTCATTTAAAACACATGTCTAAATACTCATGTGTACATGTACATTTGATAATAACATGTAATTTAAAAAAAGCAAAAAAAAAAAAAAAGAACCACCCCAGATTCTAGCAGTTTCTCAACAAAGGGGCTGCCTATTCTTTTTATATAGCAAGATGAATCTGGAGCAAACAACTCTATACTTAAAAAAAGAAAGGGAGTTAGGCAATGTATATTTTATATACTGTAAAAATTATTCTAAATTCTGGAAACTGGGCACATCTACTTAAGATTGTTTTATAAAACTGATAAATGGGTATGTAGAAGAGAACACTATGTAGAACTGGGACTGCTTAAATCTCCTATTCACTCTAATTTCTTTATATCTCTTCTTTAATTATGTATCCTAAATGCATTTACAGGCAGTAATGCAATAGGTTTACCATTTCTAGAGCAAATAATTAAGAAAAGCAGGAAAGGGAAGGATATATGACCAAAGTGAACCTGTTCTATTCCTGGTACAAAGGAGATAGATATAGATATGGATGACATAGATGTAGATTAGATGATGTAGATGGAGAGAGAGAGAGAGAGAGAAGAGAGAGAGAGAGAGAGAGAGAGAGAGAGAGAGAGAGAGAGAGAGAGAGAGAGAGAGAGAGAGAGAGAGAATAGTTGTTAAATGGAAGAATGATAGGTGTTAGCAAGAAACAGTATTGAGAGGGAAAGGAATAATCAAATAGCAGTGAAATCAGTTCAGCTGATGGATAAGGCTTCCTTCTGACAAGCTAAGATAGAAATAGCATCAGGTTTGATGTGATTTGTCCCAGCATGGGAAATAAGGATTGCACAGGAAGTGAAGATTGTACTAATTATAGTTTCCAGTTGGAAACTAGAAATACCGGTAGTACATAATGCAGTAGTGTATTTTTTTTTAACTTCCACTAGAGACTGGATAAAAAAGAAATATATGTACTCTTGACCTTGTATTGGTTGTCAATAATTCTCAAGTGCATTTAAAGGGAGGATTTTGACTTATAAAAGCCCTTCAAAGATATCTTGGGGGATAGCTTTCTCCAGTCAGAAGTAACCTATCTGGTTTGCGTGTCCCAGGATAGCCTGATGATTTTATTTCCATTAATTTGAGGTGCAGGGAGACAGAGGTCAGATATGAAGGAATTAAGTCTGGGGACAGAAATTTCCAAAATCTTCCAGAACAAGTGGACATCGCTTTGTATCACCTGAATGGTAGTGACTTCTCCCCAAGTCAAGAGCCAGTTAAAAGAAAAAAAGTATTTCCATTACTGGGTAACTATGTTTTTGTTTGGTAATTTCATTACTCACCAGTATGATGCAGAAAAATAAGTTCAGTGTCAGGGCATCTGTGCCATGTCCAAAAAAATCCAATATTTGATCCCTAGTAGCTCTAGATAGGACAGATGAAGCCTTGCATTCCAAATTGCAGAGAACTGTTACCAAACAGTATAACTAAAACTGAGCTAAATGTGCTTGATTCAGCATGAGGAATTTTTTAATGGTTTTAAAACTAGAAACTCTGGTCTTCTTGCTTTTCTGATTGCTCAGTACTTTCCACTTTAGGTGAATGATGTTTCTCACTCCCGCCCCACCCAAGATCAAAAGTGATTAATGAGGTCCCTCTTTCAGTTGAGATTTAAGTTCTATGGGATTTCATAGCTTCTTTGGCCATAAGAAAAAGAAAGTGTAGTTTTACTAGGCATACCATATCAAGTTTCCAAAAGCTCTGAGGTCTTCCAGTTGCCAGCAAAGTGGTACAGCTCTTACATTTTGTTGCCATTTTTCATATTTTTGCAGTCCACCTATGTTAAACCTAGATATTCCTTCCACTGTATGGGGGAAAAAAAAGCCTTATCACGAATAATAACTTATGAGATCGCCTTCTGCCACCGAGAGCCTCCCACCAGCCAGTACGCTCTCATAGAGAGGGTCTCCTCATGGTGCCGTTGGCTAAACAATGTCAACTGGCGACACCCAGGGGGAGAGCCTTCTCCATGGGAGCACCTGTCCTCTGGAGCAAATTGCCCCCGGAATTAAGAATTATTCCTGACTTACGCACCTTCCACCATGCTCTCAAAACCTTTTTTTCCAACAAGCCGGGCTGGCATAAAAGTGAATTTTTAAATAAGAATTTTTATGAAATTAGTATAAATAGCTAATAAACCTAAACCTAAATCATAAGAGAATATAATGGTAGAAGTGGCTTTTAAGATTATGCTCTGGGAATTTTTGTTAACAAAATAGAGAGAGGAATGAAGTATCAATCTTCAAGTCATACACAACCAAAGAAACAAAAAATGTAATATATCCTCACTTGCAAAGCAGATGTAATGTGGGCTGATAGCAGAGAACAGATGAACGTTGACAGCTCTGGGAATTGCTGTAGCTGCTGTCTGTCAGGTTTGTAGCACAGCTGACCAGATGTGATGGTTTACCCTGTGGCAGAAATAGCATTTACTCTGGACAGTTTCCAGAGTCAAGCAGAGAATGATGGGCAGTTGTTCCTTGTCTCAGTCCACATTTTATGTCGATACTAGCAAAGTCACTTATAGGCCTGTGACTTAGATTGCCTTTTATGTAGCTGGGCTACATAATTTAACCTATATGATCTGAACCATCCTGTGAAAAGTAACATAAAATGGTTTAGTTCAGGGGTCTGCAAAGTCGGCTCTTTTAAGACTGGTGGACTTCAACTCCCAGAATTCCCCAGCCAGCTATGCTATGCTGGCTGGGGAACTCTGGGAGTTGAAGTCCACCAGTCTTAAAAGAGCCGACTTTGCAGACTCCTGGTTTAGTTGATCAATCAGTGAATTGAAGCATACATGTAAAAGATAACATTGGCCAAAGATAAGAATAGGGGCTCTTGTTCATCTCCCTGACATATGCTCGATCACTCTCCAAAATTATTCCCAGTCCCTCCATCACATAGTATAGAAATCTGCTGAATAAAATGTGATTTGTTGCTGCTGTGGTGATAATAGCTTCAGTCACTATAAAAATGAGCTGTTTACAGTGCTTAAATACTCAGAATGAGACCTATAGGCCTGGCTGACATATCACATTAATCTAGGCTAAAGGTGATGAAGTAGTTTGATATATTCTGAGAATCCAGTCATTCCCTTAGCATCTTGTATGAACAAGCCCATAATATACCTTATTTCAGAGGTATGCAAATTCTATCTTCTATAGAGACTCATCAGTCTTAGAGAAGAAATTGCAGATTCCAAAAGTGACTGAACTGGAGCCCAGTTTGGGAGGGGGGTTTAATGATAGGTTAACTCATATTATTATATCATTATCATTTTAAACCACTCCAAACCTGGGCAGCATCATCATTGATATTGTCTTGGCTAGTTGGTTGACTCCCATGATATGAAATGGTATGTACAGCAGAATGAAACAAGGGGGTAACTTTAAGTCTGTTCCAAAGGCATAGGCCCAAGAATTATCCCCTGAGATAATAACTACCTTCCACTGGCCTCAAGGTTTCTTAGGATCAATTAATGTTATGGCATTTCTCAGTTAAGGAAGCACCAGTCTTTGTTCTGAAAAGAAATACTTCCAGGGGATATGATCTGGCGTATTGGACTGTATACTTGCATAATATGATCTTTCAAGCAGGATGCTATGTGCAATCCATCATGTTATCTAATTTATAAAGATATAAGCAACTATTTCTCCGCTTTTGTTGCATCTGCAGATAACCGCCCAGCCTCCCTGTTTAGGGTGACCCGCTCTCTTCTCCATCTGGAGGCGCGGGATGTTCCCTTACAGGGTCGAGTGGAATATTTTGGGCATTATCTGCATGATAAAATCGATCAGATTCGGGATGGGTTGGCCTCCGACTGGATTAGTTCAGGCAGGTTGACTGAGGCAGGTCTTGAGAATGTTACCTAGGAGGAGTTCGATCCTGTGACTCCTGAGGACATGGACAGGATATTGGGGTGGCTGAGCGCCACCACATGTTTATTGGACCTGTGTCCCTCCTGGTTGGTACTGGCCTCCCAGGAGGTTACACGAGGCTGGCTCCAGGGAATTGTCAACACTTCTCTGAGTGAGGGATTTTTGCCGACCACCTTGAAAGAGACGGTGGTGAGACCCCTCCTCAAGAAGCCCTCTCTGGATCCGGCTGTTCTGGCCAACTATCGTCCTGTCTCCAACCTTCGGTTTATTGCGAAGGTTGTTGAGAGTGTGGTGGCATGGCAGCTCCCTCAGCACCTGGATGAAGCTGTCTATCTGGACTCGCGCCAGTCCGGCTTCCGGCCCGGGCACAGCACGGAGACAGCATTGGTCGCATTGGTCAATGATCTCTGGAGGGCTCGGGATAGGGACTGTTCCTCTATCCTGGTCCTGTTAGATCTCCCAGCTGCTTTTGATACCATTGACCATGGTATCATGCTGCACCGGTTGGAGGGGCTAGGGGTGGGGGGCACCATTCTATGGTGGTTCTCCTCCTATCTCTCTAATCAGTCGCACTTTGTGTTGGCAGGGGGGGCAGAGGTTGACTCTGAGGCGCCTCACTTGTGAGGTTCCACAGGGGTCAGTCCTCTTGCCCCTCCTGTTCAACATCTATGTGAAGCTGTTGAGTGAGATCATCCACGGTTTTGGGGTAGAATTCCATCAGTATGCTGATGATACTCAGCTGTACATTTCTACCCCGGACCACCCCAACGATGCCATGGAAGTGATGTCCCGATGTCTGGAGGCCGTGCGAGTCTGGATGGGGAGGAACAGGCTTTGACTCAACCCATCCAAGACTGAGTGGCTGTGGCTTCCGACGTCATAAGTGTAGGCAGTTGACGCCATCACTGGCTATTGGGGGTGAGTCATTGGCCCCCACAGAGAGGGTTCACAACTTGGGTGTCCTCCTGGACTCTCGGCTGTCTTTAGAAGAGCACATGATGGCCATGGCCAGGGGGGCCTTCTATCAGGTTTGCCTGATACGCCAGTTGTGTCCCTTTCTGGATCGTGTTGCCTTATGCACTGTCACTCAAGCTCTCGTCACCTCCTGCCTGGACTACTGTAACGCTCTCTACATGGGGCTTCCCTTGAAATGCACCCAGAGGCTCCAGTTAGTTCAGAATGCGGCTGCATGGGGGATTTTGGGAGTATCTAGACACTCCCATGTGACACCTCTCGTGCGTGAGCTGCACTGGCTGCCTGTGGCTTTCCGGGTGTGCTTCAAGATACTTGTGACCACTTTTAAAGCCCTCCATGGCATGGGACCTGGTTATCTGCAAGACCACCTCCTGCTGCCAAATACCTCCCACCAACCAGTCCGCTCCCACAGAGAGGGCTTCCTCAGGGTGCCGTCGGCCAGACAATGTCGACTGGTGACCGCCAGAGGGAGAGCCTTCTCTGTGGCAGCTCCTGCCCTCTGGAATGACCTCCCCCCTGAATTACGCACGATCACAGACCTGCGTCTCTTCCGTCGGGCCTTGAAGACACATCTATTTCATGCAGCCGGCCTGTCATAGTCTTTTAATTGGGTTTTAGTATTGGTTTTATAATAATGGGCCAAATTGTTGAATATTTATTAATTTGTTGTTTTAACTTTTGTATTTCCTCTTTTTATTGTGGCTGTTCACCCCCCTGAGTCCCGAGAGGGAGAAAGGCGGTATATAAATTAAATAAAAGTTAAAGTTAAAGAAATAATGAATATCACATTTCTAGTAAATTAAAAAGAACTGATAAGATTTGAGGTGAACCCAAAACCTAAGCATAATTACTTCTTCTTGGAAAAGATGTTTTGGAGAATGAAAAGAAAATGGCTACCTTTATAGTCAATCAAAAATTACATATTGAAAGACAGTTGTTATTATAGGAAGTTATCTCCTAATAACTTGGCATGGATAATGAAAAGGAATACTTCAGTGATAATTTAATCAAAACCCCCATGAACCATCTCCATGGACCATCTCCATGCAGCCATCTCCAGCTCTGCAGGTTGGATTGCAGGTGAATTAAGAATACATTTACTTGGATTAGATATTTTTTTATCCCACCTTTATTATTTTTATTAATAAAAGAAGGTGGGAAACATACCTAATACTCTTTCCTCCTCCCATTTTCCCCACAAACACAACCCTGTGAAGGCTGAGGGAGGGATGACTTAAAGTTACTCAGACAAGTCATGCCTATGGCAGGAATAGAACTTGCAGACCCCTGTTTCTAGCCTGGTGCTTTAACAACTAGACCAAACAGGATCTCATCCTCTTTCTTCTTATTCCTGTATTAATTTTCAAAGCTAACTTTCCTCCCATTCCTTTGTTACTTTGCAGACATCTCCTTGAAATTCATATGCCTGTTGGTTTGTCAAACATGAATACTCTGTATGCATTTTTGATGCGTTGTTTTGACATATTTTTAGGAAAAACAATTTTACCCCAAGACAGTGCATTTCAGAGTAGGCGTTCTTTAGTATTTCCATTTTGCATGTTTTGAGTTAACAAATGCATTGTGAAAATGGAGAAAAAATGGTGTAAAACTGCATTCTTGTACACCAGAGGTATACAACGCAAAATCCTAGAGCAGTAGGTGTTTCCTGAAAGCCTTGAGGGTAGCCTGCAGTACCCTCCAGAGGTTGTTATGAAGGTCATAACTTTAAATGTCACAGAAAGAAGATGAAAACAATTGAATACATGACTGGATATTTCTCATATTCATGACATTTCATTGTGATTTAATTTTAAAGACTGCAGTCAAATGGGCATCACAGTTGAAAGGTACCCAGAGATGGGCTTTGTGTTTCGCAATTTTACACTTTCATTCTTTCCCTTTATCATCTTGCTAACATATTTATCTTGCTTTATATATATGTAGCATAAGCTTTTCTACAACTCTGATATGACTCTGACAAATCCAGATATGTTGGCCAGTGTACCTACACAGCCTGGTCAACAAACTTCAGATGGATCCTGTGATGGTACAATTGAAGCTTTGCTGCATATAAAAAAATGGACAACTTTGATCAAATTGGGATAGCACTATCTTGATTTTTGAATACGCTCTACAAGCACCCCTTTATGTTGATGTATGTGGTGCAACTGGGAATTCAGTTCAGTAGTAGAATAGTGGCACTCTGAAATACTAGATTTAATTCCTTGAAGAGCCTTACCTGACCTGATGCATAAGTATGTATGGAAGGAATTGTTCTTTTATGCTCTAAGGTGTTGTGTGAATCCAGCCCCTTTGTTTATTTTATGGCACAAGGTCCTCTGCAGCTAACATCTGATTAATTCAGTAGAATATTGGGCATATCTGCTGCTCTCACCTAGAGGTGGAGCTCTCGCCTCCCAATCAGGAGGTTGTGAGTTCAATCCTAGGTAGAGGCAGATGTAGGGTCTCCTGCTTGGGCAGGGGGTTGGATTAGATGACCTGCAAGGTCCCTTCCAACTCTGTTAATCTGTTAAACCCATCCAAAGTGTTGCAGAAGAGCCATATTTGTTCCTATCAAATGAATCCACAGCAAATCATCTGAGCAGATTGCATTTGGTTTACAAAGAGTGGGACAGGAATAATTGGCACTTGAGACTTGACTTCCGGGTTCTGAAGGTGATGGATGTGTTTCGCCTGCCGCTTGTTTTTCTGGTGGGCTCCCTCGGGGGCACAGGGGGTTCTGGAGGGACCTCCTGCCATAAGGGGCGGCTCGTTGGGAGGCCCCAACTCGGCGGCGGCTGGTGGGATGCTCCCAACCCCGCCCTAGGAGCTGGGAAACAGAAGGGGGGGGCAATCTTACAAGCTTGCCCCTTCACCGGATGGATCTCGGGAGAAACAAACCAGATTGAAAGAGTAGCGAAAATGCTGGTGCTGGAGGGCTCTTCCTAATCTTCTGGATCACTGATGGAGGACAATTGACAGATCATTGTGAGTTCCAGTTCAATCAATTTAAACGGAGATTAGAGGGGGGAGTTTTCTTTTCTTTAGCCCCCCTCGGATGAAGCGGCATTCAAATGATCCCTCTCCAAAATAGAGAGAGGAAAGGGACTAACTTGCCATTTGAATTAACTATGGGAGAGAGTATTGCAGTGGCAACAATGTTTCGTGGAGCCCTTTCTAAAAAGCAAATTGCAACTTTTACTTTTCTCCTCTCCCTGTGAAAGGGTTGGGCAAGATGGCTCTCCTTTGTTCTCTATGCATAGCTTCTTTACACTTATGAAGCTTGCCCTCAGTAACCGCCTCTGAAAGACTCCTGTCTTTTTTGGATATCTCCCCCGAAGGCTCTCTTTGTCTCTCCTGTTACGTGGAATTCCTGGATGTGGATTATATGGTTTTATTTGGTGTTTTTTTTAATGTATCTTTGAGATCTGAGACGGTGAAGGAGAACTAGGTTTTTTTTACTTGGATTTTCTTGTAGCTCGAACCATCTCGGACATCCGCTCCTTTGACGCCATTTCTTTTACTATTTTTGAACTGAGACAATGGCTTTTAGAAAACCACCCATGGGGAAATCAACATCTGCCCCGTCTTCGACAACTTCTAGCCCAAGCATGCAACAGTCAAAAATTACTTCACTACTATAGAAAGAAACTTCTGGAGAGAGTTCGCAGGAATTGTCGGTTGCTCAAATGTTCCAGGAATGTATGAGAAATATGAATGAATTGCGGAAAGAAATGACAGACTTTAAAATGGGGCTCAGAGAAACGCAGCAACATGTAATGGAAAATAAACAAAAAATTACGGTGCTGGAGGGCGGGGTAACCGAGATGGAGAAAGAGGTTAAAGAAATTCGAAGGGAAAATTTAGAATTAGAAACTTATATGTCTAAAATAGAATTTGAAAGAATGTCTTTTTTTCTCAGGTTTCAGAACATACCAGAGACAGAAAATGAAGATCTTAAAGAGGTTATGAGTGCAATAGTAGCAGAGTACCTTAAAAGAGATAAGGAACGACTCTGTTGGGACGTGGACCTGGCTTATAGAATTAATTCAACTTATGCTAGAATCCACAATGTCCCAAGAGAGGTCCATGTTAAATTTCTCAGGAAATTCACAAGGGATGAGATACTGGGGGCCTGAAGGGGTGGACCTTTAAAATATCAAGAAAAAGAAATAACCAGATTGAAACAAATTCTGAAAAAAATCAGAGAAATAAGAAGGAAATACTCCTTCCTGTCGAAGAAATTATATAAGAAGGGAATATGGTTTAAATGGTTATTGCCAGAGGGAATGCTGATCTTCTGGGAGGGGGGTAGGATAAAAATTAAAACATTAACCGAGGCAGATGCCTTTCTTCAAAAGCATTCTTCCCTCTTAGAGGACAGAGATAGTGGGGGTGGAGAAAAGGACAGCATTACACAAGATTTGGGAACGAAGGGAGTCACGGCGCCACCTGGTGACAGGGAAGGAGAAACAATAACAAAAAGGCTCAGATCACAAAAATGATTTTATTTGAAATGTCATTGTAATTGTTGATATAATAGAAAATGGCAAAGAAAGAGACGATTGAACACATGGTACACAATGCAACAACTTTGTTTATATTTGTCCTCTATTTTTAAAATTGTAAACTTGTGAGGTTTGGGAGGGCTACCAACACCGACATGGGAGCTACCAAAAAATTTTGTATACCCTATCCCCTTTCCCGTGTATATTTTGAAAAACCAATAAAATCTTTATACATAAAATAATAATTGGCACTTAACCCTTGTCAAAGAGAGGGAGAGGGAAGGAAGGAGAGAGGGAGGGAGAGAGGGGCAGGGAGGAGAGAGAGAGAGGGTGGAGGTGGGTGTGGGAGTGTTGACTACTTTAATGATCCAAGCAGAGGAATTCCAAAACTAAATAACTCTGGAGACCAGTCTCTGTGGATCATGTCTGAATATTTCATATAATGGTGATAGCAGAAGCCCATTCTTTACTAATCATGCTTGTTTACTTTTTCTCCCAAGCCTGGGAAGGAAGGAAGAAGCAAAAAAACCCCAAAACCTTGGACTCTGAGATTGTGTACTGAATTATATCCAAACAAAAAATTGATGTGGAACTGAAACAACTGCAACTTTGTTCCAAAGTCTTCTTTTTAAAACTATTTTTGCTGATTCTGGGCTAGAATCTCAACTGTGGTAATGTACCAGTTACTTACTCATAAATTTCATCTGCCTGACTGAGAGATGGAACTAGTAGTAGTGCGGCAGGGTGGGGAAACCCCACTAATTGGGAAAATCAGCTCTGGAGTCTGCCTGGTAATTGGCAGCCACTGCTGAAGGCTCATTAAGTTTCCCCAGTTAGACTGTGCTCTTTGTTTGTCCTTAGGGTAAATAGGACAGCTCCTGTCCTTCACTTGACCTAAGTCACAATTCTCCGCATCAAAAGGTCTTTCCACCAGACTCACTCGGTTGATTCTCTGCAAGGATTGGAGGAATCTCTTCTAAACCATGCATGCCACACTTATTTCCCTCTTCCGTAGACTTTTTCATGTAGCCTTCCCCCACTCCCCCTTTTAAAAAAAAGCAAAAATGGATGACAAAAGGCAGGAAGAAATCATTGCATTTAGTTAGAGAGGCACCAGCCTGTATCAACGAAGTTTCTAATGCATGGCTGAAAGCCTAACAATATTAAGAAAAGAACCATTACAAATTCAAATGGCTATTTTCTTCCTTCAATGAACACAGCGCTGCTGCTTTCAAGTTTAAATTAAAAATCCTGATTGTTTTATTTTTCTCCTTATATTTCAATCACAAAAGCTACGTGGCACCTGTGCTTTTTTCTTAGGACAATGGGAAAATGAAGGGGATCCTTACCTGCAAGCTGATTAGCAAAATCCTGTCATTGCCATCAGGATCCCTCAGGGAATTACTTAAACACAATTCTATATATTTTAACTTCTTTGGGCTAATAAAAAGTTCCACTGCATGAATCCAACATTTTTGTGGCTGGGGATGGGAAAATGTTTCCAGCAGCTTCTAGAAAGTCTTCCAAAAAGATGATAGGAGAAGGCCAATGAGTTAGTGCTAATATAATTCTGTATATGTGCATATTTATTCAGTACATCATTTAACTATCCAACGAACACATTTTTCCTGGGTACTGCACAAATGTGTTATAACATACAATGTAAAATCAATAAATACTGTATTATTAAAACCATTATTTTTTTCCAAATAAAAACAGAAATAATAATAGCATATAAGATCGTAAAGGGAACAGCAAGATCACTACTGAGAACCAGTGTAGTGCAGTGATTAAGATGTTGGATTCGGAATGGGAAGTATCAAGCAAATCTCTGTGCTTGATGATGAGATGCACTGGGAATGGGTTGTGGCACAATGACAAGTGGGCTAATGCTGCCTAATAAGCCAGATATCCACAGATAGCTCAGAATCAGCTTTATGGAAGGTCTAGGACCGTGATGACAAAACTATGGCACGGGTGCCACAGGTGGCATGCGGAGCCATTTGTTAGGGCATGCGAGGCGTTGCCCTGTCAGCTCCAGTGCGCATGTCCAGCTGACTTCGGCCTTCTTTTGAGACCATTTTTCACCCTCCGAAAGCTTCCCTGAAGGCTCCGGAGGGCTGAAGGCTCCTGAGGGCAAAAATGACCCTACAAGCAAACCAGAGGGGGAAAGTGTGTGCATGTGTGGCAAGCCTGCGCACGACCCTCCCCCCAACCCTGTGTTCCCCCCGCTTTTGGCACATGAGCCAAAAAAGGTTCGCCATCACTGGTCTAGGAATTTGATAAAACCTGTATCCTCTTTAGGGGATAACAAGTGATGGGTTTTTTTCAGCAGGATTCCAAGGGAATCCATCAATTACTTCTTTTAATCTGACCCATATTAAAACTACTGGCCTTGTTTCTAAGAGAAAATAGGTCTTGGCCACAAGGACAGCATAATAATGTCTGCCTAGTCTTGTGCCACTTTGACAGACTGGAAGAAAGTATATTAACATGACACATGAGAAAGAATCCAAAGAAAGATGTAGATGTATCAAATTTTGGCTGCCAATCTAAGATAGCCAGTAATTGGCAATGCAGTGAGGTTTATTTGCCACCATGTAACACTCTCGTAGATTTTTGCAAACCATATTATGTCTAAAGGGAAGAAGAAAATATAAATATATTTCTCCAAAGTAATTTTATTTTTTTATTTTTTTAGCTTTAACTACAGATTACAAATGTCCAACAATTCCACTATCTAAATAAATTGAAACAAGACATAATGTTCTTACAAGAGACTATTTTATGAAGAAAAATATAAAATATTTGATTTATAAAAAAAAAGGTAAGGCATTATTTCATCAGGTTCTTTTTTTTATATTGAAAAAGTTTTATTGGTTTTACAGTTTTTCAATAGGATAGGGTAAGGGATACAAAGAAATTTTGAGAGCATTCACGTCAAAGTCGTCGGCCCTACCGGGACATCAAAATAGATCATTAATAAAAAACATTTTCCATACACTACAAAGTAAAAGCAAGTACATATTTCTAAGTTCTCAGTTCTATGCTGTCAGTCATTTACAAAAATCCAGATGCACATGTTATATTATACAATATTATTCAAAAAATCAAGGCAAAGTTATTTTTTAGATCTAAGTCTCTTGGCAATTGTATCTTCTATCTCTCCTTCCAGGCCCCCAGCGGGCGGGGCCGTGGCCCCCCCTGCCCCCCCTGGATCTTCCCCCAGGACAGAGGAATGTTTTTTAAAAAAGGCTTCCGCCTCAGCAACTGTTTTAATCCTCACTCTTCCTCCTTCCCAGAACACCAGCATCCCTTCGGGCATCACCCACCTAAACCAGATCCCGTGGTCAAACAATTTTTTGGACAAGAAGGAAAATTTCCTTCTTGCTTCTCTAATCTTTCTTGGGATCTGCTTTAGGATGGCAACCTCCTTTTGTTGGTAAATTAACGGACCTCCTCTTTGCACTTTCAAGATTTCCTCTCTGGTTGACCTTCTAACAAATTTAACATGTATCTCTCTGGGTACTTCATTTATCCTGGCATATGCAGAGTTTATTCTGTAGGCTAGGTCAATGTCCCCCCTGATCTCATCCTTAGGTTTATGTAAATAGTCTGCTATAATTGTGCTCATGAGTTCAGGGAGACATTCACCAGTTTCCTCAGAAACATTCTGAAATCTCAAAAAATATGTCATCCTTTCCATATCAATCCTAGACACATGCCCATTTATTTCCACAACCTCATTAGTAACATTTTTAATCTCTCCCTTAGCCCCCGCCAGCCCCCCTTCCAGTTCTTCATTCTTCTGTGTGTTCTCCAGCACTTGCTTCCGTGTGTCCAATAATTCCTTTTTAAAATTGATATTTTCTGCCCTCTGGGCCTTGATTTCTTGTACCAAAGTTTGTATAACAGATTCAATAGAGGCCATCCTTAATTCTAAGCTTGCCAGTGCCGATTCTTGTGCCATGGTTAGCTGTTAAAGTCAGTGCCACTAAAATGGCGTTTTTTGGGTGGGGCTGTTGAGGCAAGTCAGGAGCCAAAAGTTCAGTTCAGGGTTGTAAAGTTCAGGAACCAAGAGAGAAACAATTTTCCAAGTCAATAAGTATAATAACGAAGGCACTCCAGAAAAGAAATCACAAATCCAAAAAAAAATTCTTCTTCAGTAACCAGAGGGAGTCCAAATCACAAAGAGACGCTGGAAATTTTCCATAAGTAAAATAGTCATTCAGGGACAAAGAGAAGCCATTTTCACCGCCCAGACTCAGAGCCAGAAGGAGAGAGTGGTAAAAAAAAATGTTTCAAATCAGCCAGACCTAGATACATTGTTTCAAAGACAAACCGCAGACCACTTTCCCTTGTTTCAAACAGTCCAGATTAAAGATATCCGCTTCCTCGCAGCGAGGAGCCATTCTTAAGTGCCGCTTTAGTCTGAGGGGGGGTTTAACAAGCAGACACCCCCCTCCAAGTTCTTTCAGCCCAGGCTGACAGCAGGAAAAAAAAATGTTTAAAACCACTCACTTTCACCCTCGCAGCCGAAGCCCCGGGAAGCCTTCCAACTCAGACGGCCAGCTCTCTTCATATTTTCAGAACGATGCCGCCGCCATTGGCGAAGGGGAAACCCCCCGCAGCATGTCCTCCACCTAAGCCGAAGACAAGGGTCGCTTCCCAGCTGCCACTGGGGGAGGACAACCCAGGCAAGCCGGCTTTACGGGAGACCCCCAAAAACGGGGCGTCTCGCCCCCGTGGGGGGGCAGGAAAAGAAACAAAGCGGCGAGCGAGCCCTAGGCTCGCCCGTCGCCGCTGGAGCCGGAACCGGAAGTCCATTTCATCAGGTTCTAACACACACACACACACACGGCCGAAAACAGTTGTTTTATACATTAATCTCCAATTGAAACCAGAATGTTATTAGCTGAGGAACATGATAGATTTGTTGGAGTGGAAATTGAACTACATGGTGTTAAGACTATGCTATGATCTATTTATGCCCCAAATGAAGATAAAACAATGTTTTACAAACAAATTATGGAGAAATTACTGTTTTTTCTTAGAAAAATTAGTTTTTGATGCAGTGAATTCCACATAGTTGATTAGAACATATAAGAAAATATTAAAACTTTTCAAAGTAAATTTCTACATGACATTTTAATTTGATGGACAAATGGTAGATGAATGAAGGCAAAAATGGTAATTCTAAATAATATATTAATTTTTCAGAAAGACATAGATCTTTTTCAAGAATAGATATAATTTGGGTTTTAAAAAAATATGAAGGCTTAAGATCAAATAGATTTGATAACTAAAATAGGTTTTAAGGCCAAGCAGAGCATGAAATACTTGGGTGTTATTAAGAAAAGTATGAATTATATGTTCCCTTAAAATAATTATGTTAAGATTTGGAATGAAATTAAAAAAGATACATTAAGATGGGAAAAACACAACTGACATTTTTAAGACAATGTTTTATGATTAAGATGAATGTTTTGCCTAGTTCAAACAATACTTGGATTGATATCTGATTTATCAATGAAACAATAGTAGAATGATATATCTAAATTTGTATTTATAATATATTTATACTATGTTGTCATTTTAAAGAGACTTTTTAATAAAATGATGTTCTGTTGGATTATGTCACTGGAAAAATGTACATAGAATATATAAAGTTTCTTCAAGTTTATGTTGGAAATATAATCAGCAAGAACAGATATTTTATCATTCTTGGGGGAACATTTAAAAAAGCTAGAAAATTGTGGTCTCAACTACATACAATAATATAGGTGATATTAAAAATCAATGTACAATTGAAACCATAGACTTTTCTTTTGGGACTGATGGATAAACACTTGGAATAAAACCATGGAACTTTGTTTTTGTATATGACAACTGCAGCAAGACTATTATGTGCACAAAATTAGAAAAAATTGACTTTAGCCACAATGGAAGAAAGAATGATGATAATGATGACGAGGGAATTTGCTGAGTTGACAAAACTGAACACTTTAATGAGACACAGAACAATTACTGGTAGTTTAATGGTGATTGGAACCTCCTTACTGACTTTTTGCATGACATGGAAAAAAAATGAAATTGTAATGTGTCATGATTAGGAAAAATATACATTACAAAAATGTAAACAATGTTGTTACCATAGAATATAAGGTTAATTTATATGTATACTTATAACTGCCGTAAAAGAAAATTGGAAATCATTTTTTTACATTCTTTTATTGCTTTTATTTGTTTTCTGCCCATTTGTCTTTGTTCTTTTTTGCTTTTCACCTTCCCTCTTTATTATGAATATTAGTTATTGATGGTTTCTATCTTTTGCCTTAAAATTGTAATAACGTTATATCAATGCCACTTGATGTTTTCAAGAGCCATGTAGAATGGTTCTAAACATATTCTTATCCCCCATTTGTTTGCCCTTCATGTCTGACTTTGTACACATGATTGTTGAGGACAATCAGCAACATTACTCATATGGGCTGATAGAAAAGCAAAACCTATTTATCATTCAGTACATTTAGGCCCCTGATACTTATAAAGGAGCTCTGTGATCTTATCAGCATTGGGGGGAAAAAAATCCAACATCAAGATCCTGTGTGGATATTAGATCTGTCTCATACATACATAGACACACTTTAATTAAAAGGACTACAGGGGAGGATTTGACCAGCATGCAAACATCTTAATGAGGCAACCAGCTTCTACTTACATTTACCTCTCAAGTAATTGAAAGAGTCATTTCTTATCAAATGCTAAAGAAGGTATTGATTTGAATGATGTGTTGGAGAGACAGCTGGCAAGTATATCCACCTCAGAAGAAAAACTTGAGGGAGAAGTGATTTTATATTTTGTATTAGCCCTTTCTCCTGAAAACCCTAAGATCTTTCATAGTTGCTTAAAAACAAATGTTGGCAGAAATTGACTACTCACAAAGTTGATTCATGGGGTGCATTGGGAGCAGCAGATGCAGTTAGTAAATTGGGTTCATCCAGCCTCTTTTAAAATGAGATACAGACTCTTTATTTGATAGACTTCAATGGTCCCAATTAGAAAGGGATAATTTCTGTTCCCTTTTTGCCTTTTGAGCAGGATACTTAATAGATATGCTTGAGGAATTATAGTTTTCTGAAAGAACGTAATCCACTCCGGTATTTTCCATCCTCATATACTTTTAAGGCATGGCTTGAAGATCATCTTTTTTCTTTATTTTACTTGTGCTGAAAATGCTCTGAAAGTACTTGGAAACCAGCACTATAGACTGATATAATGTCCTTCACGTATAATTGTACACAAAGGGGAAATGACTTTCTTTTCCCTTACATAGTTTTTGTGGGATAACCAGGAACATTTGATGTTTATGAGTACAGTGGATGCCTATATACTGTATGTTGTCCTGTATTTTCCCCCAATGTATATTTACCCAGAAAAGAATGGCGCATCACACCATTGTTCTTTTTCCTGTGCATTTTGGAAACACTTTGAGTATTTGAGATGGTACCATAAGAAGTTATCATATTTTCTGGCTGACCTAACATGTTAGTGTAAGGAGAGGAAAGCAGGAGGGCGGGAGAGCACAGGTTATTGGAGCAGAGCCATTTCTCTTTTTCTTCCATGTTTCCATCTCTTAGAGCAGGGGTCTCCAACCTCTGCAACTTTAAGTCTGAAGGACTTCAGCTCCCAGAATTCTCCCAGAATTCTGGGAGCTGAAGTCCTTCAGACTTAAAGTTGCAAAGGTTGGAGACCCCTGTCTTAGAGAAGCAACCAACATAGAAGCTCATTCCACATTAGCCCTGTTCACTCTTCTCAGAGCCTGAACTATAGATGCATATAGTTACTAAAGTATTATATCTTGTTCATTTTTCCCCATTCATCTCTTTCTCGCAAGGTTGTCTCCAGGATGAATCAAACAGTCAGGACTCTATGTTTGAAGCTATGTTTCTTTTTATGTGTGTGCTGGAACTGTAGAGCTATGAAAGGCTGTCCTGTCTGTTATGTTTAATGCACAGCATAGGAACAAATAAATCAAAAACAGATATCCAATGCACTGTATTCTCCCACTAAACCTGTCTGCTGAAATAGCAATATTGTTTAGACTTATATACCGCTTCAGAGTGCTTTACAACCCTCTCTAAGCAGTTTACAGAGTTACACCCCCCCCCCCCCAATCTGCCTCCTCATTTTACCAACCCTGGAAGGATGGAAGGTTGCATCAACCTTGAGCCTGGTGAGATTCAAACTACCAGGCAGCCAGCAGTCAGCAGAAGTAGCCTGAAGTACTGCATTCTAACCACTGCATCATCACAGCTCTTATGAATATATAAATAAACAAGTAAGACACAACTAATACGTCACAGTTGATGTGGGCCCACAGAATTAGGATAACTAGGAACTGAGTTACAATAAGAATATTCCTGTGAGTGAAAAATTAAGTCAAAGTATGGAAATTGAATATTAAATAATATTTCTGCTGATTAATTTGTTCCTCTCATCTACATTCCCATGAGAGTTACTGGAATCAAACATAAGGAGAGAGAAATGAACAAAGACATTTTTTAATATAAACTGCTAATGACCTAAAACTCTTCTTGAAGAGATGAAGTCTAGCAGATACATTTTTAATCTTGATATTTGTTCCTATTTCCTTGCTAGGGATGATCTCAAAAACCTATTTCTTGATTCCCTGCTAAATACCCAGGTGGTTAGAACTTTCTAGTTTCCATACTTGAAATAAAACATCTCAATGCTTTCAGAGGTTATGGGTTGTGAGGATGTCTTTGTTGATACTTTTGTAGAAAACCATGATTTCTCCCCATCTAGCCTAGGAGGAGAAAATCAGGTTACATGTTCTGGTGATCACTTTGCAGCAAGCAGGTTTTCTTAGAACTTACCTTCACTTCTTATACTTCACTTCCAAGTATTAAAAATATGTCATTTCCTTTCCAAATGCATCCCTGACATGTTAAGGGAAAAAGTCCTCAGTGCTCCTTCTCAAAATGTTTTGTCTCTAAATGTTAATTGTCATATATCTTTCATAAAAAAACCCAATAAGAACATTTTTCTTTTCCCATAAATAAGCAAATGCCTTATAAATATGACTTTTTAAAAAAAAAGATGGTATCCTGTTTAGAAAAGATCTGTTAAAACAATTTGCCAGAAAGATTATTTTCATAAGGACAGAACTCACAAAACTCTTAGCAGTCAAATTCTGTGGCTTACAGATGTGATGATCAGGTAGAAGTTGTTATCTCTCCCTCCCTCCCTCCCTCCATCTCCCTACACACCTCTCCCTGCCCATTAGAAACAACGTCCATATATGTTGCACTTGTGCAATCTTTTGGATGAGAAAAGGGGAAAACAGTGTTGAGTACCTGTTTGCAACTCCTTAATGGAGCTGTGCCACTCTGCAAAATCTTGTGGCTTTCCTCTACTGCTGCCATGTAATTCCAGAAAAGATGTAGCTGCTTTGAAGAGTAATAGATAGATGTTAACTTTGTGTCACCAAAGAAGAGGGGTTGTGAGGAAAACAATCAATTCCTCTTTTAAGAATGATAGGCTTACCTACTGTAAATACTGAATTTCTCTCTGTTTGGCATTGCCAAATCATTGAATATTCAGCTAAAATAACCCAATAAAAGGTATGATGTGACCATTTCCTATAGGAAATGGCATAAATTCATAGTGTCAGCACTATGTGGAAAAGGGGGAAGGACTATTATTTCTATTCTAGGACCACAGTAATGTTACTCTTTTGTTATGTCATAACAAAATACAATTTCCCAAATCTATTAGATGTCATTGTTGGGATCAACTCCTGGTGACTATTTGGACAAATTCTCAACCATCTTTACCTGTAATTAGTAACCTCCCAGAGCTCTTCCAAGCAGCCTCATTTTCAAAGACCAGAGATGCTGTTATATAGGATGTGCCAAGCTACAGCTTTAATTTTAACGGTAAAACAGGAAAAGAAAAAAGAAATCCAATAGAAAAGCCCAGGGACCACTTCATCATTTAAATGCCTCCATCAGTTTCAGGATAGAATGTTGCCTCCCTCCCTGTGGCTCAGATCAATGTAGAGAAATTCTTCTGGGTTGGGCAATTAGGGCAACCCCTAGTTTTGCCACATTGATTGGCAGGAAATCAGCAATTGTAGTCTGAATTGGTTTCAAAAATAGACCTTCGGAACATGGGTTTATTAACTGACCCGAGATGTCTCTCTAGAGATACTTCCTTTGATTAAAAAAAAAAAAAAACCTTCCCAGAGAAGTGGTTAGCCCAGGAATAGGCTAATGTTGACACCTGGAAAGACTGAGAGGATTAAAGGAACTACTGCAAAGCTTCAAAAGATCAGAAAAACAGCCTCCTGCTGGGGTTATACAAACAAGATGCAGCTTTCTTACACGAGGTGAGAAATCAATGTATCCTGGAATTCAGAAAGACAACAGCATCATGACTAAATTAAGAGGCGAAAATCTTGAGTAGCTTTGCTTTTTTTTTTTAAAGGGTTTTGTGCATGTATATGAACAGAGGTGTATGCCTGTGCATCTTGCCCATTCCATTTGTTTTCCCTTCAGGAATTCAGATTCTCAGGCTCAGGGGTATCTGTGGCAGAAGAGGGGGTAAAAAAAACCCAAAACCCTCATCAACACTGAAAATCTGATAAAAACCCTGCCACTTTTTATTTTTATTTTATTTTTATTTTTATTTTATTTTTATTTTATTTTTATTTTATTTTTATTTTATTTTTATTTTATTATTTTTATTTTATTTTTATTTTATTTTTATTTTATTTTTATTTTATTTTTATTTTATTTTTATTTTATTTTTATTTTATTTTTATTTTATTTTTATTTTATTTTTATTTTATTTTTATTTTATTTTTATTTTATTCGTTTATAAAGCATGTAAGAGAAAACAAGTATAAGTATGAATATAACATATAAATATATAAGTATAAGCAGGTATACATATATACCACATTTTTCTGGAGTATAAGACGCACCTTTTTCTCTCAAAAAAGAGGCTGAAAATCTGGGTGTGTCTTATACACTAATTGCAACATTTTTTGCCTCCAAAAACCTCACCCCCTTCACCAAAATGGCCATGCATAGCCTTTAGGAGGCTTCCAGAGTGCTCCTGGGGACTGGGGAAAGCGGAAATATGTGAAAAATGGGCCGCTTTTTGCTCAATTTTGCCCTCTCCCAATCCCTCAGGAGCACTCTACAAGCCTCCTAAAGGCTATTCATGTCCTTTTTTTGGAGAAAAAAAAATGGCCCATTTTTGTGAAAAACGATTTGTTTTTGGGAGTTCTGCAGAGTGCAAAACCTGTTTTTAAAAATTTGTCTCTTCAAAATCTTGGTGCATCTTATACTCCCGTGCGTCTTATACTCTGAAAAATATGGTACATAAGAAATGAGTACAAATAGATGGGAACAGTAGAACAGGGATGGGAGGCACACTGGTGCACTTCTGCACACCCTCTTACAGACCTCTTAGGAATGGGGTGAGGTCCACAGTAGAGAGTTTAAGGTTAAAGTTTTGGGGGCTTGAGGATGTAACAACAGAATCGGGTAGTGCAGGGGTCTGCAAAGCCGGCTCTTTTAAGACTGGTGGACTTCAACTCCCAGAACTCTGGGAGTTGAAGTCCACCAGTCTTAAAAGAGCCGGCTTTGCAGACCCCTGAGGTAGTGCATTCCAGGCATTGACCACGCTGTTGCTGAAGTCATATTTTCTGCAATCAAGTTTGGAGCAGTTTACTTTATACATGCCAAACTTTAATAAGATTTTGATCATTTGGTTAAAACCTCCATAGCAATCTCCCTTGTCACCTGGGCACCTCTGCTCAGGTAGCAGACAAATTTCCCTTCTTTGTTATAAGGCATCCTTCATTCTCGGAGGTTTTAACTTAAAAGTCAGAGAGAAGAGAGAAGCTACACTTATTGGTTCTTTGGTAGACATTCAGCATAGTCTCTTTACTTGTTCTTTACAGCTACCTTAGCCTGTTGATATTTTTTTCAAAAAAAATGTGCAAAGACACTTTTGGGCACCTTGTTCAATTATTTCTACTGCTGGCAGATACAATTTTCCCTCAATCCCTTCAAATTATTTTCCCTCATCACACAGCACAGTTTCAGAGGCCCTTTGGGAAGAAGGAAATGGCAGCTGACAGAGGCGCACTAGGAACGGTTTTGTCTTCAAAGCAAAATATGATTTAGAAATAGTGAGGAAAAAGAGCCATTACATCAATTGGTGACAATATGAACAGTAATTTTTGTCAGAACGCAGATGGGGGTGGAAAATTTTAATTATGCATAAACTGCTTCTCAAGCAAAATTGTCTCAGACCCATTTGCTGTTTCTTTTAAAATGATTCCCAATGATGAATTTAGCTACTCGACTACAAGTAGCTGCAAAATAATTATGAGAATGTCGATGCAGGGAACTTAGACATTCATTTGTCCTGGGTATTTTAAAATCCCGTTGCACAACATTTTTTGAAGAAAAAACAAACAAACAAAGTAATGTGAAAGTTATATAGTCCTTGAGTTATGACAGTAATTGGGACTAGGATTTCTATTACTAAGCAATGTGGTTTTAAAGGACAATGTTGCGTGGCCAAATTGCTTAGTGGTAGGAATCCCGGCAGTTTCTGATGCTGCTGTTAACAACATAGGGGAGAACCTATCCCAATCAAACGATTCCTAGCTTGGCTCTTCTAGCTCCAACCCTGGTAGAATAGTAGATTGCCTTCTCGGCCTCCTTTTCAAATTCAAGGGAGAAGTTTCTCCCTTCCCCCAAATATAATTTAATATGCATCCTAAATAAATCTTGGTGCTTTAATTTTCTGCAGCTACTCCCTATTGTAGGCTAGTTAACAGGATGCAGGAGTCATATCAATGGTGGGTTCCTACTGGTTTGGATTGGTTCGGCTGAACCGGTAGTGGTTTGGCAACCTGGGTCACTGGAAGTGGCAGTGACCCAGGCCTGCCATGCCCCCGAATTGGTTACGGTTCGGCCTACAACATCGCCATCTTGTTTTTTTGCTTCTGCGCATGCACAGAGCAATTTTTTTTGCACTGCTCATGCATGCACAATGCGCCTATGAACACACCGGCAGTAGTGCCTGCCAGAACCCACCCCTGAGTCATATGCAATGTTGTTATAAACCAGGCTTTAATTGTGCCACATTTTTATGTTAGATAACTCTTAATGCAAAAGGAGGAAATCAGAAACCTTGATCTATGTGTGAGGACCCATGGACTGGACCCATATCTGTTCAAAATACTTTATTGAAATACACTCCTTCCCTAACAGGTATCACTCTGGGTCAACTTCACCCTTTTAAGCTTTGCAAGGTGATGTTGCCCTATAACAGTGATGGCAAACCTATGGCACGCGTGCCACAGGTGGCATGCAGAGCCATTCGGCAGGGCACACGAGGCGTTGCCCTGTCAGCTGGCCAACGTGCATGTATGCGCTGGTCAGCTGATTCAGCCATTTGTAAAAAGCCATTTTTCGCCCTCCCCAGGCTTTATAGGAGCCTGGGGAGGGCAAAAACAGCTCTCCAGAGGCTTTAGGGAAGCTCCTGAAGCCTCCGGAGGGCCTCCAGGGGGGCTGTTTTCGCCCTTCCCAGGCTCCTATAAAGCCTCTGGAGCCTGGGGAAGGTGAAAAAAGCATGTAAAAAATGGGGGGGGGGCACCTATCATGCATGCATGCACACTGAGGGGGCGCATTGTATTATGGGTGCAGCACACTGGCACATGCCCCCCTGCGCTCCCCCCTCTTATGGCACGCGAGCCTAAAAAGGTTCGCCATCACTGCCCTATAAATATGCCTTTAATGCTTAATCTTTAACACTCACTTCAAATTAAAATCTCAAAGTCTTTAAAGTAACATACCATTTTTGCCTTTTTCCTAAACATTGTTGCAGTATTGGGATGAGCTGGTGTTCCAGTGTGGTTGTTCCTCTTCTAATTTCTAGCTGCTTCTGTCAAAGTTCCAAACTGGATTCCCAGCAGGATATGCTGCTCACCACAGCCTGTGATTCGGGAAGTTGAGGAATGATCCTCTTGCCTGCTTGCAATACCTGCCGATCTTCAGGCATCGGCGCAGCTTCTCTGTCTGTAGGCTGCTTGCATTCACCTTTCGTACCCGTCTCCCCCTCTCTCTTAGCATTTGCTTTTGTAAGATCAAAAGACTGTGTGGCTGAGCTCTGGACATCAGGATGAAAAGACCAGGGTGTGGCACAGTTAGCCAGCTGGAACACTCTTGAATTCTTGTGAGTGCAGTGTTGAGGGAATGGATGAGTGTCTAAGGGATGGCTGGGGTTGGGTGTGGATGAATGGGTGGCTTGTCAGCACAACTGTAGCTACTTTTCAAAAGAGCAGACAGCAACCACAAGTTCACTATCTCAAATTCACTATTTCATGACTTTGGTTTAAAAAACTAAAAACAAAGCAGTAGTAATTGTGGTATTCCCAACATGGATGATGATTTTTGATCCATCCAAAGGAACCATTTGGAACAATTTGGGGAAGAGTTAGCATGAAAATATGCTGTATTTTTCAGAGTATAAGACGCAACTCCCCCCTCCCTTCCCCCTAAAAGAGCATGGAAATGTTGGTGTGTCTTATAGACCTAATATAGCCATTTTTGGCCTCCCAAAGCCCTGCCCCCACATCCCACTTTTGTGAAAAATAGGCCATTTTTCACAAACATGGAGGCATTTTTGCCTTCCCCCAGCCTTCAGAAGCACTCTGCAGGCTTTAGCAGAGCTGGGGGAAGGCAAAAATGCCTCCGTTTTTGTGAAAATGGCTTATTTTCTGTCCATTTTTTGCAAAAACGGGAACATTTTCAGCCCTGCTGAAGCTTGCAGAGTGCTCCTGGGAGTCGGGGTGGGGGGACAACAACTTTTTTTCTTACTTACCTCTTTGAAATCTTGGTGCATCTTATACACCGGTGCATTTTATAGTCCGAAAAATACTGTAGTTGATGAGGCTTTTCATATTTCACAATTCCTAGTCCTGCTCACTGTTATGTCCTTATGAACTCCTGTTGGGATTACTACAATCTACATGGAACTATGCTTGAAGAGTGTTCAGAAGCTTCAATATTATTTGGTTGGTTGCATTGGTTGCTGGTATATTTTGGGCTGCAATTCATAGTGTAAATTTATATGATCTGCACACATGTTATCAAACATTTGAGTTCTATCTCACATTTTCTTCAGTTGCTCAGTTTCTAACATTAGTGAGTGGGATTTTATTTTTCTTTCCAATTTTCTCAACAACTTAGTTTTATTAAGAAACTTCAAACTTCTGAAGTTCTATGAACATGAGAAGACTTCATAAAAACACTGAAATACATTCAATTACATATTGAGATTTTACAGATCCTGACCTAGACAGATGGCAATTCTCATATCTCAGCCAATTTCAAGGATTCAATACGTTTTTTCACAGTTCTAGTTAAAAAGAAAAAGAAAACCTCACATTTTTCCAGATTAAAAATGCAATTACATTCAGAAGAGGTTTATCAAAATAAATATCACACCTTCTTTTTCTTCTTTGTTATTTTCAACCGTTTTTCTTCTGAAAGAAAATATGCTATAACCAGTGTGTTTATGTATAGTAACAATAGAATTTGAATAATAATAGAAATTATTTCTCATCATTTGATTTGCAACCAAGATAAGTCAACTGATGTTATCTGGCTGCATTGTCAAATGTCTAACCAAAGAGTCAATTCAATAGAGCCACGTAATAAAAAGGAAGAGGGAAAAAACTAAATAATTTAAACTCATTATTCCACTAATCCTTCCATTCTTCAAAGCTCCCTGGAGGTATATTAGAAGGTAATTGAAAATACTTTAATACACCCAAAAGACATTATAGACTAATATAGTTAGACATAGTAACTTGCATTTGATTTTTCATTTTGTTATTTAACAACAAAGGGGAAAAGTTCACTTGCGTGGAAAAAAAAGTTCAGAGATAATTATAGGCTTACAATAGCTTATAAATAAATGAAGGGACATTATAATTTTCAGTACACTGTAAATTAAAAGGAGCTATGGTTAACTACACAGGGGTCGGATACATTTGGTTTCAATATTAAACTTAGAGGGATTGTGCTTAATATTCTATGATTTTGATTATTTTCAATGGGTTTTAATCAATGTAGCCACTGAAAATATTACTGAAAAAACATTCAGCATGTAAACACGAATGTTATTTTAATGCTGTTCAGGAAGGTAAAGTTAAAGGTTTCCACTGTCCTTTTGTGTCCATTTCTAGGGGTCCATACTCATCTCTGTTTCTTAGCGAGGGAGCCAGCGTTGTCCAAAGATACTTCTGTGGTCATGTGGCCAACATGATTACATGTAGTCACACTCTATATGTGCTGTTACTGACATTCAGAAGCAGTTGCTTTACCTGGTTGAAGCTTCCTGTTAGCTCCAGCTTTCCTACTCTATCCCCTGTATACTTTCCTATCCTGCTGTATGATGGTGAATCATGCTTTGCTGAGAAATTCCCAAAATTCACACTATCAGTTATAATATTATGAATTACTATGCTACTAAGGACTGCATATGATGGTAGACTGGATCATAACGTTAAGTGAATTTGCAGAAATGGTGAAGCTAACCAGTTTGGTGTGAGAGAAAAAAAGATAGAGACTTTTTTAAAAGACTAAAACCTTTATATAGGCTTTTTGCTTAATGAAGAAAAAGAATGAAATGAGGCAAAGAGGTTGGGGAACATGATAACTTATTTGATAAAAAGGATAGAAAGCACAAAATATATGTTCCTCCTTAATTTCTTTCTTGTTTCTCTATGACTTATTTTCCATATTTTTTTCTTGCCTATTTTGTATATTTTATCGCAGGTCTTCAAACCGGCGGTAAACAGGCAGGCCCTAGGCTGGTGAAGTTGGGACGGCTTCTGGAGGAAGAAAGGAAAAAGATGAAGTATGTCGATCTGGTGAAGTATTTTTTTGTTTGTTTGTAATTACAAGAAAGACTGCCCAAGACAATTCTTTTTAAGCTAATTTAAATCCTTAAGCAAAGAACTAAGCAGCGAATTTAATCCTTACTGGATTGCTTTGGAAAGTGTTTTTTTTTACACATAATTATAATTTGTGGATTGAAGTACTCGTAGCGTTTTTTTTCCTTTGTTTTTCTTCGCTTAAAGTGAACAGATCAATTTTTTCTTCTTCTGTTTTTTGATATTCTATGGAGTAAAATCCCCCTTTTTATTCTAACAATGTTTCCTATCTCTTGTTACTAAATTTTACTTAAGAATACTAACTTTTTAAAGTCTTAGATAAGTAATAGACAGTGAAAGGAAGCAACACTGCCACCTGGAGGCTAGAGGCCAGAAGTTTTTTTAAAAAACAATGTATCTCCTTTTCTTTTTCCCTTGTGATCGCATTGACTTGGAAACTGAACTTGTTTATAAAAATTGATAAAGAGCCAAGGACACGGATTTTTTTTTCCTAGCAGGTGTTCCTTGAGCAGAGAAAGGGAAAAATTGACTTGTTTTCCTTTGAAGATAACAACAGAGTCTGTGTTTAAGCCAATTTAAAATTGAAAAAGAAAGGGCCTGAAGCTAGGGGTGGCAGTGGCTATTAGTTCTTTTCTTCTTCGTTCTTCTTCTTTCTTTCTTTTTGGAAATATGGATCAATACTCAGAAGAGGAAACTTTAAAATTGCAAAGCATTCTGGTTGGAATTCAAAATTTATTAGATGTAAACTGATTGGAAAAGTTATTGCAAGTAACTGGAAGAATTGAGAAGAAGTTGGAAAAAATGTGTCTTTCTCAGTAAATGATGATGGGGTCAGACCCCCAAAAACTGAAGAGAAGAATGATGATAAATATATAACAATTGATGATTTTACCAATGGAATAAGCATGGGTGAAGGTGGAAAGGGAGGAGCATGGAAAAGAGAATCAGAAGAATTGGAGTCTCGCTTCAGATTTCAAGATACAGAAGAGGAAAAAAGAGAAATGATGACGGATTTAAGGAGAAAAACTCTACCAGCAGCACGATTGATAACCAGAGACAAGTTAATTTTAATACTAGATGGAGGGCAACGAGACCACCTGAGAGATGCTACAAACAACAAAGTGCAGATAGAAGTCCATAAAAACTTTATTAAGGAGATAAATAGAAGATTAATACCACAGATGGCAAAAGAAAAAAAGACGGTATTGCTATTGGAAAGATACAAGTTGATAATGAAAATTGGCAATAAAAAACTAGTTGAGTTGTAAATTAGTAAATGTTAAACTGCTTTAGAATGTTATGTTAAATAGATAATTGACAGTGGTGACAAGATATAAAGATGTATTGGTTTGATTTGATGTATACATACATACACACATACATATACATATATGCATACAGACATACTGTCTCAGTAAAAGAAACATGGATATAACTTGTAAACAGTGATTTGGGAAAAAGACCTAGAAACTTTATTAATTATTTTTTTCTTATTTAGAACTCGTTATAAAGGTGTCTACTATTGGGTTTGAAGAGCAAAAGTTGGATATAAATAGCAAGTTTATTGTTAACAAATAATTAACTTCAACAAAAATAATGAAATGATAATGTTCAATTATGTGTGTTTGTGTGTGTGTGTACGTACTGGCTTTTGGTAAAAGAAATTTGGATATAAACTCTAAACAGTGATTGAAAAAAGACTAAACTGTATTAATCAACTATTATTTAGAATATAATCATAAAGAAGTAATGTTATTGGAGGATCTTTGAAATAACCAATGAATGCCAACACATGGCTGTGTCTTTAAGTATGAATTATTTTAGGCAAAAGGACATTTAAATAATTTTAGTCAAATGAGAATTGTGTTATAGTGATGGTATATATAAAGATTTTTTATTTAAAATATTAATTTAATATGAACTATAAGTAATGACCGAGTATGAATGCACAAAACTTATTTGTAACCAATTGACATGCTTTCTACAAGCTGTAATGAAGGAGGATTCTTTTTTGTGTATGTATTTGAATAAAAATAAAATAAAAATCTTTATTAAAAAAATTTCTAATTAAAAATACCCTTTAATAGGAACTTCTAAAAAATCCAAAATGTAGCACATCTATGAAGTAGGAAGAGTAGAGGTTTTTGAAGATTTTCAGATGCACTATTTGTATAAATACGATGTTAGGAGGAAGGGAATATAGTTTATTGAAATTGGTAGGTCAAGTACTCAGAATGAACGATAATTGTGCTAAATAAGTTACTTAAAAGAAACAATCGCTCTGATCATAAAGCAGCTCTCAAGGTTGCACTTCAATTGCCATGTCTCACAACAGAGGATGACATTTGAATTTCCTAAGCTCTTTTGTTATAGCAAAATCCAACTCAACAGAGCTTAGAAGTTGACTCTAAATTAAAAGGATACTTACCTCTAGGCTATTTCTTGAAATCTTGAGATCTAGAAAATAATAATTAAAAAGTGCTATCAAAATATTGTCAACAAAGGCAGAGTGT
The DNA here is from genome assembly GCA_039707465.1 of Rhabdophis nuchalis. Lineage (NCBI taxonomy): Eukaryota > Metazoa > Chordata > Lepidosauria > Squamata > Natricidae > Rhabdophis > Rhabdophis nuchalis. The sequence goes on from CM077643.1 coordinate 339,990,993, forward strand.
TTGTTAAAAGAAGACAAAGGCTTTATTCGAGACTTCAAAGACTGGCTTTTTATGTGCTTCTCATCCTACCCAAGCAGATCAGTGACTATTGTATTATCAAACATTATGGTATTAAAATGACATAATTCTATTAAAACATGTTGGAATAAATATAGAAATAGAGCTGTGAAGTGCTTCATTGCAAAAAAAAACCTGCTTTGAAGCTTCTCTGCAACTTTTTAAAAGTAGTTGTATGGCCGCTGCAGAAAGCAATTGCATGCTCCTGAGAAAAGATACAGCTGCTTTAAAAAGTTGAAAAACAGTACTACAAAGAAGCATTTTCTTTGGGACTGAATCCAAAGTGCTGTACAATCCTAATTAAAATAATTTCAGGCAAGATAATCAGTCAAATACTTTCACCACATTGTGGGGAAGACAGCATTTAGCATTTGCTAAGTTATTTTACCAATGTGCCAAATCAGCATAGTAAGGAATTGTAAATGTCTCTCCACCAGCAGTGGATTTCACATTTTGTTACCATCAGTTCACCACACACACACCCCTTCCACACATGCACCTCCGCCACTCATTTTGGCACATTCTAGGTGGCGGGGATAGGTAGCAGAGGTGGGGATCCCCACCACTGGAATGGACAAAAAATGAGGCAGTGGAGATAACAAATGGGGTGCGCAGAGGCGGTGATAGGTGGTAGCGGTGATAGGTGGCAACAGTGATGGGCAGCAACAGTGGTGATAGGTGTTGGCAATTCCAGTAGCCTTGAACAGGTGATAGGTGGTATTCTGGGAGGCAGATCCAACTGCCAATCAACTGTTTGTGTTAAATCCGGCTGTGCTGAAGCTGACCAGGCTATTTGCTGTTTGCTGCAAGGAGGTAAATTGCTGGGAGGCAGAGGCCGAAGGATGGGGGTAGGCGGGTGGTTGGGGCTTTGGCAACATTCACTGTATAAGACACACAGACATTTTTATCTGCTTTTGGGGGGGGGTATCTCTTATACCTTGAAAAACATGGTAAATCAAATAAACAAATTAACAAATAAATAAATAGTTCTAAGAATCTGATTATTCCCCAAAAGCCATTGGTACATTTTATTTTAGAATAAGCTATAGCCATAGATCTTTAAGTACCATCCTTGCTAAACATAGCCCACTTCTAGGTAACTTCCCTCTTTTCTTTTTCCTTCATTGTGGAAAATGAATGTAAGGATGCAATAAACATTTTGAAGCTCCCTTTATTTCCCTTTGCATTTTTCCTGTACTCAGAGAGGAAATGGGGATCAATTTAAATGTTCAGATAGTTTTTTAAATGCATTTTAAGATGCAACATGTATTCCAAGAGTTCAGAAAGCAAGCTATGAGGGCATGGATGATTGACTGTCTGTTCTTGGTGTTGAGTCTTTTGTTGGTATATTTTACTATTCCTTATAACAGATTGAAGCCTGGAAGGAAAATCTATTGAGAAACTGCTGAGAACTGTGGGTAAATTTAGCCTGGAGAAGATAAGATAGCAAGGAGATGTGATAGCTGTCTTCAAGTATATGAAGAGCTGTCATACAGAAGACAAGGCAGAATTCTTCAGAGATGTTCCAGAAGAAAGGACAATAAACAATGGGTATATTTAACTAAAAAGGGAAGTAAATTTCAGCCGTGCATCAGAAAAATTTCTTAACAAGCTATTCAAGGGTGCAGCAGATTGCCTCAGGACATGGTAGATTGTCCTTCACTGGAAGAATTTAAACAGACAACGAACTGCCGTCTATCAGATATGCTATGATAGAAGATTCCTGGAGTAACAGGGGTTTGGAGAGACGAGCTCCACATTCCCTTCCAACCCTTCCATTTTATGATTCTGTGAGTACTTGATCATATCTATAGATATGACCTTCAGTTTTGGTTACAAAGGAAGATGGTATTATGCTTTGGCAACCTTAACCATTCCTGTCAGATCCAGTTCAATTGTTCCTGATCATCGTGATAAAAACTGGGCTTATCATGTCGTAACTTTGCAATATCTTTCAAGTGTTCCATGAAAATTGATGATTGGATAGGATGTGAATAATCTGAACATGGAAGGCATGAGTAATATTAAGAAAAGATTATTTCCTACTGAAGATTGTGTTCCATATTCGTAGCGCTTAGGTTAGCATATTACTAGAAACTGATCAATATAGTGCATATCCAGAAAGCCATGAGAAAACATATGTTGATCTCTTTGATTTCGGAGAAGCTATAGAGAAAGAAGCAACTGGGAATCAATAGAAACTATAGTATGAGTTTATCATTTCAAAGTATATTTGAAATGTCAAGGCTAATACTAAAGATCCCATTTGAAATGTCAAGGCCCATGATTGCCAAAAGTACTACAATTCTTTACTATGATTTTATCAACATAGTGGTATCCAACATTTCACAGCCTTTAAAATTCAGAGAACATTTGCAGTCTATTTCCAGATATGCAGTTATGAAAAACAAGGATCATTCATAGCCTGAAAGTTCTAAGTTATTTAGGCATTCTTTTTTCATGGTTTTCTTTTCTTTTTTTCCTTTTACAAGATAATTTTGTTATTGTTGAAGCATGAAGGAAATTTTAAAAAAAACCCTTGAAGAAGCTTAACTTTCTATTAGTAAACATTACTCCCAGCTCAGTTATAATCTGTTTTTTTTAACAGGGATGATAAAGGAGGGAAAGATATTTCATGGAAAGCCCCTTTTCATTTGAAGCTACTCAGCATCATTTTTTGCTTTGAGTGATTTCAGGATTGCTCTCCATTTCTGAGATTATTTACCCCTTGGCCTTTGAAAAGTATACCACTGGGTCCTTTGGTTGTTGCCTCTCCCTATAATTTTTATATCTATTTAATCTACAATATAATAATCTGTGCAGACAAGAAAGTAATTCTAGATGACAAGCTACAGTTTGAGTCACTTAATAGGTAATGTTGTTAAGGAAAAAATTAAATGTGTCAACGCATGTATTTATTGTGCTCATTTATTAGATCTGTACCCTACCTTTTTTTCAGAATCCCAGGAAACAAATTTTGTCTTACTTTCTCTCTAATAATAAACTTGTGAGATTTGTTGGTTGAGAGAGAATGACTTGCCCAAAGTCATCCAGTGAGATTTCATAGCTGAAAGTGGACTAAAAACCTGGTTTCTGCATTTCTACTCAGCACTTTAAACCTGTATTTTATACTAGCTTCTGTAAACCTCTTTGTCTCCATACAACTACCTGCTTTTCTGGCTCTGATTATTTAACATGAATTCACCCTACATAATTGGTATACATTACTTTGCCATAAAATATAAATAAAAGCACAACCTGCTATTTCTTCTTTGAAGGAGTAAGTTTGTAGGTTGCTCTAATTTCAGCCAGGCTAAATGGATAAAATCCACAGTGCCTCAATAATTTGGCCACTTAATGACCCTGATGTTTTCTTAGAGCATTTTCTCATTGTTATGCAGGCTGCTGCTCCTGTAATATAAGTTATTTTATTCAGAAAATGGTGATTTAGTTTTGTCCAGAAAATACATAGAAGAGACAAGGAAGGATGTAAATTTAATGCAACTCATACTGGGTGTAAAAGTTTTATAGGCGTAGTATGCCATGACAGCAAAATGTAAGCAAATCAATTATTGTCAATTATATTCTGTTGAATAAGAAAAAAAAACATGTTAAGAAAGATAACACTTGGTGTTGTTATTTACTAGAGAAAACTTGCAGCCATATATCAGAACGACACAATAAAATTAAAATGATCAAATGACTAACATGAATTTGGTGTTTAAGCCATAATCAAATTCTGTGTCATTCGTGAGTAATAAATCCAGCTTTTCTATCAATGGGGAACCCTATCTTAATGCCCATTCTGGCAGCTGCCTGTTTGATTAATCTTTCGATAATGACAATAAATAATGCAGAATGAATTCTATCCCTCAAGCTTAGAATAAATGGCACTATAGCTGCCAGTCGTTTTATATAGCTGGTTTTTCAATATATTCATATGCATTCCTAGAAACAGGCATATTTGATTTAGACCAAATCAGTCTAACTGAACTAAACAGTGTAGCCATAATTTCCTAGCATTTTAGGAAACTGTAAATCCCATTCCCATGATTTTATGGACTTAATCTAAGACATTTCCCATGAAGGTCCAGATTTCCAAATATCTTACAGTTATTGATCTCCAATATCTTTAAGTCTTCCATTGCAGTAATACAGAGAGAGGTGGGAGGGAGGGAGAGAGGGGGGAAAGAGAGAGGGAGAGACTCTTATTCTTCCATCCCTTTAGATTTGCACATCTAAAATAATAAATAATAATAATAATAATAATAGTTGAATTTATTGACCACTCCCTCTCCCCACAGGGACTCGGGGTGGTGCACAGGGAGAATAAAAACAATAAATATACAAAATACATAGCAAATTAAAACAGATTAAATTAATTCCTGTGCTAAAATCCCATTAACTAAAAATCCCCACTAAATATTGATATACATTTAAAAAGCCCATAGAGAGAGAGACTACCCTAGGCCGGCCAGGCGGAAAAGATGAGTCTTCAATTTCAAGCGGAAGGAGCGGAGGTCCGTGGTCGTTCTAATATCGGGGGGAAGGTCGTTCCAGAGGGCCGGGCCCGCCACAGAGAGAGCCCTTCCCCTGGGCGTCGCCCACTGACAAAGTCTAGTGGACGGCACCCGGAGAAGTCCCTCTCTGTGGGAGCGAATCGGCCGTGAGGATGTGTGAGGCAGGATCCGATCCCGCAGGTAGCTAGGTCCCGAGCCATGGAGCGCTTTAAAGATGATAATTAACACCTTGAAGCGCACCCGGAAGACGACAGGCAGCCAGTGCAGCTCGCGCAAGAGCGGTGTAATGTGGGTAAACCTAGTGGTTCCCATGATTGCTCGCGTGGCTGCATTCTGAACTAACTGAAGCCTCCGGGTGCACCTCAAGGGGAGCCCCATGTAGAGAGAGTTACAATAGTCCAGTCGGGATGTCACGAGGGCATGAGTGACTGTGCGAAGGGCATCCCGATCCAATAGGGGGCGCAATAAAACGCCCTCCTGGCCACGGCTGTCACTTGCTCTTCCATAGACAGCCGGGTATCCAGGAGGACACCCAAATTGCGCGCCCCATCCACAGGGGCAAGATGTTCGCCCCCTATGGCCAGCGTTGGAGAGAGCTGGTTGAATCGGGCAGCCGGAAACCACAGCCACTCGGTCTTGGTCGGGTTGAGCCTGAGTCCGTTACTTCCCATCCAGATCCGCACGGCTTCCAGGCACTGGCACATCACCGCTACGGCATCGTTGGGGTGGTTTGGGGTAGATATATACACCTGAGTATCATCAGCGTATAGATGGTACTCTACCCCAAAGCCACGGATGATCTCACCCAGCGGCTTCATGTATGCATTAAACAGGAGAGGCGAGAGGACCGACCCCTGAGGCACCCCACAAGTGAGGGGTCTCGGGGTCGACCTCTGCTCTCCTGCCAACACAAATTGCGATCGGCCAGAGAGGTAGGAGGAGAACCACCGTAAAACGGTGCCTCCCACCCCCAACCCCCCCAGCCGATGCAATAGGATACCATGGTCGATGGTATCGAAAGCCGCCGAGAGGTCTAATAGGACCAGGATGGAGGAACAACCCCCATCTCTGGCCCTCCAGAGATCATCGACCAACGCGACCAATGCCGTCTCGGTGCTATGCCCGGGCCGAAAGCCGGACTGGCGCGGGTCTAGATAATCAACTTCCTCCAGGTGATGGGGAAACTGTTGTGCCACCACACTCTCAACAACCTTCACCAAAAAGGGAAGGTTGGTGACGGGACGATAGTTGGTTAAAAGAGCTGGATCCAAAGAGGGCTTCTTAAGGAGGGGCCTCACCAAAGCCTCTTTGAGGGAAGCAGGTAAGGAACCCTCACTTAAAGAAGCGTTGACAACCTCTTGGAGCCAGCCTCGTGTCACCTCCCAGGATGCCAGTACAAGCCAGGAGGGACACGGGTCCAATAAACATGTGGTGGCTCGCAGTCGCCCACGTAGCCTGTCCATATCCTCGGAAGCAACGGAGTCAAATTCCTCCCAAACAAGATCAGCCTCGTGGCACCCCACTGGACCATGAATGGGGGCTAACTCGTTCTGTATCTGAGCGGTTTTGTCCTGTAGAAAAGTCACAAATTCCTCTGCTCTACCCTGTAGCGGGGCTTCCCGCACCCTCTGTTGAAGGAGGGAACGGGTCACCCTAAACAGGGTGGCAGGGCGGTTTTCTGCAAGTAGCAGAAAAGTAGCGCAATGATGGCGTTTGGCCACTCTCAGCGCCACAATGTAAGTCCGTAAATGGGCTCTTACCTGTGTTCGGTCAGATTCAGAGCGGGTAGCCCTCCATCTTCCCTCTAGGCATCTCTTGCAGCGTTTCATCGCCCTCAGCTCCTCGGTAAACCAAGGAGCCAGGGCGGCTCGGCGCCGCAAGAGAGGCCGCAAGGGCGCGACCCGATCCAAGGCTTCCGTGGTCGCAATATTCCATGCGGCCACAAGGTCCTCCATCGGGGCGCGGGTCAGGGGTACAGGAAGTGGCCCAAGCGCCATCTGGAACCCATCCGGGTCCATCAGGCGCCTGGGGCGGAACCAGATAGGTGGTTCTGGCACCGCCTCCTCGCGGAGGGGAGTAGCGGTCGGAAAGTCGAGCCGGAGAAGTGAGTGGTCTGACCATGACAAGGGAGTGATGACTATGTCCCCTATACCCAGATCACTCTTCCATTGGCCTGAGACAAAAATGAGGTCCGGTGTGTGTCCACCCTCGTGGGTGGGGCCTTGAATTAGTTGGGTCAGGTCCATGGCCGTCATGGAAGCCATGAACTCCCGAGCTACCTCGGATGATTTGCCCAACGATGGCAGATTAAAGTCCCCCATGACTATAAGTCTGGGGGTCTCCGCTGTGCCATAATGCAAGACGTTGAATCAATGGGTAAGAGGAGCTAAAGTGATATTATTTCTTGGTTTAACATGAGATTTATAATCATAGGTATGTTACAGATAGGAACCTGACTACTGAACAAAGGGCACAACAGCCAGTAGCATAGCCTTTTCATGTGTAGGATCAGAATCATAATTTTAAGTTAAAGTCCAGCAAAAGCCTATTTAAAGTCAGAAATTCCCTATCTGGAATCTCAAAGGTTACATTTTAAAAAAACCAAATACTATTGAGAGGCCACAAAAGTCTCATTACTGACCATATTCTTTAAATTTTAAAGGTATGTCCAATAACAACCCACGCAGAGGCAATTGTATATCTGTTTTTTTTTAATACTTTTCTTGCTTCTCAAGAAGAGGGAGGATTCTAAAAAAGGTGTGGCTGGTTAAAATTAATGTAGGTTACACTTCAGTTGCCTGAATATTTTCTTACTTCATTCATAAATTTTATGTTATTCATGAAAATAATTTGGTGAGATGCTGAAAATGGATGTGGGGATGCTTTAAATACTTTCTCCACTAGTGACATAATATTGTCTAGTTCATCCAATAATTATTGTATCAAAATAAAATGAATGAGGACAGATTTTATGACACTTCCATGATGGCTGAGGATGCTACAGACCACTAGTGAGGAGATGACGGTATTAAAATACAAGTTGATCTTGCTGCAATGATTTATGCAATATGAGCTGTCCATGGTACTGAAAGGCCATGCCAGGATTTTTCTTGTCCAATTGTTTTTCCTGATTTTGATTGTGATCTTAGATTATCTTTTCTAATCTTTAGCTTGTTGCTGATTCCTGTCACAGATAATGTTTAATTCACATTCTCTTTAATTGTGAGCTCAAAATTTATCAATACAATAATCTTGCCAATACAATAATCTTGTGCTTTGGTATTGATTGCATATCTGTTCCCGGTCCACATCCAGCAGAATTTATGATAGCAATTAAAAGAGTTTTATGCATCTTAGCTAACAAACTGCTATTGTTCCTGTGTAAAAAGCATTTGAGGTTATGATACGCTTTTCTCAAAGCTGACTGGGGGGAAAAATGCTTCAGGGAAAATCCTAGTCACCACAATTAACCTTGCCTGAAACCACATCTTCAATTTTAATTTCAATTCTTTCTTGGAGAGAAACGCACAGAGAATGGCTTTTATTAAGAATAAATAAAAGAACCACTTTGGATTAAACAAAAGGATTCTGCTCTCACACTGGAAAATGAGATGCCTAGGGAAAACCCTAATACCTTTCACCCTGTTTCCCAGCAACTGATATTCACAGGCAGAATGCAATTGACTCTGAAGGTAATATGCCACCATTACAATGTGTATCTCTTACTAATCTTATCCTCCATTAATCTGTGTGATCTTCTTTTAAGGCTATCTAAGCTGGTGGCATCACTATATGGCAGTGAGTTCTGTAATTTAAACAATGGAGTGTGTTATGAGGTACTATCTTTTTTCCAACCCTGATCTGCCACATTTATCTTTGTTGGTTACCTCAGGTTCTTATTATAAGTAAGAGTAATGGTGGTACTGGCAGTTTTATTTATTATTCATTTATAGCTGAGTAGAGCACATAGAATAAAACCACAACTGATGCAATAACACATGGCAATCAAAAATGCCATCATAATATAAGCATGTTCTAAATTAAAAGTACAATGACCTCCATAAATTCCAAGTAACAACTTAGAGCTGTTTATTCTAAAGGCTCATTGCAAAGAAGTAGTTTAATGCTTTTTAAGGCATTAAATGATCCAAATCCAAGTGCAATCCTGAGGGAAGTCTAGTCCAAAAAAATGAAGCCAAGTGAGAAAAAAAACCCTCTTAGTTACTTGTAATATGGCTATTATACTATGCAGTGGGGCCAAATTACTCAGGCCCAATAATTTGGTGAATCACAGAGATACAGAAATGTGGAAACATTTTGTTCCTTACCTATTCTCTCCACACTATAAGTAATATTACACTTATGACATTTTTCATGATTTTTTCCTAAGGTAAAAAATGTTCTAACTCTTGCAATAACACAAGGGTATGGTGATACCTAGCAATCACTAGCAAGCTCCTAATTGAATTGATACATTCTTTTCACAGATGCGAAAATGACTCAGTATGGCCCACAGAATTCTCCACCTTTGGAAAGGCCTGTAATCTCTTTTCCCAAGACTTTTTCTCTTTCTCCATTGCAAAAGAAAATATTCGTTTTGCTAATCTATAGTAAAGTGAAATCATGGTTACTCTTGCCCTTTCAAAATAGGGGAGTCTAAAATAGACTCCATTACAGTTAAAATGTAATACTCTAACCACTATATCATACTGTACATCCTCATTATTAGAAACATAGATTTAAAAAAAGCCACAGTAAAAACCCTCACTCCATCCTCAAGGGCCTTATTAAAATGCATTCTTTTTAAAATATATTAATAAAAATACGTGAAACATAGTTGTTACTACAGATCTAATTAAAGTCCTAGGCTAATTTCCTAGCACAGTCCTTGATGCTTGATAACAACAGAACTTGAGGCTCATTAATGTCATACCAGGTGTCCTGTTTTGCATCTAATTGCTTCCCCTGAGAACGACATGAGCCTTATTTGGAAAGTCAGCTTTTCTTTCCTAAAGAGTACATTTTAATTAATATTTTTTTTTAAAAACCTTTCCTGCTGCAAAGGTTGTTACCCTGATCATTGTCTTTGGGTGGGTTTGGTTTTTTTTTTTTTGAAAGGTTAACGGGGGCAGGATGGAAAAGAGAAAAAGCTTTAATTTCAGAACTGGAAATTAATATTTAAAATTCACTATCTAACACCTCAACAGGTATTATCAGAAGCTTCATAGCACAGCAGTGTATTGTTGAGACAGTGTCAGTGTAACTATGTGTGGATATATGAATCTGTATAGGCAGGACTGCATTATTCTCAACTGAACGTGCCTATGAATTCAGGAATCCATCCATTCCATTTTTTAAAAGCATCTTTGAGACAAATTAATTGTACATAATTTATCTATTCCACTGATCAACTGAGCCTAATAATCCAATATTAATTTCAGGATCTAAGCTTCCAGTATTCACTTAAGTTTCTTTGCATACCTCCATTTCATTAGATTTTAATATTGTTTCCCTATATAATTCTGTTTATCATAGGATCAACTCTTATTAGCTCAATATTATTGATTCTGTTACTTGAAAGTTTTCCCACTGAAGTTTAAGACAAATCTGTGGAACTAAGTTAAATAAGATAAAACAAAAAGCATTTAAATAAAACACAAACCATCAGGAAGCATGGAAAGTGAACATATGGTTGGCAGAGTAACTGAAGGTTCTGGCAAAGGGCCTTTGTTGTATAATAGATGGGATACCCTACATCAAAAAAGTTAAACTGATGGCTTCAGAGTTATCATATTTCATAAAATGAGGGGGCTTTTTCTGAATAGTTGCCTATGAATAGTGCTGTGTGGGTTGTTTTGCCTTTACTATAAGCAGGAGAACCTCTGAAAATGAGGAGAAGGAGAGATGTTCTTGAGGATTACAGTGGTTGGGAAGGGCTGGCTGCTTTGATAATTTGAAACTTTTTGATATTGCCAAAACAAAATTCTTTTTTGCTGGATTTCTTCACCCTCATCCCTTTCCCTACAATATCCCTTCCCTTCATAGTGTGCAGCTATTCTGTCTTTTTTCCCCAACTTCATTTTATCTTTGGGGGGGGGGGAGGGAGTGTTTTTCGCCCATCTCTCCTTCTTTCTGGTGGGATTGTCTTAATATTTGGATTAACTTCCTTTTATGGAAATATGTTGATTAGTGATGAATTTCACTTAAAAGTTCATTTGAAAGAACAATTCAAACTGAATATGAAGGGGTTTTGTGCTGCAGATGAAGCACCTTTAAGCATTTCAAGGGAAATGTGATGGGCATCAGACCTCTGAGGAATAGAAACTTGTCCCTACATCTCAATTATGCCTAAAGCAACATTCAAAGTGACATTGCAATGATTTGCTAGATTAAATAGCAGGCAGAATTTCAGAGGTAATTGAAGAGAACTTTGATAAGGAACCATGGAATGTTAAGCCCCAACTTTCTTAAAACTTTTGGGAATGTAAACTTCCAGTATTTCAGAAAACTCAAGGTATACATACAACCTCAGTTTCTGCCACCTCCACCTTCTTTGACCCCTCCCAGGACCCAGAAACTTACTAGAGTTGTGATAAAAAAAATGGGAGGGAGGGAGGGAGGGAGGGAGGGAGGGAGAGAGAGAGAGAGAGAGAGAGAGAGAGAGAGAGAGAGAGAGAGAGAGAGAGAGAGAGAGAGAGAGACTCAGGGTGGGGGAGAAAGAGACTGAGTTTTGGTGGATTCTCAATTTCCAAACAGTCTCCTATTTTAATTATTTCCACCAGAATCAAGCACTCACAATATTTCTAGTTTTAATATAATTAGCTGTCTAAAGCATTAGGTCAGTCTTGCTGATCCGGTTACACATTTTTATACTGAAATCTGCCCAGGCAAAAATTGCAGTTGTCACATCATCTTCTTCACCTTTCAAGTCCTATGCTTCCCTTTCTGTGGACAATCTCCACCTCACGTCTTTTTCATCAGAAAAGCAAGCAGAAAATAGATTATTTTGGCTTGGTTGTCAATGCCTAAATGAGAGTTCAGCAGCATTCTTGGTTCCCAAGAAAACATTCCCATTTGAGATTGGCTCCAGGATAGGGGCCCTCCTCAAACAGCTGCAGTTATACTTATTACCAGTAGCTTACCTACAGAGAAGTGATGGCTTAGTGGCTAAGACACTGAGCTTGTTGAAAGCTTGGCAGTTTGATGGTTTGAATTTCTAGCACCACATAATGGAGTGAACTCCTGTTACTTGTCCAAGCGTCTGCCAATCTAGCAGTTCGAAAGCCCGTAAAAATGCAAGTAGAAAAAATAGGAACCATCTTTGGTGGGAAGGTAGCAACATTCCATGGGCCTTCAGTGTTTAGTCATGCTGGCCACGTGACCATGGAGACATCTTCAGACAGCACTGGCTCTTCGGCTTTGAAACGGAGATGAGCACTGCCCCCTTGAGTCAGGAATAACTAGCACATTTGTGCGAGGGGAAACTTTACCTTTACCTAGAGAGAAGTAGAGGATGGGTTGGTGGTTTGGCCCTGCATCAAATTACTGTTCATCCATCCTGATTATGTAATTTCTAAATATTTTTCAGTCTTTCTCCTAGTAGTGGAATAGCAAGATTATGAGGATTTTTCTGTAATTCCTGAAATTGTTCTTACGCATCTGTACAACTTCAGAGTTCAGAAGAAGTTTAGCCAAAGGCAAGTGAGTTTTCCTAGATAGACATTTTCATCTAATTTATTACATTTATAAATTTAATTTAATTTATTACATTTATAAACCGCCCCCTCTCCCCAAAGGGACTCGGGGCGGTTTCTTTACATAAACATTTATATACCTACTTCAAAAGATTTTGTTAAACTTCACTTTGTAGATGTTTATATTTGCCCATGACCTCTTGGACTTACTGCAGTTTCAAATTCTGGAGTCCTCTCCTTTTAATTTTCTTTTCACTATTCCTTATGCTTTTATGCAGGGGTTACAACTTATGGCTCCATTTCTTTTGATGCAGTGGGGTCTTTGTGCTGAAATAAATAAACCCGTCCTTTTGTTAATATGCCCTGAAGTTGTATTGCTAGTTAATAGGCTTCCAAGAGACTTAAAAGAGTTTCTTCAAAAGATCTGAAAGGAGCAGATGCCCTATGATCCAAGTCATCTTACAAAGCTGCTTTACAAAGAGAGGAACAATTTGCAACAATAAATACACTCCTTATAGAGGTGATACTAGTCAGAAATAGAAAGAGCTTCTTAGAAAGATACCGCAACTTAGTAGGGATGTACTGAAAGACAAAAATAAGCAAGGCATGAAATACAGTTGCAGGAGCATGTGGAACACAAAAGTGCTAAAATCTTCCTGCTTTGCATCCAGCATCAGTCTGAATTTGTAAATTCATTTTCTTTCTTCATTACCATTCTTATGGAATCCAAATCAGAAGCCAAGGAGAGACAGAAAATGAGTACTCAAAACATATATCTGGCCTTCCAGAACCAGAGGTTATGTAGTCAAAGGCTTCAAGATAAAATATTAATGCTGTGGTTTTCTGGGAAAGGTTATCTAATTATGGAAAATATGGAACAAACCAGAGAAGGATATTTTTCCCAAGTTCATAGTAGTGGAATCTAGAGGGGGTAGAGGTATGGTATGAGGTTCCAGACAGATAAAATACAGCATGAATTCAAACAGTTAATATCTAGGATTTCAGCATAAGATATATCCAAGGCTGCCAAATTTGAATAGCTTTAAAATGGTTCTAGGCCAGGAGTGTCAAACTTTCAGCTCCCAGACCCGATGCATCATGTGTTGACCACGCCCAACCCATTTTAGCTAATGGGAAAAAGGTCATGATACATCACATGATGACATGTGACATGACGCTATGAGTTTGAGACCCCCTATTCTAGGCCAATGTATGAAGCTATAGTACTTACTATCTACGGTGTCACCATTAGTGGCAAGTAGAAGTGCTATAGCAATCCTTTCCCATTATGCAATGGCTATTTGGCTATTTTTATGCTTTTGGAAGAAAATCTGGTCCATTCTGACTAGGACAACAAAAAGAATAAAGAACATAGGCAGTTGCTTAAAACAGAGGTGAAGTTTATTTCCAAGGGCTCATATAGGCAGAGCACTATAAGTTAGCTGTCAGAAGAGGTCACCCTGAGCCTTTTTTACAAGCCTTGGGATAAACCTTGCCATTGTTATCTGAAGGTGGGTAGAAAGAGTCCACCTTGGAATCCTTAGAAAGGGTAACTGAGCTGTTCCCGTGAAGGGGATACTCTAGGATCAGGTACCCTGTTGAATTTTCCCAGTTATTTTCTGCTTAATTAGCATTATACAGTGGGGAACCTCAGGTCACGAATGCTTCTGACCATGACCAAATTGGGTGCTGATTGAAAAACTCTCTGAATGTTTCACTTTGTTCATGAACACATCCTTGAGTTGTGATCAATCACAACCGCAGCAATTGCCCTGTCTGTGCCATTTTTCTTTGTGCGTGTGTGCGCAGTCAGTCTTGCTTCCAGTCATGACCAAATCGGGTGTGCCGACCGAAGGGTATGGTCGTGACCACAGGTTCCACTGGAGATAGAAGTGGCAATCTCCTGGAACAAAGGATCTTTTGTTAATTAGTCATCTTCTTCTTGTTGTGCCATATCTATCATCGGACATTGGTGATCATGTTGGCGATTCTATTTTTATCAACAGCAGCACGAAAAAGTGCAGTTGAGTTTTGTCCAAACCAGTCCCTTAGGTTTTGAAGCCATGATGCTCTTCTTCTTCCAGGACCTCATTTGCCTTCAATATTTCCTTGGAGGATTAAGTGCAGTGTGGCATATTTTTCTGGGTGTCACATCACATGTTCAAAATATTATACCTTTCACTTTTTAATGGTTTTGATGATTTCCTTTGGTTTCCCAAACAGCTTATTGCCTCCTCGCCATTAATTAGTAGGTGGAATCAATAAAGGAGACTATGTGTAGCTCAGGATTAAAATGAGGGGTCCTTGGTGCTTTCTGAGCTTGCTTTTTTGGGCATTGATGATGTTACCCAATTTGGGTAATGAAACATCTGCAAGAAAACAAACAAACTCAGAGAGCACCAAGTAGGTAGAATCTCTGTCATCCTGAAAGAAATGTTTAATGATGGGTTAATACTTTTGGCCAATTTCAATCTCTTTGTCAATTTGTTACTTTTTGAGTGTAATTTCTGACCTTTTGGCCTGGAAATGGCTGTGGGGATAGAAAGAACAAGGTAAGAGTGACTTGGAAAGAAAGGTTTGATTTCCTTCCCACAGTGCAAAGAGGCTGGAGGGCTAGAAAATCCTTTAATTTCACCCAGCACATTTTTTACATTTACCCTTTTGTTCTTCAACATCGCCAGAGCCTTTTGCATTTTTCTCTTATGTCACCACACAATATTAAAAAAAAATATTGAATCAGTGGTGATTTTTCTTCTTCTTCATGGCCTGGTTTCTTATTACAGTTGAAATGATCAAATGTCACAAATAAAAGGGCTTTGGTGAATATTTGGTTTGATATTCATTCTGCTTTCTGTGTGATTCCAAATGGCTTTAAACTGCCTCGTTTTATTCCATTGTCACTGCACTTCATTATGCTTTATGCATTTTTTAAAATTTGGTTTATTTATTGTTCCTCCATTTTGTTGTTGTTGTTGTGATAGTTTTATTCCTGCAGATGTGTAAAAGAAACTGAAAACAAAAGGAACGAAGTTTCTTAAAAAGCATTGTGTGTTATATCATGTCTTGATACACAAGTAAAATATACACACTGCGTACCACCAAATTACCAAATTGAAAAGTTTGTTTAGTGTACATTTGTGATATATGACTGCAATCTTTCCTTTACTCACCTGAAAGTAAATCTCAAGAGTGTGGAGAACATTGCAGCTATCTGTTTTGTGTATTCACAGATCACATGTTTGAATTGGATTACTTGGTGATCTATAACATGTAGCTAGTTGTAAATCTATCAACCATGCTCCATCATGAAGCAAGCACTAATGCATTTAAGGACTCATCTATTTGTTCATGAATAAGCGGACTCTTTTTGTGCCCTGGGGTTTCTATTACAATGACAAACAGCCTTGATAGGAAATAGCTTGGGAAATGTGGTGTGCTTTACTGGGCTTTATTATTATGCTTTTAATTAATTTTAATTGCATTTTAATTACATCATTAATTATGGTTATTTTTGAATGCCAGAAATAAATAAACAAATAGACGTTATGATTTTGGGTTTAGGACATTTGATGCAATTCCTTGGTGAATATAGGCTGGGTTCATCTAGGATTTAAAAAAAAAAGGATTAGATTAAATATAGCATGGGTAGTAAGAACTATGGCACAGAAAAGGCCAAATTTTAATAAGAATTTTCACATGAAGAACAAAGTATGTTGCAGATTGTTTCTGGGATGGCATTTCCTAGTCAAAACAATGTTTCATTAGAAGAGTCAAAGATATACTAGACAGCTCCTAAACATGTTAAATTGAATAGTCAAAAACCTACAATCCCACCCGCAGTTCGTTCCTTCCTTCCTTCCTTCCTTCCTTCCTTCCATCCTTCCTTCCTACCTTCCTTCCTTCCTTCCTTTCTTCCTTCTTTTTCTTTTTTCCCCTTCTTCCTTCCCTCTCTCCTTCCCATCCTCACTTGGATGTGACTCAGTATAGGCAATTAAAACCCAAACCAACACTGTTATATTGAAAAAATATAATATCTAGTAAGCTCCAGCATTGATCCAACAAAATTTAGAGATGAATGAGAATTTTGGATTAAAGCCATGCCATGTATTGATAACCAGGGTGAATATTAATTTTATATGCTAGAAAACAAATCTGAACGTTTCTACCATCCAAAGAGCCTTGAATGCTTATATTTAAAAATGCTGAGCTTGAGATGGTATACATTCAGCGCTGTTTATAGGCTTAATTGAGAGCTGCATCATCTTTCTGGTGGATTGCTTACCTTTAAAAGATACTTAGCAAGCAGTGTAATTTATCCAGAAGTCTACATTTATGACATTTGACAGAAATAGACTGAAATAGAATGACATACAGTAGATGGTTAAAACATAATATAATCTGATGTAATGTAATAATGTGAGGTTACCAATGGACCTTCTCATATAACTGCTTTCTTTCTTTCTTTCTTTCTTTCTTTCTTTCTTTCTTTCTTTCTTTCTTTCTTTCTTTCTTTCTTTCTTTCTTTCTTTCTTTCTTTCTTTCTTTCTTTCTTTCTTTGGATCTGGTGGTTAGCTGTGTGACTTAGTCACAGGGGCAGTTCTTGCAAGAGATACAATAGATTACATTGGAAGTATCTTCTACCTCCAAGCAATCTTTGCAATTCATGATTTGGACGATGTAATTATCTAATAGCAATAGCACTTAGCATTCATAGTGCTTTTACAGCCCTCTCTAATCATTTTACCCACCTTGGAAGGATGGAAGGCTGAGTCAACCTTGAGCTGGTGAGAGTTGAACTGTCAAACTGTCAAAGGGCAGACGGGGAGGAAGTTAGATTACAAGAACACAAGTGAGTGGTCAGAGAAGGAGATCTTATCTTACAGGTAGTCTCACATTGCAAAGAAGGACAAAGTGTACCTTGAATTTTGCAACCACTAAGATTGTTGACTGAGCAGGGACAAAAATAGCCAGGGAAATGATTGAAGCCTGGGATATTGACACCTCATCAGTCAACAGGGGAGTTGGTTTATCATCAGCTTTTCAAGTAGTTAGGGCCTGGGGGCTTGGCAGAACAAGGTGATCCTAGGTAGAGGCAGATGTAGGGTCTCCTGCTTGGGCAGGGGGTTGGACTAGATGACCTGCAAATTTCCTTCCAACTCTGTTAATATGTTAAACTTCATAGCTGGCCATCAACACTCCAAACAACAACTAAAAAACCACATACAACCAGGTACAATATAAATACTACACATAGGATATCCCAAAGCACACATTCTGTTAGAAAGAAATTCCCTCATGGTGGGCTTCAGTATGAGTCCAAAATCTCAGTATACTAAACTTCTGATCCTGGTGACTGATTCAGACTAGGTCCTTTATCTTGGACATGTACGGTATATTTGCCTTCATTCATTTGTAATAAATAGTATTTAGTACTACATGAAGCCGCTGGGCGAGATCATCCGTGGTTTTGGGGTGGAATACCATCTGTACACTGACGACACCCAGCTGTACATATCCACCCCAAACCACCCCAAAGATGCCGTCGAGGTGCTGTCCCGGTGTTTGGAGGCCGTACGGGTCTGGATGGGTAGTAACAAACTCAAACTCAACCCGTCCAAGACCGAGTGGCTGTGGTTTCTGCCTCTTTCGCCAACGTCTTAAGACGTATTTATTCCAACAAGCCGGCCTAGCATAGCCCCCCGCTTCTGACTTTTTATGTATAAATTGCTATTTGGCAGGGTTTTAAATGGTTTTAGCACGGGTTTAATAATTTAATATGTTTTAAATTGATTTATATTGTTCTTATTGTGGTTTTAATAATGCCTGTGCGCCACCCTGGGTCCTAACAAGGAGAAGGGCGGGGTATAAATTCGAAAAATAAATAAATAAATAAATAAATAAATAAATAAATAAATAAATAAAATAAAATAAAATAATGCTTATTCAAGACACATGGTAAACTTTCCTAAGGAATAAGTCAGAACAGGAATATCTTACAATGTTCATCAAAATCTTCCTTTTGGAGGTTTATTCCTAGAGAATAAATTCCTGTTGCCCTGGCAGTAAGATTATCTTTTATACTGCCAGTTTTCCTGAGAACAGCTGGCAGAAACATCTTCCAAATTACATGATTTTATACTCATTTATGTGGCTCATAGGACTCCAAGGCTTAAAATCATGCAGCAAGAACTGAGAATAGAAACATTTTTACGACTTGTGAAGATCATAAGCCTGGCCTCATCTCAATTCCAGATAGGTGGGGATAGTTTAAACTTGCACTGAAAAAATAAACCTTACTCTTTGTTGCAATTATATGCATTTGACTCCTGATTCATTCATCATCAGAATTTTGTGCCAATCCTTGCAGTGAAAAATAAGGAAGGTTTGAGGGTGGGAATAATGATGTCCTAGTTTACAATTATTAACATTAGTAGTGAAATTAATATATGAATGTAAAGTAGTTGCAGTTCTAGTCTATAAATAGGATTTTGCCATAGTCTGAGCACAGCTGTGTTCCAACACAATATCAACTACAAACTCTGAGAATTGCAGTTCTATAAATCTGAAGAGTATGAACCAACATGAACCAACCAAAAAAGACCCAACATTTTCCCCTTCAAATAATAGATGGGATAGCATATGCCAGTGATGCTAATCTTTTCCTAAAGGTTTGTGCCAAAACGGTGTGCATGTGCGCTATTGCGCATGTGTACCCACCCATCTGCGCATGAGTAAGCAACCTCCCACCTGCACATGCACAAACGGCCACCACCACACATGTGCAAGCGAGGGGGGACTTTCACCCTCCCCAGGCTCTGGAGGCTTTCCCCAGGCTCTGGAGGCTTTCCCCAGGCTCTGGAGGCTTTCCTAAAGCTCGGGAAGGGTGAAAACGGCCTCCCCCCCCCCCCACCAAAGGCCTCCAGGGGGAACTTCCCAAACTTCCGATTGGACCGTTGGGCTGTTTTTCACCCTTCCCAGGCTTTAGGAAAGCCCCCGGAGACTGGGGAGGGAGAAAAACAGCCCAATGTGTCAACCAGAAGTTTGTTCTGCTTCACCATCATGGGCATATGCTAACAGTAAAATATTTTATTTGGAAAGAATCAGGAAAAGTTTTTCACAACATCTCTACATACGCAAATGCTAATCAACCTATTATAACTTGATGTAAGTAAAATTATAACTTGATGTAAGTAAAATTAATAACCCACAGAAATTAATTGCATGAACTAAGAAAAAGAAAAGGAAATATAGCTGAAACTAATTTGCACCAACACCATTCACTACATTCCTCTTTTGTCTTTGGTAGTCTTACAAATAATCCTTGCTTCCTTGATGTCCATTCACTTCTTTTTATTCTGTCTTCTTGTTTTCTAAAACTTCTCAGTTCTCTTTACCCCCAGAATCTCACCAACACTACCCAGCCATGAATTTCTGTCTCTGTCTTCATATATTTATGAAGGAAACAGACCACACATTGCTTTTTACCCTTCAACTAGCTTGTGCGCATCTTAAAATTCATCCATTCATTTTACCATCTTTCAGAGTGAATATTTAGAACAGACACAAAAATTTATCTACTGCTCTACATTTTTTTGCCATTCATACAATTTGGAATGGTTCATTCTAATTTCCCTGTTAAAGGCAGCTACATCAATCCTTGATGCATTTAATTTTTAATCCTCATTGTACCATACAACCAACAGACCATTTGCTGCAAGTAATTTGGGTTCTCAGTTAAAGGAACAGCAATGCCTGAAAATGTACATTCATATTCTCACCCAGAAAAATCTCTATAATCATCACGAGAATTCATTATGCATTTGTCCATAAATACATTAAATACCCAAGGGCGATCACTTAGTTTTGTCTTATTCTCTGATCAACACTGAACTATCCCTAAGCATTTCAATTATTCCCATGTGTGATTGGCTTGAAAATAGGCAGCTTGGGGAAATAAAGGGAATAAGAGAAAAGCTTTGCAGGAGAAAGATTATTTACCAGGAAACCAGAAAGCAGGTAGTCCTTGACTTACAACAGTTCATTTACTGATCATTCCAAGTTACAATGGCACTGAAAAAAGTGACTTATGACCGTTTTTCACAGTTACAACCTTTGCACCATACCCATGGTCATGGGACCAAAATTCAGATGCTTGGCAACTGGCGGATATTCACGATGGTTGCAGTGGATGGTCATGTGATTCCCGTTTAGACAAGCAAAATTAATCAGATTCACTTAACAACCAGGTTACTAACTTCTAAACTGCAGTGGTTAATTTAACAAATGAGGCAAGAAATTTCATAATATGCGGCAAAATTCACTTAACATAAGTCTCACTTAACCACATAATTTTTGGGCTCTATTATAGTCATATGATGAGGACTACCTGTATGGTATACTGCTTTTTTCCTGCAGCCATTTGCTAGATTTCATTCCTGCCACAATCAGGAAAGAGAGGAAACTTGGGGGTAGAAAGGAAGGATGCAAAGGATTCAGAAATATTTGCAGCTTGGCCAACAGGAAGAGAACAAGGTTGAGAGCATCATCTGTAAGAAAATCTTCTTCCAGAGAACATGCTGAGGGAGAATCAGTGTTTGATAGTCCAGAAGAAGGAAAAGTAGACTAGATTCAGATAAGGAAAGTTAAATGAGAACTGGTCCAAGAGTTGGCTCCAACATTCAGGAAGGGAATAAGAGAAGCTGCTATGTGAGACATTTGTGGTGACAACTGTTGCTGTGGACATTTGTCAAGGAGAAGGGGAAAATCTTCTCTTCTCTTCTCTTCCCCTCTCCTCTCTTCTCTTCCCCTCTCCTCTCTTCTCCTCTCCCCTCCCCTCCTCTTCTCTTCCAAATGATAGATTGATTGATTGATGCACACATACACACACACTGTGCCTTTGAAATATGCTGTGCTTTTAGTAAGACTGCTCAGACTGTTGTATATAAACAACTAGCTTTGAGCCAGCCTCTCTGCATGATGCAGGGAGATTCACCCCACTGAGTTCAATAGCTTGAGTGCTGTTTAAACTTATTGTATCTGTCTATATAGCTGCGGGGTTATGGTTCTTCTAATGAAAATGGTAAAGTTGTTCTTTCTGTTCATCATTAGAGATTGGATATTTTTCCTGTTGAATGCTCAGGAGTGGGAGAGTCACCCCTTAGAGGCCCCTTTGCTGGTTGCAAACTTCTCTTTTTAAAGAGAATTGAAAAAAAGCTGGATGGGATTCTGCTGGAAGATCCCATGGGGAGTCAACTCTCAAACATCCACAATTTCAGATGCTATTTGATTTCAACCTTTAGCATTCAAGTTGACTATCTTGTCCTTTTTATGCTGTTTCAACAAGGCAAGTCATCGCAGAACTGTTCAACTTTTACTTCCTGAACATTTGTGCCTCCTCTATTGTTTTGTATGTATACTGAGAGCTTCTGAACCAAAGTCAAATTCTTTGTGTGTCTAATAATCACACTTCGCCAAATAAAGTATTGCATTTCTGTATTTCTATATTTCTGTGTTTCAGTGTTTCCGTTATTCTATTCTATTCTATTCTATTCTATTCTATTCTATTCTATTCCATTCCATTCTTCCATTCCATTCCCTGTGATATTGGTTGGTTTGCCTCAGTCTCAATTGAACTTTCTGCATTGATTCACTCACACATCTATTATTACCTTACCTATTTGGATGTTTACAAATTTGTTTCAATTTTCCTCTGAGATTTGATGTCAGAATTTTGCCTAGAGAACAAGGGAATATAACTATCCCATAGATCACAAGAATTTAAGAAGTCCTTCACTTGATCGAATCCCTGGCCTATCTAATTAAGCAGTCTTTTCTCATAATTGTCAACCAATTGCACAAGGAGACCAAGTAGTTTCTTAGTGGAAAATACACAAGGTAGCTAAGTTTCCTAATGAATGTTTTAAGATCATTTGAAACCCTTGGACAATGACCTGTGTAGAGAGGTTTCTGGATCAAACACTGACTGGAATTTATGGAGAGCCGCACAGACATGTTTGGAGAGGCTTGGCAATGTCTATCATAAATATCTCTACCTTTCCACTCTTGACTGTAACGCAGGATCTGTCTACCCCTAGCTGTTTCTATACAGAATTTTAAAAGAAATTCGATTATTTGTATATTGAAGAATAAGACTAGATCCGGAAAACAGTGAAATATACTTGGCTGAGGCTGAAGCCAGTTGGGGTAGATTTTTCCACAGGAAAGAGGGTTTGCTTTATATTTATTGGAGGGACTGTAACCAGGATAGCTTTGTGTTACAATATATTATTATGAACTTGGTAATAGAATGTTAGGCACATGTGATTTCCCTGATTGCAAAGAACTTTGCTATAAAGGACATTGCTTCGAGAATAAATGACATGCAAATTGCTGACAAGCATTTGACAGAGCCTGCTGTGCTAATAAATGCAGTAGGCAGCATAATTGGGAGAGTTGTTGAATTATCTTAATCAAAAATGTTAAAGAAGCAGAGATAACCCCCCCTCTCCATTACGAATGGTGTAATTAAGTAAGCATTATTAATTACAAGCTACAGGAGAGGGATAATGTAATTATTCCTGTCTTCTATTTAAGTGGGCGGGTGAGTGTATTCACAGCCTGAGCCAAAGAGCGTCATTTACGTAAATTTACAATGAACGCAATAACCTGTTATCTTAATATATAGCTTGCTATAGGGTAGAGACTGCAGTCTTGGCATCTGAATACTTTTCTGACTCTTCTGTGAATGAAAAGCAACTTTGGGAATCAAATGTCAGTGGTGTTCTTCTTGAGTTTGTGTTTCACTAAGCAGAACTTGTTTTTTTATGAAATGTTAAGTCACAAGAAATGTTCCTGAGGAAATCTATTTTTTTTTAAATCTGTTCCTCAATATTCATCGCTACCAATCTGATTTAAGTTGGAAATGGTGGCCCAGAATTTTTAAAAAAATCAAAAGCTCATTTTAAACTCTTCGAAGATTGAATCGTTGTTAGTGTTCCATGTCTTCGGGGGTCAAGCTCTGGACTCAATGGGGCACTGGAAAAAAGGTAGCAGGTACAATGAAAGAAATGTATCTTTCTCTCGGAGATGAACTGGAAAATCAAATGTTACTCAGCAAGCCGTTGTTCAATAGCATGCTCTCCTGCAGTCTCCCAGCTGGCAGCCTTATCAATTCCGAGCACTTCTCTTTCACCTCAGTCAGATTTTACAACCCCAACTGGAATTCATCTTGACTCTGATTTCCTCTTTGACTATTTCTGAGTTCAGATCAAGGGTCCTTAAATGCCTCATAACACAAATGAAAACATCTCACTTCAGTGATTGGTGTATCATAACTTCTCCAAAAATATATAAATTGTTCAATTGACACTCGAGGCTGTAACAAAAAAAAAAAGTTCACTCTGTTTATTTTTTAGTTCTCAAAGTTGTCTTTTCTTTAAAAAATAATGGTAGCTTTTGTTATATATCTTCTAAGATATTTTTGTTAAAGGTTCTATTTAAGACAGAAGAGCCAGTTTGGTGTGGTAGTTAAGGCATTAGGCCAGAAACTGAGCAACCATGATTTCTAGTTCTTCATTATGCACAAAGCCAGGTGGGTGACCCTGAGCCAGCCATTTTTTCCCAGTGCTAGGAACTGGACACTGGCAACCCATTTCTGAAAAATCTTGCCAAGAAAACTGTACAGGGACTTATCCGTGAATGGGGGGAAAAATAAGGCATATATGGACAATGTGCTGCAAGCCTATAGTCACATGCCCACCATTAAGTCTGAAGTGATCTCCTTGCCTAATTTGTTGTGATTTTCCTGGAGCAAAAAAGAGCATAGGGAGTTATGCCCACGCTTAGACCTCTCTTGATGATCCCATGATATATTTACAGGTACAACTGAGTTGTCATCCATCCACCATTCTGGTAGGGTGGCTGGAGAAGTGTATAAATAGGAACAAGATAGACAGAGAGAGTCATGTCATTTAAACCTCTATTCCTGTGCACCAATGTATCTATAGTATCAACAGCTTCATCATGTTGTGCACTCCACAGGCAAGCAAGTTGTTTACTGCTGATTTAAGGATAGTATTAAATCCATTGCAAATTTACCTTTGCACTAAAAAAGTTCAAAACTGGTAAGAAAACTTGAAAAACTGTGCCATGTACCACCACATAGTTCCAAATAGAATATTTATTTAAAACTGAGCTGTCACATACTCACATAATCCCTTGGGTTTCCAAAATGTCTTCTGCATTGTTAGTAAATGGAGCAGGAAAGAATTGGAAGTCCACTAAACCAGGAAACATTTGTTTTTCTGTGCAAGAGGAAGATTTTGGTGTTTTTAAACAAAACAAAAAACAAAAAGGGAATTTTGGGACTGACATTTGCTCAGATTTTTAATATGGTGTTCTTATGTTTTTCATGAAATAGTTTTGTTGTCCATTCAGTGACTTAGCTTGCATCCCAATAAGAGAATCAATATTCTAAGTTAAAAAATGAACCTTGTCTTTAATATAAATATTTGTGATTAATTTCATAGTCCCATATATTAGAAGTTGGCTATAGTGTGTTTGCAAGTAGTATGGCTTCCACCAGTGCCTAAAAACAAAGGGCATGTGGTTTTCCAAAGGGGCTAATTCTGGCTGCACAAGACCAGAACAAATGCATATATAGCCATAATTGTGAAGACACAGATGAGTATTTGCCACAAAACAGCCCAGACTTAACAACTATCAATAAAAAAAGATAAAAATGTTTGGAGACATTTCACAAAATATAAGTACTTGCAACTAGAAATAAATGATTATGGAAAAAGAAAGTAAAAAATAATATCAATAGTAATAGGTATCCTAGGTATAATTCCAAAAGATCTGGAGCACCATTCGAACACCACTGGCGTTGACAAAATCACCACCAGTCAGTTGCAGAAGGCACCTTCACCTGGAACAGTTTACATCCTTTCAATGAGAGTCTATGACAATTCACTGCAGACAACTCACCATGGCCAATTTGTCACAGGACACTGTGGGGACAAGAGTTGCACTAATATCAAAGAAAGTGTGGAATAGAATCATTAAAGAAAGGGCGCAAAAGGAAGAACAAAAAGAAGGGTGAATGGCAAAAATTAAAATATTTTTAATGTATTTTAAATAATTTGATAGAATGTTAAATTGTCCTGCAGCAATTTGTCCCATGGGGAGTTAGGTGTGGCAAGTTGTCCAGCAATGAGTTGGCTGTGTTGAGTTAGTTATGGCGAATTGACCATGGAGAGTTGGCCATGGTAAGTTGGCTGCAGTGAGTTGACTATGGCAAGTTGTCCCATTCTGCTGCAAATGATACCTTTGCTATCATTAAAACAACAACACCTGCCCATGCCAGGACCTTGGAGAGCACTTGATGGGTGGGCAAAAATGCCGAATTCAATCTAAAAATCTGGCTGATTATGCAACCAACCATAATAATTTAACTGAATCTATTCTAGGATGCAATAAGAATCTAAGGGAACAAAAAAGTGCACATATATCAAAGTGAATAATTTAAACTCTTACCCATAATTAATGGAATTTAGAAGGCATCCTTCAGTGCTCTAATCATAGCTCCGAATGTGCTAATTAGAGCCCCTTGGTGTACATCAGATAGTGCAGGTGTTGAGCAGGAGATCCTCTTCTTAACAAGAAATACTGCTGTCATTGCATTCCCCCTCCCCATTTCGCTTCACAGTTAGCAAACATTCTTCCAGCTAAACTAGATTTGACAGTCAAACGCAGTTTATTGTCATTCCTTTAATTATATTTCTTATAATTATTACCTTATTAAGAAAGCTTTTATCATGAATTTAAGAAAGTCAATGGATACAGAGAGTGAGGAGCGATTGCTTGATTATATGCAGAGAACATTATGATTATAAGGGCTAAAAGGAGGGTATTTATTAAACATAAAGAGGGGATGCTTTTCCTTGATGAAAGGAATAATGAAAAGGAGATAACTGGAGTACAATAATCAAATATCTTCCTTCAGAACTATACTAGAGGTATTCTCCTCTCTGAAAGGGCCATTAATTTTCATGTGTTAAAAAGATCAGGCGCTTTTGGTTCTTTGACTCCCCTGGTCCCAGGGATCTTCCATCTTTAATGCTTAATGGGATTCTACTTTTCCAGGCCAGAGGGTGTAATTTGGTGGACTCAAAGCCTATATACAAAGTATTACCCGCAGCTGCATCATATCTCAACCCCACCCCTCAAAAAAGTATTAAGCAGGATGGAGCTGGTTTGCAATTTTTGAACGTCTAGTTAGCCAACATAATTAGATGCAAGACTATATAAGACTGTTTGATTTATATAGTGTGCTACAAACTATACAGTATTTATATAGTTATAGGAAATATAAGTAAAGAAATTCAATATATTATGCTCCACATAACTATTCCAGCCAGAATTACATTTGCCCAAAACTGGAAACAAAATAACGTCCCCTCAAATGCAGAGATCATAAAAAAGGTGCTAAAATGCAAGGAAATTGATAAATTAATGATGGAACTAAGGGATAGAGAAGAAACAGAGTACTGTAAGACATTGAATAGGTGGTATAATTGGCTAGAAAAGAGATGTAAAATTAATGCATAATGAATTCAAAGAAAGTATAACAAAAGAAAATGGTATATATTTAGAGAGTAACAGAGGTATAAATGTTGTATATATTATATAAATGAGTAACTATGAAATAAGGAAGTATATGTATAAAACAATAGACCTCAGAATGGAAAATTCAAAATTAGAAAACAAAATACCGATAATGAAAAGCTGCAAAAGTGTAATTGTGATTTTAATGTTTAAAAAATGTTGAATAAAAATTATTTTTAAAAAAGAAGACTTTTTGATTTGGAAAAATCACCACAGGCTGCAAGAAAAGCAAGATAATGGCCTTTAGGTCTCACTGAAATCAATGTGAAGAATTAGTCTTGATTAACGTAAGCTCCATGCAACATCAGCAAGACCTAGTCGTGATAGCTATTTATTTTTTTGCCAAATATATGTTGTTGGTAGACCCACTGTAGAGGAAGGTTAGGAACTACATCTCAGATTAGACTGCAGATGCTGTGCTGAATATATTGAATATGTTGAAAAATAGGAATTTGGCAATGGAGAGAGCTGGCTGGTTTATTCTACCACCTGTTTAGAATTCTGGGCTTATGTTCAGGGTCATTCAGAAGAGCCTGGCTGAATGAGCCTCTTTTTAAGTGTTCCTGCCTATGACTCATCTTGCCAAACATTCCTGTTTTGTAGCAATGCTTTCACAGTTCGAGGAATGACGAATCATAGGGAAAATAATATATATATATAATCTGGCTAATATCATGATTTCTACAGCTCTTAGTATAATTTTGAGTTTAATTTTTTTTTTTAAAAAAAACCCTGTTAGTAGAGCATTGGAGCATAAATACTGTTTCACACACATCTTTTTAGTAATTCCTTTTTTTCATAGAAATTTTACTTAAGCTATTCCATTGGTATTTTAGGTTTAAATTTTTATTTTAGATTTCACATACCTGACAGCCTTCTCTTATCACACACTGCCTTAGCACAAGCTTCAAATCCATAGTGGGTTTGCACCAGTGGTGGGTTTCTGCAGGCTCGCACCTACTCGCAAGAGCCGGTTGGTGAAATTTAGAGAACCGGTGAGAGGAGGTTCAACCGGCGAACCTGGAAGTAAACCTGGCCCGCCGCTGCCAGTAACCCAACGGGAAGGAAAAGAAAGGAAAGGAAGGAAGAAATGAAAGAAAGAAGGAAGGAAGGAAGGAAGGAAGGAAAGAAAGAAAGAAAGAAAGAACGAAAGAATTTATCATCACAATTGAGTCCAAAATTTTGGTTGCTAAGCAAGAGTGTTGTTAAATGAGTTTCACCACATTTTAAAAGGTGGCCACTCCCACCCTGTCACATGACTGCCAAGCCACGCCCACAAAATAGGCCACACCTACAGAGTAGGTTCTAAAAAAATTTGAAACCCACCACTGGTTTGCATATAACTCTGAGCT
Source organism: Rhabdophis nuchalis (assembly GCA_039707465.1). Taxonomy (NCBI): domain Eukaryota; kingdom Metazoa; phylum Chordata; class Lepidosauria; order Squamata; family Natricidae; genus Rhabdophis; species Rhabdophis nuchalis. The sequence continues at coordinate 340,019,283 of CM077643.1, forward strand.
CTGGAGGAAAAGCAGCAGAGGTGGGTTGCTGCCGGAATTACTGCTGGTTTGGTGTGCCTGGGCTAGCTTCGCTTGTGTGCACGTCCACAGTTGCCCATAAATAGGTCTACACATGTGCAGAACATTACAAATTTTTCAAAAGCATGCCATGCTGACCAGGGAACCGGTTCAGATGTGTGGCAGGCCTGGGTTGCTGCTGATTCTGGTGACCCAAGCCAGCAAACCACTACTGTTTGGTCTAAGCGGTCCGAACTGGTAGGAACGAGAAGCAACTTAGAACTGAGGAGAAATTTCTTGACTGTTAGAACAATTAGTCAATGTAACAGCTTGCCTCCAGAAGTTGTGAATGCCCCAACACTGGAAGTCTTTAAGAGGATATTGGATAGCCATTTGACTAAAATGGTATAAGGTTCCTGCCTAGGCAGGAGGTTGGACTAGAAGACCCCCCAGGTCCCTTCCAACTCTGCTATTGTATATTGAACCCACCTCTGAATAGCAGGATATAAATATACCATAGTTTATAGGAGAAGAAAATTTCACACATATTGGAACAGCAAAGGAGAGCATATGGATAGGACAGGAAGCATGGATGTTTTGCATTTTTGATACTTACAAATGAGATGATCAGCCACTATGAAAACAAAAAACAGTTGCTGAGTGTGCCTGAATCCTAGTCTGCTAGCCATTGATATTTGTATCCTATTTAAAAATACAGAAGTCTCATTGGCATCAAATAGTAGTTCCAGTCTTTGACTAAAGTGATCTAATGGTCCACAATTCAATTTGAAATGAAAGTATCCCCCAAATGACTGTTTATAAAGTCTTTTGGAGACCAAAGTCAATATCTGTGGTCCTTCCAAGAAGCAACTATTGATTACCTGCCAGAGCCAATAAGCATTAAAACCCAAGGAGATTCAGGACTACGTCTCACTATGACAAAACCTCCTACTAATAAAATTGGAATGCATTGACGAGCTGTGGAAAAGCTCGAAGAATTAATAAAATGTATTGCATCCTCTGGTGGAGACTGAATGGAAGTTTCTTCAGTTTGCAGAAACAATCGCATGTTGCATGGTCTTCTGCTCTGATCTGCTTTTTGTAAGGGAGGGTGGTGCCTCTGTAGATGTCAGTCATTGCAAAGTCATTGGCCCTGCTGTTCAGTAACTTTGCTCTAATCCTCATACGGATTTTCTACTTCTTCCTAAATCTCTTGGGGCTTAGGCAAACTAAACATTGCAGCCTCCGCACACAAAAATAACTCTTTTGATAGACCCTCTCAAGTACAGTCACCTCAGGTGATAGTTTTATTTCACTCACAGAAGAATTAGCCACTGAAGCAGCACAAACCACTTGCCTTGAGAAACCAAGAAAGATGCATTTCTGACCAAAATAACAAAAGAATCTCAAATGCAAGTTTTGTTTTTTGTTTTTAAAAAATGGACTCTGGTAGATGAAAGGAAGGAAATCCTGATAACTCCCACATGCCAGTGATTTTGCACATCTACCTTTGATTGGTGATCTTATTAAATTGGGCTGCCTCATAGATTAAAAAGAAAAGGTTAATTTGGACTGAAATCAAATGGCAGCAGAGAATATATGATCATCTTTTTCTTTGGTCAGAATAACCTCATCTCCATGCTGGGATTCTTACATCCATTTGCATAAAATAAGGGTGTTTAACTCATGTTGTCACATTGTCACATATCATATCACAACATAACACCTCCTTTGCTAAACCATGGGTGGGAGTGGCCAGCGTGTGACGCATCTGTTCCACAGGCCGTGAGTTTGACACCCTTGACGTAAAGAGACATACTGTAAATAAAACAAATAAGAGGAAATGGGCCTTGGTGGTGCAGTGGTTAGAATGCAGTATTGAAGGCTATGTCTGCTGACTGCTGGCTGCCTGCAGTTTGGCAGTTCATATCTCACCAGGTTCAAGGTTGATCCAGCCTTCCATCTTTCCTAGGTTGGTAAAATGAGGATCCAGATTGTTGGGGGCAGTGTGCTGACTCTGTAAAACTGCTTAGAGAGAGTGCTGTAAAGCAATGTGAAGTGGTATTGGTGTTGGTATTTGGAGGTGGGAGAAACTTCTAAAGTAATTTACCAGATTCCCTGCATGGATTGCCCCTGTGACAGATTGGGAGGAAACTAACCACCAGACTTGGGGCCTAGTTATATAGGCTCGGGGCCTAGTTATATGCGAGACCGCCTCCTGCCCCATACATCCCTTAGACCGATACGCTCCCACAGAGAGGGCCTCCTCAGGGTGCCGTCGGCCGGACAATGCTGACTGGCGACACCCAGGGGAAGAGCCTTCTCTGTGGCAGGCCCAGCCCTTTGGAACGACTTACCCCCTGAACTTCGGACCATCTCCGACCTCCACCTCTTCCACAAGTGTCTAAAGACACATTTGTTTCATCTAGCCAGCCTAGCATAACCTCCATAACTGACTTTTAGATAGTTTTAAATTTGGGGATTTTTAATTTGGTTTTAGCGCAGGATTTCATTGAATAAGTTTTTTAAAATTTTGTATGGTTTTGTATGTAATTTTAATATTCCTGTGCGCCGCCCTGAGTCCGTTTGGAGAAGGGCGGGGTATAAATTGAATAAATGAAATGAAATGAAATGAAATGAGACTGCAAGAACAAGAGCAAATGGTTAGATGAGAGGACCCAAACTCATTGCAATGAACAAGGACATGCATTCAATTTTGCATTTAATATTTAATTGGGCATTGAGGTGGTGCAGTGGTTAGAATACTATATTGTAGGCCAATTCTGCCAACTGCCAGAAGTTTGATCTTGACTGGCTTAAGGTTGACTCAGCCTCCCATCCTTCTGAGGTTGGTAAAATGAAGACCCAGGTTGTTGGAGCTAATATGCTGACTCTGTAAATCACTTAGAGAGGGCTGTAAAGCACTGTGAAGCGGTATGTAAGTCTAAGTGCTATTGCTATTGCTAAATAGGGCACCCAGTGATGCAATCATGGCAGGACTTTTTCATCTCAGTCCAGTCAAATTTACTTTAGTAATTGGGACAGAATGCAGATAAGAACTAATGCTATGCTAAAATCTCCCTTACAACTTGTTTTCCTACCTTATTAGGCTGTTTGAGGAATTATTTCAAATATACTCTAGTGAAATTTGTCTCACTGATTTTGGTGGAGTTGGTGTTATTCTTTCCTGTCACATATCTTTCCATCACTCTGTGGCTTCTCTGGTTGCCCATTTTTTCAAGTCTAGAACTAGAAGTGTCCTCAAGTTTTTCCCTCGGGTTTTTATATGAAGCCTGGAAGTTTGAACAAATGGTTGTGCAGCGAAGGACGGGATATTCCCAATCCTGCTGCTTTACCACTTTTCAGGTAAGTGCATCCTAATCAGTGAAGACTTCTCAAAATGTTTCTGCTATTTTGCTACTTCATAACCTGCAAGCATCTGCAGGACTATCTCTCCCAGGCACTTGGGTAAGGAGAGGTCAAGGTGAAATGAGAAAGTGATCTACATCAGGAGGTTTTTAGCTTTATCATGGTTGGTTTTAAATAGTTTTAATGTTTGTAGGCTGCCCAGAATTGGTTTTAAGATGAATGGCTATGCAGTTCAAAAGTTTTAAATAAATAACTAGCTGTACCTGGCCAGGCATTGCTGTCTGGTCCAGTCTGGTTAAATGGCCAACCAATCTATGTGTAGATCTACACCTGCACACACAAACACATACAACCACTGTATAAGCCTCTCTCCACCTACCTACCTACCTACCTACCTACCTACCTATCTACCTATTTCTCCCTTTCTCCCTCTACCTACCTACCTACTGTATTTCTCCCTCTCTCTCTCTATACACCTACCTACCTACTTACCTACCTACCTACTGTATTTCTACCTCCCTCTCTCTATCCCTCTACCTACCTACCTACCTGCCTACCTACCTACCTACCTACCTACTGTATTTCTCCCTCCCTCTCTCTATCCCTCTACCTACCTACCTACCTACCTACCTACCTACCTACCTACCTACCTACCTACCTACCTACCTACTATATTTATCCCTCTCTCCCTCTACCTACCTACCTACTGTATTTCTCCTCCCTATCTCTATCCACCTACCTACCTACCTACCTACCTACCTACCTACCTACCTACCTACCTTACTTTATTCATACTTTTACTTTATTCATACTTTTATATCGCTCTCTCTCCCAAATGGGACTCAGGGCGGTGCACAGGAATAAAAATAAAATATAAATAAACAGACAACAAGTAAGTTAAAATTAAATTAAATGACTTTGACCTGTGCTAAAACTTCATTTAAAAAGCCAGCTAAAAATTCAATAATAAACATAACTATCTACTGTATTTCCCCCTCTCTCTCTTTATCCCTCTACCTACCTACCTACCTACCTACCTACCTACCTACCTACCTACCTACCGTATTTCTCCCTCTCTCTCTCTATCCCTCTACTTTACCAGCAGAAGCTCCTCTTGGGCCCTACAGGTAGAGGCAAGAGCCCTGGAGGAGGAGGGCGGCAGCCGCAGCAGCCTCAGTTCCTTGTATGGATGTGGACTGGTGTTATCGTTTGTGGGATTGCCACCGCCACCGATAATGCCGCCCCACGCCCATGCCTCTTCAGCAACCTCTCTTACCGCCGGCATAACAAGAAAAAAACCCTGCAATCTAATTTTTCCTTATGACACTAAATTGGACCTTCTGTTAACATGAATGACCTTTCTTATCCACATCTGGCTGTAATTAATCAGAATTAATTATGTCCCAGTAGAAATAGATCGGGATGTAGAAGTGATGGGCAATAAAGCCATCGGCCTGTTATGGCAATATGGGAGAAGGATGGTTGCCCAGGCAATGAGGCAGAATTCTCTCTCTTCTATTTCCATAAAATATTTCTATAAAATATGTAGTATAATACTTGGATGGGTTAAAAGAGGGCTATAGAAGAGGCGGAATCATGAAAGCTATTATCAATGAGCATTATAAAAGAAGTAGGTTAGTAGAGAACAATTATTTTATTTACAGCACACTCATACCATCTCTCCTATTGTAAGTCCAAATGGTTTCAATAGTGCTTTCTTTCAAGCACATGGATACAAGAATGTATCATCATGTTTACTAATTAGGTTTATTAAGGAGGGGCAGTATTGCTTGAACGTGTATCCAGGCATTAGGATCCAATGTATTTATAATACATTTACGTTTTTGTAAAATCAATGCTGGTTGGAGGATTATGAAAATTAGTTCACATTTGGAAGCCACGGGATAGGCGAAGGATGACTGAAAACTGAAAAGTTGAGAACAACTTTTATGTATTCTTTTTATGTGTTCTTTCAATATTTCATACAACCTCATCTACAAGGAAAGTATTTTTTAAAGCTATCCCAGAAGAAATGTCCATTTCTGAATGTCATTTTGTCTATTTGGTTAGGAAATATAGATGTTTCTAAGTGATTAAAATTTTACGGCTTGCCATATATATCACACACTATCCTGATTTGCTTGGAGATGGGCAATTTTTAAAACAAAAATGTTTCAAAAGAAATATTTAAAGACACTCCCCCCCCTCCCAAAGTGAAAACCAAGGAGAAATATTGAAATGGCAATTCTGTTTTTTATCCTTAACATAGACAAGATCATTATACTATTTCCTGGATTTTTCTGACATAATTTCTATGGATTTTTCTGACATAAAAAAACAATATTTTTTTGAAAGTCCATTGGGGGAAAATATTTTGTTATTGGGACATGATTGGTTTGTCCTTTGTACCCTTTACAATACAATAGCAGAGTTGGAAGGGACCTTGTAGGTCTTCTAGTCCAACCCCCTGCGTGGGCAGGAACCTTATACCATTTCAGACAAATGGCTATCTAACATCTTTTTAAAGACTTCCAGGGTTGGGGCATTCACAACTTCTGGAGGCAAGCTGTCCCAGAGGTTAATTGTTCTAACTGTCAGGAAATTTCTCCTTAGTTCTAAGTTGCTTTTCTCCTTGATTAGTTTCCACCCATTGCTTCTTGTCCTGCCCCCAGGTGCCTTGGAGAATAGTTTGACTCCCTCTTCTTTGTGGCACCCTCTGAGATATCGGAACACTGCTATCATGTCTCCCCTGGTCCTTGGTGCATCAACACTTTGCTGTACTACCAGAGATATGTACATATGTACAGCTTCTGGATGTGGATGTCTTTAATGAGAAGTGATGTGTACCAGTTGTGCATCAATCAAAATTGTCCACTTTGGGATGCAAATCTAAGTTGAACTGAATTGACCAGATGTACCCCTGGCTATCAAGGGAGAATGACATCTGCACCTGGAATTACTAGTCATTCACAGCAACTATTTCAGTTATTAGCACTGGATTGAAGCCCAAAGATAACAGCAGTAGGGGCTTTTTTAAAATCACTTTCACAGAAACATTAGCTATGTTGGCAACCAAAAGAGTTTATAGAAAATGTGCCAACTGCTATTCATGTTTTATGCAGCTGATAGTTTTCTAATGATAGAGACATACAGCAATTAGCAAATAGATTTGGAAAAATTACTTTAAAAAAAATGCTTTTCAAGTGATCCTGAACATAATAGAACTTAGCTTTGGGAAATAGGGGAGACACTTTAAAGTTTAATACTCATAACAAGGTTATGAACAAAACCATAACTATTCACTTTGTGTGAGTGGAGTCTTGACACAGAGGGAGTCCAATTCTTCAAAGAAGCTGAGGAAGAACCACATTACAACTGCCCTGAATAAAAAAAAATATTGTGGTACCTATTAGTTCAGAAAGCTGATAGGACTTCCAAATTCACTTGCCAGTTTCTGCCAACTTCCACAATTTCATCGCTATTTCATTTTGGACTTAATTACTAATCTCAAATCAGCTAGAATGTATGCAAAATGAGTTTGAATCTTAAGCAAATATTGTACTGCCAATAAAACTCCCTGCATGCCCATAGTCCCACATTATAGAAGATTGCCACCTTAACTGAAAAACTGTCAGTCCAAGTTCATTTTAAAGCTAAGCAATCACCAGATAAGATAGCAGCCCACCAAAGAGTGCTATCTGAACAGCAGGCTAAGCAGGCCTGCAGATCACTTAGATTTCCTTTCTACAATGAAAAGCATAACAGTTAACTCTAAACCACAGGAAATGATTTCTAAATTTCCACCAGTGAATCTTATGCAAATCTGTTTCATTTTCTGTTATGATGCATAAATAGCCATCTTTCTCAGAGCCCCGCTGTCCTTAAATAGTAAACAATTTGTAATTGCAATAGTGGTACTATTAGCAATAGTTAGGAGCAATACATTAAACTCCCAGAGGAGGATTTGCATGCAAATGTCTTCCTAAATTTGTTTCAGAATCCATCTGAAAGTTAGATGGGGCCATGAAGACTATTTGATCTTATTCTTTATTCAGTGTAAGAAATCAGAGAAATGTCAGTTCAAGCTTCACTTAACTTTCTACTTCTGTCATTGTCTTTGCAACGCCAGTGCTTAAGTGCAACAACCTAGAAATTATATAACTATCAGAGCTTTTCTCCCCCACCCTCTTTTAAAGCAGGAATTTCAGGCACTGTATTTTCACCCACAATACCAGCTAGAGTAGAGAATATTTCTTAGAACTAGAAAGCTATGCAGCCCCCTAGTGTAGCGAGAAGAACTCTTCATCTCTTAAGTATTAATACAAAAAAAAAAAAAATCACCATTGATATTTTACCCAGGTTTTGCTTGCAAGATCCATGCCTGGCCTGTGACTTTACAAGGGATAATGTAAGATTAGAGTGAAAGTAGAAAGGGAGAGCTCATCATTCAAAAAATAACATGGTGCAAACTATAACAGCAGCACCGTCAGTATAATTTCTCTAAAACAGTAAAAGCATTGCTGTTTGAGAGAGGTCACCCTTTCCTCCATTTAATTCTCTGGACAAATATCACGTTCTTTGCAAAAACTCAGCCTAGTTCTCAGATAAGCTCCTATTCTGTTTTCTAAGCAGCTGTCTTTTCCATCTATCTTACTGTTAAAAATCCATGTCCTAATGGATTAGAACAGATAAACAAAAGGCATAAAGGAAAAAAAAACACCTTGCTTTTTTTCTAAAAGCACTTTACTTTCATTGCTATATTTGTTTCTTGACCTCCTTCAGTTTTGGCTTTATTTCCAAAAGCATGAAGCGAAGGTAACATTTCTGATAATGAAAAACAAACACTTTACACATTTCTTTCCTGAATAACTTTAAAGTTGTTTTCAAATTAAAGGTGTAAGGAGAACTGTTATTGGTGGCCACATGCATGGGTGAGCAAAGGAAGAAAATGACATCACAAAGAAGAAAAGAAGGTATGCAAAAAGGACTCATTGGATGCATCGTAATATACATGAGTAAAAAGGGGAGAGGAAAGTAAAGCGCAGACAAGATTTTCAGGATTGCTGTGAGTCCTATTATGTTCACCAATACTTTTCAAATTCGGCAATGTTAAGATGTGTAGACTCAGCTCCTAGAATTCCCCAGCAAGCATTGATGTAAATCAAATCAAGAAATCAATTCTATTTTGCCTGAATCCTTCATGTAGCCTTCTACTTAAACTATGCCGCCACTCCACCCACCCTTGTTGCTTTGGTAACAGAGATCTGGCCAATTTCTGTCAAGTAATCTGCTTTATTCTCTACAACAGGGGTGTCAAACTCAATTTCATTGAAGGCTTGTGTCAGGATGGGTGTGGCTAGGGTGGGCATGGCCAGCTCAACATCACTCATGTCGGGAGAGCCCGAGTGCTCTGCCAGTGAAAACGGGCTCCCGAGCTCTGTTTTTGGCTGCAACAGCCTCCTGCAGACCTCTGCTAGTGAAAATGGAGTTGGGAGTGCTGCCCATAGACCTCCCGAGTTCCATTTTTGCTGGCAGATACACTGCGAGCTGGTCCTTTGCTGTTTCTAGGGTGGTCCTGCAGGACATTGAGTTTGACATCCCTGTTCTACAAGCTATATTTATCTCAGTGGTTCCAAAGTTATACACAACTAAGACTAGGTAAGCAGGGCTTCTGTCAGGACTGAATAAAGAATGGTTAAAATCCCCTTAGAGGAAGAGTAATATCCAGGGCTGGAGGGAGGAGGGGGCAGAGGCATTCCATCTCTTTCAGGAAATCAAATGTGGTTCCATTTCAATTTCACAAATTCTTTAAATCTGATGGACATCATTTCACCAGGATAGTCTCTCAGTAACTGCTTCTTTGGGTTACTTTTAACTTACAGCTACCTTGTCTTCTGTTGTCAATTTTTTTTAATTGCCTTGGATTTATCCCAGCATCAGAATCTTCTTCAGTGACTTTTGCTTTTGCATAATGTATCCAAACTATTTAAAGCAGGGGTCTCCAACCTTTGCAACTTTAAGTCTGAAGGACTTCAGCTCCCAGAATTCTCCAGCTAGCAAAGCTGGCTGGAGAATTCTGGGAGCTGAAGTCCTTCAGACTTAAAGTTGCAAAGGTTGGAGACCCCTGATTTAAAGGCTAGCTTCGTTTTTTGTGCCTCCATTGCTTTTACTTCATCAATACGTAATTGTAATCCAAGATATTCTCAATAGCTCTTTTTCAGTATCACAATTCAAAGGGATCAATGTTTCTTTGTTAAACCTTTCTGATGGCCCAGATTTCACAGCTGTATGTTACAACTGTGAAAATAATGGATTTGACAATATATACCTTTGTTGTCAGTGTGATGTCTCTGCTCTTTAATGTTTTGTTTGGACTTGTCATAGATTTTCTCCCAAATAGCAGATGTCTCTTTATTTCATAGCTACAGTCTCCAACCCTATGAATTTTTTATCCTAGAAAGATAAAACGATCTTGTTTTTCAAAAATGAAGAGCAGAACAACCTTTGCACTACGTTCTTTCAGATTCCACAAGAGATTCCTTGAATCTTCCACTAAGGTTGTATCATGTGTATTTTTGAGGTTATTAATATTTCTCCCAACAACTTTAATCTTGATTTCTATTTCTTTTATTCCAGATTTCTCATGCTATATCCTGCCTAAAGATAAACATGGCGACTTTCCTTGGCATGCTCCTTTCCCAAATTTGAATGATTTATTACTTCATATTCCAGTCAAATTGTTGCTTCCTGATCCTTTTATATATTTTTCAGCAGATAAATAATCCCTGATACTAGTATCTTCTGACATAAAAAATGTCCTTTATTGTCTCCATGTAGCAATAGACTTATATATCACCCCACGGTACTTTACAGGTCTTAAATGCTATCACGAGTTTGTTGCAGTCTATATACCACAAGGTTTAATATAACAATAAAGCAAAAAAAGCATCATTTTGGACCTCTTAGACCTTTTCTATTATCCATCAGGTGATATATGAGTAATGTGATTTTGGGTTCTCCTTCCAGACCCATATTGGGGATCTGAAGGTTCTTATTCCAATTCTCATTAAAGTCTCTATTGTAAAATCTCGACCTTTAACTTGTGAAATAAATGTAATTCTTTCAGTCTGAGCATTTTTAGCACTGCTCTTTTTTGGTAATTGTAGATACATCAGTATTTTCCAGTTCTTTGGACACTGTTGTGCTTTCCATGCCTGCTTGCATATTACACAATACTTTGCTTTAATTAACATCTTGAAATATTTAATAGAATTCTGATGTTATTTCATTAACTCATCAACAGCATCGAGTTAACATTTTCTAGGTTTTATTCTAAGTCAGTGTTCTGTCTGGAGATTTCTTTTAAACAATTTTTCCATGTAGTATCATCATCTCTTCTTTACATTTCATTTCTTCTCCAGATTTTTACTTTGCTTCATTTCATAAATATAGCCTCTTTGCATTTTTTTCTCTTTATTTAAGAAATTTTATGGCATCCAACTCAAATATGACCTTTATAGCAGGAATATAGAATCTTATAGCAATTATAAGATGACCTTACTGTGGGCTGACCTGGTGCTTCTATATTCTGTTCTTCCAAATAGACTCTAAGCCTGCCCTTTCTACTGATACTAGCGCCTTCGGACATAAACAATGTCCTTTATTGTCTCTGTATATAGCAATAGCAATAACACTTAGACTTATATACCACTTCATCATGTTTTACAGTGCTGTCTGAATGGCTTACAATGTCAGCATGTTGCCCCCAGCAATCTGGGTCTCATTTTACTAATCTCCAAAGGATAGAAGGCTGGATCAACCTTGAGCCTGTCAGGATCGAATTCCTGGCAGTGGGCAGAGTTTGCCTGCAATACTGCATTCTAACCACAGGGCTCACTTCACACCAAGGAAAAGATAACAATTTTATTTTTGCCCTCTGTTTCTTCTTCCAGAGGCAGCCTGAGCTTGCCTGCACTACCTAATAAGTAGTTCAGCATTATTTTACATAAGTAGAATATTATTTGTCCCACAGAAGTATATATATTTATTGCATTTATATCCCACTTTTTTGCTTATAGCAACACTCAAGGCAGCCTGTAACTATAGAAACAATACAGTGTATAAAAAAGACCTGAAAAATTTCAAAGTCTAAGTTCATGACTTTATAGCATTTTGATTGGCCTTAACAAAAGGGCTGATTTGGAAAATTATAACAAGCCTTTAAAAGATGGAAGGTTCATAGATCAGATTTAACATATGTTTTACTTGCAAAGGATCCCAGGCTTGATTTCTGATCATCTGGAGATTGCTCTTATTCTGAATCTGCCCTGGTGTTAAGGTAGATTGGAGACGCCTTCTAGAATTGTGAATGATCTCTGTTCTTTCTACTTTCAGATATGCTGCCAAGACCGGTCGTGTAGAAGACAATTATTCCAAATTTAGGTTTATCTCCATAGGCCAGATGAATCTCGTGCTGGCCACACCCACCATCATTTTAGCGAAGGGGGGGGGAAGTCATAATATGTCACGTGATGACAACATGATGCCATGAGTTTGACATCCCTATTCTAGAGAACTCTAACGCTAGTCTAAGGTTAATGACCACTCATTCAAGACTCTTCAAAGTTATGATTGATACTGAATGAGTCATGGCTATGATTGTCCTCAAAGTTCTCATCATCCCATTTGATTGTGATCTGGGTGTTTGGCACCTGGCTTGCAGTATCCACAATCACATGACTGTGATTTGCAACCTTTTCTGCTAACATCCCAGAAACAAAATGAATAGGGAAGCTGGCAGGGAAGACCACAACTTGCTCAAATAAGTCTCCCATTTCTGTGAACCCTCCCCAAGCCTCACTGCATGTGCAGTGCACCTCCCCACTCACATACCCTCCCACACCATCTCCCAATGGATAGCCACCCTTCAAGCACCACTATGCTCACACTGCACCACCCCCATCACTCATGCCCACTTACACAGACTCTTACCCCTCACAACAGCTACTTACCTGGCTGCTGGCCTGCTTGCAATATGCTTGGGATTTGTTACTGCCTGCTGGCTTCTTCTTTGATTTTGGTTGTGACAGCTGTGCAGAGATTTATGGTGGAAGATATGAAAGTTTCCTGCTGTTTATATTTCATACAATAACCTCAGTGTAGAGGTCTTCTGAAGTCCTAATAAAGGGAATGCTATTTTAACTTCCCACCATGTGCTGCTCATTGATGGCTTTGCACAGAGAAAATAAAGGTCCTCCCCCCCCCACAGCTGTTTTCCTCTGTGAAAGAAGCTTATACTGTACCACCTCATTTTTAAAGTGCTTCAGGATTCCGTATGATATATTTCAACTTACATGTTATGGGAATAGACAGAAGGCTAGAGCTGTTTTCTGATTCCCATCCTTCACCCACTCTGAAGCTCCCCTCATTGTCAATTGTTCCCATTATGAAAAATGCTCTCTCCCTCATGGTCCCTTCCCAAAGGATTTAATTGAAATACAATTGACTGGGAATCTGCAGATCATGGAGAGAAGATTACACTATGAAAGATGGGCTATTTCCATACATATTTTGGCCATTTCATAAGCAAGTATAAAACTACTATACTACTTCCATGAAAACTTCATCAATAGTCTCTTATCCTTTGCTGGGGTGGGTAGGTGGGTTAGAGAAAGAAAAACAAGATCTGTGGAAATCAGGCACACTTGAGTTTGCTATGGGGCTGCTATTAGGATTGTTGAAGTGGTACCCGTCTGCCTTAATTGCCTGCTTTGTTTCTATAACAATAGATTCTGCACAGTCTCTTCCCAAAGCTCAAGAATCAGACTTGCAAATGCTTCTTTGAGGAAGAGTCTCTGAAATTTTGCCCAGACCCAGCAAACTCTCCTTTGTCCAATTAACTAAAATCTCCATTTTCCAAGTATGATAGCACTGCATGTTCATTAGACTTAATGGGAATTGCAAGTTTGAGAAGGAAGCTTTATTCAATCCTTAGATTTGTTCCTATTTTGTTACATTATGTACACTTTCATGCCACACAGAATTGTAATGTGACAATTAAATCCTTGATTTTAGCATAGCTCTGCTCCTCAGACAAATAGAGCAGTCACTAAGGAGATAGACAAAGTAAATGGATGAAAGCTCTAAGGAGGAAATTTCACCAAAAGCCAATGAGGGAATGCTTCAAATTGTAAAGCATTTGGACCAGAGTCTCTTTTACCAACAGACAGTTCTGTTGGTAAAAGAGACTCTTCAATACCTGTTTCTCTGCATATTTAAAATTATTACATTGACCTTTACAAAATAAACAGGATTTTCTGTGTTCTTTCTGCTACTTTAGAACCTCCTTGCCATTATAACACAAATGCTGTAGGACAAACAGTTCTCATAGCCCAGAAATATTTACCTTCCCAAAGAATATTCCCTAATCTGTAGCCAAATGACATGTAAGCATTTAATCCACTCTATATACTGGAGCTTAAAGAAAAAATATAGCATGGTTTAAGTATGAAGAACTGGGAGACAAATTAATTCGATTTGCACAATATGGACATACAAAAACATGTGGATGCGGGTATACATGGAAATTTGTGGTGGATTTGTGACATGGTTTCTAATAAGGCAGAAATGTACAATTTAGGAGAAAGAGTACACAACATGACATAGACCACATTATATTAGATTGAATTATTTATACAAAAATAATGACATTCCATGCCTACTGTCTCTTAACCTTTTTATTTGGGTGGATGGGTTTGTGTAAAAAAATATGTATTTGGAAAAAATGCAGTGAAAAATATGAATTTTTAAAATGAACTTAAAAGATATTGGAATAAGCTTAATGTTTAAAACATGAGAAAGAGCATCAGTCTTGGCCAATTTATTGATTCCCCTCAGTGTCCATTGTGGTGACATCAAACTCACTACATCTGCATGTTCTAATCTAGTCACTAAAGAGGTTTAGTAGGAGATTTCTGAAGTTTTTACTTTCACATCCAAATCCCATAGTTTAAAGAGGAAAATGGGGATCAATTTCTAGCCCCCATCCCATATTTTTCCATATTAATTTTCACTTTGGAAATCGTTTATGTGAAAACTGCAGCAATAAAATACCAATATGAGCTTAATTTCTGCAGGTTAAAACTACTTGTACAGAAAAAAATATTGCAATATACATGACATTTTTAAAAAGTCAATCAAACCACAAATAATACAACCTGACCATTTCTTAGACAGCTGTTTGTCAGGAAAACTCTGCATTGACCACATAATTGGACAGCTTCTTCCAACTCAAGAATCCCAAGAAAAAACTAGGAAAAGAGGTTTTCCTGAATTCCTAAAAAAAGACAGTTTGTGGCCCAAATTGATTTCTCGAAGGTGTGCATTTCATACTCCAAAGACAACTCTGCTTCTTTTTACACAGGACATATTTATTATGTAAGGACCCAAAGTTAAATTAGGAATGTAGAGTAGGACAATTTAGAAATGTCCCTCTTAGGCACGTTGTTTGCTTTGATGAGGCACCTTCAGTCATAACGGCATAATTTGTCAAGGTTAGGAGACAATATAGAGCCTCCTGAATGTTATTTGCCACTGACAGTAGCTAGAAATGGCTTCCATGCACAGATCTTCCTTTGCTAGTTACAAAGTAGGGTACTGGTTAGGCCAATCTAAAACTCACACTTCAATGCTGCTTCTATGTAGCAGGAGGAAGTACTGATAACAAAGGTGAAATGCTTGTTTACTTAAATTATCCTTGCTGATAAAGAAATACAGGACTCAAATCCATCACATCTGGAGGGCACTATGCTTGTGAAAGCTTGTTTCTTATACCATAGCCATGATCATGGATACTGAAGGGTTGCAGCAAACAAGGCAGGAATCTGGCACAAAAAAGCAGGATGAAGAGTCACTGCTTGACCACCAGGTTTTAGGGAACAGCCAGAGCATTTAGCTAATACATAAAAAATTCTGGATTTCCTTCCCTAGACTTTTTAAAGGGAAGAAAACTGCCCAATCCCACGAAGAATTTCTGCTAGCAAGTCCTTAGTATAAGGCAGTGTTGGTAAACCTTTTTGGAACCAAGTGCTGAAACAGGAGCACACTTATGCATACACACATGCCAGAAACCAGAAGAACAGTTGTCCGGTGCACATGCACACACCTGGAAGATAATATTCTGGGTTTTGGTGCATGCATGCAACCCAGCCAGCTGGTCTTTGCACCTGCATACATGCCAGAAACTGGAAGACCAGGTGGCTGGAACACATGCACACGCCGGAAACCAGAAGATGATTTCCCCAGCATGTGCATGCGCACCGGGCAGCTATTTTTTGGGTTTCCAGTGCTCCTGTGCATGTGAAGATCGGCTGGTTGATGCACTGGAACCTGGAAGAGTGACAGGTGATGGCTCATGTGCCACTTCTGGCATGTGTGCCATAGATTCGCCGTCACTGGTATAAGGCATTAATTGTATCCTCATGTTTAACTAAGTTTAAGTTTATTGATTTGTATCCCGCCCTATCTCCCCGAAGGGACTTAGGGCGGTGCACAGGTAAATATTAAAAACAATACAAAAATACAATATAACTACAATAAAAATATATTAAATTTAAACCCATGCTAAAAACATCTTTAAAACCATCTAAAAACCCTTACTAAAATCCCTACGATTTGTTATTAAAATCTAAGCCAGGCCAGCCAGATGGAAAAAGTGAGTTTTAAGCTCCCAGCGGAAGAGGCGCAGGTCCGTGATGGTATGAATGTTGGGGGGTAGGTCGTTCCAGAGAGCCAGACCCGCCACAGAGAAGGCCTTTCCCCTGGGGGTCGCCAGCCGGCATTGGCCGGCAGACAGCACCCTGAGGAGGCCCTCCCTGTGCGAGCGGACAGGACAAAGAGAGGTATGTGGTAGGAGGCGGTCTCGCAAATACCCAGGTCCCGTGCCATGGAGCGCTTTAAAGATAGTATCAAGTTAAACTAGTTAATATTATAAACTAGATCTGTACATTTCTTTATATATTTGGAAAAGTTTATTGTACTTAAAACATATTTTAATGAGCCAGATCATGGTGGAATTTAAAGGAGAGTTGATCAGTCTAGTAATTTTCTGTCAAGGAATAGCACATGTGATTCAAATGTGCTGGAAATTTCTAATAGTTCATATGACCCAGTACAGATCCTCCATGTAATATTACTGAGTTCCATGAAGGAGCAAGCTTTTATTTTTGACATCCGCACATTAAAAGAGTGGTCTGTGTGATATTAGTATTCTCCTGAGTCTATTCCCTTCAGAGAAGAAGGAATCCCTTTGTAATTTCCATCTTCGAAGTAGATAGAATCCACTTTGGAAGTTTCAGCTCAGTTTACCAGAACAAACCAGACCCTTGAAGTCATACAATTTATAGATCAAAGAGATTATTCTAGTTCTTGGAAATCACCTTTTCAAAGGTTCAGTTCAATAAATGAAGAACAATTTGTCAGATATGCAGCATTAGCTTCAATGGTGGCGCAGTTCTTAGAGTGCTTTACTGCAGGCTACTTCTGCTGACTGCTGATTGCCAGCAATTTGGCAGTTCAAGTCCCACCGGCTCAGGGTTGACTCATCCTTCCAAAGTTGGCAAAATGAGGACCCAGATTGTTGGGGAAAATATGTTGACTCTGTAAACTGCTTAGAGAAGGCTGTAAAAGCACTGTCTAGTGGTATATAAGTCTAAGTGCTATTGCTATTGCTTTGCTATTAGTCCATTGCAATCCGATATATTGTAGGTATCTGATGGTGTGTGGGAATGGGATTGCTGATTCAATCCAGTTCACATTGTCAAACTGGACACATCTGCTGATTTAATTTGAATCAATTTACCAATTTACCAAAATTTTGTTCACATATGTTTTTTTAATTTGAATCAATGCAGAACCAGGTCAATTCAGATATACCCTAATATTTAATGTCTACACTTGATATTTGGTGACTGGTATTTGATTGCACTAGAATTAATTTTAGAACTATGCAAAAATAATTGTTGTCTTAAAATGGATTATTAAAAGGAAGATCATGGTAAAAAAAAGACAACTTTTGTTCAGAATGCTTTAATTTTTTTGTAGAATTTTTCTTTAAAGTTTAAACCTTATTTCAATGTGAGCAGGAACTGGTGGAGGGCACTGGTATTATTTTATTTTATTTTCTCTGTTCTACATTTCTCCATCATGTTATAGTTTTTCTCTTGCTGACCCTGCTTTCAAAGTCAATTTAAAAAAAAATCAGGAGATGCCTATGACTATGAAAACCTCCTTATGGTGTTATTCTTTGGAAACCTTAGGAAGCCAGGAAGGCTACAGGGCATTCAAGAAAAAAAAAAAGGACAAACACATAGATTTCCAATCTCTTTATAAATGCAAGCATCCTGCATTGCTTCCATAAGAAGTTAACCAATTCTTCTCCTTCTTCCTGCATATTTGTTTATTTGCTTGCTTAACAGATTTATATGACCATCTACTTGCCAAGACTGCTCTGGACAACTAATAAGACATTACAAACAACAGTAATAAAAGCATAATAATAAAAATTAAAGCAGACATACAGAGTAGCTGTCAAACCACATCACACCATCATACAAGATGGGTTCATCTGAATACCCAAACTTACAATATACAATAGCAGAGTTGGAAGGGACCTTGCAGGTCTTCTAGTCCAACCCTTGCCTAGGCAGGAACTTTATACCATTTCAGACAAATGGCTATCCAACATCTTCTTAAAGACTTCCAGTGTTGGGGCATTCACAACTTCTGGAGGCAAGTTGTTACACTGACTAATTGTTCTAGGAAATTTCTCCTCAGTTCTAAGTTGCTTCTCTCCTTGATTAGTTTCCACCCAATCAACTTATTTTAATGCTGTACCAAAAGGTAACAGAATCTTGAAGGTGAGAGATCATTCCAGAAGGTGATCACTGCAACATCAAAGGTATGCATGCTAGGTTCAGCTACATGACATTACAGTGGAGAAGAGAACTAGAGAATGCCTATAATGGAAGAGGGGATAAAATGGGATGGGATAATATAATCAAAGATGAGCAATCCCACAAACAACTCACTTCTGTGCCACATAGAGCTTTGTCTGTAATAATCATCACCTTGAATTGCACAGTAATTGCCCAATCCAAAATAATTGTATTGTGTGGGTGTATCACGTTATATCTACAGCTATCAGCACTGCAGTATTCTGAACCAATTGCACTTCCAGATAATTTTCAAGGGCTGCCTCCATGTACCACATTTGCATTTTCTATCAAACTAAAGCAAAATAATAATGAAATTTGATGCTGACATGTTCACTGTGATCAAAATACTCCTGCCTTTAAGTTCCCACACTTTTTTTTGGAAGCATCCCAAAAAGAAATATTTAAACGTTCCTGATTGTCTCCCATACAGTCAGAAGAAGTTCTCCTTGGTTTCAGGAAGATGGCTTGAAAGTATGTATCTTCACATCAAAGCATAGTCCTCTCTCTCCATTTTAAAATGCACTTAAAATGGCCACTGAATAGAAACAGGCAAAGAAGCATAACTTGAAAGCTGGCTATGGTACACCGTCTCTACATTAAACATGAGATTATTGTTGATTCAGCTGCCTTGTTTGGGGCTGATCCAGTCAAGCTCTGGCTGTATAAATGTATCTTTTCTCTCTGATTTTCCTAGCTCTACAATGGGAATCTCTGTGTGACCAAAGTAAATATCTGTAATAATTTGAGACTTTCTGAATATTTGCCATTTGCTTTCCTGCAGCTACTTCCCTCCCATTGAATCATGTTTAATGTATTCATCGGCACATTTCACACATGGTATCCTCTCCCTCCCCTTCTGCAGATATGACTTTTAGTATATGCGGCCGGGAATTGCTTTCCCTTTGATGTACTGAATGTGAGATGTTTTGCCCTGTTAATGCTATCACTTTTCACATGAGACTTTGACACGTTTCATTGATTTTTGCACCATGTATGCTGCCCATTTCGTCCTAATTTAATTTAGGGGCTTGTTTTTCTTGCTCCAATTACCTTTAATAACTCTATTTTTAGGATTGCGCTTCATTTGTTCATTTTATGGAGGTGCTTTATGGCTTTCAACATACTGTTCGGTCTCCCATGTACAATTTTACAGCTGTGCACAGTTAGTTTGTACACAGATAATATAAGGATTATGGAAGCCATTCCAACAAAGGAGCAAAAAGCCTTAATGCATGTACGATGTGTGAAATCAGCAGACTCGAAAAAAAGAAAGCTGCTGAAATGGAAGGGGAAAAAATGTCTGTGGATAGAAATGAAAGGTTGTTCTGTGCATGAAATTTTTTTGTTAGCTTTAGCTTTCTGAAGTCACAGTGGAAGTATAAATATAAGAGTAGTAAATACAAATAGATTTTGATTTCATTGTATTTTATACTGTAAATCCTTAGGGTCCAGTCAGATTTATAGTTAATTAGTTGAAGTTTCTGATAGACTATGATTGATGGAAAAATATTATTTTGATTTTAAAATTATTATGTGGTATTTCATGTATTCCATACATGTAGCATGGCTGTTGCTACAGAATTCAGCATTTCTGAGAATGTAAACATCTATTTCCTATTTTTATTTTTCTTATACTTCTTGGGATGCAGAGAGAAGTTTGAACAATTGTCAATGTATGGCAAAGATTGCCAGTACTTGGGGATTGGATCTCAAAAGTATCTCCTAATGACCACCCAAAGCAAAATGAATCATGTAAAATAAAAGAAATCTAAAACCACAGGAGTTTTCTCAGTACAAAATTTTGACCACCGAACATTAAGAGATGCAAATGATACAGTCTAAAAGTCTTAAAATGGGATTCAATCAAATTATTTAATCTCTCTGTCTCTTTCCCACACAAAGATACAGGCTCTGAACAACTATTCGGATTCACTATTCACTATTCAGATACTGTACTCCACTAGTACAGAATAGAGCTGGAAGGGACCTTGGAGGTCTTCTAGTCCAACCATCTGCTCAAGCAGGAAATCCTATACAATTTCAGACAAGTGACTCTCCAGTTTTTTCTTAAAAACTTCCAGTGATGAAGGTAAGCTGTTCCACTGGTTAATTGTCCTCAATGTTAGGAAGTTTCTCCTTAATTCCATAAATCCATCTTTTCTTGTCCTGTGCTCTGATGCTTTAGAAAATAAGTTGACCCCCCCCCTCTTTGTGGCAACCTCTCAAATACTGAAATACTGCTATCTTGTGTCCCCTGCCCCAGTCCTTCTTTTCTCTAGACTAGCCATACCCAAATCCTAAAACCATTCTTCATATGTTTTAGGCTCTAGGCCTTTAATCAACTCAATTATTCTTCTTTGCACTTTGCACAAGTCTCAAATTCTTTGTAATGTTGTGACCAAAACTGGATGCAAGTTCCTGTTGTTGATAGTTCTAGAACTAGATGTTCTAGATGACTCAAATAAATGTCACTATCTCCTCTTGCAAAGAAAGAAAGTAACCCTTCTGTGTTGAGTTATGGGAAAACGCAGAAAAATGAAAGTGTTTCTGAACAAGAGACGCTATTATTGCAAGCTGAAGAAAATAACCATATGATTTGTCAGTCTGAACTCCCTTCTCTAAAATAAATATACTGGAAACATAAAATCCAACTGTAGGACTAGTGCAGAAAATCAAATTGAATTTAGAACTATAAAGCAGACAAGAATGCTTCACCAATTCTTCTTGGGGAAACTGTTGAAATTCTAAGCAGTCCAAGATTCCATGGTGTTTTTAAGTTCTGAATAACTTTGTTGTTGTTAGTTGCGAAGTTGTGTACAACCCCTTGCAAACTCAATGATAACATTCATCCAGGCCTACTGCTTCAGTGACTTCAACAAGCCACCTCATTCTCTGTCGTCCCCTTCTTCTTTTGTCCTCAATCTGTCCCAGCATTAGGCTCTTCTCCAGTGAGTCCTTCTCTTCCTAGGTGGCCAAAGTAAGCTCCTTCACCACAACAAGACAGTAATCCATGAAGGGGCTGAATAACTTAGAAAGTGTTAATAAAATCAGAAAATAGAAAAGCAAGTGATATAGACAGGTAATGGTTTTCTGCCCAGGTCTGCAATTGGAAGAAGTTGGATATAGAGGAAATATGATAATTGGAAATGCTAAAGTAGTGAGGAAAAAATAGATGTAGGCATTCATGGAACAAACATTACTTAAGGGCCTTCTTGCAACATATTATGGTTTTATGCAAAATAATAATAATAATAATAATAATAATAATAATAATAATAATAATAATAATAGTAGTAGTAGTAGTAGTAGTAGTAGTAGTAGTAGTAGTAGTAAAACCAGAAGAAGGCTACAAGTACTTGGGGATTTTAGAGGCCTCTGACGTAATGCATAATAAAGTCAACTAGACTTTATTAACTTCAACCAAGTACATTTGACGAATCCGCAAGATATTAAAGTCCAAATTGAGTGGAGGAAACATCATAAAAGCCATAAATACCTGGGATATACCTGTAATTCGATACTCTGCAGGAATAATTGACTGGACCCAGATGGAGTTGGACAATTTGGACAGAAAAATGAGGACGCGTATGACAATGAATCATGCTTTGCACCCTAAAAGTGATGCTGACCGATTATATCTACCAAGAGCATAAGGTGGTTGAGGACTCCTACAAGTAAAGCAGACTGTGGAAGAAGAAAGACATAGCTTGAATGATTACATCCAGAAAAGTAAAGAACCAATGATTAAGGAAGTAAATAAAGGAGGCCTTTTAAAGAAAACTAAGTCTGAAAGCTGAATATAAGAAAGAAGTAATCGAGAAACGAGCTGAAAATTGGAAAAGCAAAGCTATGCATAGCCAATACTTGAAAACTATTGAAGGCAAAGCTCACCAAAAACTTGTAACTGGTTAAGATTGGGAGTACTGAAAAAAGAAACAGAAGGCTTTATTTTGGCAGCTCAAGAACAAGCCTTAGCCACAAACTGCATGAAGGCAAAAATTCAACATGTTACCACCAACAGCAAATGTCGCCTCTGTAATGAGAAAGATGAGACAGTCGACCACCTGATCAGTGGGTGCAGCAAAATTTCACAAACTGACTACCCGTATTTATTCGAGTATAACGCGCACACGTGTATAACGCGCACCCCCTAATTTTCGATTTAAAATCAGTATAAAATTTTGTTTCACTTTTTCTCGGCTCAGACCAAGCATTGTAAGTGACAAACGTTGTTGAACACGTGCGGCCATGATAAAAATCGTTTATAACGTGCACCCTCGTTTATAACGTGCACCCTCGTTTATAACGCGCACCCAAACTTTGAGTTCTTTTTTTGGTAGAAAATTTTGCGCGTTATACTCAAATAAATACGGTACCTACAACGCCATGACCGTGTTGCTAAGATCATTCACTGGAAATTGTGCCAGAAGTTTGGATTTGAGTACAGCAAAAATCACTGGGAAGATCAGGTTGAGAAAGTTTTAGAGAATGAGAAAGTCAAGAGCTTGTGGGACTTCAGAATTTAGACTGACAGGCACTTGTCCTACAACACACCTGATATAACAATAATTGAAAAGAAAAAAGTATGGTTCATTGACATTGCAATACCTGGTGATGCATGAATTGAAAATAAGCAGCAAGAAAAAATCACAAAATACTGGGACTTGCAAATTGAAGTTGAGTGATTGTCGAATAGAAAGTTGTGTGTTGTCCCGATTATGATTGGAGCCCTTGGAGCAATACCTAGGGGACTGCCTCCCTATGTGGAGGTTCTAGGTTTGCCAGACTTGAGCATTCTGACTCTACAAGGGGCCACCCTGCTTGGAACAGCTTATATCCTCCGACGTTACCTTGACAGTTCCTAGGTTCTTAATTAGGACTCAAGCTGTTGAGCTACCAACCAGCCCCAAAGGCTGTGAGTCTCACCAAAGATTAACCACAGAATAATAATAATATCAGAATTACAATCCTGCTGGGAGATCCCCTGGGGAATTAGCTTCTCAGATCTAGTTCTATATTCAATTGTGTTACAAGTAGAATAAACCAAGTGGGTATATAACTTCATTTGCATCTATAATTTAATATGCCAAATGGACTAATAATATCAACAACAAAAATTAGCTAAGGAGTGGTAAGGAGTAGGGGAAAATACAAACTTGACAGGGCAACATATAATGTTCCTTACAATTCAAATAGCCCGAAAAGATGACTGGGATGCCATTTTAAAGGTGGCCAGTTGTTTGTTAGAGCGGCAGTTAGGTTTAATGGTTAAGAGCCTTGCTAGAAATGAGAAGACTGTGAGTTCCAGTCTTGCCTTAGGCACAAACTGAACTGAGTAACTTGACCATTGATCCCCCTCAGCCCTAGGAGGCATGTAATTGCAAACCACTTCTGAAAAACTTTGCCAAGAAAACTGCAGGGACATGTCCCAGCAGTAACCAGGAGTCAAAATCGAAGCCCCCCCCTTCCCAATTGTCCCCTTTCCCATCAAGCAACATGTCACAGACAGTAGTCTCCATGGTTTGCATGCATAAAAAAACAAGTGCAAAAATCCCCCTTATGGAACTGGAAATAGAGATGACTATGTGCTGTCAATGATATATGTCCGAGTGTGAGGATGATGAGATTCTCAGAAATAAAAACTGGCATTCCTAATTTAACATTTAGAATTAGATTAAATCTCTTTACATTCAGTCTAGATTTACAGGGCTTAATCTACTGCCTAGAGTAATGAATGCATCAGTCTTGCTTTCTCCTCCTCCTCCTCCTTTTGAGCTAAAGCTCTTTGTATCAATGTGGAAGAAATTCACTCATTTTTGTAAACCCCAAATGAAATTCTTATCTGACCTTATATCCTAGAATATTGTACAGGTAATACATTTGTGTCTTTGTCATTGAGAGACAGAGACAGAATAACATTACTGGGAATGGGCAAATATCAATTAAATTGTGACAGATAAACGGAGTTGGAAGGGACCTTGCAGGTCATCTAGTCCCACCCCCTGGCCAAGCAGGAGACCTGTATTTGCCTCTACCTAGATTCGAACTCACAACCTCCTGCTTGTGAGGCGAGAGCTCCACCTCTAGGCCACAGCAGTCCTCTTTATTATGCTTAAAAACGACAATCAAAGGCTTCTGTGCATGTGTTCAGGTGGTGTGAATCTGTTTCATAGTATGATCCTTTTTGCATGGCTGTAAAACTTTGAAACCAAAAATTTGCATTCTATAGTTTTATTTCTGACGTTCATTTTTAAGAGATATTATCCAAAAATACATATAGTCTTTTTCCTCCTTTTTTCCTTTTCTTTTGCTAATGTAGCATCCATACAACATTGGTGCTATCTTAATTAACAATGGAAAGTGTGAAGCATCTGATATTTTCTGTACTGCATAGCTATGTTTTCCCTGCAGAAATATATATTGCAGTAGATGTATAGTATATCATATTGTAACATCTTCAGTAGGGCTTTTTGGCTTATTTTAGCAGGCATCTTTTTGGCATAAAATGCTACTGTTTCCTTTAAAGTGTCACTGTCTTGTGAAGCATAATAAATGCTCCTTGTTTGAGCACTAGCTCAGCTGTACCTCTTATTACTGAAATGTGTTGACTTGAAAGGCTGATTTCCAATATTCCAGGAAGTTTGAAACCAGCACAGGAACATGAATTTCAGAAAGACGTGCAGCTATGCTACACATCATTTCATTTTTATTTTATTTTAAAAGAACCTTTTGCTCTGCTGTTTAAACTGAATGGGTTGAGGAAAAAGAGTGTAGTGGAAGGAACAATAAAATAGAAAGAAATTATTGATTGTTCTTGGCTTTATGATTCCTTAAGTATTTTGGATGCGGTTGAAAGGCAAAAATAGTTATCGACAAATCAATGGCCAATGGGAAAGTTCTGTTTTAACTTTTCTCTCATTAGGATTTTAGACAGATTGGTGGGGGTTGTGTTGCCTCTATATATGTATTTGGTATTTCAAGAGCTGTTTCCACAATGAAAGCTGAGAAAAATTGGGAGGGATTCTTCTTGCAACACAGAATAAAAGAATACACCCCATAAAACTTTTCTTTCAAGTGTTAGTTGTTTACCATTTTTCAATCTATTATTCTATTATTTCAGTCTCTCACATCAGAGCATCTTTCTCAAGAGAAGAAAGAACTCTGGAGTAATAACAGAAGGTGTATTCAAATGGACTTGGAAACTATAACTAAATCCACATGTAGACAGTATGAGGTAGTAAGATTTTCATTTTGCCTAAAACAGAAAGAGTCATTTTTTCATTGGAAAATAAGGAACAGAGCAGCTGTGACAGCTGCTCAAGGAAATAGTATTTATTTATAGAACCTTTCCTCCACAGAGTTCAAGGCAGCAGACCTACACCTCACATTTTATATTTGCAAAAATACTGTAAAGTAGCTAGACTGAGAGGGTTTGTGTGGCTCAAGAAATCTCCAATGAGATTATAGGATTTGAAACCTGGGTCTCACAAGCATAACTGCTGTATGGTCAGATCACCTCTGATATAATGGGAACATGATATATTTGCTGGAAATCTGAAGGACCTATAATAAAAGGTGTAGAACCAAATGATATATAGATATATTGTTATATTGTTGAAAGAAATATGAATAATTTCCCATGATTATTGCATCAACCTTGCCTTATTCCACTGAATAAATACATATAAAAGGCTGTGAATAAGTAATGGAGATTTTAAAGCAGCTACATATTTTTATTTATACATATCTATATAAATAAAAACAAGTGTCTGAAGATAGTGCTCATCTGAACTGATATTGTACAAGCATGGCTGATGCTCATGGTTTGCTTGGCTCATAGCCAGCCATACATCTACTGATTCTAGAGGAATGTTATGCTGCTGTTTAACTCCATCTCTCCTTTGAATCAAATCGCCAGCAATTTAAACAGGGCTCTAAAATTGTGCTCTAATTGCCAGTGATCATTAATTACTGCAGCTGCTAGTTCCATATTACATGCTTCTATTGCAGACTCTTGTACCTTCAGCATAAAGCTGGACAGCCAGAGAGAAAATGCTGGCTTTACTATGGAAAGCATAGAAAGGAATGTAGGTGCAAACTCTTCATGGAAGACGTGATAAAATATTTGCCTCTCTTTCATAACATATTGGTGGGAACAGTGTTAACCCTTAACCACAGATGTACTATTTCAGCTACACTATTAGAGACATGAGGTTATAATCACCACTGTAGCAAAAAGACATTCAATGTTTTCATTGTTGAATCCAAAAATTGATGTATAGAGCAGTAAAGCAAAAAAAATGTATCGATCTCTATCAAATCCATATTGTGCAGGTCACTTTTTGTTTCTCCATCCTTGAATTTCAATCTTTTGTCTCTATTTTTTACATTGGTCCACTGAATGATGGCACTAATAATTTCTTTAGAAAATAATAATTTCCAAATCTCTAGGGGAGTAGGTGCATTTCTGAGATTTCTAGCTGTTGGCCATAGTCCAGATAATGGCACAACAATATTGTGACTAGTGGTTCTGGATCTATTGTTTCCAAAAGGTGCAGAAGACCAGTTGAATTTGTTCTTGCCATATAAATTATTACATGACATAGATGATTGTACCTGGTCATCAATTTCATTGGGAGCTTCTTCATCACTGATGTCACAATCAGTGGCGGCAGAGGGTTCCTCACTGTCCATTACAAAATTTTCGTCACAATCTGATTCCACTTCACTCAGATCACTCTCTGTTCTCCATACCATTTTAGAACAGTTTCTTCAAAGTTTGGATTACCAAATCACACTCGTTTTGGTGGAAAATCTGGCTCTGACATTATAAAAAAATATGTTAACAAAGGTTTGCGGTCAAAATGACTGAAACTCACATTCAAATGCCACTACAGAAAACACCAAATAATTCTTTTGAAAAAGTTTTATTGGTTTTAACAATTTATGTTGGGAAAAGGGGTAAATAAGGTAATGAATAATATTTGGAGCTTCCATATCGGATCTGATGACCGCCTCCGAGTCTTCATACATATTCAATTAAAAAGAAATTATCAAGGGGAAGGGGTACATACATTTTAAAATCATAAATTTTCATATTATTTTATACATTCAATTACTTTATACTATTGACGTCTGTACAGGAATTACTAAAAAAAAATATAACAAATTATTTTTGCGATCTGAGCCTCTTTGCTATAGTCTCTTCCTCGTCCCCCCCACCAGCAGGCGGACCCGTGGCTCCTCCCGTTCCCATCTCATCGGCATCCAGGATTGAGGAATGTTTTTTAAAAAAATTATGCGCCTCTTCAACTGTTTTAATTCTAACTCTTCCTCCCTCCCAGAATACCAGCATCCCTTCCGGCATGAACCACTTGAACCACACCCCCTTTTTGAATAATTTTTTAGTTAAGAAGGAATAATTCCTTCTTATATCTCTTATTTTCTTTGGGATCTGCTTCAATATGGCCACCTCGTTTTGCTGATACATCAAAGGGCCCCCTCTCTGCGCTCTCAGTATCTCCTCTCTCGTTGACCTTCTTATAAATTTAATATGTATCTCTCTGGGTACCTCATTTATTCTGGCAAATGCTAAGTTAATTCTATAAATCAAATCAATGTCCCCCCAAATATATTCCTTATCTTTCTTAATATAATCCGCTAACATAGTAGCCATCAGCTCTCTCAGATTCTCATTGGGTAATTCAGGAACATTCTGGAATCTTAAAAAAAAAAAGACATGCGTTCAAAATCAATTTTAGACATTTGACCAGTAATTTCTGTAAGTTCTTTCTTAAAGTCTTTTATCTCTTCCTTCATCTCAACCGCCCCCCCTTCCAGCCCCACAATTTTTTGTTTATTATTTGTTATTTCTCTTTGCGCCTCCAGTAATTCCAATCTTGTGCTTAAATTGTCTTTCCGGATTTGTTGCATTTCATTCATTATTCTTTGAAACATCTCCTCTACGTTTAATGGCTGAGGGCTTGGTGACTTAGGATCCTCTACCTCTGTTTCCTTCTGTAACATTGCTGAAATCTTTGGTTGTGAGGATGGGCTGGGTCTTGTAGATGCTGGAGCAGAACTTGGTTTCCCAGATAGGGGTTTCCTCGATGCCATAATTAAAGTTTTAGGTGTTAGTGCGTAGAGAGGAAGAAAGGGAAGAAAACAAAATGGCGCTGTTGGGCGGACAGTCTGTGAAGTCCGAGACAAAAGCAACTGGAGTTCAAATTGAGTTTACAACGTCCAGAGAGAGAAAAGAAAAAAAAAGAAAAATTTTCCAAGCAAAACAGAAAGTTTCACAAAGGGAGAAAACACCAAAGGACACCAGAGCAGGTTCTTTTCTTATATATTTTAAAATTAGTCTAGTTCTGTTAAAATAGAGGAATGCTTATTTTCAAAAGTTCCATCCTGAGAACAAAGAGAACGCCATCTTTCCGCCTTGCCGGCAGGGTAGCAATACAGAAAGTAGAAACAGTCAGTTTAAAATGTAGCAAGGCTCCAGATACATTGTTTAACAGCAAATCCCTTAGTTAAGGAGAACCTTCCTTTTTCAATAAATCCGATGGAAGTCACTTTCGCTCTCTCCGCAGCGCGGGACTCTTTATGCAATGCCTTTGTTCCAGGGGGGTTGTTTCCAACTCCCCCCTATCTTCTCTTTCCATCAGATTGAATGTAAAAAAAAAGTCCAAATAAGGCACATACCATTATTTTTATAATCCGAAGCCTCGGCGCAGCCATACAGCCCAGACTTTCAGCTCCTTCTTATATCCTCCATGTTCCAGCGTCTTCAGTGAAGGGGAAACTCCCCCCGCAAAAGTTCCCCAGCCCCTAGGGCAAAGCAGGAGCGCCCCCCCGACCGCCGTCGAGATAGGGGCCCTCTCCGCAAGCCGCCCGTGCAGAGGGGGGATTTTAAACCTCCCCCCCCATGCCCAAGGGCGCAGCTGAGGCAACACAGCGGCGGACGTGAAGATCTGCGTCCCTCCGCGTCCGAAGCCGGAAACGATCTCCAGAAAACACCAAATAATTGATACAAGCACAATACTGCATACTCTTTTATTGGTGGGAAAACAAAAGCTATTTGCAACTGGGATGGTCTATTTTTAAAAATAAGAGTGTTCCGAATATTTTGGGAAACTGTTGCAGTCACTGTGATCACAGGTCTGTGATTATTGATTAAAAATGTTGGTGTTTGCCAATAAGGTGTGCATGAATTATTCTTTATGCCACACTCATAGTCCTATAAAATTATATTAAGCAGAGTGTGACTAGACCTGTCTGTGAAAAAGCAACAAAGATAATTAGGAGACTGGAGGCTGAAACATGTAAAGAACAGATGCCGGAATTGGGTATGTCTAGTTTAATGAAAAGAAGGACTAGGAGTGATATAATAGCCCAGTTCCAATATTTAAGGGGTTGCCATAAAAAAGAGGGAGTCAACCTATTCTTCAAAGCACCTGAAGGCAGTACAAGAATCAATGAATGGAAACTAATCCATTATCTAAGGAGAGAAGCAACCTAGAATTAAGAAGAAATTTCCTGACAATGAGAAAAATTAATCAGTGGAACAACTTGCCTCCAGAAGATGTGAATGCTCCAACACTGAAAGTTTTAAAGTAGAGATTGGACAACCATTTATCTGAAATGGTATAGGAAGACCTCTGAGGTCCCTTCTAACTCTGTTCCCTATGGTTAAGATTCCATATACAACATATTTAATTAATTATTGAACTATTGTTTCAATAATCAAATCACCACCAAATGTTTCATTGCTTACTCCATTGTTGCTCATGTAGTCTTTTCTTTTATACATAAGCTTATGTTTGCAAATAAAGAATGCCTCTTACTTTTTATAATTAAATCGCCAAATTTCAATGGCACAAATAGTGACGTGCTTTCCGAACATTCCAATGAATTTATTATTGAAAACTAATGCCTACTTCAAAAAAAGAAAAACCTGATTCCCCACCTAAAATCTTAGCCTCATCCTTCTGCATGTTCTCACTTTGCATCATTATTCATAGTGGCTCGTTATCCTCTCTTAGGGTTCAACAAAATATGATATGTGGTCAAACAGTAATTAGATTAGGCAGTAGCATAAATAAAAGTCTTTTCCATAGTTGAAATTAGTAAGTTCTATTATCAATGACAAAACATCAGGTCCAGTTGGAGGTGATTACTTCTAAAAAAAATTAGAATATCAAGTAACCAGGTCAATCTTTTTTGTTTCAACTGTTGATTAAAGCAGACATGTCAATATTCAAGGTTTCTAGAGCTAATCAGATATGGTAGCCTTGATTGATTATGTGCCACCAAGTTGTTTTCAATTCACAGAGGTCACATAAGCTTTTTTCTATTACAATTTGTCCTCAACCTGGCCTTTCCGTTTTTCACCAATGCCTTTCCCCAAGTCTGTATTCTAGTGAGCAGTATCACCATCCTGCAAGTTAGATTTAATTTAAAAATTATATTAAGTTTAAAGTGTGTGTGTGTTTATGTCTCTTCTAAGTCAATGTTGACTCTTGGTGGCTACCTAGGAAAGTCTCTGTCGTTTTCTTGGCAAGATTTCAGAAGTGGACTGCCATTGTCTATTGCCTAGGTTTGAGAGGAAGTGACTGGACCAAAGCCACTGAACTTGCTTCATGCCTAAGGCAGGAATAGAAGTCACCTGCTCTTCTGATTTCTACCTTGGTGCCTTAGCCATTACATCAAACTTACTTTCCAAGTGTAGGTGTGTGTGTATGTCTGTCTGTGTCTCTGTTTTTATATGTGTATGTGTATGTGTGTGTGTTCCATAGAATATGGTAAACACCCATACATGTGTGTGTGTTTCTAACAACACACCATTACTTTTGCTACTTTCAGAACTAAAGACATAGAACAGCTCTATTTTACCCCCTGCACTAAAGATTAACCATTTACATCTACAACTAGAGTTATCCAGATAAAAGAACAATTTCACACAACAGCATATACTGAACACTGTGGGAATGGATCTCTCTCCCCAATCTGGAGACATTTGCTTGGCAAAAATGCTCTTGCTCTCTAATCTAACAGCAAGACAATCTCATTTTATAACTCAGAAGTTTTGAGCACCACCGTATTCACACAAGTCAACAATCTCAGTTCTCTTGCAGAAGAATCTTAGAACAGTTTTTAAGTTTTCTCCTCTTGTTACTGGATTCCTCTTGTGCCTTCTCCTTCTCACTGGCTTTGATCCAAAATTCAGGGGGCTCCTCCAATATTCTTTCTGGGATGAACCAATCTTATAGCTGTCGCACACTGGGCAAGATCCATTCTCTTGGCCTTAGACATTCCAGCTGGCACATTGAACTGATTCCCTTCAAAGGTAAAATTTGTTGGCAAATTCACTTGCCTTGAACTAAGTTGCAGGCTGGCACAGCAGAGAGAAAGCCTTATGTGTTCTCTCATTACCAGTCTCTTATCTATTCCTTATTAAGATGACTCATGAATAATCTTTCTATTTCTTTCCCTCCTTTTTGTCTGTTTCTTAAATTGTTTAAGTTGTTGCTTAAATTTCTTATTTCCTCCAGTTACTTCCCTAAACTAATTGTTTTCCTTTTCTTTGTCATTTCTTCTAGACTTTCCCTTACCCAGGGTCAAAACTTGTTTTCCTGAAGAAGAGTCGTGCCTTCAAATGTCTATGTCTCTTCTACTCCAGAATTTCATACCTTTACATATTTTTTCCCCAAACTTCAAGTTTTTTCTTCCTCTATGAGTGATTTTACCCTCTCATCAGAGACATCCAATTTAGATTTCATTGCAGGCTCCCTAATATCTGACGGAAATCATTTTACTCCATCCCACGCTCATTTTTCTCTTGGTTACCTGTACTACCTCTTTCCTTTATTCTGCCACCAGATAATTAAACACAATGGGCCTCCAGTTTTCTTTGTTTCCCTTCAGGACAATCCGCAGGGAAGGAATAAAAAACATCAATGGCAAAAGTGGCAAGACTGTAAAATCACCTCCCACTTTAATATGCAAGTAGATAAATGCAAGTAGATAGAGGCACCATTTTGGTGGGAAGAATGTGGTTAGAATGCAGTACTGCAGGCTAATTCACTATTCACTCAAGGAGTTCAGTTCTGACTGGCTCAGAGTTGACTCAGCCTTCCATCTTTCTGAGGTCAGTAAAATGAGGACCCAGATTATTGAGGGCAATATGCTGGTTCTGTAAACCACTTAAACTAGCTATAAAGCACTGCAAAGTGATATATTTAGTCTTAAGTGCTATTGTTAGTGTTACTGCTATAGGGGATACCTTTGCCTTGTCACTGTTGACTCTCTGTGCTCCAGATGCTTCTGCTCCTCTGGGCAAGTCTTTACCAGTTTGCATAATCTGAAATGATGCAAATTACCAGCTGTCCACAAGGAATACAAATCCTTCCATTCCCAACCTATCCTGTCAGAGCTTCTTCTATGAGAAGCAAAGCATCTTCAAAGAAAAGGCCTGTTACAGCCTGAAACCCTCACAGCTTCAATCTTAAACTATCTACTTTGGACCTCACCCCATTTTTAAGAGGTCCATAAAGGGGGCGTGAATAAGCACACCAGCGTGCCTACCCTCCCTGCCTTACTGCATCCATTTATCTGTTTTTACTTTCTTTGTTCATGTTTATGTTCATACATGTACTTGGCATCTCATACACGTTTGACAAACAAACAAACACAAATAAATAAATAACAAGAAAATCTAGTTGCTTCCTGAAAAAGCACCTTTGGAATAAACTTCACTTATTTTCCCAACTTTGGGTAACCTTTGGGTTATA
The DNA here is from genome assembly GCA_039707465.1 of Rhabdophis nuchalis. Taxonomy (NCBI): domain Eukaryota; kingdom Metazoa; phylum Chordata; class Lepidosauria; order Squamata; family Natricidae; genus Rhabdophis; species Rhabdophis nuchalis. The sequence goes on from CM077643.1 coordinate 340,052,431, forward strand.
TGCACAGGGATCAAATTGATTTAATCAGCAATGTTTGCTTTTCCTGTTGCAGTAATATGTACATCAAGTTATTAGTTATAACATATGGATAAATACTGGAATTTGGGCCTTTTCATTGACATCAACATGGTTGATGAAGTAGATCTGAAATACCTACATCTAACAAGATAGATCTCAACTTCATGGTGAACAGAAAAACTTTGGATGTTCTTCTATGGACATTCTGTTCTTATTTTTTTTTTAAATTTCAAAAGTTTAAGTTTATTCAAACATTTTCTAAATATTAATTCCATTCTAAATATTAATTCCATTCTAAATATTAATTCCATTCTAAATATTAATTCCATTTTCTAAACATTAATTCCATTTTCCCCTCACCCCATTAAAGCCTCTAAAACACTTAAAGCAGGGGTCTCCAACCTTTGCAACTTTAAGTCTGAAGGACTTCAGCTCCCAGACTTCTCCAGCCAGCTTTGCTGGAGCTTTGCTGGCTGGAGAAGTCTGGGAGCTGAAGTCCTTCAGACTTAAAGTTGCAAAGGTTGGAGACCCCTGACTTAAAGGACCAAGATCAACAAAAGCATTTTGAGAACTTTCTCTCTCTCTAGGTGCTAACATTCTAATCAGTGGCAGCTTCTTGACAACTGTGCTTGAGAAAAAAAAAGTCAAATATGTATCCAGTCATTTAAAGGCAAATTTTATACAGTGAGAGTTATTGTAGCACCTCCTGGATATTTAATTTAGCCACGAAGTGAGTGAAATCAGTTGCATAAAGAATTGGATCAAAGGATAAAATTGCCAGCATTCTGTCATCTCCTATTATCTGCCTTGTTCTTCTCAGTATTATACCAGCTACTTGCTGTGCCTAGCTCTATCTTTTCTGCTGCAAAATTGTGTTTGTGTGTTCTTTAAACAATTTATTCTTGTCTAAGTTTTAAATGAGATTCCCATACTGCAAAACTTTAGGAATTGTGAGAGCTATGACAGAAATCTTTGTTGGTTATTTCCCATTTTTTTTAAAAAAAATATTGTTATTAAGGATACAAAAAAATCCTGTTCTCCACTTAGATTACAGCCAAGAGTTCTCTACCTCTCCTTGATGCCTTCAGGTGGCTATCTGGATTATTGCAGTCCAGATATAGGAGCCCCATGTCTCAGTCTCAGGTTACAGTATGGCATGAAGATACCCCACTGTTGTAGCCCAGCCGGCTCCGGATGAGCTGCTGATGGACTCCTCTAGTGAGGAGTCCTATGAGTCTGCTCAGAAGGAGGAGGGTGACCTTGAGAGAGCAGAGAGCCTGGGTGGGCATCAGGAGGCACCTGGGTCTTGGAGTAGTGGGGAGGATCAAGGCCAGTTTGTCCCTGATGCTAGAGTGAGAAGGGCTGAATAAAGGAGACTTCAATTGCATCAGAAGCTAACTCGAAGGATTTGAATTAGTCCCAGCTGCCTAATGACTGGCCCCTCCTGGTTTAAAAGGAAGTCTTTGCTAAGAAAGTCCTTGCAGAGAACAACATTGGATTTCTAGGTTTGTGTTTATTCGTGTCGCTCTTCAGGTTTGTGTTTAGTCGAGTTAGGAAGTTTCGAATCTGTTCAGAGTCATTCAGGCAAGCAGCCAAGAAAGTCAGTGGCAAACAGCCAGTCTTGTGTTAGTCGGAGAAAGGGGGGGGGTCAGAACCCCCCTCTAATCATTTTTAAATGGCATATCCTCATTCTATCATCTCCCTGTTATCCTCAGCTATTAGGAACCAGCAACTCCTAGCATTCATTAGCTATTATCAGTTCCTACAGGTATCTTCTCTCTTCTCCACTTGCTGAGCTCTGATCTCCATAACCATTTTACCTCTGCTGCTAAAGGGACCAGGCAACTGTCTTATGTGACAGCCTCTGCCCATAATGCTTGAGTGCTTCTGTTCTCTGCCTCTTTCTCTCTAGGTATACTGTCAATCCAGGTGGGCACTTCTGCCAGTTTGCTCATATGCATGCTGCACGCACACACTTGATGCACGATGCAGACACATGCCCAGTGCAATTAAAATTAACTGGAAAAAAAAAGATGGGGCTAGTACCATCGACCGGGGAACCAGTTTAGGGGTGTGGCAGGCCTCGGTCACTGCCGGTTCCAGTGACCCAGGCCACCAAACCACTACCGGTTCAGCCGAACTGGGCCAAACCAGTAGGAACCCACCATTTTGTCAATCCCTTTGACCATGCCACCTGAAGGCTGGCTAACTTTTAATCTTCTTTTCTACCATGTTTCCTCTAAAATACAATAGGGTCTTACATTTTTTTGACCCACAAAATATGGTCTTGGGCATAATAGAGGGGGAAGGCTTATTATTTTCTGGGTAAAAGGCACACCTTGCTTCTCCCCCCCTCTCATTCTGCGCTGAAGGGATGGAGGGGAAGGGAAGCAGGCAGGCTGCCTTTTACCTTTCAAGCTCTGTTCCTTACTATTGTGTCCAGGGAAGCCGCTGGTAAACAAAAAACAAAAAAACCCTTCTCGCGAGTTCAAGAAGTTTGATAGAACTCACGAGAAGGTTTTTTTTTTTAACCAGCAGTAAAAGGTATGCCTTGCAGCCCAACACTGTCCACCCCACTCCTATTGTAAAGGCAACCTGTCTGTTTCCCTTCCCCTCCATCTCTTCAGCGAGAAATGAGGGAGGGGGGAGAAGCAAGGCATGCCTTTTACCTTTCAAGCTCCATTCCTTGCTATTGTGTCCAGGGAAGCCGCTGGTTAAAAAAAAAAACTCACGAGTTCACCAAGGTTGATAGAACTCAAACTGCAATGATAGATGAGCGCCACCCTCTGGGATCAGGAACTCATATGTGCGAGAGGACCCTTTACCTTTAGTAAGGCATCACATTTTAAAAAATAGACTCCTTGCAATGCCATTTTACAACACAGAATAGACATCTTACTAAAACATCCCCTCTCCCTCCGCTGTAGGCATGTAATCTGCATTCATTATCTGCAAGATTCCCACCTCCCTGAAAAAATAAAACAAACACAACGCCACCACCCCATGAAGTGCTTAAAGTGTTTTTGTAAGAAAACATTTACAACAAGCTGAATTGACCTTGAGTGGTGAGGGTAAGAAAACTAAGTCAACAATTGGTGGCCTAGAAAACCAAATTGTGTTTGGTTTGTATTTACCACAAGTAATGTGGCTAGCATGCTGACCTAATAGGTAGGGATAAATAACAGGGTCACGGTTATAGATTTATCTAAAATAGTCCAATGTCAAATACTAATTTCCACTCTTTCTGCCTTTTCCTTTGTTTAGCCTTTCTTTTTTTTTGCCTTGGGCTAAAGGTTTATAAGTTCTGCTTATACTGTGGCCTCACAACAACGTATAAAAGTTTTTCTGGAGTCCAGGATATACTATATTATTATCTGTGTGCATGCAAATAAAACGATGTATCTTCAAAGTGTTTTGGTTACTTTAGGTGAGGCAGGTTTTGGTCATAACACTAGCTAAAAAGTTGACAAGAGATTCTGAATCTCTTCTGGGGATTTCCTTTTTTATGGGAGGATCCAACTTACCTTTATTATTTATAGTTGGTAGAAACCTTTGATTCATTTTCTGTTTGGCAGCAAGGTTTCTAGAAAACCTGTAAGGTCACAGGAATATGTCATCATCTGCATGCTTGCCTGGAGATTCCAGAGCCCTGGGCATGAAGTTCATCGGATAGAATAGCAATAGCACTTAGACTTATAATCTCTTCACAGTGCTTTACAGCAGGGGTCCCCAACCTTTGCAACTTTAAGTCTGAAGGACTTCAGCTCCCAGACTTCTCCAGCCAGCAAAGCTTTGCTGGCTGGAGAAGTCTGGGAGCTGAAGTCCTTCAGACTTAAAGTTGCAAAGGTTGGGGACCCCTGCTTTACAGCACCTCTAAAAGCAGTTTACAGAGTCAATAACCTCAACAATCTGGGTCCTCAATTTACCAACCTCAGAAGGATAGAAGGCTGGATCAACCTTGAGCTGAATTGCTGACAACCGTCAATCAGCAGAAGTACCCTGCAGTACTGCATTCTAACCAGTGTGCTGTGAAGTAAAGTAGAGTAGAGTAGAGTAAGATTGTGAAACCAAAAGTCCAAATTCTTCAACTATCTATAAATATTTCTAACTATATTATTTAAATTTGCCTTTTCTCCAAGAGCCTAAGGCAGCTTAGAGGGGAATCAACCTTCCTTTTATCCTCAATGAAATAAGTTTGGGGCAGGGGAGACAACAAAGATTGTCCATGGTTAAAGGTTTATTTTAACCTGCTCTTCCTAGTTTAAATATGCCTTAACTCTGTGCCAGATTGCCTCTTAATGATTGCCTCTTAATAAAACTATAAATGAAAGAACCTTAATGGATTCCCTTTCCTTTCTCCTTCTCTCCCCCAAAACAGAAATGTTAATATTACTCACTAAAGAAGACAATAAAACAGAGTGAATTTCTACTGGTTCATACACCCATAAGCATCACCACTGCATTAACTTTAATAGTTTATTCTGGGGACTGAGCAGTCTCTCTCTCCTTTATTCTGCTTTACAATTAAGCCCAAGAAGCCAGATTTAAATCTACAGAAAGATGCAACTCAAATATGTAAACAACAGTTTGGTAGCATTTTTGTCTCTAATCTGTATATATGCATGTGTTCATGTATCTGTGCATATGAAAAGAAAGGGAGTCACTATAAAAATAAACATCACCTTTAGCTGAATGTATAATTTCTGATGTACTTCAGGTTCAGCAGGGTCCTGGAGAAACCACCATCTCTTATCCTCTGTAATTTATGAAAAGAAGGTATATTAGGCTTCTTTAGACATGTACCTTAAATCACATTTAGACAGCTGCATGATAAAATTAGTAGCTCTATTAACAACTCAGAAATACCTGTGGCAGGAAGGTTTTCTGCTGTATCTCCCCAGGACTGAGCTCTATTTGGTTGAGTATTTGCTGCAAATGGTCAGAAGAAAGGGTGGTGTTTGATTTTTTTTAATGGTTTGTTTTCTCTTAATGCCTTTACATTGGGAAAGTGAATTGAATGGAAAAAACCATGATTCACCGTCTTTCACTTGTTATATTAAAGCTGAGATCTGCACACATTTTTTCTTAGATGATTCCAATCAACACTTTCAAAATTGCACATTACAATTATTTTTGTTCTTCCCCTCCATTTAGAAAACTCTTTTTTTTCATTCTTTGGAATTGTCCAGTTTGCTTTGTATCTGTTTTCATGGAGACCTAAATGGTATGTACTTTTTTTTGTATATAAAAATACCAATCTTTCAAAATGTATAGCAAAAACATGAATGGTAAGTGGACCCGAAAGGCAATTCATAGCCGATAGATTAGAAGATTTGGAGCCCTCTTTAGCAGAGAAAAAGAAAACTTATCTGATATCTGGGAAATCCTATTTTTAAAGGAATTCGCTTTTCTGTAAATCGCCTCTTTATTTATCATACTAGTTGCTTAATGTTGCACATATTGAGCATAAATCTGATTTATTTCTGCAGGAGCAATTTCAGAAAACAATAGTGCGGAACTCTCAACATTTATAAATATTTGGAATAGAAATAAAATTATCCTTTTCTTTTACCTTGATATACTTTATTATGTTAATTTAAGTTCAGTATTATGGATAAATGGGCTAGGCTTTGACACAGATGGGCATCTAATCTAAGTTAAAAGAGTGAACTAAGTTCAAGAGTTCAATTCTTGAATTAAATTAAAAAGGTACCTTGGAAGATAGGTAGTGGCATATCAATTTAAGATGATTAAGAAAAGTGTGTCAGACATGTCCAGAAAGTAATTTAGGGTCAAGTTAGAGTCAAAGGAGGCCTTACCTTTACAATCTGTGGTGACCAAACTAAAGAAAATCAACACGTTAATCTTTTCATCTTTACAGATGGTTTCTGCATAAATTATAACAATGAACTTTACCCTTTTTCCTATTTATATTCCAGTTTCTGACATATTATTTCGTCTGAATTTTTAAAAAAAACTGCTTTGCATTGAGATGGCATAATCAAATAGTACAAATCCTTTCAACTCTAAATCTCCCATTAAAAACACACATACATTAAAAAAACACTATAAGATATTGGAGGTTCTTATCAAAACTGGGTAATATATCCTTGGCTTCCAGATATGTATTCTTATCAAAACAGATGAAATTCTCTTCTTTCCACCATCCCTCGCCTTACTCTGTAGCTCTTAGAGGATTTAAGTGATGGATGGGAGACATCCATTGCTTTACCCACCTCCATCCTGTAAAACATACAATGATAAATGTAAAAGAAGAAACAATCTTGTCATTGATTCAATCTATTGCAACAGCAGCCCAGGGTCATTGCTCAATGAGAACTATTCACCAGAAATGACACTATATCAAGATATCACATGATGTCCTTGGCTATTTTTGATGAACAACAACAACAAAAATGCTACCGTAAATGGGCAAAGCCAAATAAATGTGAAAACATCAATGCTATACTTTGACTAAAGGATGCCCTAGAACTGTCACTGCTGGGAAGTAGAAATAGAGTTTAGTAATGATCAGTAAGAAGAGCATAATTTTTAACCAAAGCCACCTCATTTGAAGTGTCTGGAGGTACATGGATAGAAACAGCTTTGACAGAATTGCATAAGGTCGGGGAATATTTTCTTCACATTTTCTCTTGTGAATGGATAAAAACTAAGCTTTCTGCTTAGTTTCTACACATTAGATCTGGGCAATGTGTGGTCCTTCAGGTGCTCACAAAATAATTTTTGGCAACAATTGTGGCTAGCATCTTCACAGACAATCACTGACTAATTTATTCTTTGTGCTGAGTTCTGGCAGCTTAGATTGAGAAAACGAGTCTTGACTGTGTCCTTGTCCAAGCAAATTTCAGATTTGCCCATTTTTGAGAATGGATTCCTGGTTAGTCCTGTTTTGGGGAAGAGTCTTGGTGTGGTGGATATTGTACTGAAGGAAAAGATGGTGTGATATAGTACCATACTTAAGGTGTTGGGCTAAATTTAGGAGATTTAGAATCATGTCTTCCCTTAGCTTTTGAAGCTCACTTGGCTGGATTTGGGTAATGCATTCCTAGCAGTGTTCACAGAAGTGTCCTGGTGAAGTTAGGATCACACTGCAATCTTTTCCATCATCAGAATATATACAGGGCATCACAGCACAAGTACAAAAAAAGCAGGGTATGTATTGCAATGCTGCTTCCATTAATCTGCCTCCTTGGACAATTCCAAAATACTGCTGGTCACTCTTCTCAACCATCTTGATAGTGATGCTGTTGTGAGAAAAATGGATAGGTGCTATTGTGCATGCTGGAAAGAAGACAGGATATAAATCTGAAAAATATTTGCATATATTAATAAACTCTAATACAAATATGTGTGAATTTTATTTGGTTTTTTTTAGTCAGATAAGGATTGGCAACTGGTAGTGCATGAGCATTATAATATCCCCAGATGGTTATTTAATGCTTAGATCCAACATTTATGTAACAACACCTTTAATTTTCTTCTTAAATAATACTGTAAATTGCCTCTAAAATCTCATGAGAGTTCCATTAAATATGCCAAAATGCGGCAAGTTTTGGCCATCTAGTGATACTTTGACTTTTAATGTAACAGCTTTATATTATTTAATGCAACACCATTCAGTGGTGGGTTTCCATTTTTTTTAATACCAGTGCACTCATGAGTGTGCTTGCACATGTGCAGAATGTATGGGCAGGTGGGCGGAGCCTCCCGCCGCCCCCACAATGGTTTGCCCAATCCGGGCTGAACTGGCAGAAACCCACCTCTGCCACTATTGAATGAAATTTCTCTGCAGCACTCAAAAAACTACTGGTCTCTATAATAAGAACTCAAAATTCAAAAACTTTCAACTCCAAATTACATTAATCTAGAATTGTTGCAAAGTCTTAAAATATAATCTTGGATTCTATTTTAACCATCTCTTCCTCACAAGTAAGATAGGAGCGGGTACTGCTTGACCAAAATTTGCTGAGCTGTTATTATTCAGAGCATTTCGTGAGAAGGCTGACTTCACTTCCTCTGTTGCTCAGCAATCAAAGATACCATTGTTTGTTGGTGGGGGGAAGGGTCACTATCCATCTGGCTTCTTTTGGGAAGGAGTCTGGGTCCCAGAGCATGAGACTGGATTTAGAGAAGTAATTTGAAAATGTTGCTAATGGTGATAAAATTATCCTGATTATTTAAGACCAGGCAGTACAGCTGGGTCACCTATCAGCAGCAGGCAGAGTTACACATTGTATTAAGACATATTCCCATTTAGTATTCTAAATCTATAGACCATTAATTGCTGCAGATTCTTTTTTTCTCATTACGTTAAAACTCTGAGAAAAAAAGAGAGACAAATCTAAGTAACAATTGGTCCACACAGTATTGTTTTACATTCTCCATCGCTAAATAAGACCTTTTAAAATCTTGGTACATAAGAGGCCATTAAGAGCCTCTCCACCAAAGTGTCTGTGCATTTTCAATGTTTTGTTAAACTGCGATAGACTGAAAAAGAGTGAACCCCTCTTTATCTCTCCCTCACCCTCTCCATCTCCTCCCATGTGGCTGCACCATTTGCTTCCACTTTAGTTAATAGTGCTTTAGAAAAATGACAGAACTGTGCTTAACTTTAATGATGCACTTGTACAAAATGTGGGCTATACTTTTAGCTTGTTCCAATAAGTCATAGTTAAATTGTTCATAGTTTGAAGTTGGGGTACAATGCTAGACTAAAATGAATGTAACTGGAAATATCTGCAATCACTTCTTCATAGCCACACAGCAAGAGCTAAAGCTTATCTAGGCTCATTTCCTAGCACCACAACTGCTTTGTTTGGTAGGGTGTTTATTATTCTTATTTTAAAATAAACTCCTTTAGGGTGTTTATTATTTTTCTAAAAATATCTATAAAACAAGAGGAATGAACAAGCCTTCTACCCCCCCCCCTTCAACCACCCAAAGTTAAAGCCTGCTTAAAACAAAAGTTTGTGTGTTTCTTAAGATGAATTGAACAAGCTTGTCCCTAGGCAACTAATGCCCTATAATGCTGTTGAAGTCACAGGAGAAAATCAAATAGGAAATCAGATTATGACTTGATTCAAACCAAATTGTACCATTTTGCAAATCACAACACAGGACAAAGCCATTGCAGTTGTTATAACCTACTATTCTTCACATATTGGAAATGACTTTTTTTTCCCTACCACATAGGAAAAGGGTGGGATAATAATAATAATAATAATAATAATAATAATAATAATAATAATAATAATAACAACAACAACAACAACAACAACAACAATAACAACAACAACAACAACAACAACAATAATAAAAATAATAAAAATCAAGAGGAACAAAAGATCAGCTGCTCATAGACAAAATGGTACTAAAAATGCAAAACGAAGGAAAACAAATTTAAATATGGCTTGGATTGATTACAAGAAGGCATTTGACTCGTTACCCCACAGATGGATTAACACCTGTCTGGAAAACTTTGGAATTAGCAAAAATATCTGTACATTTTTGAAAGCAAATATGCAAAACGGGAAAACAATTCTAACAACAAATGGGGAGAACATTGGTGAAGTCAACATCAGACGAGGAATCTTCCAAGGAGATTCACTTTCACCACTACTGTTCAACATTGCATTAGTTCCCCTAACAATAATCCTACGGAACACAAAACTGGGATACCAAATCTCAAGACAACATGGCAAGATAAACCATCTACTATACATGGATGACTTAAAAATGTATGCGAAAAGCCCCATTGAACTTAAATCAATACTCAACACAGTTCAACTGTTCAGCACTGACATCAAAATGAACTTTGGACTTGAAAAATGTGCTATATTATCCATGCAGCAAGGAAAAATGGAAAAAACAGAAGGAATAGAACTGGGAAATGGAAATATAGTGAAAGCAATAGCAAAGGGTGATGGTTACAAGTACCTAGGCATATTGGAAGTAGATAAGATCTTGAATGAAAAACTCAAAGTCAACACAAAAGGAATACATCAGGAGGGTCCGCAAAATATTAAAATCAAAGCTGAATGCCGGAAAAATAATTAAAGCCATTAATACATGGGCAGTTCCAGTGATACGCTATTCAGCTGGAATCATCAACTGGACTCTGGCTGAATTGGAAAACCTGGACCGGAAAACACGCAAACTTTTGAATATATACCATGCTTTACATCCACAAAGTGACATTGACAGGTTGTACCTGCCAAGAAAAATAGGGGGCAGGGGACTATTGCAAATGCATCAAACTGTAGAAGAAGAAAAACGAAGTTTGAATGATTATGTGAACTAAAGTACAGAAAAATTGCTGCAGGCTGTAAAAATGGAGAACAGCATAAAAACAACAGAAACAAAGGCAGAATATAAGGAAAAACAGCTGGATGACAGATTAAATAGATGGAAGACCAAGGCTTTGCATGGACAACACTTGAAAAACATTGAAGGAAAATGTGATGACAACTTGACATGGACATGGCTTAAGATGGGAACTATCAAGAAAGAAATGGAAGGTTTAATACTGGCCGCTCAAGAACAAGCACTACAAACTGTTTAATTTGTTTTTATTTAATTGTTTGTATTTTCATGTGTATTTATTGTTTTAACTTCCCTGTGCACCGCTCCGAGTCCCCTTGGGGAGAGGGAGCGGTCTAGAAATTAAATTATTATTATTATTATTATTATTATTATTATTATTATTATTATTATTATTATTATTATTATTATTATTATTATTATTATTATTATTATTAAACTAATGCCATGAAAGCGAAGATTCAAAAATCCACTGACAACCCAAACTGCCGACTTTGCAATAACAAAGTCGAAACTGTTTCACATTTAATATGTGAATGCAGCAAAATCGCACAAACTGATTACAAAGCTAGACATGACCGAGTTGCTAAATTAATCCATTGGTCATTATGTAAAAAACTATGGTTTACCTGTATCCAGAAAGTCTTGGGAACACAAAGTAGAAAAGGTTATCGAGAATGAGGGGGCGAAGATCTTGTGTGACTTTTGAATACAAACAGACCATCATTTGGAGTACAACACACCAGATATCACGGTTGTAGAGGGCCGAATTGTACAGTTCATTAATATCGCTGTTCCTGGAGATGCCAGAGTCGAAGAAAAAGAACTAGAAAAAATCATGAAATATCGCAACCTGGCCTTAGAAACCACACGGCTATGGATGAAGCATGTCACAGTGACACCCATTGACATCGGGGCACTTGGTACCATGTCCAAAAATTTTAAGAAATATCTCAGCAAATTGCAGCTTCCTGCAATAACACCAGCGGAACTGCAAAAAACGGTGCTACTTGGCACGTTATATTCTACGTAGATACTTGGTTGATACCTAGGATGCTGGCAACAAACTGTATCAACAATTAGCACCAGTCAATAGTATTTGTAATATGCATTTTTAAATGTTCAGTTGGCTGAGTTTCATGTTTCATGAATAAAGTAAATAATAATAATAATAATGAAGAAGAAAATGAACTGTGGATACGAACTTGCAAAGAAAGGACTCAAAATTTTGCACTTTATGTACATGGATGATTTGAAGCTGTTTGGTAAACAAAAGCTGAACTGAATTTATTAATTGAAAGCACAAAAGAATTTAGCCAAGACATTGGTATGCAGTTTGGAATTGACAAATGTGCAACAATGGCAACCAAAGCAGGCAAGGTCACAGAAGATGATAGAATAGAACTTGAGAATGAAGAAATGATAAAGACAGTAAAACCAGAAGAAGGCTACAAGTACTTGGGGATTTTAGAGGCCTCTGACTTAATGCATAATAAAGTCAAGGAATTAACTTCAACCAAGTATATTCAACGAATCCACAAGATATTAAAGTCCAAATTGAGTGGAGGAAACATCATAAAAGTCATAAATACCTGGGCTATACCGGTGATTCGATACTCTGCAGGAATAATTGACTGGACCCAGATGGAGTTGGACAATTTGGATAGAAAAACAAGGAACCTTATGACAATGAATCATGCTTTGTACCCTAAAAGTGATGTTGACCGATTATATCTACCAAGAGCAGAAGGTGGTCGAGGACTCCTACAAGTAAAGCAGACTGTGGAAGAAGAAAGACACAGCGTGAATGATTACATCCAGAAAAGTGAAGAACCAATGATTAAGGAAGTAAATAAAGGAGGCCTTTTAAAGACAATTAAGTCAAAAGCTGAATATAAGAAAGAAGTAATTGAGAAAGGAGCTGAAAATTGGAAAAGCAAAGCTATGCATAGCCAATACAGTGGTACCTCGCTTCACGAACGCCTCTCTTCACGACCAATTCGCTGTACGACCAGAAATTTTCCAAAAAATGTGCTCCGCTGCACGAACCCCGCCTCGCTTCATGTACCGGAGCCGTGGACATTTTATCTACGAACGAATGTTGTGAGGGGGACGTGTGTGTGTGTGGAAGCGAAGGCAGGGGGGAAGGAGCTGCCTTCCCGGCCGGGCTCTGCACCTGAGCGGTGATGGAGCAGTTTGCGCGTTTTGCTCCATCGCCCCTCAGCTGCGGAGCCCAGCCGGGAAGGCAGCTCCTTCACCCCTGCTTTTGCTTCCACACACACCTCGCGAGCGCCTGCCAGCATGACTTTCGCCCCTCTCTTTCTGGGTTCGGCGCTTCTGCTTGTCGGGATGCTTCCCAGAAGCGCCGAACCCAGAAAGAGACGGGCGAAAGTCATGCTGGCAGCCGCTCGGGTTTGTGTGTGGAAGCGAAGGCAGGGGGGAAGGAGCTGCCTTCCCGGCCGGGAAGGCAGCTCCTTCCCCCCTGCCTTCGCTTCCACACACACCCCGTGCGTGGCTGCCAGCATGACTTTCGTCCGTCTCTTTCTGGGCTCGGCGCTTCTGGGAAGCATCCCGACAAGCAGAAGCACCGAGCCCAGAAAGAGACGGGGAAAGTCATGCTGGCTTGCTCCATCGCCCCTCAGCTGCTTTACATTGAACCCAAAAAACAAGGTCAGAATGGATTAACCGGATTTACATTGAACCCTATGGGAAATTGTGCCTCGCTTCACGACCAATTCGCAACGCAACCAAAGTCAGTTCACGAATTAAGTTCGTGAAGCGAGGTACCACTGTACTTGAAAAGTATTGAAGGCAAAGCTGACCAAAAACTAACTTGGAACTGGCTAAGATCAGGAGTACTGAAAAAAGAAACAGAAGGCTTTATTTTGGTAGCTCAAGAAACTGCATGAAGGCAAAAATTCAACATGTTACTACCAACAGCAAATGTCGCCTCTGTAATGAGAAAGATGAGACAGTCGACCACCTGATCAGTGGATGCAGCAAAATTTCACAAACTGACTACCTACAACACCATGACCGTGTTGCTAAAATAATTCACTGGAAATTGTGCCAGAAGTTTGGATTTGAGTACAGCAAAAACCACTGGGAACATCAGGTTGAGAAAGTTTTAGAGAATGAGAAAGTCAAGATCTTGTGGGACTTCAGAATTCAGACTGACAGGCACTTGTCCTACAACACACCTGATATAACAATAGTTGAAAAGAAAAAAGTATGGTTTGTTGACATTGCAATACCTGGTGATGCACGGATTGAAAATAAGCAGCAAGAAAAAAATCACAATGTACCGGGACTTGCAAATTGAAGTTGAGCTACTGTGGAAAAAGAAATTGTGTGTTGTCCCAATTGTAATTGGACCCCTCGGAGCAATACCTAAAGGGCTACCTTGCTATTTAGAAATTCTAAATTTACCGGACTTGAACATTCTGACTCTACAAAAAACCACCCTACTTGGAACAGCTTATATCCTCCGATGTTACCTTAACAGTTCCTAGGTCTTTGGTTAGGACTCGAGCTGTTGAGCTACCAACCAGGCCCAAAGGCTGTGAATCTCACCAAATATTAACATAATAATAATAATAATAATAATAATAATAATAATAATAATAATAATAATAATAATAATAATAATAATAATAATAATAATAATAATAATAAGTGAATGACTTTGGAATGATTCTGAAGAAATAGATATGGCCAGTGTAGATTGTTTGGTTATTTGGTTATCATAAAAAAAACAAAAAAACACCTCGATCCTGAAGGATTCTGGGACGTGTATAAGTAAATGAGAAAGAAAAAAAAAGTCCAACACATAACCCAGATTAGATGCTCTGATCAAACAGTTGAGGTCCAAACCAGTGGTGGGATTCATTTTTTTTTTACTACCGGTTCTTTGGGCATAGCTTGATGGGCTTGGCATGGCTTGGTTAGCATGGCTTGGTGGGCATGGCAGGGGAAGGATAGTGTAAAATCTCCATTCCCTCTCTATCAGCTGGGACTTGGGAGGCAGAGATAGATGGAGGCATAGCCATTCAGAGGTGGTATTTACTGGTTCACTGGACTACTCAAAATTTCCACTACTGGTTCTCCAGAACTGGTCAGAACCTGCTGAATACCATTTCTGGCCCAAACCCTGTTGAAATAGCACAGATTTAACTAATTTCCAAAATATCAACAAATGGGGGCCCAGTTTACCACTAAGGAGAGAATATTCCACAGAGTCAGAAGTATGACAGAAAATACCTTTGTCTTATTCACATAATGGGCACCTTGAGAGGAAAGTCTCAACATGCCTTCTCTAGTTGATTAAGCTGGCTGGCTGGATTTAGTTCTGACCACAGCTCCAAAACAAGCTAAAGTGGAACCAAAACTGCTAAACCAATGTTAGGCCAAGGGCCATACTTGGCTTTGAATTACTAACTGAAGTTTATACACCAAAACCTGTGGGGGGGGGGGTCTAGGTAAGTAGTGGGTTAGTGAAAGCAGATTTTTAATTTATTGGATTAAAAAGTTCTGTTGCATTTTTCTCCCTCTGCCACTGCCCAAGGACAGCCACAAGGTGTACGAAGTCTGTTATGCTTTGTCAGCTATTCAGTTGGAAGGAAGCCAGGTGATTACAGAGACTTGAAACAAAGCCCATAAAGGCAGAACAAAGATCAGAAATGGAGGCAGAAAAGTCCATGTTAGTAAAGTTTTCTTCTATTCAAAACTAATAGTGGGGAAAGTCTTTTAACCATGCATAATTCCCATACTATGCATCCAATAAAATATTGATGACCCTGAATATACCTTTAACAAGCTAACTGAAATCCAAGGAAAATGAATCAGAAAGATATCTGTTATTTAGAGAGACAGAGAGACAGAAACAGAGACAGAGAGCAGAATTAAAAATGTGCATTTCAAAGGAGCCATCAGGGCAAATCTGAATAAAGCAAGAAACAGGGCCTGTTATTCTTTTTTTTTTTTTTAAATAGATATTTTTATTTTATTTTCGATTTTCAAAGTAAATAACAACATATATACTGTTACATAGCCAGCATCATATTATATTATTAAATGTTTACATCATTCCATTTTACCATCATTTCATTTTACCATCAACACCCAGAAAACTCCCAGAGGGCTCTTCTGCTCTCCATACACCATATTTGTGCCTTATCCATCATTTTCTTTCCCCTTTCTCCTTCTCCTCCCTACCTCCTTTCTTCCCTCTAACGCCCTCCCCTTCTCTACTTCCCCTTCTTCTCTCCTTCTCCTCTCTCCCCTTTCCACTCCTCCTTTCTCTTCTCCTCCTCTCCTCTTCCCCCTCTTTGCCCTCTCTCCTTTCTCTCTCTTCTTCCCTTACCTCTCTACTCCGCACTCTTCATCTCATTTACATGGTGTATTTCGGCCTCGGAGCCAGTTCTATTTTGTGTTGGTGATATTTTATAATTTCAGATTTAAGATTTATCGCTCAATTTTCATATCAATTATTACAATTCTTATGTCTCAGTCCCAAATCTTGCTAGTTGTTTTAATACCCTTTTAAGTAGAGCCTAATTGTATAATAACGTTCTATTTATAAAACCAAACAAAAAAGAACAAAAAACAGTATAAATAAATTTAAATAAATTTAAATATAAGAAGGCCTAATCGGGTATCCATAAATTCTGTGCCTTCCAGGAGTGGTTATTATTCATGGGTTATCTCATTTTATTAATTTTAAATCTAACAATTTATCCTGTGAGTCAATATCAGTATCCACAAGTCTTATCAAGTATTCTAGCCTCAATCTATTTTTTCTTTAATAATATCTTTAAATCCTATTTACTATTAATATCCCTTATTTAATCCCTTCATATCTCTATAGATTCCATATAATTATCTAAAATTTTATGTAACTATTAATTGATTGATCATTTACCAAGAGTGATAGTATTCTATAACCATCTTAATCGCCTAATTCCCCATCTATAGATAAGCAAATATATATCATTCACTAACACATAATCTTTCTATAACCATCTAAATAGCATAGTTCCCCATCGATAAATAAACAAATATATATCATTAACCAAAACATTTACCAAGAGTATTCTATAACCATCTTAGTAGCATAATTCCCCATCTATAGATAAGCAAATATATATCATTCACTAACACATAATCTTTCTTTAACCATCTAAATAGCATAATTCCCCATCGATAGATAAACAAATATATATTATTAACAAAACCTTTACCAAGAGTATTCTATAACCATCTTAATAGCATAACTCCCCATCTTAGATAAGCAGATATATATCATTCATTAACACATCATTTTTCTATAACCATCTAAATAGCCCAATTCCCCATCTATAGATAAACTAATATATATCATTATCAAAAACCTAATCTTATTATAAGCATCTATAGTTATTACTAACAATCAATTAATTAATAATCCTTGATGGTAATTTAAACCCAGCCTAGTTATTGCTCGTCAAGGGATAAAAGTTCCTCTTTTCAGCCGTTGTCTCTCCAAGGATGAATTAAATTTGCCTCTTTTAAAGTCCACATTCTCCATCGACTTTTTTTCCTCTTCTCATGTTCTTTATAAACTTCCATTGGCACATTGTGATCCTGTATAGCTGTACAATCATAGTGCTGACCAATTCTTTTCCTCAAATTTGATTTATTTTCAAATATCAAGTGTAACTCTGGTGTGATTTCCTCTATCTTTTGTTCTCCTTTTCCTTCCTTTTGCCAGACAGGTTGAAATTCAAATTTCTGATGAGGTCTTGATCTTATCTCCTCTCCTGGATCTTCTCCCTTGTCTTCAGTTAAATCCAGTCCACAAACAGCCTCATTTCCATTTTCTTCTTTAATTTCTCTAATCTGTTCAATTTCTTCACTTGGTGTAATGTCGAGTATTGCACGGAATTCTCTCAATTCCCTCAAGATTTCAGCCAAAAGCTCCTGGTTTTCTGCAGTGTATATATCTATGTGCGTAGACATTTTGGCGAATCCGCAAACTAGGAAAAAGTAGCTCCAATTACCTTGTTAACACTTAGTTTATCTCTGTTAGTTTGTTTCTAGACAATATTTCCAGTAAATCTGTTCATATATGTCCGCCCACTGTTTTTCCAAGAGCGATACGATGTAGGAAATAGTTTAAATAGTTTCAAAGTGTTACAGTCCTTTTTGTTGGAAGGAAAACAGAGACAAAAAAAGGATAAGATATAGTCCTTATTTAAGTTTAAAGATGCGCAATAGAGTGTCCAAATAATTATAGGATTGTGGAAGTGCTCCAAGTTTCAAAGTTTTGAGTGAAAGTTTTGAGGGCCTGTTATTCTTGAAGATTCAGTCAATGGAAAAGAGAAAGCTATTCATCTATTGCAAATCCCTGCCTGGATCTTTCTTTTGTTTGTTTGAGAAAGGTACAAAAATAAAGTGAAAAGAATGGAAGACAACCAAAAGCAAAAGAGATGTCTTTCCAGGTATCTGTTTTTCTCAGTGTTACCTTGTGCTTTATAAGTAGACTAGCTGTACCCGGCCACGCGTTGCTGTGGCCCAGTCTGGTTAAATGGCCAACCAACCTGTGTACACACAACCACCGTATAACCCCCAAACTACCTACCTACTGCATTTGTTCCTCTCTCCCTCCACCTATCTACCTACCTACCTATCGTATTTCTCCCCCTCTCTCTATTCCTCTACCTACTTACCTACCTACTTACTGTATTTCTCCCTCTCTCTATCCCTCTACCTACCTACCTTCCCCTTCCCTCCCCAGACCCCCCCCCAGTCAACCTCATCCAGGCCCCCCTCCCTCCCTCCAAGTGACCATCAGGTCCTCCCTCACCTCCCCAATCCCCCCCTTCCCAAAAGAAAGGAAGGGCCGGTCGTGGTGGAAAAACTTTCGGCTGTGATTCTCCTGGCTTCCAGCCTCCCCCAGTGGCAAGTCAGGCTCCATCGGTGCCGGCAAACGCGGAGAGTGACGGGGGACCGAGAGTGGAAGTCCCGCCCCCGAATCCTGGAAGTGCCCGAGTGATTTGTCTCTTGGGCTGCAAGGACGCCTTCCTCCTCCTCCTCCTCCCCCTCAATTCAGGTAGACTGCCTCTCCACCTGGAGGCTCCGATTGGGGGGTGGGTGGGGAGCCCTGCCCTGCCCTGAAACTCTGCCCCCTTATCCCAGTAATCTTCGGACAGGGGTATGAGCGTGTGTGCATGTGTCCACGTGCACGTATATAACTCATGCCACCAGGGCCACAGGGCCTTGTGGAAAGGGTAGTTCATTGAGGAAGCGACCGTTGGAAATGTGATGTTGGGGGAAGGGTGACAGCACGCGCTGCTGCACATTTGGATGATGCAGCATAAGAAGCAGCCGGGTGGGAGGAGTCAAAGGGAGATAAAAAAACTCAGAAGTGCCACACATTTACATTTGTGTAGCGTGCACCTGGCACAGGTGTGCCATCTACAAATCATTGGTGCTGCACTTGTAAGGAACATTGTGTGAAAATTTGGTGGCGATCGATGCAGTACTTTCTGAGATTAGCGGTTTTGAACAAACTCATAGTTACATTTTTATTTATATATATTTTACTATGAGGTAAGAATCAAACTAGTTGTTATTTTTAATACATAGAATAGAATCATTTCTGATTTTTAAAAAAACAACACAACAATTCTGCAAACCAACCTTTAACCTCAGCCATGCATCATGCTCCTTTACAATTATTTTTCATTCTATTCCAAAGTGACTGGCAGAACACTTTACAAACAGGTTATTGCTATTAGTGGCTTTTAATCAGGCCTCCATGAACCGCTTAATACAACCTGCAATTATGTATGCTATTTTCAGTTGCTATGATTCTAAAGTTATGGTGCTATTTGTTTTACTGTAGGTTGTAATTTTTAATCCTTCTCTAATATGGGTTTATCTTTGATTTTGATGGGAGTCCTTTTTAGCACCTTCACATCCTTGAAGGTGATGCAAAGAAATAAATCAGTGAGCAGAGCTGGGATCACACTTTTGCTTGGAAATCCTACAGTAGTGTTTCTCAAGCTTCGGCAACTTTAAGATGTGTGGACCTGGCTGACTGGGGAACGTGGGAAATTGAAGCATTCATCTAGCTGTGGTTGAGAAACACTGTCCTATGTGAGCAGCTAATTGACAAAGGAATGCTCAATTTTAATATAGAGTAATATGTTAATAGGTTAAAGTCAATCCATTATTCAAATGAGGGAGAGAAGTTTTAAGAAAATCTAGATTGTGTGTGTGTATGTGTGTGTGTATTGATCCATCCATCCATCCATCCATCCATCCATCCATCCATCCATCCATCCATCCATCCATCCTGCCTTTTCCTTTTAGGGTAACAATCTCCATGGCTCGGGACCTAGTTATTTGTGAGACCGTCTCCTGCCCCATACATCCCTTCGACTGATCCGCTCCCACAGGGAGGGCCTTCTCAGGGTGCCGTCGGCCGGACAATGCCGACTGGCGACACCCAGGGGAAGGGCCTTCTCTGTGGCGGACCCCGCCCTTTGGAACGACCTACCCCCAGAATTTCGCACCATCTCAGACTTCTGCCTCTTCCGCCAGTGTCTAAAGACACATTTCTTTCATCAAGCTGGCCTAGTGTAACCTCTGCTGTGACTATTTTAGATAGGTTCTATTTTAGGGGATTTTAATTTGGTTTTAACGCAGGATGGGTATTTAATAAGTTTTTAAATTTTATATTTATTTTTGTATGTATTTTAAATACATGTATGTGCACCGCCCTGGGGCCTCTTTGGAGAAGGGTGGGATATAAATCTAATAAAATAAATAAATAAATAAACAAGTATTATACAAAGCACAGAAAATAAGTATGAGGGAGCAAACTAAAGAAACTAAAGAGAGAGAAAAAGGAAATATTGCTGAAGCTAGTTATACCCACACCATTCACTATATGCCTTTCAATTTTTACCCTCCTTGCAAATCATCCATCAGGTTCATGCACAGCTTCATATAAACTGCCTTTTTCTTCTGAGATGAGTTACTCACCTTTTTTTAAGAAGCTCATCAACTCCATCCAACTATGACTTTTTCAGTTTTCCCCTTTCTCTTGACACATTCACTCGATCTTTGTATATTTGCTTTGAGATTTGATTCTCTTTCATTTCCTCTTTGAGATCAAATCAACATATTTCTTTCATAGAGGTCATTCATTTTGCATTCAACTCGTATTCATTCTTGTCTCTATCTCTTGTTTTACTATGCATGTTTTTAAGAACTCCACTCCCAATATATTCAACTTATTTTTCTATGATGTACTGAATTCTTAGTTCCAAATAACAAAGTGGGCATATGCGTGTTTTTATCCACACCTATTTTTCTTCTTTTCACAAGAATTAATTCCTGGAAATAAGCCTCATACTACCCCTTCAATTGGCATTTGCACGTCGCAAGATGTTTCCCCATCTTTAATAAACGTTCTACCAAATGTTATACAAATCCAGCTACTTGCTCTCTGTTTTGTTTTTTTTACCATTTATGTATAACTTGCAATCATTCACTCCATTGTAGTTGTCAGATGCATCTAGCTTTTTAATACATTAATTTTCAAATCTATGCTCATTGTAATATTCTACATAAAAATTGCTGCAAATCATGTGAATTTTCAGCCCGCAATATGGATGCAAGTTCTGTGTATAAAGTACACATTTGTTCCTGTTTCTCAACCAACATCCTTTCAAGTATTCCTCATCCATTTATCCCCAAATATATTCAGCAACCAGTGGAACATCATAATCCTTACATTCTTTATCAATGTTGTATCATTTACTTCGCATTCAGCTTATTCTCCCATTTGCTTATTTCCATCAGGAAGTAAAGAACAAAGAACATACAACAGCGGCTAGTTGTTGTGCTGATAGAATCCTGCACACTGGGAAAAGTGACCATGTCAATGAGAGGTACCGTTTATGAGCCTACCTTTATTCTTCGGTCTGAGAGGTCCTTGGTGCTCTTTGAGCTTGCTTGTTTTCTTGCAGACATGTCATTACTCTAACTAGAGCACTGATGATGTTACCTAGCTAGGGTAATGAAATGTCTGCAAGAAAACAGGCAAGATCAGAGAGCACCAAGGATTCCTCATTTCAACCCTGAGCTACAAATATTCTCCTTTATTGATTCTTCAATCTGAATGGTATTTGGCACTCCCTGTTTTTTCAAGGTCATGGCATTTTGCAGAACAGCTTTTTCTAAAGAATCATAGTTCCCCCACCCCAAAAGAATTCTGAGGATATGCACTTAATACAAGTTGAGTTGAGTCAAGCAAGCATAGAAATGGGCAAATCCAATCTCCAAAGGTCATTGGACCATGTCTCCCTTCTCCTATTATTCATCCTAGTCAACTCACTGGGACATTTTCTCTACTCTCCTCAGATTCAATACAAATTGCCCTACTCAGTCAGAAGAAGAATGATACAGAGCCCCATGTCAGTAATAAGCAGCTATCAAAGGCCATTAAGTAACAGCTGTAGCAATTAAGCTATGCAAAAGTCTCAAGATAAATGGTCATTTATATGGCCAAAGGACATTCTTACAAGCAAACATTCAGTAGATGACTGGAGTAGGTAATGTCCGTTTTACTTTATATAATCTCCCCTTTAAAAAAAAATCATTAAATAACCTCAATGTCACCCAAATGGATGGGCTGACATTTTGGACACATTTGTAAATGTTGTGAATTGAAGGAGGGTCCAGACCCGGTTGATCCAACGGCTTTTATTTAGTGGAAAACCAACAAGAACTACAACAGTAAGTTAACCAGAACAAAAAGCGCGCACCTTCTCTCTGACAGCTCCTTTTATATGGAGCTGTCAGAGAGCCGGCCAATCCGCGCGTCTCCCGCTTCAGCCACAGCCAGTCGCGTCTTGGCCAATCAGACGCGACTGGCTGTTGCCGGGGAATTCAAACGGGTGTCAGTACATAACACTCCTTTCCCCCCAGCGAGTACGCATGCGGGCCCATTAGCATACGTACTCGCTGAGGTAGGCGGGGCTGCGTCGACTCCGCCCAGAGCGCCTCAGATCGACTTCGGAAGGCGGAGGAAGAGGACGTGTCCGATCGGGCTCCTCCCTGCCGGGGGTGTAGTCCCGGACAACGTCAGAGCGGCCTAGCGAATAGCCGGAAGCCTCCGAAAAAGGTAGGACGGGGCGAGGGGGCGTGGCGATCGGTTTGAGGACAGAGTCAAGCCCCCGGCGCTGTGGGGAAGAGTAGGCCGGGCCTGGTGGGCCTTGTGATTTTGGGCGAGCAGGGGGCCGAGTTGTCTGATGATGGTAGGAGGCGTTCCAGGGCCCCCCCAGGCAGGGCTGTTCCATCGACGGCAGCCCCGGGGATGGCCTTGCTGGGGAGTTGGAGCCCGCTACGGGCTGGGGCTCGGCCGGCTGGTTCAGGTCGAGTAGCGGAATGTCCGTCGCCGGGTCTGCGGATGTCGGCCGGGGGTTCGGGTCGTCCGGCGCTGGGTGGCGACGCCTTAGTTGGTCCACATGGCGCCGCCACTCGGATCCGTCGGGCCTCCGAACCCTATAAGAGCACGGCCCGGTTAGTGCGTCAACGGTGGCAGGGACCCATCGGGGGTCTCCTGCAAAGTTTCGGGCGTACACTTCCTCGCCCGAGGTGAAGAGGCGGGGAGGGGGGACCCCCAGGTTGCACGGCTGCACCTCGTTGTAGAGGGGGTGCAGTCGGTCCAACTCGGTTCTCAGGCGGCGGCCCATCAGCAGCTCCGCGGGGCTTTTCCCTGACGCCGGGCAAGGCGTAGAATGCTGACCTAGCAGGTAAGCATCTACCCTTGCCTGCCAGTCCCCCCCGGCCATCCTGCCGAGGGCCTCCTTGGCCGAGCGAACGGCCCGTTCCGCCCGACCATTGGCGGCAGGGTGGTAGGGGGCGGTAGGCGCGTGGCGGATCCCCAGGGAGGCCAGGAATTCCTGGAAAGTGGAGGAGTGGAATTGCGGGCCGTTGTCGGAGACCAGGGTGTCCGGCAACCCGTGCGTGGAAAATAGGCGCCGGAGCGCACGCACGGTACTCTCGGCTGTGGTGGAGGCCATGAGAACGACCTCCGCCCAGCGGGAGTAAGCGTCCACCACCACCAGGAACGTCCGGCCGTGGAAAGGGCCGGCGAAGTCGATGTGGATGCGAGCCCACGGAGACTTGGGAGCATCCCAGGTGCGGGAAGGTGCCGCCGGAGGGGCAGGGCGGGTGGATTGGCATGCCTGGCAAGCGCCAACGAAGGCGGCCACCTCCTCGTCCATGCGTGGCCACCAGACGTAGCTCCGGGCAAGGGCCTTCATGCGAGCTATGCCTGGGTGGTTGGCATGGAGGGCCTCGAGTACCTGACGGCGCAGGGGTTGCGGAAGGATGACACGGTCCCCCCATAGCAAGCACCCACTGTGGAGCGATAGCTCCAGCTGGCGGGCCTTGAAAGGCCTGAACTCGGCGGCCACGGCGGCCGACGGCCACCCCCGCAGGACCCAAGTTGAGACCCGGGAAAGGACGGGGTCTGATCTGGTCCGGGCCGCCACGTCCGAAGACGTGAGGGGAAGCCCGGCGTAGGCCACAGATAGGACGGAGAGGGCCGGCACCGGCTCCTGGTCCGCCTGAGGAAGGGGGCAGCGGCTGAGGGCGTCAGCGTGCCCCAGGTGTTTGCCCGGACGGTAAAGCAGCGCGTACTCGTACGCGGCCAGGAACTCCGTCCACCGTGTCATCCTGGGTGAGAGAATGGGGGGGGTGGGCCGGTCACCGGCCAGAAGCCCAAGGAGTGGCTTGTGGTCAGTGAACACGGTGAACGAGCGGCCGTACAGGTACTCGTGAAATCTTTTAATCCCGGAGACCACAGCCAGAGCCTCCTTATCGATCTGGCTGTAGTTCCGCTCCGCTGGAGTCAGCGTCCGGGAGTAAAAGGCGATGGGGGCCTCCGAGCCATCGGGCAGGACATGGCTCAGGACAGCCCCCAGTCCGAAGGGGGAGGCGTCCGCCGCCAGCGTCAGGGGCTGGCTTGCAGAATATTGCACTAGCACAGCCCTTGACGTCAGCAGCTCTTTGACAGCCGCGAACGCATGCGCCTCGCGGCTGCCCCAGAGCCAAACCGCCGAGCGATCGAGCAATCGATGCAGCGGCTCGGCTAGTGACGCCTTGTGAGGAATGAAGGGGGCGTAGAAATTGACCAAGCCGAGGAATGCCTGCAGCTCCGTCTTGGAGCTCGGCACAGGGGCCTTGCGGATGGCCTCGACCTTGGCAGGAGCGGGGTGGATACCCTGGGCATCCACAACGAAACCCAGGAACTCCACCCTCGGCACAGCAAACTTGCATTTGCTGAGCTTCAATTTAAGGCCCGCGCCCCTAAAAATGTGGAGGACCTTCCGGAGTACCTCGGCGAGGTCTGATAGGCTGGCAGCAGCTATCAAGACGTCGTTGAAGTACGGTACGACGCCCGGGAGCCCGTGGAGCAGCCGCTCCATGAGGCTGTGGAAGATCCCCGGGGCAACGGAGACGCCGAATTGGAGGCGGCGACAGCGAAAAGCTCCTCGGTGAGTGACGATGGTCTGGGCATCCGCCGCATCGTCATCCACCGGTAGTTGCTGGTAGGCCTGAGCCATATCCAGCTTCGCGAAGATGCACCCCTGCCCCAAGGAGTGGAGCAGGTGTTGCACCACGGGAACTGGATATGGGTTCGCCTGAAGCCCGCGGTTGATCGTCGACTTATAGTCGGCGCAGATGCGTATGGACCCGTCGGGCTTGATGGGGACCACAATAGGGGTCTCCCATTTCGCCTGGTCAACGGGTTCCAATACGCCCTGCGCCACGAGACGATCAAGCTCCGCGTCAACTCGTGGCTTCAAGGCGAACGGCAGCCTGCGGGCCTTGAGCCGAATTGGGGCAACCTGGGGGTCGAGGTTGAGGGAGACAGGGGTACCCCGGTAGGAACCCAGCGAGCCGTCAAAAATATCTTTGAACTCGGCGAGGAAGGCCTCAACGGCTGAGGAGGCGGGCACCCAGTGGACCCGCTGGATGGAGAGGCCCAGGGCGTCGAACCAATCGAGGCCTATGAGCGCGGGAAGGGGTCGCTCGACGACCAGGATGGGTAGGGCCCCGGAGAACCGTCCGTACACGACGCGGACGCGGCGTAGCCCCATGACAGCGATGGGGTTGCCCTGGTAGTCACGGAGCAGGGCGTCAGGGCGAGAAAGGTCCCCGGGTGACAGGTTGGGGCACAAGGCCCTCAGTTGTCCCCACGAAATGAGGAACCGGGACGACCCCGAGTCAACCTCCATAGATAGGGGGCGCCCCTCAAGGGTCAAGGAGGTGGAAATTCGCCTACGGTCATCGGCAGCGATGGGAAAGGTGTCCCCGACGTCCGTCGTGGCATAGCAGGCAGCCTCCGGAGTCGGGCGTCGCTGTGGGGGTCGTCGTCCGTAGGGTGGAACGGCCTGCGGGGTCGGCGGCACGGGGTGCTGGGGGCCCTGGTCCACCCGGCGGGAGAGGACGGCACGGCACGCGCGGGCGATGTGGCCCCGTCTGTCGCACCGGCGGCAGATGGTGTCTTTATAGGGGCACTCGCTCCTGGCATGCGCGCCGCCGCACCCAGCACAGGCAGCAGCCCCTTTGCGTGAGGAGCCGGGCCTGAATGAGCCGCGGCCGGAGGCCTGTAGGCGGGCGACGCTTTCAAAAGGTGAGCCGTCTTCCAGGGGGTCGAGCGGGGCGAGTTCGTTTACGAGGCAGGCCCTCGGAGAGGGAATAGGCTGGGCAGGCTGGCCCAGGTAGAGGTCGGACGTGGCGTCCGCCAGTTCCGCGGCCCTGGCGTCCTCAATGGCCTGCTCCAGAGTAATGTCCGAGCGGGCCAGGAGCCGGCGGCGGAGCTTGATGTCCCGAAGCCCCGCAACGAATTGCTCAAGGAGAGATTCATCCAGGAACGGGGCCGGGAATTCGCAGAGGAGAGCGGCCGCGCGCAGGGCTTGCAAAAAGTCAACCACCGACTGCGTTGGCAGTTGGCGGCATTGCCGGTAAGCACAGCGGCGCGAAATTTTGGATGGCGCCGGGGCAAAATGGGCCTTGAGGCGGGCCTGCAGGACACCCCACTCGAGGTCTTGAACCGTGGCGGGGGCGGCTATGTTGCGCGCGACGGCAAAAACAGTCCGGCCGCCGCAGCCGAGGAAGAGGCCCAGACGCCTCTCAGGGGTGAGTTCTCCGGCCACATCGGTGAGGAGAAAGCAGTCGAAGCGCGCCAAGAAAGCCTCCCAGGATTCCGCCGACGGGTCGTAGGTCGCGAAGGGAGGGAGAGTGGCCATGTCTGTGAGGCAAAACTAGGCCGATTTTGCTGGTGGAGTCACAAGTCTCTTCGATCCGCAGGGTGAAGAGATACGGTAGGAGGATCGATGCCGGGCCCCAGTCTTCGTCGCCAGTGTTGTGAATTGAAGGAGGGTCCAGACCCGGTTGATCCAACGGCTTTTATTTAGTGGAAAACCAACAAGAACTACAACAGTAAGTTAACCAGAACAAAAAGCGCGCGCCTTCTCTCTGACAGCTCCTTTTATATGGAGCTGTCAGAGAGCCGGCCAATCCGCGCGTCTCCCGCTTCAGCCACAGCCAGTCGCGTCTTGGCCAATCAGACGCGACTGGCTGTTGCCGGGGAATTCAAACGGGTGTCAGTACATAACAGTAAATTTTTAAACTGATGATAGGTTCAAGGCATTGATTTCAAGGCTATTTAATCCCGTGTTCCATGGGGAAAATCAACCTGATTTGAGGAGAAAAGTGTGGAATGTAATAGTTGTTTAAACAGGGAACCTATTTCCTGTTGTAACTCCTTAATGCATACCACTCTTCAATAAAAAAGAACCAAATGTTTTGAATGTATCTCTTCTACATTCTTGGGAATTTCTGGGTATTTATGACTCTTGAATATTGCTAGAGATGTTCTATTACAAATATACAAGCATCTAGGCCAGGGGTGCCAAATGCACATTATCATGGTGGTGTCATGTGAAGTATTGGGACATTTTCCCCTTTCATAAACTGGCCATGGTAGGAGTAAGGCTGTTGCAAAATAAGATGGAAACACGGGGTAGCAAGAAAGCGATCCAAACTATCATACAGTATATATTTAAGAATGTGTATAGAGATTAATGATGAATAGATAAATGTTAAATAGCATTTATAAGAATGTATATCAATGAATGATTTTGAAATGGGAAAAATAAAAAAAACCTATTATTAAGCATAAACTGGCCATGGGTGCAGCCAGCACATGATGCATTGGGCCCATAAACCGGGAGTTTGATAGCCCTAATCTAGACTATCAGCTTAAAATGTTGCTAGGTAGGTAGGTGGTAGGTAGGTAGGTAGGAAATAGATAGTGATAGATAGATAGATAGATAGATAGATAGATAGATAGATAGATAGATAGATAGATAGATAGATAGATGAGAGAAAGCACTAAATAGAGATACACATATACGTATACCACATTTTTCAGACTATAAGACACACTTGATAACCCCGCCCCCCCCCCCCCCAAAGTGGGTGGACATGTCTGTGCATCTTATAGAGCGAATGTTGCTGAAGCCCGGCCCACCCACCAGCCATCATTCTTCGGCCTCTGCCACCTTGAAGCAAACAGCAAACAGCCTGGTCGGCTTCTGATGATCATCAATACTGATGATCAGTTGTCCCAGACTGCGGGGATTGCCACCAGCACCACCTCTTCGTGCCCTGTTTTCAGTCTCTGCGTGTCCCACTTTTGGCCCATTCCAGGTGGCAGGGACTGTCGCCACCAAGAATCGCTGCTGATTGCCACCACCATTTGTCGGCAATAGGTGGCAGCGACAATCCCTGCCACCTGGAACTGGCCAAAAATGGGACGTGCGGAGACTGAAAATGGGCCACACAGAGGCAATGGTGATGGCGGCTGTTAAGTGGGTTCGAAGGAGGAGTCCAGGCCGGTAAGATTTAACAGGCTTCTTTATTATTTAACAGCAAACAGGCAACGTTTCAGCGAGAAGAAACAAAAAGTGCGCGCCTTCTGTCTGACAGCTCTTTTATAGTCGAGCTGTCAGACAGAGAACCAATCGGCGCATTTCCCGCTCCCGGCCGCAGCCAGCCGCATCCTGGCCAATCAGACGTGACTGGCTGTTGCTGGGGAATTTAAACTAATGTCAGAATATAACAGCGGCGGTGATGGGTGGGGATAGTGGTGATGGGTGGTGATGATCCCTGCATCCTGGAACCACTGATCATCAGTATTCCAGGAGGACACGCCAACCGCCAAGCAGCAGGTCCTGCTAAATCAGACTGTGCTGAAGCTGACCAGGGTGTTTGCTGTTTGCTGCAAGGGGGCAAATTGCTGGGAAGCAGAGGTAGATTGTTTTCCTCCCCAAAAGCTATATGCGTCTTATAGTCCGGAGCATCTTATAGTTTAAAAATACATGAGAAGTGGCCTTTGATAACCATGTTCTTCATAAATGTCTCTTTTAAAGTTCTCTATTAGTGGCAATCACTATGACTCACAACAATAATTCCATTATTTATCTAATTGCTCAGTTTCTTTCTGATTGAAGCCACTACCATTCAGCACTGTGTTTTTTGACTGAGAATAGCATCTGGTTTTTTTAAACTGAAAATGTTATGGAATGGGTGACCTTCAGTCTGCAGACAGCTCTTTACCCATAAACAACAAGCCAGCCATATTTAGCTCTTCTAGATAACACTAGGTAATATGCTGGTTGAAATAAAATCCAAATTATTTACATCTGATTAGGCCACATTTCCTAGAACTGTCCACCACTGTGCTTAAAGATTTGTCTCAAAGCACATCCAGTGCACATAGATTTAATGGTTGGATTCATGCATTTGTCTATTTAAGTTTTCTTTTATTAGTTTTAAGGGCTCCCTGAGTCCAAATAAACTTTTAAAGGCCTCCTGGTTGTGAAGTAACTCTGGGCAGCTTACATTTTAAAAGGAAAAAAAAAACAATTAAAAGAGCATAAGACCCACCACAACATCTTAAAGCTATGGTTACACGCCACTGAGGCTTGAAGCATACATGACAATAAAAAAGAACAGCAGAGCTTTCCTACTCTCCTGGCCCAAATGTTCATGGGGAAAAAAGGCTTGTTTTAGGTTTTTGTGAAAGGTTAATAGGCTTAGGATCATCTGGATATCTGGGAGATTCTGTTCATAAGGCTAACGCTGCCAAAGAGAAAGCACATAGTCTTCAGTATAGAAACCATGATATCTAACCTGGCATAGGTTAAGGTAAAGGTTTCACTCACACATATGTGCTAGTTGTCCCCGACTCTAGGGAGCAATGTTCATCTCCGTTTCAAAGCAGAAGAGCCAGCACTGTCTGAAGACGTCTCTATGGTTATGTGGCCGGCATGATTAAATGCTGAAGCACGGAACTTGTTACCTTCCCAACAAAGATGGTCCTTATTTTTCTACTTGCATTTCTACATGCTTTGGAACTTTTAGGTTGGCAGAAGCTGGGACAAGTAACGGCAGCTCACTCCATTATGCGGCACTAGGAATTCAAACCACTGAACTGCCAACCTTTCTGATCGGCAAGCTCAGCATCATAGCCACTGAGCCACCTTGCATATGTTATCACAAAATAGTTTATTCTACATAAACAATAGTGTTCATGCTTCCTGCCCTTCATAGCTAAGTTTCACACAAATGAATCCATTAGGTGAATATTTGACTAGGTTACATTAAGGTGTGAACTCAGCCCTTATGGTTTATGATACATTATGGTCATACAAACCAGCTTATGCCTTTCTACTAAGACTATAGCTTAGCATGATATATGAACTCAGCAAAACAATGTATATCACCCAGATCCTGACTTAAAGACAACCGGTTGGTTTGTGACTGTTTTAGAGACCCTTGTTTTATGATGTGTCTAGCAACCCACCAAGACTGTAATAATATCTAGGCACCTGCTTTCCTATTGCTTGTACTTAGAAGCTTGGATTGGATTTGCATCAGTGACTCTGACACAAAAGACTTCATACTTCATTACCAATGTCTTTGGTTGCCCCGTCCAGCAAAAGAGGCTATTATCTAAATGCATCATTTTATTTTCTTATACCTGTCCAGCTGAAGGCACATATAACTATAACAAACTGCATCAAGCAGCACCAGGAGATAGTAATATATGGCAATTTAGTGGTAATGGACCTCTGAGTTTTCCAGTGCAGAGAGATGACATGTTTCTGAATGATAAGAAATAAGGAGTAGGACAAATATTGGTGTTGTTCCAGGCAGCATTCACCAGCTATAAATACATTTTCCAGGATCATATTTATTGTTGATATAGGTATCATTTGAAAATCTCTGTGCTTTATATTAAGCAAAATTCATACAAAGAAAAGCTCTGGACTCTAAAAAAATAGATATAGGATATTCCTATATCTAGTAATTTTGTTTCCTAAATCTCAGATTTGGAGAAGATAATCAAATACTGTGGTGTGTCTGTATCTAAAAAGCTCAGAGTCATATATGTCATGATTTTTTGTATTACTCTATGGAAGAAAAGTTGGAATTTGAAGAAGCTGGATAAAGAGAGTCCTGACATTACTAAAATATGGTGTTGCTGAAGGCTCCTGAAAATACCATGGATGGCAAGAAAACAAACCAATGTATCATCAAATCAATCAAAAGTTATTACGTGAGGGACAAATAAGCAGGTTCAAAATATTCCACTTTGGACACATTATGGTGAAGACCTAGAGAAGATCTAGAGAAGTTTCTGATGGAAGGAAAGATGGAAGGAAAGAGAAGTACAGCAGTACGATGTATGGGCTCAACTGCAGTGGCAATAGATGTACCATTGGAAGAAAAAAAATAGGAAATATATATATATTTAGGAAATATTAGGATGTGTGTGTGTGTGTGTGTGTGTGTTAGGGAAGAAAAAAATACAAACATTGATTAGCGTGCCTGATGCAAGAAAGACAACAGGGCCAATCACAGGTGAGAGGAGAGTGAATGGACCTATCATGCACGCAATGGCTAAATTGATTAACATTGTATAAAGGTAAGCATCCTTTTATGGCTTTTACACTCTGACGATGTTAGCAGTTGCTAACGAAAGCTCAGTGAGCAATATATTTTTAAATATATTTTATATTTTAAAGTTCCGGAGATCCTCATGTCTGTTTCTTTTATAACTACACCTGGAACTCACATTTTTAGGACAATTCGCTATATATGTGTGTGTGTGTGTGTGTGTGTGTGTGTGTTACATTTTTGAGCTGATCAATAAAACAGCAATCAATAAAAACGTAACACAGATATAAAAAAATTACACAACGGAATTCATGGCTTTCTGTCTAGATGGTCTCTGCTGATGAGCTGAAAGGCAGAAAAGGAAAAGCAGTATGCTTCCTCCTTTAATTGGGGCCCTAACAGGGTGTTGTGGAAACCATATATATGTATGGTTAAGGTAAAGGTAAAGGTTTCCCATGTGCTGTTCTTAACTCTAGGGAACAAAGCTCATCATTCCTTAGCTGAGGGAGCCAGCATTGTCCAAAGACATTTCTGTAATCATGTGGCCACATTACCATATGTTGAGGCACATGGAACACTGTTACCTTCCCACCGAAGTGGTACCTATTTATCTATTTGCATTTGCATGCTTTTGAACTGCTAGATGGACAGGAGCTGAGGCAAGAACAAGAACTCATCATGCATTCCTTGGGTCTCAAACCCAGGCTGTCAGGTTTCCAGCTGACAAGCTCAATGTCTTTAACCACTGAGCCATCGTGCCCCCATCTATGTGATTACTAACTGTCAAACTCAATTGGATGGCACATAATAGATTTTAGAAAAAAATCAAAAGTACTTAGTGGCTTGAAGACAGCATTGGGCAATATAAGATGGTTCATCTTCATCTTTCATATCAATTAAAATAAACTTGAGTCCACTATTCTATAAAGATGGGGTGTCATCTCTCTGGCGGGAACAAAGAGCATAGCACCCATTCCTTTGCCATTTATTTTTCATAGCTCAAATTGGAATAATTGGAGAGGAATCAATACTGTTCTTGAAATGATACCATTCAAAGTAAAATTCCTCCCAAAGCAAACTACTTGATTGCTTTTTTTTGTCAAAAGTAACATCACATCTGAAAATGTATATATTCCATATATATTCCAACACCAAATCAGCTATGGGAGATTCTAAACAGCATTGCAGAAGAACTAGTTTGTTCCCTGGCAATTTCTTGCCAGGTTTTCTTAACTTCTAGAATAATAATTAAGGATCACATGGAATTCTCTAATTCATCTAAAAATAATATATCCAGTTTGACCTGCCAAACTATTATGTCACTTAGAAAGAGTTGTGCTCTTTTCCTATAATAATCAGGTTGCCCAAAAAGTCTTGTTTATCATCTTAAAAATTGTTTTCCAAAGATAACATAAAGAATTGACTGCTATTATAAAGCAGAGAGGAATTGAAATGTATGTGTTTGTGTCTCTCTCTACCCATCATCCCTACCCTTCTGTCTGAAGTTTCATTCTCATTTCCTCAGAAGTGTGGCTGAATGTACATCTACAGTATAACAATATATAAATAGATATGGCAACATTTATATCCTGCCAAACTCCAGAGATCCCAGGCAGCTAAAACCCAAATAAAGTTAGATATTTTTAAAGCTTTTGATTCTGTACAATGGGATACTATAAAAGTAATTATCGAGGCATTAGGCTTTGGTAATAAATTTATACATGTTATTTCAAAATTATATCAAAAAAGCAGTGCAAAGGTAAAGGTGAACGGAACAATGACGGAAGAGATTAAATTGGAAGCAGGTACGAGACAAGGGTGTCCCTTGTCTCCAACATTATTTTTGTTAGTTATGGAGGTTTTGATTAAATTGATAGAAGTAGATGAAGAGTTGGAAGGTTACAAGGGATATAAGATAAATTTATATGCGGATGACACTTTGATTATTTTGAAGGATATAGAGGAAGATTTAAAGAGGATAAATAAACATTTGATAGAATTTGAAGAAATGACAGGTTTAAAGGTTAATTGGTCAAAATCTGAATTATTAATAAATAAAGATGGTAAGGAGTGGGAGAGTATGCAAGAACAATTTGGGATAAGAGTTAAGAACACACTGAAATATTTGGGGATAACACTCTCATTTAAAGTTAGAGAATTAAAAAAAATTAATTATGAGGTGATGTTGAAGGAAGTAGAGAAAAAGATAGATAAATATAAAGAGATAAAGTTGTCTTGGTTTGGTAGAATTGCAATGTGTAAAATGATGTTGTTACCAAAGTTTAATTTTTTATTTGAGATGCTACCATTAAATTTGACAGAGAAAGATATAGAAGAATATCAGAAGAAATTGGATAAATTTTGTAATGGTGGGAAAAGACCAAGATTAATGAAGAAACTGTGGTATCAAAATCAAAAAGAGGGTGGATTGGGAATTCCCAACCTACTTAATTATTATCGGGCGTATAATATTAGAACTGTGATAAAAATACTTAAAGGTGGGGATGGTCATTGGAGAGATTTGGAGTTAAAAGATATTAAGAGATTTGGGTCTACATGGTTCCTAGATAGAGCAAAAACAAAAAAGGTAATTAATAGTTATTGGTTAAAGGGGTTGAGCAAAACTTGGAATAAATTTGTTAAAAAATTGATTCCGGATATAACGTTTTTGGGAAAGACAATTGAAAGTTGGCCGATTAAAACTAATTCAAGTCGGAACAAAGTAATTGAGGATGAAAATATAGGAAATATAGTAGATTGGTTAAAAGCTTCAGGAACTGAAAGTAGGAAGAAAAAAATAATTCAAAAACTGGAGTTAAATTGGTTTGAAAAAATACAGGTAGAAAAATGGAATATGAAGGTAAGGGGAATATGTAACATAGATAGAAGTAAAACTAAATTTGAAATTTTAGTATCTCAAATTATTAAGGATGAAGTTGGGTTAAAAGGACTTGTCAGTAAGATATACAAGATTATAAATTTTGATGGAAATCCACAAATGGTAATGAAAAGGAATTGGGAAGAAGATTTAAAGATTAAAATATTGGATTTGGATTGGAATGAGAATTGGAAGAGTCGGATTATGAAGACTTTATCTATAAGGATTAAAGAACATAATTTTAAGGTTGTTTGGAAATGGTATTGGACCCCTTTAAGATTATCACAGATAGATAAAAAAATGAGTGATAAATGTTGGAGATGTAATATGGAATTGGGAACTTACGAACATATGTGGTATAAATGTGTGAAAATTAAAAAGTTTTGGCAGCAATTGGAAACAACGATGTGTAAAATGATGAAAAGAATAATAATATTGAGACCGGAAACTATACTGTTATTGATAATTAATGAACTAGAGTTAACAAAATATGAGAAAGAACTGATTAGAATTATGATTATAATAGGTAGAATTGTAATAGCAAGATATTGGAAAATAGAGGTAAATATTAAAATAGAAGAATGGTATTGTGAAATGTGGAAATTAGGCTTAAACGATAAAATGACGTGTGATATTAAATTTAGAGAGGGGGTTTATAAAAATGATATTTTTTGGAAGACTTGGAAGCCATTTGTGGACTATGCACTTGGAACTTTGGATGTCTCGACGCCTGTACCGAGAGAACGTGGATTTTGGAGATTTTAAAGACAATAGACGACACTTGAAACCAACTCTTCCTTTTGTTTTGTACAGCACCGGGTGATATATTGTAAAAATTAAAAAATAAATTAAAAAAAAAACCCAAATAAAGTTCATAAAATAATAATCATAAAATAAACATCACAATGATAGTATGAAAATAAGGACATAGCAAAAACCCATGAGACGTCAGTTTGACGGATTAACTGCTCCTTCCAGTAAAAAGCATTTCAGTTAGTTGCACAAAGGGACAGAACTGAATGTTTTAAGGACCAGCATCTCACTTCTCCAATGGCACTTTGGGAAAGTTGTGCTCAATGTATTTGGTGAACAATCACAATCTGATAATGTAGACTTGAGGAGAGAAGAAGAGTGTGTCCTCCCCCCGCCCCCAGCATCTCATCCACATGTGAGATTTATTTAATGGGCATGGACAATGAACACCCCTTTGGAAGCACTGCAACTTTCATTTTCATCCTCGTCATGAACAAGCCTGGGAGCTTCATTTTTATACCAGGGAGATATGCCCCAAATTTGGAATATGATGGCAGGAATGTTGTGAGAGTGATGAGAAAATCTAGTTTCATCTGGGCTAGTTAAAAAAGTTCTTGGAAGGCGGAAAAGAGAGAGAAAAGAAAGCAAGGAAAGGGAAAATTATTGGAGGAGAGAAGGAAGAAGGACAAGAAATGGAGCGATGAAGAAGGGCAGGAGTAAAGGCATGTTCTGAATTTTATGATTAAAGATACCAAAGGTGAAAAGTTTCAGACTTAAGTGCTTTTGCTGGATCTACTAACAATCTCCATATATTCAGCTAATGGTAAGAATGGATTCAGCCACTTGAGCCATTGGGAAAAGGGGAGCAAGGAAGGTAAATTATGAAAATGGCATTGTGCTGGAATAATATATGTTTGGGCTTGAATTGTAACAATTTAATGAAACCTGTGGATCCTGCAAATGTTTATGAATGGACTCTGTATGAATAAATCGGCATGAAGCATGGCTGTCTGACCTACTGTGGCCACTCTCCAGTGGTAAGGGAGAATGCTGTAGGATCTACTGTATATACAGTATGTGTTCCTATACATGTACATGCTGAGAATGCATTATTACTTTTGGTCATAGATGCAGTGGTCAAATTTGGGATTAGCCATCATAACTCTATTCACCTTTCAGAAAAACAGAAATAGGTATTAAGTAGAAGAAGGACTTCCTATCAGAGGCAGAACATACAAGAGAGCAGAAAGGTTTTAAAAACAGCACTTCTACTCCCCCCCTACCCACAAGTCACAAGTGTTGAAACATTCTTCATTGCTGAGCTATTCCTCCATTTTATGTTAAACTAGATGAATACCCGTGCTTATCCACAAAACTATGTGACTGGGCTTGATAAATTGACACTTACAGCTTGAAAATTAATGAGTAGTTACCATTGGCCTTGCCTCTCCCCTTCTCTCCCTCAGGGTTACCCCACAGAAGCCTCTTCTCTCCTCTCCCCCTCTCTCCCTCAGGCTTGCCCCACAGAAACTTTTCCTATCTTATCCCCTTCTTTCCCTCAGGGTCCTCTCCAATTTGAACAGAGATCTTTTCATGTGGGGAGAACTTCTTAGCATTGGAGCATGTTAATAATAATATAAGAAATTCCAATAATCTGATGGTCATTTCAAAAAATCCTTTCTAAGTGAGCACCTAGAAGCCAAGAGGAACATATGTGCCACATTCCAAGTTTCTGGGCTTTATGGTTCTGTAGATTTCATGAGGCAGCATGAGTGGTGTTTGATTTTATAGAGATATAACATTACCTATGCACTGAGGGACAATCTGAGGACAGGGGTGACGAAAGGAAATGGCCTAGTGAATATCAGTATAGGTAGTCCTCTGTTTACGATCACAATTTAGCCTAGAATTTATCTTGCCAAGTGAGAAATTTGTTAAGTGACCTTTGTCCCATTTTACAACTTTTCTTACAATGTTTCAGTGGTGGGTTTCTGCAGGCTCGCACCTACTCGCGAGAGCCGGTTGGTGAAATTTAGAGAACCGGTGAGAGGGGGTTCCACCAGCGTACCTGGAAGTAAATCTGGCCCGCCGCTGCCAGTAACCCAACAGAAAGGAAAGGAAAGGAAAGGGAAGGGAAGGAAGGAAGGAAGGAAGGAAAGGAAAGGAAGGAAGGAAGGAAAGAAAGAAAGAAAGAAAGAAAGAAAGAAAGAAAGAAAGAAAGAAAGAAAGAAAGAAAGAAAGAAAGAATTTATCATCACAATTGAGTCCAAAATTTTGGTTGCTAAGCAAGAGCGTTGTTAAATGAGTTTCACCACATTCTAAAAGGTGGCCACTCCCATCCTGTCACATGACTGCCAAGCCACGCCCACAAAATAGGCCACACCTACAGAGTAGGTTCTAAAAAATTTGAAGCCCACCACTGTTTGTTAAGTAAATCACTGCATTTTTTAAATTAGTAACATAGTTGTTAAGTGAATTTGGACTTCCCATTGACATTGTTTATAAGAATGTCACAAAAGTTTAGCACATGACCTTGGGATACTGCAATTGTCATAAATAAGAACTAGTTGTCATCCGAATGTAAATCACATGACCATGGGGATGTTGCAAGGTCATAAGTGTGATAAATGATCATGTCATTTTTTCAGTGCTGTTGTAACTTTGAATGGTCACTAAACACACTGTTGTAAATTGAGAACTACCTGTATTTTCATTTAAGGGGAATAAAACTCCCTTTCTGAAGCTGATGGTATTTTAATTGTTTGACTAGAAATCTCAAACGGTAAGGGATAAACATTAAAATACAATACCCCAAGAGAATACATTTTTGCTTTTTCAAACCAAAAGATATTTCTATTATTAATTGTTTTCCTTTATTTCCTCCTGGGTTTTAAATGCTCCCAAAATGAATCCTGCTATTGGTTGACTGAGTAAGACTACATCATATTTTATGTTGATTGAAGGACTGTACACTTTGCTGGTAATAGGGATTTGTTGCCCTTAGGCCTAGTTCCTGCAATATATTATGGATCTCAGGAATGTGGTCATTACTTTGTCTTAGCTGCAAAATTACTTTTATTGACTTGCAGTTAAAATATCCTTAAAGCGGGACTTTGCATATCTCTTCGCCATCTGGAGAAATAATACAGTAAGGAGTTAGATTTTCAGGTGAGATTCCTGAAAACAAAGAACCAAATGGAGAACCATCCTTAAATATTTTTAAAAGAATTCAGAAATCAAATGTAGGGTGTCCCAGACCAAATTCCATTTTAGAAGTGACCTTATCTGCTTCTTGATCTAAGCTCTACCCCATTTAACTCTAGTACATCAGTTCAAAAATATAATGCAGTTTTCAATCTGGAAAATGATCATCATTGTACTAAAAATAAGTTCCTGATGGACTTCCATTTCCCAACGTTGATTGATATGGTCAGTGCTAACTAGCTCAAGGAACTCTGCTCATAACATGTGAAAGCTACAGATGACAACTGCTCTCCCTTTGAAAAGGAGTCCCCACAATGCATTATTACCACCACCTTTGTCAAAGCTGAAATTGGGACTGCACAAAACATAGGCTTCCATGTTTGCACAATCTAGAGAACAATAAATTAATTATGCATCTTGAGTTTGCACAACAAAGTTATCTACAGTGTGGGGGCTAATCTTAAGGATATGGTGTCATGCAGACTCAGCTAGCCTATAAGATCATTTTATCTCTTACCTGTAGCCTAATTCTATGTGGATGCGAGTTTTTTTGTTTGAGGAAAAAATCTGAATTGTTTCTGAATGCAATGTCGCTTACAGAAATTCTCAGAAGGAAGAAAATAAGTGATTTGCTGTTATTACCAATAGGAGAGCAAACACATCTAAGGTCAGATGAACAATGTTAGTTTCATTTGCTGTGGACCTAACAAGGAAGAAACAGTTCTATGGTACAGATTATTGACAGATGATTTCAACATTAAGGCTGGCCCAGGGAGAGCAAAGATGGCAAGGAAGAACAACTGGTCAAAGTTATGATGGACCCCCATAGCTACCTACAACCTGATTCTGAAGTTATAGCTCCTACAGCACTCCCAAGGTCATTCAAGCTTACAACCAATCCCAGGGATGCTTCAGCAGTCCCCTGTCTCCTCATCTAGGTATCTTCCTCCATTCCCTCACCAGGTCCCTTGGCCCCCTTTCCCATCCCAGTGGACCCCATATCCTCCTTCTCACTTGCCTTTCAAAGATTTCCAGAGCTTTGATTAGGAAAGGAAGGAAGCTATGTGGGGGAATCCTAGAAGCAACTGCCATTTGAGGGGGCAACTGCATTGAATTGCCATGCTGCACAGGTCAGGAATGGAGTTAGCTTGCTCTACTTCCTGCGCACAAGCTCTGGACCGCTGAAAACTGCTGCATAGCTTTCCAGAAGTCACATTAGGGAAGCAAAGCAGGCCTCTTTGTTCATGGGCCAGATGGTGTGATACCAAAATGGCCACCATTTTCAAGGTGACCACATTGCACTGAAATGAGAACAGAGACCCTGCCTTTTGTACTTCATTCATTCATTCATTCATTCATTCATTCATTCATTCATTCATTCATTCATTCATTCATTCATGTTTTCAACATACAAGAAAACTCTAAGGTATTCTCAACAAATGCATATGCACTGTATAGGGCAGGGGTGTCCAAACTTGGGAACTTTAAGACTTGTGGACTTCAACTCCCAGAATTCCCCAGCCAGCAGGGGAATTCTGGGAGTTGAAGTCCACAAGTCTTAAAGTTCCCAAGTTTGGATACCCCTGGTATAGGGAGATTCTTAACCCATGTTTGCAAGTCTCTGCAGTATAGATTCCCTGCTGTTCTGATGTTTTATAGCAACTACTCATGCCCTGATGTGTTACACATGAGGCAGTTCCCAAATGCAAAGCATGTTATACCTCTCCGGTCTTTCTCTGCACCCCCACAGATTTTCTACAAAACTGCTGCTTTTTCAAGGAGATCCAGCAGGGTGACAAATCCATAATTCTCACTGAGACACACCACTAACATTTGATGGCAGGCCACATTTTCCAATATTTCTGAAGCTTTTATTTAGAAATGGAAGTTTGTGTCACCCTTGGTGGCAACACCTTTATTGCCTGCTCCACAACTAAAATATTCATATCTTTGAAAAGATTTTGTAGCAGTAATTATTTTATTTTGCTGTCATTGGGCAAGTAAAATTGCCACTTTCCTGAAGCTCATTCCACAACTGCTGTTTTCACTCTACAGCAGAGCTGAACTTAGTCTTACTTTAACAGTGTAACTGTGACAGAAGGGCAACACATAACACCCAATTTTAAAGAGATGAGTGTTGTGTGGTCCTGTTCAACCAGGACCTTTTGGGATTCAGGTCATTGACACCTGCCATAATATGTGGTCTATACTAACCAGCTTGCACAGCCACACTGCAGGTGAAGGCAACATTATAAAACAATTTTCAGAGATAAAGCCTCAGCAAAAATAATGTCCCCTTCCTGCACACCTTAAATATGACTATAAAGATATCCAGCAAAATACAGTCACGAGTTACCTTCTTGTCAACAAAGGGACTGATTATTTTTTTTAATGCAGGTAGGATATGGTATCTTAATCATTTGATGAGGAAGTGCCACAGATCAATGAAAATACATCTAGGACTAGAGTGCAAAAGAGTTATCTCCTGGTAAGATGGGTAGCCAATAACTTCGATAAGAAAACAAATAAACAAACAAATAAATGACACCTAACATGTGTCCCCTCTAGCACGTAGAAGCTCTGACAGCAACTCTGCTTTATGGTACCAATATCTAGTGATAACAGAGTTGGAAGGGACCTTGCAGGTCATCTAGTCCAACCCTCTGCCCAAGCAGAAGATCCTACATCTGCCTCTACCTAGGATTGAACTCACAACCTCCTCCTTGTGAAGCAAGAGCTCCACCTCTAGGTCACAGCCTAGAGGTTTGTTTGTTTGTTTACTAAAAGTGGCAAAGTTTTGCTTTAAGTCTCTTCAAAGCCACATTATTTTGCAGTTTTAAACACATACACACTGTCTCCCTCTCCCCCCCCCCTCCCAGTCTTAGGTAAATGTAGTGATATTATTGCAGTACTTATTCATTTTGGAGTAATACTTTTGCTGTTATTACTACAAATAATAGCAATATGTGATAGAATAGTAAGTCAGGGAAGGGAAAAATGTGAATTTTAATTTTAAAAAATGTTGGCTTGAAAACCAGTGACCTTCTCTGTGTTAGGCAAATGTTATAATATTATGCTATCAGAATACTAGTGGTAATAAGAGGTGCAGCAGGGATGAGAGAACTAAAGAAAAGAATGTTTATTTTAAAGCTAGTTGCTGTGACGGCATATATGTGCATTTAGATAATTTGATTTTATAAACACCATTATGTTTTTTTTTGAAGGAGATACTGTATCTATCCAGTAAACTCTACCTACAAAAAGGGAACATTTTCTTGGAAAAGAAAGTTGAAAAGGTACAGAAGTAGAGAAAGCCATCAGTGAAGATGACACAGTGGACTTAAATCAAGATGTAACAATTGTTGAATGGTATTCATAATATTATCTACCCCATACCTCCCTGCGGCCGATTCACTCCCACAGAGAGGGACTTCTCTGGGTGCCGTCCACTAGGCAGTGCCAGCGGGCGACGCCCAGGGGAAGGGCCTTCTCTGCGGCGGGCCCAGCCCTCTGGAACGACCTTCCCCCCGAAATCAGAACAACTACTGACCTTCGCTCCTTCAGACAGCAATGAAAAACAAACTTCTTTCGCTTGGCTGGCCTAGGGTAATTTTAAATTTTAAAATCTTAAATTTTAGGGGTTTTAGGGATAGCCTAGTTTATAGGAGTTTTTAGCGCAGGGCAAGTTTAATTTGTTTTTAATTTTGTATTTCTGTCTGTTTTAACTGTTTTTAATTCCCTGTGCCCCGCCTCGAGTCCCTTCGGGGAGAGAGAGCGGGTTATAAATAAAATTATTATTATTATTATTATTATTATTATTATTATTATTATTATTATTATTATTATTATTATTATTATTATTATTATTATTATTATTATTATTATTATTATTATTATTATTATTATGCGCAAACCACCCCAACGATGCCGTAGTGGTGATGTGCCAGTGCCTGGAAGCCGTACGGATCTGGATGGGAAGAAACGGACTCAGGCTCAACCCGACCAAGACCGAGTGGCTGTGGTTTCCGGCTGCCCGATTCAACCAGCTGACTCCATCGCTGGCCATTGGGGGCGAACATCTTGCCCCAGTGGATGGGGTGCGCAACTTGGGTGTCCTCCTGGATGCCCGGCTGTCCATGGAAGATCAAGTGACAGCCGTGGCCAGGAGGGCGTTTTACCAGGTTCGCCTGGTTCGCCAGTTGCGCCCCCTATTGGATCGGGACGCCCTTCGCACAGTCACTCATGCTCTCGTGACGTCCCGACTGGACTATTGTAACTCTCTCTACATGGGGCTCCCCTTGAGGAGCACTCGGAGACTTCAGCTAGTCCAGAATGCAGCCGCGCGAGCAATTATGGGAACCTCGAGGTTTACCCATGTAACACCGCTCTTGCGTGAGCTGCACTGGCTGCCTGTTGTCTTCCCAGTGCGCTTCAAGGTTTTAATTACCATCTTTAAAGCGCTCCATGGCTCGGGACCTAGCTATTTGCAGGACCGGATCCTGCCTCATACATCCTCACGGCCGATTCGCTCCCACAGAGAGGGGCTTCTCCGGGTGCCGTCCACTAGACTTTGTCAGCGGGCGACACCCAGGGGAAGGGCTCTCTCTGTGGCGGGCCCAGCCCTCTGGAACGACCTTCCCCCCGACATTAGAACAACCACGGACCTCCGCTCCTTCCGTCTTAAACTAAAAACACATCTGTTCTGCTTGGCCGGCCTAGGGTAGTCTCCCGTCTATAGGACTGTTAATTTTAGTTAGGAATTTTAGTAGTTTTAACTGGGATTTTAGCGCAGGGATGTATTTAATTCGTTTTTATAGTATGTATGTTGTTTTTTATGGTTTTATTTGCCCTGTGCACCGCTCCGAGTCCCCCTAGGGAGATGGAGCGGTCAATAAATTCAAGATTTATTATTATTATTATTATGTAAGAATGTGCAATAAGCCTAACATCTATTCTAGATGCTGAACATATTGTTCAATAAGATTAAAGCCTGCAGAAAAAACAACCTTGCCAAAAAGGGACCAGCAAAGCTTATGAAAATGAAAGATTATGTCTTACAAAACTTCTAAACTTTTTCCAACCATCAG
Organism: Rhabdophis nuchalis; assembly: GCA_039707465.1. Taxonomy (NCBI): domain Eukaryota; kingdom Metazoa; phylum Chordata; class Lepidosauria; order Squamata; family Natricidae; genus Rhabdophis; species Rhabdophis nuchalis. The sequence goes on from CM077643.1 coordinate 340,095,745, forward strand.
TTCCACAAAAATGATCAAACATAAAGTGGGTGATAGTAGTACAAGGACTCCAGAGTTCACCTTAAATTAATAGAATCTGGACAATAGCCACCTGCATTTAAAAGACACAGGCCACTCTTTTGAAGATAGCAAAGTCCACATTTTGGACACAGGATCCCTCATTTGAAAGATGGGTCAGAGATGCCATCAATGTCAAAATGGAATAACCTTCTCTTAACAGCAGGAGAGGGATACGACATCATCTACCTCCAGTCTACAATACAGTCCTTTTAACAGTTCTAAGAAGGCTCCACACCCATTTGCACCACTCAGGTGACCCTGATGACATAGATAAACCTCCAGGTGACCTTAACAATCTGCTAAAAGAATGCAAATGACGAACTGTCTGCAAGGAGTATAAATCCTTCCATTCCCCACCATCCAGTCAGAGCTGAAGAAGCTTCTTGGATGAGAAGTGACAAATCTTCAAAAAAACACCCTCAGAAAGTCCAGTTTATTTTTGAAAAAAGCACTTTTGGGAGTTTACTGTGGAGAAATATTGCAGGACCTGGGGTCTTTAGTTTGGAATCAAGAAGGGATGGGACATGATAAAGATATCATGCAGGGCATATTTAAAACGGACAAGAATTTCTCTTCTCTATTTCCTTTTTCTCTCGGTATTATTATGTGAGAACTTGGGGTCATCCACTGAATTTAGATTCAGGACCAAAAGGAAGAGACATTATTTTCCATAGCTAAACTGTGTAATTTGCTACCAGCAGTGTAGTAATGGCAATAATCTGGGTGGGTTTTAAGGGGAAATAAGCAGATTCATGGATAATCAGGCCAACAAATGAATATACATAGGTCTTTCTTATCTCCTGAATCTTAGGCAGCACAGCCAAGTGACAGTAGGTATAGACGGATGGTGTTCAGACCCTGATTGTGAGCTTGCCAAATACATCAATCTGGCCAACAAGTGACGGAAGGGCAGAGGGGCAAAATTGGAAAGACTGTTCATATCCATGTTTTTAACCAAGTAATAATTATGTAAGGTGTATTTGTTCTGAATAATAGGAGCATTAATACAGCTACTCTGCAGTGGCAGCTGTAAATACCAAGTTCTCTGATGTCAAACACTTCCAAATGAATCAAGTGCAACATTTAAAAATTGCAGGGCCCAAATATTTATGAGTTAGACAGATACTACACCAAGGTCCAGGACTGGCTCTCTTACATAAATCATGGACCTTTCTATATTACTTTAAACAACCATTACATTGAAGAAACCAACATTAATAATAAGGAATAGCAAATGGAGGGTGGCAGTGGCTGAGCATCTATCACTGTGGACATCCTGTTCAGCACATAAACTTTTCCCTTCACTCCTTCCTCCCATGAGCCTATGAGAATAACTTAGGGGGGGGGGGGCTTCCATAAATGTTCTTGTGTGTAAGAGATGCTCATGTCTTTGCTTTTCCTGAATCTATCCTCAAAGGCTCAAGTTTTCCTGCCATCTTTATAGCCCATTGGAAGGTCTGCGAAATAGAAACATGTTTTGTCATGCATTAAAACAAGCAAAATATGAATTTAAATTTCAGGATTCCTTGGAAATGTGATATATTATTTGTAGCAAAATGCCAGCCAATGCTTATTACACCTGTCAATTTGTGTAGCAACTTTCTTCTCTCCATAAATAGTTTCCATATGTTTTGCAATCTAAATTTATTTTAGGCTATACATTCTTTGTAAGTACATAATAGTCACTGTTATATTTCCCTTTTTACCATGGCATGCCTAGATTACTTTACTTTGATTATGTATCATCAAGTACATACTTTTTAATTTCTAGCGACCACATAGATTGATATCCTCCATGACAGCCGATCCCTAACCTGGTTTTTCAAATCTTCCAATGATGCACTTGTTATTACTGTAACTATCTCCATCCACCTTGCTCGGGACCTAGTTATCTGCGGGATCGGATCCTGCCCCATACATCCTCACGACCGATTCGCTCCCACAGAGAGGGACTTCTCCGGGTGCCGTCCACTAGGCTATGCCAGCGGGCGACGCCCAGGGGAAGGGCCTTCTCTGTGGTGGGCCCGGCCCTCTGGAACGACCTTCCCCCCGAAATCAGAACAACTACGGACCTCCGCTCCTTCCGTCAAAAACTTAAAACATACTTTTTCTGCTTGGCCGGCCTAGGTTAGTCTCCGTCTAATAGGGTGATAGGGATTTTAGGTAATTTATAATTGTGGATTTTAGCGCAGGGATAATCCTGTTTAATCTGTTTTTATTCATTCTATTTATGTATTTTCTATAGTTATTTTAATTTTCCCTGTGCACCGCTCCGAGTCCCCTTGGGGAGAGGATGCGGTATTACAAATAAAATTATTATTATTATTATTATTATTATTATTATTATTATTATTATTATTATTATTATTATTATTATTATTATTATTATTATTATTATTATTATTATTATTATTATTATTATTATTATTATTACTGGTCAACCTGTTATTCTATTACCTTTCACCTTTCCCAGCATTAGAACCTTTTCTAGAGGGCTCAGTCTTGAGAAATTTGGATAATTTGAGCCTAGTCACTTGTTCATCTAATGAGAACTCTGGGTTGATTTGTTCAATTATCTATTTTTTTTCTTGGTTGACCGTGGTATTCTCAGCAGTCCTCTTCAACACCAAAGTTCAAAATCATCAATACGCTTCCTATGTTGCTGCTTCAAAGTCCAATTTTCACACTCATAGAGTGTCACAGGGAATACCATGGCTTTCCCCAATTCTGCTCTTTGTAGGTCAAGACACAGCACAGCATCTTACTATTTTTCCCAAAGGCCTTCATAGTCTATATTTCTTGATAGCTTATTCCTTTGCTGTTGTTGGCTAATCCTTAAAGTCAGAAGCTATCCATTATTTCTATATTTCATTGTCAATTCTATGGCTGATTATTCTACCTATTGCAATTAGTTCTGTGTTCTTTATATTTATTTTTAGTCTAATTTCTTTTCACTTTTTTCCATGACTTTTATTACTTGCAGATCCTTTGCACTTTCAGCTATTAAGATAGTATCATCAGCACAGCAAAGGTTATTGCAATATTCTCTTGCAGAATTCAAGTGAAAAAGAGAGACTGTATCATTTGAGTAATTTAATTGATATGTCATTACCTGCATACAGAGGGCCTAAAACTAACATTAAATGTCCATTGAACAACATGAATAAATACGGGTAAATATCCACAGTAAGATCCAAAGCAAAAGCATATTCAAGAGTGTCAGTAAAATATTATCCAGTTAATCAGCTAACCAATTAACAATATCAGACACTGCATACCCATTTTTTCTTTATCACATTCCATATCCCCTATTCCCAGGCTGAGTTTTACTTCAAATATTTGTTTTCCCTCCCCCCCCCCCTCAACTGTTGACATTGGCAGGCCAATTAAGTCTCCCTCCACCCGTTGACCCATATTTACAAAATTAAATATTTAAATTCTACTTACAATGTAATCCTCCCAGGAGAATAATTATTTTATTATAACTAATTCCTCACCTCAAGTCTTAATGCAAATAGTACTCTGTCAAATAATTGTACAAGAGGGTGAAATTTGCCTCAGTGAGGCACTCTGTGCCATGAAAATGATACAGTTCATCTCATCAAGGCATGGGGTTATTTATCTTTTTTTTTTTTAAGTATATCATTAAAGAATTTTGTATTGCTCCAAGACATCATAACAGCAATTCTATTAGCTGGAAAATTTTGGAACTGCTGGATGAGACTTTACAGCAACACAGCTGTTTTGCTTTGCTTTGTGTGTGTGTATGTGTGTGTATTGCTTCACAAAGCAGATTTGAGTGAATGTTTCACATTAAACTTTGAAATACTAGACTGTGTAATATAAGTGTCCTACCTCCTATTGAACAGCTCTGGAAATCAACCATAGCATACATTCACTCTATGATTTTTATCGAGAGATTTCAGATTGAATAAGAAGGTTGAACACCATGGAGTAACATAATCATTAATTTAGGATATGCGAGGTTAGCTAATATAATCTGATATATATTTGGGGAGCTCCTCCATGGAAAGGAGGACCTTTATTAGAAGAGAATCCCATTTCACATGAAGGAATTCTTATTTATGCTAGAGGCAAAGCAGGTGGAATATGTGTAAAAAAATAATCTCACGTCTTCTGTCATACTTTATTTGGGGTCACTGAGGAATGAAAAGCAATTTTTGAAGCTCATCACCAGATTAAGTCATAATTCTGCTCTATTGTATATTTAAGATATGAATACCTATTTAGTCATGTTTATATTGCTTCCAAATGAATTGAAATTTATATTGCTGGTTATTTGCCTTAATTATATCACAATTGCACTGTCAAGTGTTACAGGTTATTAATGATTATGACATGAATCCTGCCTCTCAGCTATTTACATCTACACATCTAGTTTTCTAGTGTTCAGTGTTACAGTTATATCGTGAACAAAAATTCCACATTTGAAGATATATAGAAGCAAAAGATGATTTATTACAAATCTGTGCTTACTAAGGGTAGAAATATGATTGGCGCTAAATTTATAATAAATTGTCAGATTAAAAATGAATTTGGGCTATATGAACAAAAGTACTACCTCTTCTGCTCCATCAAAGTCATCACACAGTAGAAGATGAAAAATTATTTGAAGGAAGCACAATGCCCTACAGAAAGAACCAAAGCAGAACAACACCCCCATGTGAACAGATAGACAATACAACAACAACAATTTATTATTGCCGTCTTCGACCAGCGACCGATAGACAATACATTTTCCCATAATTTACATCAAAAGCTGACATATGTAAACTTTCTTAATAACCACATAGTCACAACAGAAGCTTGTAATTAGCATAGAAATAGCCAAGAAATAACTAGAAATAATCAAGTCAATTTGCCCTCCAATATTTTTTAAAAAACAACACAACATACACTGGGCCAACTATTATTTTTTTAGTATCTTTAGTCCAAGAAAAAAAAATGGTGTGTGTTTATGGTTGTGCACCAAATAAAGGAAAAGCACCCTTCTGCCCTACAAAATAAGCAAATAAATAAACATGAAAAATGAAAGTTGCTTGAAAAGATAAGCTACTGGAAAAAATTCAGTACATGAAATATTAACAACTCCTTTCTCACTGCTCAAGATGTCCCAAAGGTACTTTTTCAAGAGGCAACTGGACTTTCTTGTTTTTCTTTGAAGAAGCTTCATTTCTCATCCAAGAAGCTTCTTCAGCTCTGACTGGATGGTGGGGAATGGAAGAATTCCATTCAGAGCTGAAGAAGCTTCTTGGATGAGAACCAAAACATCTTCAAAGAAAAACAAGAAAGTCCAGTTGCCTCTTGAAAAAGCACCTTTGGGACAAACATGACCAGGATTACTGAGAATCTTCATAGTCACTCTCCAAGAGCTCTAAGGATTTCTCATCAAATAAGGCAATCCTAGCAGAAATCATAGGACAGATTAGAACAGTTTTTCTCAGTCTTGAAAAGTAAAATATGTGGACTCCAGGTCCCAGAATTCCCCAGTCTGATTTGAAGTCCACCTATCTAAAGGTTGCCAAACTTGAGAACCAGAGTAAAGTGTTCAAGAGTGCACTTTCTTCCACCAAAATATGAAAATACTTATTTTAATGTGATGTGGCAGGAACAATCTGATCAACTAGGATTAGCAATCCAAAAGCTCAATTTGATCTTTGGAAACTCTATTTTGTGGTCTACAGAACGCCCTAAAATCTTGCCACCAAAAGCTGGAAGCCATTCCCTGATAAACAGAGATGTGATTTTTCTGATAAATTCAGCAGAACCCACAACATTATTTTCAGGAAAAAAAAACCCTCTATAAAGTATAGGATAGGCTCAAGGCACCTAAAAAGCAAAACAATCTCTGCAAATGAACCATTCTGAAATGTCAACGCAGCCCTCTCTCTCTTGCACAGTGTTACCATATTACTACCCTTTCCTCCATGACTTTTAGCCAGTTTGAAAAAATGCCACCTGCCAAAAAATGTGATTATGCCCCCCTGAGAAAACAGATTCCCTGTGGTCAAAAGAAATACCTGTCATTATTCAATTCCCCTCTGAACATTTCTCATTTTCCATAGCTTGCAATCTTCCATATACAAATATGGTACAAATATTGGAGAAATGTGTTGCCTACCTTTCCAATCTAATTGTATGAATTAGATTGATTGGAATTGCAGATTCAGTATGTTGACCACTTCACAGGACACCACTTTCTTCTCTGGTTCCAGCTGAGTCTAGTGTACATTTGTTTGTGTGTTTCAGCTTGAGATGCATTTACCATGGCAGTTTTGGGCAATTCCTATAAAATAGATCAAAGTCCAGTGTGTAATAGACTGCTTAGAAAGCTTGTTCTGAGCAAGGAACAGAATCTTGAATTAAATATGGTTAGAGAGGTCTAATGAAGGAATGAGGAGAGCATTCTGGAATTTCCTATAATCATTTACCATGTTCAGAGCTGGCCATTCAAAGAAGCAAGATAGGTTGACCCCTGAAGCTATTTGAATACTCCTACCTGTTGAACCAATATCTCTAAGATATCTTTTCTTGGTTATGGATATTCTTGTGCACAGCTAATATTAAGAAATTTAAAAAAATAATCTTATTGTGTAGAAGTTGCTGGACTAGCAGAAAAAGATCTTTTCCCCCTTTAAGTTCCTTAAGCTTTTTGTAAGTATAATCTTTTTTCACCCTTTTATAAGTATAAATGCCTAACAAATTCACATTTTAAGGTAAATAAAGGCTGTCTATGTATCATCAAAAAATACTCAAAAAGCGAAGCTATTTTCAGATGGAGCTCAGCACTATCAATAGAAAGGCTGATGAAGCTGATAGTTTTCCAGCCCTGTAGGATGCCCAAAGCTCAGAACCTCCTACTGTTTTGATCTAGTTACCATGAAGCAGAGAAAGGGAATCAGTTGTGTACCAAGGAAAAATATCTATATTTCATCTGTAAACCCCCCCAAAAAAATACTCTCCTCTTTTTTCTCTTTTCCAAGTGCCAAAATATATGCATGTCTATTCTTCATCTCCAAACTGGAAAATCACAGAACAACTCCGTTTAAGCGAGCAAGAACAGTTTTATTTTACATTTGTCTCTAAATGTGAGTCTGTTGGAATCAAAATCACATGAAGTGTTAGTAACATTTCATAATGCCTTGGTAAGACCACACTTGGAATATTGTATCCAGTTTTGGTCACCACAAAATAAAAAAAATATGTTAAGATTCTAGAAAGAGCAACAAAGATGATTAGGGGACTGGAGGCTAAAACACATGAAGAACAGTTGTAGGAATTTGGTATGTCCCGTTTAATGAAAAGGACTATAAATAACAGAATACATATCAGAATAACAAAGTTGGAAGGGACCTTGGAGGTCTTCTAGTCCAACCCCAGCTCAAGTAGGAGACCCTGAACCATTTCAGGCAAATGACTTTCCAGTCTTTTCAAGATCGCCTCCAGTGATCGAGCACTCACCAACTTCAGAAGGCAAGCCATTCCACTGGTTAATTGTTCTTGCTGCTTCCATCAAATTGTTTTCGAAGTTTTGCTCCATTGCTTTTTATATTGCCTTCTGGTGCTTTGGAAAAATAGGTTGGCAGTCCATCAGTTATTGGAAGACTGCTATCATATCACCCCTAGTCCTTCTGTTCATTAAATTCCTGCAACCATTCTTTATATGTTTTATCTTTTAGTCCCCTAATCATCTTCATTGTTTTTTATGCACTCTTTCCAAAGGCTCAACATCTTTTTTATATTGTGATAACCCAAAACTGAATGCAGTATACCTTGGTCTTACCAAGGCATAATAAAGTGCTACTAACACTTCATGTGATCTGGATTCTGCCCTTCTATTAATGCAGCCTAGGATTGCATTTGCTCTTTTGGTGGCTGCAGTATACTGCTGGCTCATATTTAAGTGACTTTCCACTAGTACTTCGAGATCCCTCTCACAATTACTGCTATTGAGCCATGTTTCACCTAATCTGTATATATATTTATTATATATCTATAATTGTTCCACAACACCCTGTTAAGGCCCCAATTAAGGGAGGAGACATACTGTTTCTTTTTCTGCCTTTCGGCTCATCACCAGAGACCATCTAGACAGAAAGCCATGAAGTCTGTGGAGATCTATCTGGATCTTAAGCCTATCTTCTGGGTGGTGGCTATTCCTACCAGCTTGGTGTTGCCTGTAATGAGTTCCTCTTCTAATCCCTTATCTGAATCATTTATGAGTACTGGGCTTAAAACAGAACCTTAGGGTCTCCACTGCTTATTTCTTTTCATGTAGATGTAGTTCTATTAAAGAACTGCACGAAATAAGATTTGTTTAGCATGTTCTGTTTTTGACAAACTCTTGTTGGTTTTTGGTTATAACTTTGCTTGCTTCTAGGTGTTCATAGATCTGTTGCTTAATTACATTTTCCAAGATCTTTCAAGTTATCGATGTCAGGCTGATTGGTATGTAGTTTCTTGGATCTGGGTTGTTGTTGTGTTTTTAAAGATGGAAACCATATCAGTTCTTTTCTTCTCTTCTACTATTTACCCAGTGCTCCAGGACTATGGGTGACATGATAGCTGTGTTCCAATATCTAAGGGGCTGCCACAAAGAAGAGAGGGTCAACCTATTCTCTGAAGCATCTGAAGGCAGAACAAGAAGCAATGGATAGAAGCTAATCAAGGAGAGAAGCAACCTAGAACTAAGGAGAAATTTCTTGACAGTTAGAACCATTAATTAGTGGAATGATTTGCCTCCAGAAGTTGTGGGTGCTCCAACGCTGGAGGTTTTAAAAGGAGTTTGGACAATTACTTGTCTGAAACAGTATAGGGTGTGGGTGGAAGTTCAGTCTCCAAGCTGGTATCCTGCTGGAGCAGAGATGGTACTAGAAGATCTCCAAGGTCCTTTCCAATTCTGTTATTATGAATCTCAAATTCCTTCTGAATTGATCATTCTGTTCTGGATTGAGGGCTAGCTCATAATGTTGACACGTAGAGTAATGGGGAACCCTGATAGAAATATCTGATGAATCAACTGGAATAAGAAGGCTGTGGAAGAGCAAGCTCTCCAGCACCAACATGGCAGAATTGCAAATAACGTTGTGAACTTTAGGTAGGTGTCAGAAGGAGAAGTAAGCAAGCTGAGTACAGCTGCCAAACAGCAAGTGTTTTCCCGAAAGAATAACTGGTACAAAAGATAGGAAAGGAAGTATAGACGCCCTGCAAAGCAAAACACAATATTAAAAAGGTGCAAGAGCTCTACATGTTGGACTTTATTAGAAAAAGACATCTCAGAGACAGAGAGAACTTTAGCCACAGCAGGCTTAAAATTGAAACATTGATACATACAATCAACAGAGCTTAATATATTTATTCATTTAAAACATTTATACAGCTTCCCATCTTATAACCATTTTTGGATGGCTTAATATAGTTAATAATAATAATTAGTAATAATATATTGTAATACTAATTACCATAGTAATAGTATAGGGCAGGGGTTTCAAACTCGCATCATCACGGTGGTGTCACATGACGTATTGGGACTTTCCCCACTTCACTAAACCAGGTGTGGGCATGGCCAGCATGTGACACATCTGGCCTGAGGGCCACGAATTTGACAGCCCTGGTATAAAGGTAACAGTAAAAGAGAATATAGGAAGTATTCACATATCACTTTTGTTTGTTTTTACAAAATAAGGCATTTCGCCAAGCCTTATAGTGAGACCAAAAAACCCTAGCTCTCCAGGGTCTAGTATTTTTGTTTCTTTCTTGAGTTGGATCGGTCTGATTGGGTTCAGTTTAAATAAGAACAATTGGCAATGGCATGGAGTTTGCACATAATACTTTTCTTTCTTTAACAGAATTCTGTAGGCAATATGCAACTCCTCTAGGACCCTAGATAGGGAAGAAACATCAAATGCCCTCCAGTTTATATCAACCTCAAATTGATGACATTTAAAAATATTTTGTTTTCCCTCAGAAGTAAACTAGAAAAATACATACAGTACTAGGCTCTACTTTTCCCCATGAGATGTTGGAAGAGTCTTGTTTAATTATTAGGTGTCTTTCTGACTGGTGTCTTTAAACTGATAAGAATATCTGAACATATCCATTGCTTCATACAACTTCCCAAATGTTCATGATCAAATCAGTAGATAGAGTAACTATGTGAGCTCAAACTGACAGCATAGCAATTCTGTCCTTTTATCTCCAGTCCACTTGCCAGAAGCTGATAAGCTGATTCAGCCATTGTCCTTGTTTCCCTACTGATGGAAGGCTGATTCCAAGATTCTATTAATAGCAAAAGAATTTTAGGCCATGAATGAGAACATAGTAAGAATGCAACTGATGTTAACAACTGGGAATGAAAAATGGAAGGCAGGCAATCCATAACAAAGGGAAAGATGGAGAAAACAAATGCTATCTTGGAGTAGTACACCCATTGCTATTTTAACTATCAGCAAGGCAACTGATCAGATATCTCTAATATGGCATTTGCTTATAATGAATCCATCCATACCTGTACTCAAGTATTCACCTTTGAGGCCATCATTGGATATTCTTCTCCCTGTCCTCTCATTTTTTCCTATTGCCTCGCTAATCTGCCTAAATTCCATGTTTTCTTCAGGAACAGCTAGATCATTCTGTTTGAATTGTGTTTCAATATTGGTAGCTTGGGTTGGTAGTTAGGCTGTTGGTTTGAGAACTGAGCTTAGCAATTTGGTTGCAAACATTTCATCACCATTTGAGGAAATATCATCAGTGTGTTTTTAGTTGTGCTTCTCTGCCAGAACACAGGTCTTTAAATACCTTTTTGTGACATGCAAAGTATGTTGTTTTTTCAAATATTTTTGAGTCTGATCTTGGACTGTTTGATTGGCTGTCTATTTTCTCAATGATTGGTAGACTGGATTGATATCAATGTGTCAGTTTATTGACTTATTGGTGGGAAACCAGGCTTTAAGTAATTCTCTTTCTCTCCTTGATTTTGCTTGGGTTACAACCATGGTCCCAGTTAGAACAAATGTGTGACCTTCTGAAAAATTGAACTACCATCAACAACCGAGTACAAAAGATGAAAAGTAAGAGGTACACTACACAAAGAAAGTTATGAGAAGAAAGAAGCCTGATCATATTGACACTTCCAAAGAACTATGCTTATAATAGTAAGCATAGTATTTATTAAAGTAATAAGAGTGTGAACCTCTGGCTCATCTAGAATTGTCCAATAAAACACTTATAGGGAGCTCCATCTAGCTTCCCCTATCCTGGGCACTATGTATGTATGTATGTATGTATGTATGTATGTATGTATGTATGTATGTATGTATGTATGTGGGTTTTAGCTTTCAAAATTCTGCAGCCATTTTGGCAATTACTTAGAGTTCTGAGAATTAAGTCCCATTTATGGAGGGAGTCCAGTCAGGAAAGCACCAAGTATTGGAATTTGGGAGCAATTTATATGTTATGGAAAAGTTTGCATATCCCCATTAATTAAGTGCAGGATTCTAAGAAACAGCACATAACAAAAATACAGGCCTGTATTCCATTATCAATTAAGATGAATATTGATTGTTTCCTTCAAACATTTTATCATATTAATTTTGTCTATTCCCTTTTCCGCCCACAAAATCAGCATGTGAAAGTCATACACAAATCTGTAAAGTACTTAAAAAACAACTATACACGAGTTTCTACATCTATACTCAAAAGAAAGCGTTCTTTAGTTCAATAGAGATTGCCCTCAGTTATATGATTGTGTTATATTACCCCAGTTATATGATTGCAGTGGCCTAGTGGTTAAGAGGCTGGGCCTGTTGACTGGAAGGTTGGTAGTTCAAGACTTAAGCACCGTGAGATGGGTGAACTCTTGCCCCAGCTTCTGCCAACCCAGCAGTTAGAAAGCAAATAGATAACAGTGTTCCGTGCCCCTTGGCCTACAGTCCTGCTAGCCACGTGTCTATAGAAGCATCCGCAAACAATGCTGGCTGCTTTGGCTAGCAAATGGCTCTAAGCCAGGGGTGTCAAAACTTGGGAACTTTAAGACTTGTGGACTTCAACTCCCAGAATCTCCCAGCCAGCATGGCTTGTGAACTTCAACTCCCAGGATTCCCCAGCCAGCATGACTTGTGGACTTCAACTCCCAGCATTCCCCAGCCATCATGACTTGTGAACGTCAACTCCCAGAATTTCCTAGCCACCCAGGCTGGCTGAGGAATTCTGGGAGTTGAAGTCCAAAAGTCTTAAAGTTCCCAAGTTTGGACACCCCTGCTCTAAGCACTGCCCCCTAGAATCAGACAAAACTGGATGTGGAAAACCTTTACTTTTATACGATTGTAGTCTTTTTGTTCAGACCTATGCATACATAATCAGAAGGGCTTACTTCCTAATAGATATGCATTTTGTTATTTATAAACATACAAATACAATTTTTAAAAATCTCTTATCAGGACAGAATAGTGGACTATTGATATTACTTTAAAATGATCTTGCAATGACTTTTGGTATTGTCCTTTGTTGTCATCTCCAAGCTATGACAAGAAGAAAATTATAGAAATATCATGCGAAAAAAATATTTTTCCGGTCCACTCCAATGCTTCAAAGTTGAATTCAGAGTTGATGTCTACAAGAAGGTCATTCAAAATCATCTTGGTTTTATGCTCATTCTAAAAAGATCAGTGATTATTTCTCTCATTATTTGTATACATTTGTTGCCTGATCTCTGATTCAGAAACCAACCAAAGTAACTATAATCAGCGAGACTTACCAAAATGTGATAATTTTTTTTCTTACACTGCTTTGGGGAATGTTCATAGTTCTGAAGAAAAGACAATGGGAGTAAGACAGAATAAGTCACAGAAGCCAATAAGAGGTGTAGATAATGGCAATAATTTCCCATTAACTACAAGGACCACCTAATAGAAAAACTCATTACTTTAATGATGCTATAAACAAATAATTGTTCTCTCTGGCAATTTTGTGGGATTCATTAGTTCTATGCCTTTTGACCTCTCCCTGTGGGTTGCCCACCCTCTAGGTCATTATCCTGAAATAGGACATATTTTAATTAGTCCATTACATTTGTTAGCATTTCATCCCTTATTTCTTGATTAAATGAGAAATAATGAATGTTGGCTTTTATTTTTATCGGATCGTGGCTTTCATTTTTATAGGAAGATTACCATTTTAGGTGGTAAAGGAAAGCACTCTAGGAAACGTCAGATGTACTTTTAATGGTACAGTATTATACAGAATTTCATTTTCAAAACTGTTTAATATGCAGCAACCATGTCTCTCTTTGCACCTTACACACCACTGCTTCTGCTACCAAATGATTTTGAAAAGCAAAAATTCTTTGTATTGGGTTTAATGTTTGAAGTGAATCACAAATGCATATTTACAGGATTCTGTAGAAGCAAAAAGGAAGAAAATTTCTAGATGAGAATAGTAGGATTTTGAATTGAAAGAAGGTTGGTTAGTTTCTCCTTTATCTTACCAGACTCCTCAAAGTGAAATGCCCTATCTTGTGAAAAAGAATAATGCTCCTGGCACAAATACTTCTGAATAGGGAACTGATCAAACCCCGTGAAATACAGAAATGAATGAGGCAGGGATGTCCATTTCCCTTTGCTACTTATTTCGGGCTCTTGAAGTTTTGAATAAGACATAAGGCAAGGCGAGAGAATTGCTGAAGTGAAAGTTAAAAAAGAAGTTTATAAACTAAGAAATTAAGATGAGGAAAAGTACAGTTGTCATTGTTGGAAAGAATTTCTGTGGTAAAAATGAATGTGTTACTTTGAATGTCCTTATAGCCATTTTAAGAACTTCTGCACTATTTAAACAATGGTAAAAGATATACCCAGATTTATATGTCAAGTGAAAAAAACATGGGTTAAATATAAGATCCTCCAAGACGCAAAGAAAAAAAGGACTGGGATTATCTGATTTTAGACTGTATTTTGTTGCCTGCTGTTTGGTTGGATGAAGGGATGATTGTTGATGATGTCATGCTGTGGTTAAGAAAAAAGACACTTTTAGATTTAGAAGATCATGGTCTCAATTTTGGGTGTCATGGTTACTTATAATATGATCAAGTACACAAATGTAGATTTTAAAAATCTTTGTATAAGGAATGCCATACTATGAATATGGAATAGAGATATAAACTCAGGCTATTCATAAAAATGCCTTTGTTGGCCTCAGCTCAAGAATGGTTAACATATAAAGAGTTCCTAATGCATGGAAGTATAGAATTTAAGATGAAATTAAGAGCACAATTGACTACAGAGGAAATGGTTTTCAATGGTTCTCAAATGCACAATTGAGAAAAAAATTCAATAGAGATTAAATATACCAGTAATAGAATGTGATAAAACTGAATTAAAAATGAATTATGTACCAATGATGAACATTTGGTTACTGAAATACTCCAATGTTGAAAAAAAATGAAATAGAGGAAGAGAAAGTTAAATAATGTATGTTAAAATGGCTCCATGTTTTCCCACTATTAAGGGTGTTCATGAGTGGTGGGAGGGAAAACCAAGATTGTGGCCACAGGATCGAAGATCTTTCTGTTTTTTTAGGTGCATTGCCATCTTGACATTTATTTTTTTACTGTGGCACTCTTTTTATTAGGTTTTGTGCAGCTTCTATTCTTTTCTCACATATTATCTATTTTCCTTTGCTTTTGTGAATAAGACTGTTTATTTTTACACTTTTAAAATTAGTAACTGACTCTGCTCAGTGGGATTTATTCCCAGATAAACACATAGACGATTGTAAACCAATCTGTTATTTGTTAACTGTCCTATATTTAAAATATTTCTTTCTTTGTATCTTTATATATCATTTAGTTCAGTACATTATATGTTTTATATCAATTCCCATGTTCATACACGTTCCTTTTCTAGATATAAAAACAAATATTTAGAAGTGTAAGAAAAGAAATCTCATCAATGTTTTTATATTACATTTAAATACTTCTAGCTTTACCAGTAATTTCAGGACCTCTGCCAGCCTAATGTCAGAAACTAGTACTAACATTAGAAGTACTTGAATAAAGTACAAAGACATTGATGAGAGTTACTTTAAACTATATATCTCCATATCCTCTGCTTATGTTTATATGAAAGAGGTTTCTTCCATCAAGAGAACAAATGCCGCTAAGAAAGTAACACCTTTTCCTCCCTTTGCTCTCTCCCATATTTCTCCAATCTGGTTCAGAAATTGTATTTTGGAATTTAGTCTATAAAACAGATTTGGGGCATATGGAGGAAACCCCAGGAGACCTGAGAAAGGGAAATGTTAATTCTATGAGAAGCTCACTAACAGAACAGTGGCTAGATTAGAAAGTATTGCAGCTTTCTCTAACCATCATCTCATTTCCTACTAGCTTTTATGTCAGCATAGATTCTCAAATAATGAAACAAAAATGGCAATCTGCAGCCTTAAGAATAATATGCTTATCTTGCTAATTTATTTTCAGCATACTTTCTTGAATTCCTACATAAATGAAATTTAAAAAGGGGGGGAAACAATTTAAAAATAAGAAAAATTAGGAAAGGGAAGATGCAAAAAAAAAGATGAAAAAATAAAGAAAAGAATAACTTCCAACTTTCTTCCATGTAGTTATATACTTAGATAACTTACATTCATTAGCCTTTTGTGAGAATTCAATAAAACACATTTTTTTTATAATCATAAACAATTTTAAAAATCAAATCCCAAAATTAAAATAGCATTTCTTTTGGTTTCAAACAAATATTCCCCCCAAAATTGTTTCCATATAGAAACAAAGGTAGACAAAGTTTTTTTCTTTAATCGAAGTAGTTCATTTCACAATCTCAGCCAGTTCCATTAACTTCACTAGCCAGTCTTCACTATGGGAATCTCTAAGTCTTCTCATCTCTATGTATACAAGACTTTTGCTGCTATTATCATATTTAAAAACAAAAGCCCATGTTTTTTCTTCATGTGAAATGGTATAGGGCAGGGGTCTGCAAAGTTGGCTCTTTTAAGACTGGTGGACTTCAACTCCCAGAGTTCTGGGAGTTGAAGTCCACCAGTCTTAAAATTCTGGGAGTTGAAGTCCACCAGTCCACCAGACTCCTGGTATAGGGTTTCCAGCTCATTTCCAGCTTATTGCTGCCTGTATACCGCCCTGAGTCCCGAAAGGGATAAGGTGCGGTATACAAATCTAATAAATACTAAATACTAATACTAAATACTAAATACTAATACTAGAAATTTACTAGAAATTCTCTAAGGTTCCTTCAAACTCTGTTATTTTGTTAATTCTACATATCCTTTGCTTTAGCCCTACCCACTATGCTGGCCCACAAGAGATCATTTTGGATGGAATAAGGACCTCAAGAGGGGGGGGGGGGAAGTTCCTATCCTGTATCTGTCAGGCTGGCTGATATAGCATTGGGGCCAGAGATCCAAAGTATGCCTTTAACTCCAAGTAAAGGCAAGATTTGAAAAATGGAAAAGATAAAAAGCAATCTAAAACAGTTTAGCTACACTGTAATGATTCAAAAGGTCCCTTCTGATGGAAACACCAGCATAGAATTTCACATGATTTGAAAAATGGATGGGACGTGTGTGTGTGTGGGGGGGGGGGTGTCAGGTTCCTTCTGCAAATTACATTGTGCATGCAGTTTGTGAGCAAGTAAGGGACAGATAAATGCACATGCTTTACAAAGTTAACACTTCAAATTAAAACTGATTGGCAGCCAATGCATTTATATCAAAGCCAAGGTAATGACTTGAAGATTATGACACTCAGCTTCAGTAGTTTTTTAACAAAGTGAAGAAATAATGATTCTGGCATTTGGAAGGGGCAGTTTGTATGTCTGCGTATTTGGAAGTGTTTAGCATTCTTTGAGTTAACAAAGATAAAAGATTTATTTATTTTTCAAAATCCTTGATTGTACCATGATCAATAGGCTGTACAGATGGAGTGGTTTGCTTCTAATAGCTACGCCTGAATTTTCATGTCCTGAAACAGGGGGAAATTAATGGGCTTTTTCAAAACATACAGGGAGCCTGGCTAAAAAAAATCTTGAGCAAATGCTAATATGACAGATGGAAAAACATAATCCCCCCCCCCCACTTAAATAACTCAATTGCCATTAGTGAATTGATTCTCCTCACATCCAAAATGGCACATGTCTCCTACCTGCAATAGAATATGGAATATTATTTGATACAAATGTCTTAATTGGCTATAATGGACTTATATCTTCTTTGAATTTTTATGGATTTTGAATGTTGAATTGCAATCTGGGCTTAGGGGCTAACTTGTTGTTATTAGTTGTGAAGTCATGTCCAACCCATCAGGATCCCATGCACAATGTTCCTCCAGGCCTTCCTGTCCTCTACATCCCCTGAAGTCCATTTAAACTCACACCTACTGTTTGGGGATTCCATCCAGTCAACTCATTCTCTGTTGTCCCCTTCTTCTTTTGCTTTCAATCTTTCCCAGGATTAGGCTTTTCTCCAGTGAGTCCTTCCTTCTCATTAGGTGGCAAAAGTATTTGAGTTTCATCTTCAGGATCTGCTAGTTTACCTGGCTTGAAATAACCTAGGTGGTGTTTTTCTCAGCTTTGGATGGTTGAAGATGTGTGGAGTTCAACTCGCAGAATTCCCCAGCCAGTAAAGCTTTATTAAGACTGGTAATAATTTGCTAGACAGTCACTTGTCTGAAATGGAATAGATCCATGATAGCGAACCTATGGCACGCATGTCACAGGTGGCATGCAGAGCCATCTCTGTGGGCACACAACCTGTCGCCTAGATCAGCTCCATGGCACATGTGTGTGTATCTCCCACTGGCCAGCTGAATTTCAGCTCTCTGCTGGGAGATGTGTGCATATGCGTGGGAATGGAGGTCTCACACACATGTCTGTGGGGTGGGGGGATGCAGTGCACCCCGTTTGTGATTCCAGGAGGCTTCAGGAAAGCCTGCTAGCACCAAAATGGGGTGTGGGGGTGTGCAGCCATTTTTGGTCCCAAGAGGCTTCAGGGAGGCCTGCTACCACAAAAACAAGGGTCGTGTGCACATGCACGGGGGTGGGGGAAGCACAGGAGATTTGCATATGCATGCATGGGGTGGGGCCTGCATGTCGGCATTAGATTATGGGTGTCGGTATGCACAAAAGCACTATTGGCACCAGAGGAATAAAAAGTTTGCCATCTCTGGTATAGATTCTGCATGAACAGGAGGTTGGGCTAGAAAACCTCCAGGGTCTCTTCCAGTTCTTTTCTGAATGAATTGAAATGAAAGAAGAGGGACTATCAGTTATGGCATTTTCCTTGCCAGTTTCCTTCTGACAAAACACCCTTTTCTACACAACCATCAGATAAGGAGTCTTGTAGGACTAATGTTTCATGGACAGTGTTGAGAATCAACCTGGAGAAAGGGGCTGTGTTGCCCCACTCCCAAAGAAAGAGAAAGCAAGTCTTTGTGAAGCATCCTGATGTATTGTGACAAAGGGCAGAGGTCTCCTGGTTTACAACATCAGTAAATTTCTAGACATAATTTCCAATCAGAACTGCAGCAAACTGATTTGCAATAGAATCGGTGGAAGGGATTGTACAGTTTTATAAGTGGGAATCATTCACTATCTGGCTAAATTCTGCAAGATATTTGCATCACAAATTCTATTTGAAGAGTTTCCTTCCCTTTTTCTTCAAATAACATCCGTTTGATCTCCTTCTGATATTATGCCTGATCAAAGGACTTCTTTTTTACCTGGACTGAAAGCCTGTTTCCTCAAAAAAAAAATCTTTCTTTTTGTATATATTGTGCAGCCTAATTTCAGATCCAACAGTACTTTAAATGCTATCTGTTCCTTAAGACCATTATTTTACTGTTCTTGTCTTAATTCTGTCTCTTACATTCTAAGTCATTATTCAGGTAGTTCGCAGAAGATTGATTTGAGTATTAGGGGATCATTTACTTTTCCATTACCATAGACACCTTTGGTTATAAATTCTGACTGCTAGGAGAAAATGTACATATCATTTGTGTCAGCATTTGTGGAAGGCGTGTGCTGATATGATCAGCACAAGCTAGCCTTCTTCATTTCTTTGAACTAATCCTGTAGTTGTCTCCACAGAATAATAAGGAACTAAGCCAGTCAATCTTTCCTGTGGCTTTCTGATGGGATTTGAGATAGATGAACTAGAACCAAGAAGTATTCCTTT
The DNA here is from genome assembly GCA_039707465.1 of Rhabdophis nuchalis. Classification (NCBI taxonomy): domain Eukaryota; kingdom Metazoa; phylum Chordata; class Lepidosauria; order Squamata; family Natricidae; genus Rhabdophis; species Rhabdophis nuchalis. The sequence goes on from CM077643.1 coordinate 340,115,023, forward strand.
CTTTAAATAGAAGGTGAAGTATCTTTCAAGCTGACACAGATTTCTGGTGACTCCATATGTACAACCAAGCAATTTCCTTGGCAGTGATATTGAAAAGATTTGGCGTTGCCCTATTCCAATATGTTTCTTTATTGGTTTCTAGTGCAGTCTAAACTCTTAGTTTTCCCACTGAAGTGCTAACTAAGCCTGCTTAGCTTCCAAGCCCAGATAAAGTCAGTTGGCAAACATTTTTATCTTGAGGCAGCTGAGATGTGATCTGAGGTAAGGTGGGATATTATTATCTTTTGCTTGACATGATCAGCTCGCTAACATATCAATGATATCCACAAGGGGTGGGGGAGGAACCATTAAGCTGATTCACCTGATGTACTGTATATACTTGGCTTTCAAAGAGTGCTTAGGATTTCTCTGAAGTTCTGGAGGGCAGTTGAATCGATTGCTTAGTCAACCTCTGGAATAGAGGGATGAACATGGCACAAAATAGGATTGCTCCCAAGTAGCCTCTTCCTGTCTACTGATTCCTGGTTTAACAAGGAGCTGCAGGCAATGAATTCACAGAAGACATATTTGGAGTGGTGCTGGAAAGCAATAAAAAGCAAATATCCCTGAACAATGAACAAGCTGAAGCCTGAGCCCACACCGAGGCAGTAAGTATGACAAAACATCAATATTTCTCTGTACAGATCACATTTGTGGATTACCACTCAGCAACATTGTTTATAGCTACCCAGACTCTTCTTGGGAATTATGGACTAGGAAAAAAATAACTGCAGGGCTGCTTTGGTGCATATGGAAAGCATCTGAAAGATAAAATCATGCACTTTTGCTCAAAGGTAAGTGAGACGACAAAGGAAATACATATTTATTTTTTTATGTATTCATATTTCTGCACAATATCCTGCAAGGTTTGCTGGGATCGAGTCGGGTTTGTTAATCCCAAAGAAATTATCAGGGTTTGGTTTTTTTTGCAAGTCAGACTCACTTGATTGGTATACTTACTACTGCATTCTAGTGGTTAGAATGCAGTACTGGAGGCTACTTCTGCTGACTTCCGGCTACTTGCAATTTGGCAGTTGGATTCTCATCAGGCTCAGGGTTGACTCAGACTTCCATTATTCTGAGGTGGGTAAAATAAGGACCCAGATTGTTGGGGGCAATATGCTGACTCTGTAAACCACTTAGAGAGGGCTGTAAAAGCAACTGTAAAGTGGTATATAACTCTAAGTGCTAAGGTTATTGCTATTGCTACTGAGGGACATGAATTCAAATAGTGGCTATTGCTTGTTTGGGAGAAGGACTGTTATCATCTGCCTTGGAAGGAGCAATAATGAACCTTGCCCTCAAGATAGAAGTGGTTTTTGTATATACAATACAATACAATAGCAGAGTTGGAAGGGACCTTGTAGGTCTTCTAGTCCAACCCCCTGCGTGGGCAGGAACCTTATACCATTTCAGACAAATGGCTATCTAACATCTTTTTAAAGACTTCCAGGGTTGGGGCATTCACAACTTCTGGAAGCAAGCTGTTCCAGAGGTTAATTGTTCTAACTGTCAGGAAATTTCTCCTTAGTTCTAAGTTGCTTCTCTCCTTGATTAGTTTCCACCCATTGCTTCTTGTCCTGCCCCCAGGTGCCTTGGAGAATAGTTTGACTCCCTCTTCTTTGTGGCACCCTCTGAGATGCCATCATTTTGATTCAGTTATTGTAGATACCAGCCTCCCTCTTCTTTGTGGCACCCTCTGAGATGCCATCATTTTGATTCAGTTATTGTAGATACCAGCCTATATCCAAGCTCCATTTTTCAGAAATAATTATATCAGTCTAAATATCTGGAAAACTGTTTGACCAACTCTAAACTTCTCAGAGTTGCTGGGAATCAGATGGCATACACATGTATTTGTATGCCATCTGATTCCCAACAACTCTAGAAAGTTTAGGGTTGTTAAAACAATAACAAAAACAGAACAGGGATAAGGAAAGCACAACCCCTTGCTAGACGTTTCAGCAGCCATTAATACAATGACTATGATATTCTTCTGGACTGGCTACAAGAGTTAAGTTAGGGTTGTGCCATAGTCCAGGGTTCACGTTTTTCCTGGTTCCAATAAGTGGAGGGAATGAAGAATCAAACCCTTGGGTACTCTGGTGTGAGGCATGCAGGACTTGGCTCTTTGTCTCTTGCTATTTAATCTTGTCATGAAACCCTTTGTATGATACTCAATTGTATAGTGCCATTATGGCAACTTGAATGTGAGATAAAATCCTTTCCCATTGCCTGGATTGTTAAAGTCTGGAATGGGAGAAATGGACATTCAGAGCCATTTGCTAAAATTCCAACACTGTCCAGTGAAGACAATGAAGAAAATAACTAGCCAGTAAAGTATCACTATTGGCAATTCCGGGAACTTCCCAATTCAGGAGAGTGATCCTAATGTAATAGTCTAGAAACTTGCTTTTCTGTTTTATTGTCATGATCTTCCATAACAAACAGTAGTTCCTAGGCCAATTTTCAAATAACCATTTATAAAATATATTAGAAGCTATAATGCTAGATATCTATTGGAAACAAAAATGTGCTAACCATTTCCCACACTTCCATTTCATTGTCTGGACATAGCTGTGATTGTTCACAGATTTACTTTCTCGCTTTTCTAACTGAAAAGCAATAGTGGCGAAGTGCCCTTTATCTCTGTTATATTTTAGCAGTGGTTTTATATGACTAAAGTGGACAGTTGATAGTCATAAAAGGAAACACTGAAGATCCTGTTAATGATATGCCATTATTCTCTCTGCCTTTATGGTGTGAAAAGAGAAAGAATCAGAAAATAAATCAGCCCTTGCTATTTCTCTGCAGAAGTGACCGCCAGCTCTTCCCATTTTCCCTTAGCTTCTGACAAATGTATTAATTGGGAAGCAGCAAACTGAAGAAAGCTGAGCAGATCTGTGACCAAGATGTAGCGCGAAGGATGAAATATGTCATATCTGGAAGGAAGTAGTGGGAAAAGAGACAAAGGGGGGAAAAAAGACACTGCCAAATGCAAATCTTTTTATCAGTTACTTTAAGACTCTAACTTTGCTTAGAGCAAGTTTAGACAGCATAGTGTTGGAGATGCCATTGGCAGTCTGGCTATGCCTGAATTCTTCATGTCATTATTGTCATGTCAACAGTGGCAGGCATGTCTTATAAAATGGAACCTTCACTACCTTTGAGCAGTGACAAGTAAATTATAATTCAGGTCTGAAAGAGAGAAACAAACAGAAACAAAATATATAATACAAGTCTGCCTTGTTATTTTTATGTCAATGTTAATGTAAGGGATATTCTTGCTACAGATTTATATACTTAGCTATAAATAATTATGTATATATTTACTAATGAAAGACTAACTCATAAGATATTGGCCTACTGCTTAGTTTTTGAGTGATTCCTTTTTTGTTTGTTTGTTTCGCTATTGTACTCATGACAATGATGGGAAATCCATGGCTAATATTGCTAAATTACAACTCCCAGGTTCCCTGACCATTAATCATGTTGTTTGGAAATGATGGCTATTAGAATTCAGCAACCTGAGGAGGACTTTATAAAGCTTTGTTTATAAAGCTATTTATTATTAGTTTTTACATCTGCCCAGTCATTTCATCATGATCTCTGTAATTGTTGCCAATTGAGGCCAGATTCAAGGTTGTTCCTATACCACCCAGGTCTCTAAACAATTTGAGACCACAATATCTGACATTCCTGTCAGATTAGAATTTAATTGTTCTTGAGATGAAAGATGGAAGTCGTGCTGTATATGATAAGAATGGTAGGGTATCATTTTGTGGTTATTCACATAGACTCTGTCTCCCTGGTGGCTTCTGGACTCTGGATTATTTTCCACCTTGGAATTCATGAGAAAAAAAAAATATTTTTCTATTGCTAAAAATGCATGTATTAGAAAAAGTAACAAAAATGACCATAGATTCAGACATTCAAGTAACAAGGTTTTTCCCCAAGCTTTTTACATCAAAATTAAGCAATAAGGTAAGAATCCTAGTGAACACAGCATTCACCGAATCATCCAGTGTAATCAATATTCCTGTCACAGGTACTGTTTTCTTAAATAGAAAGACTGTTAAGAGTAGTTAAGAGAAGCTTTTTGAAAAGTTTGAAATATAACATCAAGTATGTCAAATATCTGTCAACTACGCCAAAAGCCTTATCCATGAATGAAATCACAAACACAGGCTTTCTGGCTGATGTTGACATATGGATCTACTGAAAGTGATTCAGGCATTTTTTTTAAGTTCTTGTTTGTGATTTTATTCATTAGCAACCAATAATGAGAAGACATCTTGGATTTAGTGAACTGCAGCTCATAAAAACTGCTCTGAAAAGATGCTACCTGATTCCCTTAGATTTTTAGCTATAATAATAATAATAATAATAATAATAATAATAATAATAATAATAATAATAATAATAATAATAATAATAATAATAATAATAATAATAATAATAATAATAATAATAATAATAATAATAATAATAATAATAATTTTATTTTTATGAACCGCGTCCTCTCCCGACGGGGACTCGGAGCGGTGTACAGGAAAAAAAAAATTAAAACGCATAAAATACATATACAATAAATACACTAAGTTAAAAACCAAATTAAACTCAATTCAATTGTCCCTGCACTAAAATTCCCATTAATTAAAACTAATAATCCCAAACCCTAAAGGTAGAGACTAACCTAGGCCGGCCAAACGGAAAAAGTGTGTTTTTAATTTCTGACGGAAGGAGCGGAGGTCCGTGGTTGTTCTAATGTCGGGGGGAAGGTCGTTCCAGAGGGCTGGGCCCGCCACAGAGAAGGCCCTTCCCCTGGGCGTCGCCCGCTGACAAAGTCTAGTGGACGGCATCCGGAGAAGTCCCTCTCTGTGGGAGCGAATCGGCCGTGAGGATATATGGGGCAGGATCCGATCCTGCAGATAGCTAGGTCCCGAGCCATGGAGCGCTTTGAAGATGATAACTAGCACCTTGAAGCGCACCCGAAAGACGACAGGCAGCCAGTGCAGCTCGCGCAAGAGCGGTGTTATGTGGGTATACCTTGCGGTCCCCATTATTGCTCGCGCGGCTGCATTCTGGACCAGCTGGGGCTCCCCTTGAGGCTGCACCTCAAGGGGAGCCCCATGTAGAGAGAGTTACAATAGTCCAGTCGGGATAGATCACTCTTCCATTGGCCTGAGACAAAGATGAGATCCGGTGTATGTCCACCCTCGTGGGTGGGGCCTTGAATTAGTTGGGTCAGGTCCATGGCCGTCATGGAAGCCATGAACTCCCGAGCTACCACGGATGATTCACCCACCGATGGCAAATTAAAGTCCCCCATGACTACAAGTCTGGGGGTCTCAACTGCCACCGTAGCGATCACCTCCAGGAACTCGGGCAGGGCTGCTGCTACATAGCGGGGAGCCAGGTATACAACCAGCAAGCCCAACTGCCTCCCTAGACCCCACTTCACGCAGAGGGACTCACAACCGGTAGTCTGTGGCACAATGGTCTCTCTTGGCTCAAGACCTTCCCTAACAATAACCGCTACCCCACCACCCCTACCTAGGGCCCGGGGCTGTTGAAAAGCGCGGTAACCTGGTGGGCACATTTCAACGAGGGGAAGTCCACCCTCGTGGCCCAACCAGGTCTCTGCAATTCCTACCAGGTCCGGCTTCCCCTCAGACACAAGGTCATGGACGAGGGGGGCTTTGTTGACCACGGACCTGGCATTGCAAAACATCAGCCGCAGGCCCTGGCTCTGTACTCCCTGACCACCTAGCCTGCGGGGGTTGTGGCACTTCACCGTTTGCAACCAACGGTTCTGTGCCCTCAACCGGGAGGGTAGAACTTGTCTCCCCTCGGATCTGCCTCTCCCCACGACCTTCTGGATAGAAATGCCCTCCACCGGGACGACTCGTATTTCCCCCCCCTAACGGATCCTTCCGCTTCCCTCCGTCGCCTGCTGGCCTGGCCCTCTCTTTCCTCGTCCGTCTCTACCTGTCTATTACCCCCCCCCACCCTGGAACCCCCTAAAATCCGAATTAAAAATTTATTTAAAAACCTCCTTAATTTGCGCTTCGCCCACCTCTCAGGAGCAATTAGTTCATCCTCGAGGTGGGCCCGTGTTAGACGGGGGGCCAGGCCTGCGAGAGGGGAGCCTCCCGCAGGCAAAGGAGATCACACCTAGAGTACACTGCTATAATAGACTAGTGCCATGATGGCGAACCTATGGCATGCATACCACAGGTGGCACACGGAGCCATTTGTAAGGGCACACAAGACGCTGCCCTGTCAGTTCCAGCACGCATGCACTCACTGGCCAGCTGACTTTGGCCTTCTTTTAAGGCCGTTTTTCACCCTCCGGAGGCTTCCTTGAAGACCGGCCCTACAGGCAAACTGGAAATTCAGGAAATCTGATTTGGCCATAGGGCTGTTTTTCACCCTCAGGAGCCTTTAGGAGGCTTCCCTGAAGGCTCCGGAGGGTGAAAAACAGCTCTACATCCAAACCGGAAGTCAGTTCCCAAACTTCCAGTTTGCTCATAGGGCTGGTTTTTTACCCATCAGAGGTTCAGGAACATTCCTGAAGCCTCCAGAGGGCATTCAGAGGGGGCAGGAGAGACTGTTTTCACCCTCCCCAGGCTCCTAAAAAGTTAGACATCATTGGACTAGTGTCTCTCCGTGTACAATGTATACATTAGCAACAATACATTGTATTGGGCCCAGTTGCTCATAGGAAGATGATGCATCATTTTCAATTCAGGTAGTCGCTTCAGCCTGATCTACCCAATATGAAGAGGAAACATAAGGCCAGCATTGCTTCGGCCCAGTCTACCCAGTCCAAAGTGGTAATATGCCAGCAGTTTGGGGAGTGGCGTCAAGCTGGCCATGTCCACCCAGTTGACCATGCCCAGTGATTGGCATCAATCTGGCCATGCCCACCCAGTTGGTCACACCTGCCTGGCCCCCTCAGCCCGGGCACCACAGCCTTGATGCAGCCCTCAATGAAATTGAGTCTGACACCCCTGATCTAGGCTGTCAAAAGCCAGAGGAGCCATGAGATAGCAGCAAAGGCATACAGAAAACCCTTTGATGCCATCTAGTGATCACTTCAATTATTGCAGCCCAGAATCTGGTAATTCTAGGATACACTTGTACTTAATCTACTGTGTTTATAGTGATAACATCATATTTTCAAATTGTTTTATTTGGTTTTTAACGGGCTGTAATTTTAATTGTTCTTAAAATTTTAGTACAGGTTAATTTAATTCGTTTTTAATCTTGTTATGTATTGTATGTTTTTGGATGGTTTTTAATTTTCCTGTACACCGCCCTGAATCCCTTTGGGGAGAGGGGGCGGTTTCTAAATGTAATAAATTATTATTATTATTATATCAAGAACAACCCAACTTACTTAACTATTTCTTTAGAGTAAATACACAATTCATTCCCAAATCTGCCTCATTATCAGACACCAAACAATCAATCTTCAGTCCCTCCATCTTGTCAAAAGTTAACTGCGGAGTATTGGCCACTACACAAACTCATCCGTGAAATGTTTTGCTTCCTGCTGCTTAATTTCTAGTGATTATTTCTGATTATTTGTATTAGTTTAGAAATCCAGCGGTGCAAGCCAAGAGAAAGTTGGAGGAGAACCTTTTGCAGAGAGAAGAAATGATCAATCCTGACACCACAGAGCAGATGGAAGCAAGTGGTAATTGGCAGAGAGTAATGGATGGGAGAAGGACATAATAATCTAATATTATTGGTGATGTCTCTCCATGCTGGTACAATGGTCCCAGTGCGCTTCACAATGCACTAAAAAGTAATATATAATCCTGAGGGGTCTACTCAGAAATCATTGAATTAATAAAAGTACAATAGGAAGAATGAACATTTCTCACAGTAATGTAAAGCACAGAATGATATTCAAATACATTAGATTGCAGCTCTGTGAATAATAATTTTGGATGAGAAATTTCCATTAAATATAGTAAGATTTGTATTAGGGATGCTGTAACTTTTACTTTGATAAACATTTTAAAATGTTTTTTTCTATCCTGTTTGCTGTGGATCACTATGCAAATAGGAAAACAGTTATTAGAGTTATTACAGTTCTCTGTTTTTACTCAAAAATTGTATAAAGCAGAGAAAATTGCATGGTATATCAATCTGCATTGTGTGGAAAAATAAATATTGTATTGTATTGTATTATATATAATTTTATATATTGTTCAGTTTTTAAAAAAAAATGCAGATTGGTGTCATTTAATATTTTGGATGTGGGGCTCACTGTAAAGTAGAATTATTTCTCCATGGTTTGTGGACACTTTTACACTTGATCTCTGGCCCTTGTGACTCCTTAGAGCAGGGGTATCAAACTCAAGGCCTGTGGGCAGGATCCAGCCTGCAAGGAGCTTAGATTTGGCCCACTGGGCCACCCTGGATACAGCAAAGGACCAGCCCGCAGTGCCAGCAAAAATGGAGCTTGTGAGGGTTGTGCAGGAGGCCCTCCTGAGGTCCATTTTCACTGGCAGAGGGTTGCAGGAAGTTACAGCGAAATATGAAGCTTGGGAGCCCATTTTCACTGGCAAAGCACTTGGGCCACTACAGCTGCCTTTGATCACAAGTGACATTGAAATGAACATGCCCACCCTGACCATCCTCCCATCCCCGAGGTCAAACACAACTCTGATGCAGCCCTCAATGAAATCAAGTTTGATATCCCTGCCTTAGAGAATCTGAAACAATGCCAGCCATTTGAGGGTAAGCCAGACCAGGAAACTGATTCCATAGGTTTAATAATAATAATCATAATAATAAATTTAATTTATAGACCGCTCCCTCTCCCCAAAGGGACTCGGGGCGGTGCACAGGGGAATTAAAAAACATACAAACATAAATACATCATAAATATATAAAAATCAAATTAAACAAGTTATCCCTGCGCTGAAAACCCAAAATGCTAAAAACCCCTTAAAAACCAATTAAAACAATAAACAGATGACTAACCTAGGCCGGTCAAGCAGAAAAAGTGCGTTTTTAATTTTTGACGGAAGGAGCGGAGGTCCGTAGTTGTTCTAATTTCGGGGGGAAGTTCGTTCCAGAGGGTCGGGCCCGCCACAGAGAAGGCCCTTCCCCTGGGCGCCACCCTCTGGCATAGCCTAGCGGATGGCACCCGGAGAAGTCCCTCTCTGTGGGAGCGAATCGGCCGCAGGGATGTATGGGGCAGGATACAATCCCGCAAATAGCTAGGTCCCGTGCCATGGAGCGCTTTAAAGATGATGACCAACACCTTGAAGCGCACCCGAAAGACGACAGGCAGCCAATGCAGCTCGTGCAGGAGCGGTGTTACATGGGAAAACCTAGAGGTTCCCATAACTGCCCGCGCGGCTGCATTCTGGACAAGCTGAAGCCTTCGGATGCACCTCAAGGGGAGCCCCATGTAGAGAGCATTACAGTAGTCCAGTCGGGATGTCACAAGGGCATGAGTGACTGTGCAGAGGGCATCCCGATCCAATAGGGGACGCAACTGGCATACCAGGCGAACCTGGTAAAACGCCCTCCTGGCCACGGCTGTCACTTGATCTTCCATGGACAGCCGTGCATCAAGGAGGATACCCAAGTTGCATGCCCCATCCACAGGGGTTAGATGTTCACCCCCTATGGCCAGTGATGGAGTCAACTGGTTGTACTGGGATGACAGAAACCACAGCCACTTAGTCTTGGACGGGTTGAGTCTGAGTCTGTTGCTTCCCATCCAGGCCCGCACGGCTTCCAGGCACTGGCACATCACCTCTACGGCATCGTTGGGGTAGTTTGGGGTAGATATATACAGCTGCGTGTCGTCAGCGTAGAGATGATACTCTACCCCAAAACCACGGATGATCTCGCCTAGCGGCTTCATATATGTGTTGAACAGGAGAGGTGAGAGGACCGACCCCTGAGGCACCCCACAAGTGAGGGGTCTCGAGGTCGACCTCTGCTCTCCTGCCAACACAAATTGCGATCGACCGGAGAGGTAGGAGGAGAACCACCGTAACACGGTGCCCCTCACCCCCAACCCCTCCAGCCGATGCAATAGGATACCATGGTTGATGGTATCAAAAGCCGCTGAGAGGTCTAATAGGACCAGGATGGAGGAACAACCCCCATCTCTGGCCCTCCAGAGATCATCCACCAACGCGACCAATGCCATCTCGGTGCTGTGCCCGGGCCGGAAGCCGGACTGGCGTGGGTCCAGATAATAAATTTCCTCCAGGTGACGGGGGAACTGTTGTGCCACCACACTCTCTACAACCTTCGCCAAAAAGTGAAGGTTGGAGACCGGACGGTAATTTACCAACAATGCTGGGTCCAGAGAGGGCTTCTTCAGGAGGGGTCTCACCATCGCCTCTTTAAGGGAGGCCGGCAAGAACCCCTCACTCAAGGAAGCGTTGACCACCTCCTGGAGCCAGCCTCGTGTAACCTCCCAGGATGCCAGTACAAGCCAGGAGGGACACGGGTCCAATAAACATGTGGTAGCTCGCAGTCGCCCACGTAACCTGTCCATATCTTCGGAAGCAACAGATAGGTTTGATAGGAACTACATTTTTTCATAGACGATCTTGAGAGAATGACTGTTTTCCTTCCCCTCCCACTTATACTCCAGGGATGCATGTCAGTATGTATATAGGATGGAGTCAAATAATAGGAATTCATTGCACGTTCTTGCGAAACAATCTTTGCAGAGTTTCTCCCAGGTCACATCTATATAGAAGTAGTGACAGATTAGATCTTGGAAGTATCAATACTTCAATCAGGGATGGTGAGGCCAACAGGCTTAAAAGAGGTTGTGATGTGCCTCCTCCTTAAAATATATTTTCTGGATCTACTATATTTGATAAGTATCATTCCATCTCTAACCTTAAGGTTAGAGAAAGGTTATTGAAGCTGTAATTGGAAGACAATGACTAAGTACCCAAGAAAATGTGGATTATCTTGATTCTTTCCAGTCAGGATTCAGACCTTGATAGGACACGCTTATGGATTACTTTGTCATATCCTGGATGTGGGAATCATCTTTCCTGGTTTCATTGAATTTCTCGGAAATATTGAGTACAATTAACCCCTGCCTACAGGGAATTGGAAATTTGTTGCATTTTGATGAAGCCCAGTTGTACTTGCAACTTCAGGTTTCATAAAACTTGCTGTTAAAATGTTGATCTATTATCTACAGGTTGTGAAGGTCTGGATGGGATGGAACAGTTTAAAGCAGAACTTGAAAAGATGAAATTTTTGTTGTTGTTTATGTATCATGGTTTGTGGCATCTGTTATTTGTCAATGGGGTGACATTGTTCCCTGTTGAAGCAAGCTAACAATTTATCGGTCTTTCTGGACATGGCTTTTGCTAGATGAACGTCTGGAGGCCATTGTTAGGGAGTGGGGCTTTGTCCAGCCCTATCCAATTACAATTTTACTTGGAATCTAAGCTCAAAATAGTATCTTATGTTTAGTAGCCCAGATCATCCATCTCTCTGGGCTACTAAAATATGTCTATATTTATACTGTGATTATGTATGTGTGTAAAAGAGAAAAAGAGTCTGGTGACTTTCTGAAAATAACTCATACAGTTCTGTTGCAAGCAGTATGAGATTGCTTTGCCATTGTCTACTCTTCGTCTAGCCTACAGTTTTAATATATTCTAATTGATTTTTCTCACGCCACCAAGAAAATAGTTGAAAAATGTTCCCTGCCAAAAGAAGGTATGTTGGGAAGATACAGTTATTTGTATGGATGCATTTGCAGCCTGAGCTGAACCAGAGATTAGTTGGCCCCATTTCAACCTACCATAGTCCATGTGGTTTATGATGGATTAAATTGGTAAACTTTACTAATTAAAAAAAAATTATGCAAAGAAGGCAAAGTCATGGACAGAATGGAAAATTTGATTCCTTTTTATATGATTAGAGTGTCTTGCTAGAACAGGACAAAAATAATTCTGCTGGATCACAAAGGTCTGCCTTTGCTTGTTGAGCTCATCTTGGTCAACGTGGGTCACATTGATTCAAAAAAAAGTGGAGAAAGGAAAGGCCTGACTTTCTCTTTTAGTATTTGTTTAAGGCATTTATTAGAAGCATTCTCTGCCAAATGATACACAAAGGTATGTAAAGCAATGTAAAAACAGCAATAGAAGCATTAATAAAGCATTAAACCCACCAAAGCGAGGCATTCTACAAGTGAAAAAGCAAGCTAGCAAAATTGCTATCCTGAATCAACAAACTTCATATAGCACATCAAATTAAGAGCTATTAATAACATGAAAGAAAAAGAGACTAACACAAATCACATATCATATTACCATTAATTCTGCAGAACAGGATTTCCATAAGGCAGAAGCAGGTGGGTAGTGCCCCATGGCCTTTCAGTAGCAGATCAAAAGTCTCCACCGAAAATGTCTAAACTGAGAAATAAAGTTAAATTACACTAAATATCTTTCTCAGAAAGTAATATATCGTGATTGACCTTGTCATTCTAAGAAGAAAAAGAGAAACAAATGACAACACTTTCCATCATTGGGTGAAATAAATTGCATCCTTATATGCAGAACCCAGCTGGTTGCAGTCAAATTAAGAGATAAACAAAGTGAAAAAAAGAGTTGAGAAACAAATAAAGGGATTAAAGTTTGATGTAAACAGTTAAACAGTTTGCCAGGAGAGGTGAAGACTTTACCCTGGGAGTGAAGAATCTGATTGAAAAGGTCTGTAACTAGAAGTCAGAATCAAAGGAAATAGGATCCTTTCAGATGCCAAGGTAAATAGAGATGGAAATTAAAGAAGTGAAAAGAAGCTTTGGTTAGACAGCTTGGAATGAGTAAAGAAAATCAATTAGCAGTATATTACTTCAGTTCTTGGGCTATTATTCCAGTTCTGATTGCTAAAATAGATAATTCATTTTCTGAAAATTGCTTTAAGTGTAATGAGTAGGTTCAAATCCCACCCCCGTATCTGGTGGCAATGTTGCAAACCACAGCAATTCTCAAGAATGATTCATACCAGAATGAAGTAAATTTTAAATGCTTAACTCCCATTTCAATCTGCAGTATTTTTATTACAATTTACTAAGCCATACATTTCCCCAAAATATACTGAATTAGCTTTGTATAAGATCACTGCAAGGATGTGATATGCTTTTTACTAAAAGTTGTGGGAGGATGTTTTGATGTCTAGAATAACTTTGTATCTTAAAATAAATCCGATGCAGGATTTAATTCAAAGTAGAAATCATTCCTAGACTATAATTTAGTATATAGATCTGAACCAGATCCAGAATTTGTCATTGTCTATGTTTAAAAATTATAATTTTATAGGATTTTAAAATCAGAACAGTCTTTACTAATTTAGAGATTTTATTATATGTTATCATTTAACTAAAATATTTATATTCTTTTCCTTGTGGTTAGTTTTATTTATTCATTGTTTAGGAGTTAATAACATTTTAGACCATTAAAGAAATATAATATATTCATTTACAATTAATCACAGATATATTGGAAAAATAAAACCCCTATGACATTTACAAATACCTTGCTTAATCATTTATATTGTACCCTTTTATTTCTTTTTCCTGCTTCTTTTTGTTTGTTTACATAGTTTACATAATTTAATTTCACTTAGTGTTGAAATACACTAGTGATTGTACATTGTTAGTTCTTTTTTATAGCTCACCAATAAACATTTTAAACATTAAAGGGAATTTTGATAAGGGAGGCACTCTACAGAAAGGTAGACATAAGATTTAGAAAAAACTGGAAAAATATAAATATCTGTGGGACTGTGAAAGGAGGCACATAGATACTCCTTGGGGGAGCAAAGGGAGAAGCAAAGGACCAACAAGCTAAGAAAAAGAGGAAAAGGCTGAGCCTGAAATTAGCAATATGAAGAGATAAAGAGGATAGGAAAACAGCTTTAAAAAAGATAGAAATAAAGCCTATTCCAGAATAAACACAAGTCAACTGGCATTCCAGTCCCTACAGCAGGGAGGATAGCCAGAGGATTCAGATCAGTTGCAAATTGGCTGAAAGGAAATAAGAGACTAGAATTTGTTGAAGGCAATAGCCCAGCCTCTTAAGGTACAGATGGCTAACTCTGAGAAAGACTCTCTGCAGTATGCAAGATTTATCCCATTGAGTTCAATAGCTTATTGTTGCTGAAAGTCATTCTTGTTTCTGAGTGACATAACCTGAATCTCTGTATGATTGCTGTTTGCTTAATGTACATGAAAAGGTTGTCTGTTCATAATTACAGGCTTAATAATTTTGTCGGGTAGACCAAATGGTAGTGGGGAACTTGTGCCTTTGGAGCCTAGATAGAGAGGATGAAGAAAACTTTAAGCAAATTACAATGTTAAAAGCAAAATAATATATGTATATATAAAGGTCTCTTAAACTGATATGAATGGCTCAGATAAATTATCATACAATCTAGTTAATTTTTACTTAGAAATTTACTTCTACTACTTAGAACTACTTCATAGTTTCTACTACGCGCTTTCTACTACGTAGAAATTTCTACTTAAACATTCTCAGATCTAATGAGTATCAGGCATTGCAGATCAAGCATTGCCCAATATAGAAATTGTGCTAGCTAGTTTACTCCTAGCTGCATTATTTTTATTTCAGGGGAAAAACAACATAACTGGTCCAAAATAAAATGGGAGATGAACAATTTTAAACTTATGTCTTCCCAGATCATCTCATACTACACATAAGCTAAATAAGGATTGTTCGTATTTGAATAAATGGAAGTAATTCCCTATGAAATTACACATGAAGGCCCTCTGAGCCAAAGCTGAACTAGGGCTAAAGTTTCCATTTTTTATAAACCAAATGTTTCAATAAACAAAAATATATATTAAACCAATTGGCACGCTAAGTGCCTGAGGCTAAACAATGTCAAGACCTCAATTATTCTATTTCAAGGCTGTTGACATACAAACACACACAGAGTACTTTAGAAGCCGGAATATTTAAGTAAATAACTGTAAATATGAGTCAAATTCTTTGTAAACAATGCTTGTCCAAAGGGCGTCAAGCACAGCCCAAGAAGCAATAGCATAGTCCAAAAATTCCAAGAGTCACATGCTATGGTGATACTGACACTAAACAATTAGATATAATCTGTATCTTGTGATTCCCCCTCTCAAACAATGGAGAAAAAAATAGGATGTCCGTTGTTTATGGATGGGTGGATAATGTAAACTACTGGATTATATTCTCAAGTACATATAAATCTGTTATGTCAACTCAAATTAATCTTAGTCCAGTATTTTCTGTTTTACAATGTTAAGGATTCAGATACTGATTCTGAAGGTGAAGAAGCTGTTACAACAGAAACTGTAGAATACCAGCCTCAGGGGATACAATGCCAAGAACTTCCCAAGTCTGATCAAACACAGGAACCACAGTTGGAACAGTCAGGTGTTAATGACATAAGGCCGCTTAGCCCTACACCTGATGAATAGAAAACAGAGCAAAGATGTTCTAAGAGGCGCCTTGCCAAAAAAAGTAAAACTCTTGATCAAAGGCAGCTGGCTGCAGCCTGATTTCAGAGGCAGCCCTAACTCAAAACTAACTTTGTTGGAATCGACTGGCTGATCTCTGGCTCTTGTGTGATGTTTTTTTGGACTCTGCTTGTGTAATTTTGATCTCTGATTTGGCTGTCAGAGCTTTGGACTCTATGACTATTTTCCTGCATGCTTTTGTTAAAAACTACCATTTAGACAACCTCTTTTTGGAAGTTTTCAAATACTCTGTTTTGGTTTGCATATATACCTTGTTTGCTGTTATCTCATTGACCTTGAGTAAACTATGTGCATATGCATTTGAAATAAGAATCAGAACACACTATGGTAAACTAGATGACTCTTAGATGGTCAAGCAAAACAAAATATTCTACTTTTTATGAAAAATGTTCTAATTCAGGTAAGTTTGGCAGTTTCAAAATTGTATAATGCATGTTTTTCAGATGATTATTCTAAAATAAGTAATCATTGCAATTACTTAAGATACTACTTATTGCTTAAGTTTACTTAAGAAATAAGTTACTTAAGTTAACATTCCATTAAAAATTTTTCATTATCAGAGCGTCTTCTAATTTTGGTGGATGTAATGTGCAAATATCACAAAATAGGCCTGAATCTTTGAGTAACATAGCCCAAATATTTGTGCAGACTATTAAGATCAATGTTAATTAGAATAATCATTTGATTAGGATCACTTTCCCAATTTAATTTCCCCCCCCAGAAAATCCATATTTCTAAAGATCACAAAGAAATGATGGAGACAAAAACTTTTTCACCACTGTTCACCTGCAACTAATATTACTGTTGAGACTTAAAGACCAATAACTGAATTTTCTTTTAAAGCTAACCAAATTATAGCCATCACTGCATCCTGTGATAATGGATTCCAAAAGCTTGGGTTGAATGAAGCAATACTTTTTTCTGTCTCTTCTAATTCCAGTCAACTTCACCAGATGATCCTTAGGTCCTAGTGCTCTGAAAAAAAGGGGGGGGGGGAAACCACTACATTCTTCATAACCTCTTTCCTGCATAATTTTATACACCTTGATTTTTTTTCTGAGTTAAAGAAAGACTATATTTGTTATTATGCATGAAAATACAGTTCCCTTCATGGCTAATACCAAGAGAATGTAATATTTTATAATGAGGCAGTTTGTATGCATCTCACCATTGTGAATTAAATAAACTCATTGCAGGAATCAGACAATTATAAACTTTGGTGACTTCATTCAATTTTTTAGGCAGACTCTAGTGCCATATCTATTGATACTAATTTATTAACTGGTCTCATTTATATTATCTGGTTTCCTACTAGATAAATTAAGAATGATAGTTAAAATTGGCTTATAATATCCAACTTGACTGAAACCCTACTCCCACTTATCTTTCAAAATGTAAAAAGACCCAACTAGAAAAGAAATTGTTTGCAATCAATATTGTACATTGGTAATCATAGTATAATAAGTTGTAACTGTTATCCTTCTCAATAAATAACATAGCTCATCCTATTTTAGGTTTGCAGAAATCTGCATAGGAGTAAGGCTAATCCTAAAAACAGAAATATTACGTAAAGAAATTGGAAGGGAAAATGGAAGGTACGTCTGAAAAAGATAGGCATTAATTGGACAATGTCAATGTAAGGGATAATGGAGAAAAATATAATGTGGGATACCAAATTGTGGCATGCCACTTAATTTATTTATTTTACTTATTTATTAAATGTATTCACTGCCACTCTTACCACAGGGTAACTCTGGGTGGTTACTCACCCTAATTTGTGGAAACGATAGTTACATATTGGATATTATAAGCTGTTTAAATAATTAAATTATGTCAAAACTGAATTTGATACATCTTATATAATAGTTAAACAGAAGTTTACATTTCTAAAGTGTTATGCTGAAAAAAAACTCTAGACAAGCCACTGATTGATTTTGCTCAGTAACACACTGATTATTAACTTATCATCTTCAAAGCGCTCCATGGCACGGGACCTAGCTATCTGCGGGATTGCATCCTCCCCCATACATCCCTGCGGCCGATTCGCTCCCACAGAGAGGGACTTCTCTGCGTGCCGTTCACTAGGCTATGCCAGCGGGCGACGCCCAGGGAAAGGGCCTTCTCTGTGGCGGGCCCGACCCTCTGGAACGACCTTCCCCCCCAAAATTAGAACAACTACGGACCTCCACTCCTTCCGTCAAAAACTAAAAACTCATTTCTTCTGCCTGGCCGGCTTGGGGTAACTGAATTGCTCTATTAGGGTTTTTTAGGGGTCTAATTTTAGTTGGTCTGGGATTTTAGCGCAGGGTTAAGTTTAATTCATTTTAAATTGTATTTATGCTTGTGTTTTTATATATGTATTTTTAAAGACCTTGTGCACCGCCTCGAGTCCCTTCGGGGAGAGAGAGCGGTCCATAAATTAAAATTATTATTATTATTATTAACTGATAATCCATCAATAAAAATGTGTGGCTTCCTGCTAATAGTTTCTTATCGAGGAAGTAATTTTGACCTCAATAGAAACTAAATCAGTAATATGTAACAGCTACTCATTTTGTCGCCAGCTTGTATTTGCATTTTTTTTTCTTTCTAACTAGAATGTGGGGAAATTCCTACCCTAGATTTATCTTGAAATTCTCAAAGCAAATTGGTCATTTGTATTGAGCCATAAATAAGTTTGGGGGAAAAAAATCAGAAATCTAATTTTGTCTTCACGCTTCTCTATATGTGATAACATTTGTCTCCATATCTGAAAGTGATTGTGTTGAATTAGTCCATAAATACAGTATTGTAAACAAAGTGCTATTCTGAAAATATGTAGTTGCTGTGGAAACATTGAGTTGTGCATCCCATCCACCATGATAGGTACGTATTTCTTTATTTAATGTTTGCAAATTGGACCAATCCAAAAAAACAAACCTAGGCAACCTGAAGCAATAAATAAATAACAGAGACAATACAAATACAAAAAGAGTTGCACAAATTAGCTCAACTATAGCAGCCACCTGGAATCAACTGGAATCAAAGGCCCAAGGAAACAAAATAGGTTTAAATAACTTAAAGGACATAAGGAGGGAAGAAATCAAATATATTCAAAGCATGCACTGAATTGTTTGGCCAGCCATGGAACCCACTGTTGTCCTGTATACCCCAAGAACCTCACAACTTAACTTCTTGTTAGATGTTCAGACCACATAGGTAGATTCCCTTTAGGCAAGAAAGTGATTGGCATGTCCTGGTGATAGTCACTATTTCAGTTGGATCAAGAAGCCTAATACAATGCAGCAACCTTATATTACCAGAGTTGTTCCCTCTGCAGCTGGCTCATCACATTCTGTATCAGCTACAATACAGTATTGTCATTTGTCATGTAGAACACATTACAGCCATCCAGCTGAGTAGTGATCAAATAATTAATTACCATTGCTAGGGCATCCTGTTGGAGGTAGGTTTGCAATTGATACACTAGACCAGGGGTCTGCAAAGTCGGCTCTTTTAAGACTGGTGGACTTCAACTCCCAGAATTCCCCAGCCAGCTATGCTGGCTGGGGAACTCTGGGAGTTGAAGTCCACCAGTCTTAAAAGAGCCGACTTTGCAGACCCCTGCACTAGACCAAGCTGTGTAAAGTCTCCCCAGTCACCAGCCATGACTTCCAATTGCTGATTAAACAAGTGCCTTGACTCCTGGAGATCCCAAGTCACCTCTTTTGGGAGGAATGCAATTCCATCAAGAACATCTATCTGGACTGAAGTTTAAGGGGGACCTCCAGATATTTGTTGAATGACACCAAATGAACTTATTTCATCTTATTCAGTTATTAAGACTTGTGCAGAGCCGAGGTGGCACAGCGGCTAGAGTGCACTACTGCAGGCTGCTAGCTGCAGTTCAACAGTTCAAATGTTACCGGCTCAAGGTTGACTCAGCCTTCCATCCTTCTGAGTGGGTAAAATGAGGACCCAGATTGTTGGGGGAAATAGGCTTGACTCTGTAAACCCCTTAGAGAGGGCTGCAACAGCACTATGAAGTGGTATATAAGTCTATGCTATTGCTATGTCTGTGTGGTGCACAATTGGGTTTGATGTGCTTGTTAGTAAGACCTCATCTCAAACTAACATATGATATCTTTCAATGTTTCATATAGGTGCTATATAATATGGAAAGAAGATGAGCACTGAGACACTACAATGGAACAGCCACGGGTATTGCTTCCCTATAAGTATTGTCTTGAACTGTCTGGAGACAAAGCAGTGCCCCCCCTCCCCAAATTATCAAACCTTGCAGGTGATTGAGAGGACGCTGTGGTTGATGATAGAGAATGGCATGTAGTGACATAAGGAGACCAATAGAGATGGTAAGATTGCTATCATTACTGATATACCAACAAAGGCTATCACTAGATGATTGGCCTATGCCTACGCTTATCTAGGTTTGGACTAGAAGAATTCTAGATGTTCCATTTCCTCTAGGGCAGGAGTGTCAAACTCAATTTCATTGAAGGCTGCCTCAGGGTTGTGTTTGACTTCAGGGAGTCAGGTTGGGGTTAGCCAGGGTAAGTGTGGCCAATTCAACATCACTCCTATCAGGGGAGCCTGTGGAGGCCCAAGTGCTCTGCCAGTGAAAACGGGTTTGCGAGCTCTGTTGCAGCAATGGCCTCCTGCAACCGTCTGCCACTAAAAACGAAGCTCAGGAAGGCTACCTGTGGCACTGGACAGCTCCATTTTCAGCTGCAATTACCTTATGCAACTCTCTGCCAGTGAAAACAGAGCTTGGGATTGCCACGCACAGTTGTTCCAAGCTTCGTTTTCACTGGCAGAGGAACCAAGGCCCAGTACTTTGCTGTTTCCAGGGCAGCCCTGCAGGCCAGATCTAAGCACCTGTGTGTTGAATACGGCCCGCAGGCCTTGAGTTTGACACTCCTGCTCTAAGGATTCTCTAATATTGGTTCCCACCACCTTCTCAACAATCTTTCCCAAATAAAATAAAGTTAGCAATGACATAAAATGTCTGCTAGAGCTCAACTGAGAGAAGTTTTCTTCAAGAAAGATCATACATCTGCTTCAAGGCAGGCAACAACCTAATTGCTCATACTTTGCCTGGCCAATCTAAAATGACCATGAGTAGAGGGATCTAGCCAATGGCTGACACAGTTTGTGCTACAGTGAACAATATCTATTTCACTATGGTCTATGAGCTCAAAAGAATTTTTCACTGCATTACAAGAGGCAGTATAATTCATCACAGTGAACTATTTATCTCAATATGCATCACGTATGTCATCTGCATATTCTGAAGGATACAACCACCATTACCATGAAGATATCTGTTTACATTTTGATAATATTTTACCAAACTCTTATTTTACATACATATATATTTGAACAATAATCCATTCATATGCTGAAATGTGCTGTTTTTGGACTTGGTGAACCAATTTTTTAAAAGCACTCAACAAAAACGTAATAAACTGCATATATTATAGAAACATGTAGCAGAAATAAGTACAAAAGTGTACATCTTGAGATAAATGTATAAGCCTTCATGTGGGAAGTTATGAACATGTAACTGAAAGCTGAAAAAAAACCACCTAAATTTAAAGAAAAATAAAAAGTGGAGGTAAGCAAATGTGACAGATTTGACAATCCCTCATATACATTTGTTAATGCATATGAAAAGAGAGGAGGAATGATCAAGAATAAAAACAACAGCAAAGACACGGAGCGAAGGAAAGCCACATATTTGTTAGCAGCATTAATAGGAGCATTTTGGACAGAGATGGCCCCACCAAAGGACCATCCTCTCAAAGGATATAAAGTAAGAGACAAGAATCTGCTCCTGTGGCCTAGAGGTGGAGCTCTTGTTTCACAATCAGGAGATTGTGAGTTCGATCCTAGGTAGAGGCAGATGTAGGTCTCCTGCTTGGGCAGGGGGTTGGACTAGATGACCTGGAAAGTCCCTTCCAACTCAGTTAATCTGAATGGGAAAGGACTAGTCTCATGATGGTGAACCTATGGCATGCATAGCCATGTCGGCTGGCACATGCGGCATTGCCAGTTGCTCTTCTGAGTTTTAGAAACCAGAAGAGCTAGACTTCCAGTTTCCATTGTGTGTATGCATGCTAGCCAGCTGATTGTCACATGTACATACACGCCAATAATCAGAAGACAAGCTGGCCAGCACACATGCATGCACCAGAAACTTTAACTTCATTTCCCAGTGCGCATATATGTGTGTGTTTGTGTGTGTGCCTCCATTGTAGCCGTGATTAACTGAATAAGTCTCTGCAGTTTCTTTGGCAAATAAAAAACTTGCCATTGCCTTCTCTCTAGAGCAAGGAGAGAATGACTGGCCCAAGGTCAACCAGCTGGCTTTGTGCCTAAGGCCGAACAAGAACTAGAACTCACATTCTGTAGTGTTTAAAGACATCAGTTTGTAGCCAGGCGCCTTTAATCATTAAAAAAAACCTGGTTCTCTTGTATAATTTAATAGATTGGATTAGAATGGGTTTGGGTAGTTCTGATTTATCATGTTGCGGGACTCTCATAGTTATAATATGCTTTGAAAATGGTTTCAAAATGGTTGCTTATATCATGCCTAATGTACATAAGCAGTGTCTCGCTAAGTCAGGTTGAAGGTTTCTCATGGTGAGAAAAGTTAGTCATATAGACACACAAATTCATTCTTCTCAGTGGTTCCTCTCTACAGGTCGCTACACATGAACAACCACTGCCAAGGTGATATATAGAAATTGGTCCCTGGTCTATGTGGGGATACTTGGGAATAAACTCAAGATCTTTGCATGCAAAATGTATTCCTTTAGCTCTGAGATACAGCTCCTATCTATCTTTCTCCATTCTGCATTTGCCCAACCATGCCTTTCTTGGCAGGACATTTAAGCACAGACTATTTAGGCAAAGAACTGCCAATATTAAATACCCATAAGGGACACATTTGCATAAATGGTATAATATTTTGAATCATGGCTGAGGTGCTTCACATACACTTTTCAACATACTGTATAAAGATGTGTTAATTGATGCTAAGCCTGGCAATAACATTTCTCCAATTAATATTTAGACTTGTCTGGATTCATTACACAACAGGTGTCAGACATATATGCTTACAGCCTGATATTCAGTAGGGAGGATGTTACCCCCATCACCCACTAAGCTGAACAAATACCTCTCAATCTCACCCAGGTCTAGATTATGATAATCTAATCTGGGAAGGAAGATGGAACAGTTGCTCAGAGGATGTTCATGCATTTCCCATACACAGAATCTGTTTCTGGCTGATTCTCTAAGGATTTTACAGTGTATAGTACTGTACCAGAGGTGGGTTCCTACCGACCTGCCACTCCCCCAAACTGGTTCTATTTTGTTTTTTGCTTCTGTGCATGCACAGAAGCATATTTTTACTACTGCACATGCACGCACACACACACACACACACACATGAAGCATGTACCAAGCTAACTGGCAGTAGTAGAAGCTGAAACCCACCTTTGCACAGTACCAATACATGCTATAAGCTGGGAGATCATTTATATACTATCATCTAGTCAAAATCATGCATACATAGTATATGTGTAGCTCACATCTTAATCTAATGTTGGTCAGGAAGAATTGTTGCCCATTAAGCACTCTAATTGTACTTGCAAAGAATGGTTTGGTACATCTTTTTGGAAATATAACAAATGGTCCTGGGATGCTTATTACAGTATATGCCATCACGTTTATGGCAGTTCTTAGGATCTTCTCCAGAATGATTTATCTCCAACTTGGCCTTTCAGGACTTCCAACAGAACATCCATTCGCCCAGCAATTGAGTCTATCCATCTTGCTGCTGGTCGTTCTCCTATTTTCTTTCTTTCCACATTTTTCAGCAGTATGGATTTCTCAAAAAAATTAAGTTTTCACATAATATATCTAAAATAGGATCATTCGATTCTAGCCATTTGTGCATTGGATGAGAAGTCTGGATTGAACTTTTGATGTTAGAGATGACTCCTGAAAGTTCATGGTTAAAGAGAAGGAAGAAAAGCAGTTGAGAAAATCTGATGTTAAGCAGGCTGCAAGGACATCTCATGCTGAGATGATTGATTGATTGATTGACTTATGCTTCTAGGACCCTCTATGTGTTCTTGATTCTAAGTGATACACAGCACAGATGGAACAATAATAATAAAACATTAAGCCCAAATGATAAGAGAAGCATCCTGTTCAGACAACTGGAATTGGTAGCGGCTGAGGAGAAGAAGGGGAAGAAGGAAAAGAAAGGTAGGTGGTCAAGACTGAAAGCAATATCTTTTCAGGCTTTGTTCCCATCAAATCACAGCTGATCTAAGATGGTTTTCTATAAAACAATGACCTTTTATGGGATTCAGATGAAGCATCTTTGGCATTTTGTGCTCTTTATGATACACTTCTCTCACTCTTTGTTGCTAATTAGTAACCGTCCGAAGTTTAGTAGCCATGGATGGCAGGCTTGCTATGTTTAGTAGCTCCGGATGGTACATTTTAAAAGAAGAGGTAAGGATTTTGCTGCACTGTTGCAACGTCAACCTTTTTGAGTCCCTCCCCATTCTTCAGGTATGCCCCTGTTCACAGGACATTCTTCCTAAAGTCTGTGTTGATGGGGGCAAACCATTTGTCTTAAGGATAATTAGTGATAGGCAGTATGTTACAAAATGCCATAAGGCTTCTTACACATTGGAAAAAAGAATATAATGCATGTAGGCCTGTATTAACAGAAACAAACTGTCCATTAAACCTGGGAATAATAGGAGCACATTATATGACAAACAGCCAGCAAATGGTAATGCACATCTCTATGCAGGAACAGATAAAACAGATTGGGAGATTGTTATGTGGAACAGAGGTGATACTATCTCTATTTGGTCCTAGTCAGAGCTACTTTTTGCAGTAGAAGGAAAGATGAGACTGTCAAAACACCAGCGTAGTTTCTAAGGAAGTGCATTCCCAGGAGCTCTCAAGCTAATGAAGCCTGCTGATTGGATTTGTCTAAGGTTTCATATGGCTAGATTCCATTCAGTATAAGTATGGGAGCGTTCTCTACTTTTGGTCAGTGATTTGATGAAAAATGTCTCCATTGTATAGGATGTTAAGGATATCTTAGCATTTTTTCCTCCTCTTTAACAACAGCTAGGGAAACCCTACTATAGTTCCTTCAATGATTGTGCTGTTTAAGTATGTCATGGAAATTCCACTACTTTTATTTGTTGGTTTTTACAGTTTTGGAATATGTTTCATTTTCTTTTCTTTTGATATCTGGTTAATTACTGGCATTATTACTATATCAATATTATTCATTTCTCTTGTGATGTGCATGCATCCTTAAACAAATTTAAAGAAGAAATAGAAGCCTTTGTTGTGTCATAACAATACATCTAGTTGCTTCCTACACTCTTATTTGCAAGGTGAGATGAAACGTGTATAAAGATGAGACAGTATAAAGTATCAAAGTATGATGAAGAAGACTTGTGGAAGGCAGTTTATCAGTTGTAAGCACATCAAATCTTTCCAATCTAACCAATTAGGGATGCAAAGATCTATATAATCGCTAATTGACAGCAAATAGAAAAATTTTCCCATCTAATGAATGTTTGGATTTTTGCAACTACATCTGGCAAATTGGATGACCTGGACTTCTGGTTTGGTCTGCTCTCTTAACAATTCTTCTGAATGAGTTAAAGCAGGGGTCTCCAACCTTTGCAACTTTAAGTCTGAAGGACTTCAGCTCCCAGAATTCTCCAGCCAGCAAAGCTGGCTGGAGAATTCTGGTAGCTGAAGTCCTTCAGACTTAAAAGTTGCAAAGGTTGGAGACCCCTGAGTTAAAGGAAAAAAATAAATAAAGGGCTTAATTTTTCTCTGCCTTTCCTCCCTTTCCTCTATACATATGGTTTAGGTGCTTGAGAGAGAAGCACAGATGCATAAGGTTATAGATGTGCTTTGCAAGGTTTTGTTAGAGCTCTGTGTCTCCTTTGCAATTCTAAGTACAGTTACCTACATCTTTAGTGTACGGAGAGAAGTAGTGTCAACTAACGTCTTAAGCATCTATTTATTTATTTATTTACTTATTTTGTTTCCAGGCTCACTCCTAGAATATTTCATCCAATTCTGGGCAATGTGTTTTTGAAAGAAATTGGCAAGATGGAGCATGTCAAGAGGATAGTAACTAAGATGATAAGGGGGGAAAGTGCCTGAAGAGTACTTGGAGGCATTTGAAGAAGAGAGGCAGGAAGACTCAACAATTGTTTATAAATAGGAAAGGAATATCATGGAACTTTTCAGAGTTTCTCCAGAGTTATTCCAGAATTATTCCTAGGACAAGAACCACTGGATTTAAGTTACAAGGAAAGGGATTCTGA
The DNA here is from genome assembly GCA_039707465.1 of Rhabdophis nuchalis. NCBI lineage: Eukaryota > Metazoa > Chordata > Lepidosauria > Squamata > Natricidae > Rhabdophis > Rhabdophis nuchalis. Next base: position 340,141,003 of record CM077643.1, read on the forward strand.
GTGTCCATCAGGAGGCAAGTCCTAACATTAAGAGCTGTTTTGTAATATATAGAATGCTGTAAGACCTCTCCTTTGCTTGAGATAGTTAAACAAAAATTGGATGACCATTTGTCCTGGTTATTATTGACTTGAATTTCTGCCTGGGCAAGGGGTTGGATGAGTTATTTCCAAAATCTCTTCTCTTTGCATTCTCGGATTCTCTGTTTTATTAACAAGGAATTTTTATCATTATTATTTTAAATGGCCAGAGCCAAAGAATTATGCTTTCTGTAACTAGGCCAATTTGGGTCGTATAAAGTTTATTCTGTATTTATGCCGAACGATATTTCAACATTCAGCATCTCAAATAATAAAGAGAATCTCTCTTTTCAATGCCATGAAATATTTTACTAATGCATGACCGAGCATGATATTTTAAACAGCTCCATAAAATGTTTAGAATTCCTTGGAGAATAAAGGCAGCCTAGATATGGGTTGAGCCTTCTCAGTTTCAAATGGGCACTTAGGCTGAAATTCAATCTAAAACACTAAAGATGCATTTTAGGACAGCCTTATCTCTTGAGATCCATGGATTGTGTGGTTGTGTAAAGGCTTCTCTAGCTGAGAAAAAAAAATGGCTAAAATCTATTAGCACTGAAAAGGCCCTGATTTGAGAAATGTCAGCAACACAATTCCACTTGTCTTCATGATTGATGTAGGTGTTGCTGAGGGGGAGATTAGTTGTAAAGTAGTGGGATTGTTTGCACAACTTTGCTTTCTTCACCTTCTCCTTTCTAAGGGTGAAGAGGATCGAACAGAAGATGGGAAAAAAGAGAAACAGGGGATGGCTGTTGAGAGCAGCCATTAATCCATCAAGCACAGGGATTTAACCTCCGCTTTTTATTCCAGATCAGACTATTTGACCATCTAGTCTGGGTGGGTAGGTGGGTGGGTGGGGGCAAATGGAATTTCAGCCGTTTTTTTTCCTGGTGCTCTTCCTTTGAAATCTGCTGCAGAGATTATTGCTAATCAATAACACTATTGCTAATCAATAATGTGATTTCTCACTGGGAAGAAGAAAATATATATTAAACATTATATAACAAACAAAATGCTCACCTTGAAATTTAGGAGAATGAAACACACACAAAAAGCATTGATGTTACTGATAAATAGAAGCAAGCAAGTTTATTTTGCTGATGATTATATCAGTAGGTCAGAATTATATTATGTCAATAAATTACAATTATATTCCTAATATAAGTGGTGTGGTATTATTATGGTCTATGCCAGTGATGGTGAACCTTTTGTGAATCGGGTGCCAAAAGCAGGGGGAGCACAGGGAGGTCATGCGCAGCTGTGCCACACCCATAATGTTATATGCATGACCCCAGTGCACATGCGTACATGACCAGCACTCCCCCCATTTTTGGCATGATTTTTTTTGTCCTTCCCAGGCTCCAGAGGCTTTATAGGAGCCTGGAGAGGGCAAAAACAGCCTCCCTCTCCCAGAGGCTTCAGGAGCTTCCCTGAAGCCTCCAGGACATGAAAAACTGGCCCTTCGGCAAACTGGAAGTTCAGGAATGGACTTCCAATTTGCTCGCAGGGCCAGCTTTAGCCCTCTGGAGTGTTCAGGAGCCTTCAGGAAGTTCCCTAAAGGCTCCGGAGGGCAAAAAAACGACCCTATAAGGAACCGGAAAATGACTTCTGTTTCCTCATAGGGTCATTTTTTGCTCTCCAGAGCCTTCAGGGAAGCTCCAGAGGGCTAAAGCCAGCCCTACAAGCATTCCTGAACTTCTAGTTTGCCCGTAGAGCCAGTTTTTCAGGCTCCTGAGGCTTCAAGAAAGCTTCCAGAGGACAAAAAATGGCCTCTAAAGAAGGCCGAAGTCAGCTGGCCACTGCACACATGCCCTGACAAATGGCTCCGCACGCCACCTGTGGCACGCATGCCATAGGTTCGCCATCATGGGTCTATACATTTAACAAATTTTCCAATTATTTGGGTTCTAATCCAGAACGTAGAGACCATTGTGGTATATAGGAAGTTCCAAGCAAGGTGTTTTTCTGTAAAGTCAGTGCTACCAAACCCAACAAATTTAAAAGCTTGGGGAAAAAAGCAGAACATGAACCCAATTCTAAGCATGTTTTTTTTTTTAAAAGAATCTCACCCATCTGCTTCTAGTAGACACCAACAATTGTGCTATCTTTCTTTTCCTTAATCTCTCCTTGTTTATTCCTAAGGAAACTCTCTTGGAATTCTGTGAGGATATCTTTGAGAACACAACAGCAGGGAAAGTTGAATTGAAGCCAAAAACATTTGGTTGTTATGAACTGTCTTAAGAAGAGTTCAGGCTGCCTTATGTTTGTGAGCTTTCATGAAGCTATTAGGGCTAAATCATGCGGTGAAGTGAATCTGAGTAGTTTCCTGATTAAAGGGTCATTGATGGGATGACACACCTGAGAAGATTACAAATTGTCAACCAGTGCTGATTACAACAACTGAAGGACACAGAATAAAAATGAAGTTTTCAGGTAGTCTAGTAGGCAAGAGAGGATGATAGAATCAAACTGGTGATTGTACACATTTTGAAAAATATATATAATAATGATGATGATGATGATGATGATGATGATGATGATGATACTAATACTAATACTAATACTAATACTACTAATACTACTAATACTACTAATACTACTAATAATACTAATAATACTAATACTACTACTACTACTACTACTACTACTACTACTACTACTAATAATAATAATAATAATAATAATAATAATAATAATAATAATAATAATAAATACATCAGCAAATTGCAGCTTCCTGCAATAACACCAGTGGAACTGCAAAAAACTGCGCTACCTGGAACATCTTACATTCTAAGAAGATACTTGGTTGATACTTAGGATGCTGGAAGGAAACCGTATCAAACATTAGCACCAGTCAATGGTACTTGCAAAGCATTTTTAAATGTTTCAGTTGGCTGAGTTTCATGTTTCATGAATATAATAATAATAATAATGATGATGATGATGATGATGAAGAAGAAGAAGAAGAAGAAGAAGAAGAAGAAGAAGAAGAAGAAGAAGAAGAAGAAGAAGAAGAAGAAGAAGAAGAAGAAGAAGAAGAAGAAGAAGAAGAAGAAGAAGAAGAAGAAGAAGAAGAAGAAGAAGAAGAAATCTTTTCTCTGGATAAAAGGGTGAGTATAATAACAGAAAGTATTCCCAACAAAAAGAGGAAAAAACGGTATATGTAACTGAATGTCAAGGAAGGGAAGCTTAAAAGAATTTATCAGAATTAAGTTGCTAATGTCATGCAGAGTTTTAACTTATATTAAAATTATATATGAATGACAATGCCAATTCATTATAACAAGCAAGAAGTATGAGAAAATGTGCAATCACAATATTTAAATAAACGGAGGCAAGATTAACTGCATAAGAGTAATAATACAATAGCAGAGTTGGAAGGGACCTTGTAGGTCTAGTCCAACCCCCTGCGTGGGCAGGAGCCTTATACCATTTCAGACAAATGGCTATCTAACATCTTTTTAAAGACTTCCAGGGTTGGGGCATTCAGAACTTCTCGAGGCAAGTACTGAAAGAACTATATTGTAGCCTGTCCAAATTTCTATATATATCACATGTGTACCTGTCACACTTTTAGGTAAGCAGTGTTATACAAACTGTAAGGGAAAAATATAAAATAATGAGTATGAAATAAGAAATAAAGAAGCTAATTTTACACCCGTACCATTTACTAAACTTTCCTGTTCTTGCAAGTCATTCTGGTCTACCCAGAATCATTGGGAGTCAGAACACATACAGATTTAATAAATAATAATAATAAAAGATGCAGATCTTTGCATCGTGTCCACCACATGATATATGTGACATTGTTTCATCTATCTACCTATCTATTATCTTCAGATTGATTAGAATACATGTCCCCATTTTCAGAAAGAGGAAAAAGCAGAATCCACTGACTTACAGAGGTATTGTGCTGACCAAATAGCTATAGAAATATGGCATGCAACAGAAGAAGAATCAGTAAAAACCAAATTATGCTAGTACATCTGGAGAACAACTTAATGGTCAATAGAATAGAAGAGGCTTGCCTGCATATCCATACCAAAGAAAGGAATTTCAACAAAATGTGCATAGTATCATGCAGTATTTTAGTTTTTATTTATTTGTAAATCATTCTTACTTGGCTGCCCATCTCACAGAATGTGAAATCCTCAGTTTCAGATATTATCAAAGTAATGCATAGGATTTTCCAGTGTGGATTAGAGCCCTACATTTGGGAGATACCAGATGTTCAAGTGGGCTTAGGAAAATTCAGAAGACCAAGAAACATTGTTGGCAATAAACACTGAATAATTAAGATAGCCAAAGGATATCCAAAAATAAATCAATATGTGTTTTGTGGATTATAGAAAGCCCTTAATTTGGTTGACATGTCAAGCTGTGCAATATCCTTAGGAAAATGGGCATTCCAAGACATAATTCTCTTGAGAAGTTCTTAATTGGTGCAAATCTGGTACAGCTTTCTCCTTGTAGTGTTGGACAATTCTTTTTATCCAACACCATTTGTCATGCCAGTGTTCTTGTTAGCTTAGCCTTAGCATATTCCAAATACTGGGGGGGGAAAGAAAGAAAGAAAGAAAGAAAGAAAGAAAGAAAGAAAGAAAGAAAGAAGGAAGGAAGGAAGGAAGGAAGGAAGGAAGGAAGGAAGGAAGGAAGGAAGGAAGGAAGGAAGGAGGCACACAAGCAAGCATACAAGTAAGCAAGCTAACAAGCAAACTTCTTTAACAAGCTGCATTTGTAACAATTCCATTAAAATCAACCCAAAAATTTAGGACCAAAACCAAACCATATGAAGTACTCCTGAATTATATTGCCAGCAGCAAGGTGGCTATAATGACATTTATTAAACATTTTGTCAAATGCCCAATGTAAAGGAAACATTTTCTGTTTGTATTAACTTTATTTTAAAGAAATAAATTACTTTTAGGAATGTAATTTCATGTTGCTTTAAGTGACTTTCTTTTAATATACCAGAACATATAATTTTAGCTCATTCTTTCAGAAGTCACATAAATAACCAAAATTAGTTTCACCAATGGCTTAAGCTGAATAAATATAAAAAACCCTCTTCTGAAATACATAAATATTTTTTGTTTAAAAAAACTGTAAATAAATAAACAATGCTGCATGAGACCCAGTTTACAAATTGGATGAGCTAGAATAGTCTAACATCAATTTCTAAGAAAATTTTAGAAGAAATTATAAACAGACCACTCTCTTTAAGCATCTCGAAAACTATGTTTATTTACTAGAACCTTAAGAACAGATGAATCTTATTTCATTTTTTTATTAGACAACTACCTTAATGAATTGAGGGAATTTATTGTAGGCATAGTATATCTTGATTTCAGCAAAGCATTTGACAAACATCCCTATAGGATTCTGATAAACAACCTAGTGAAATTTAATATGGATGGCATGTCAACTTTAAAAACTGGGCATCAATGATTGGAGAGAGGCATTGAATTGGATGCCACAAAGTTCAGTTCTGGGTCGGATGCTTCCAAAATCCAATCTCATAAGATGTTCCCGAAAGCTTTTTTTAAAGTCACCAAGAGATCTATTGAAAGTAGCAGAAACATTCTCTTCCACTCAGTTTCCAACATACCAACAACACAGCCAAAGATTTTCAATCAACAATTCCAGCTGAAAGCCTGATTGAAATAATAAACATTTGATTCCATTTAGGTATATCTAGAACACTGAGATTATCATCTTCCTAGTCACGTTTCCCTATGATTATACAACAGTGCACTTTGGGTGTATGTGAATGTTCCTGAGCATAAGAACATTGAAGCAGGTTTTATAACTAGTATATCACAAAAAAAGATATATTTACTGTAAAAACATGAAAGTGATAGGCAAACCTAGCTATATCCTACTGAAAGAAAAGTTAGCAACTTTTTCATGCTGCCTGGGGAATTCTGGAAGTTGAAGTCCACACATCTTAAAGTTGCTAAGGTTGGGAAACACTGAGTTAAGAGTGTATGTTTTGTGTCTGTTTGGGAAGAAAAAGGAAAAAGGAGCTAATCTTACTTTCCCAATCTTATAAACAGAGGAGTCAAAGTGGCAGACAGAGGGGTCATAGAGTAAATCCTTAATTCTTTAACTATACCCTACTGCCCCCTTGTGGTTAATAGATGATGAAGTGTCAAAACATTGGACTGGACTGTGGAAAATGTCCAGATTCAAGGCTTTCTTCAATAAAAATCTTATTACTTACACCATGAGTATCACTGTGAGGTCTTCTTTACCCAAACACAGAATCAACTGAAAAAGAGCATGCCGCTAGATGGAGGAATTTCATCAACAAGAGGGTATTTCTGAAGATCAGGAATGTTCTACTTTCCACATCTGTTCCCAGCTTGATGGCAGACAAAATTAGAGTGACGAATTTCATCTTTCTGTCAGTTAGATCTCCAGGATACAAGCTCCAACACTTCCATCTAGGAAGTGCCATTTGTCTGAAATGGTATAGGGTTTCCTGCCTAGGCAGGGAGTTGGACTATTTATTTATTTATTCAATTTATATCCCGCCCTTCTCCGAATGGACCCAGATGACTAGATGACCTCCAAGGTCCCTTCCAACTCTGCTATTGTATTAAGTATTAAGTATAAACTTAAAATGAAAGAGTAAAGTTTTCAGCACTCTTACCTTAACTTTTTCAGTTATGCTGCAAAACAAAAGGAGAAGAGGTCCACCTCTATTTGGTCCCAGTAATAATCCTTCATTCTATTTGTCCTATTTCAGAGTTTCCTCCCAAGGAATTTTCCATATGATAACCCAAGGTTAAATCACATATTTTCCTGACTTTTCTGTGTGCTTCACTGGCTTGATAGAGAGAAACAAAGCATCACCATCTTACCGCTGTGAACTCCCAGCTGAACCAGAATGAGCCAAATTTCAGGTAATTCTCTCTTTCTTCTCTGGCTTCATAGCATTTACTAAGCCTGTCCCGGCTGATAGTCCAAATTTATCCTGGCCACTGCTCCAGGATATGCATCACTTCATTGCAGATAAATCAAAGATAACACTGGGAAGTAATCAGTACTTTGGCCTCCCTACTTTGGCATCTTTATCCCCTGGGGGGAAAAAGCAATAGATTCTTCAATGTCTTTCTGAAACAGAATGGAAGTATTTTCTGAAAGGTTTGCATGAGCCTTTCCTCCTTACCTCACCCCATTGCATACGAATATGCCAAAACCCAGGAAGTGAAAAGTTTGGCACAGCACTAGTAATAATATTGCCTGTTTTTTTTCTGACAGCTTCAGTGTTCTACTACCTATACAAGATTAGAATTCTATGAAATCTACAATTCCATCTAGGCTAATGAAACTAAAGGCAGTAGAAAAAATAGATGACTTAATAGCCTTCAGGTGTTGTCTCTAACAGCCAGAGAAATTATTCATAAGTGGGCTGATTTACCCATAGCTGGGGACTGTGAAAAAATATTTTGAAAATGATTGAGAAGGAGGAGTATCTTGAGAGAGAAATAATCAGCAGATGGAAAAGGCCATTTATCAGTTAAATGGATTCTTAGGCCTGATAAAAACAGTCTGGGAAAAAGAAATCCAATAGATTCAAAGAAAGCATGCTTTAATAAAGAAGGGTTTGTTTCTCAATTCACAAAGTTCTGAACTTTGATTCTTAGCACTGCATTCATTTTAAAAGCGAACAAGGTCCTCTGATTGTTTGGAGCATTCACACGAATTCAAGTACCGTATTTTTCGGAGTATAAGACGCACCTTTTCCCCTCTAAAAACAGGCTGAAAATCTGGGTACGTCTTATACATCGAATACAGTATTTTTTGCCTTCTGGAACCCCACCCCCTTCACCAAACTCGCTGTGCCTAGTCTTGTGGAGGCTTCCAGAGAGCCCCTGGGGGCTGGGGAGGGCAGAAATTAGCCTCAAACGGGCTGTTCCCCCCTCCCCCAGCAGCACTCTATAAGCCTCCATAGGGCTATGCATGCAATTTATTTGACATAAAAATGGGACGGGTTTTTTGTTCATTTTTTATCCCTCCCCCACACCTTTCGGAAGGCTCTTCAACTGTTTCTGAGCAAGCAGAAACGAAGTTTTAAGGTTTGTCAGCGATTTCCTTCTGCAGGACATAGAAAAATACACCTGAAAACATCAACCTCCCTACCTAATCTCTCTCTCTTTTTACCTACCTACTGTATTTCTCTCTTTCTCTTTCTCTCTCTACCCTTCTACCTAACTACACACACACACTCCCTCCCTACTTACTGTATCTCTCTCTCTCTATATATATATATATGTGTGTGTGTGTGTGTGTGTGTGTGTTAGTTTTAAGAGCTGATCACACATATCTAAAATATTATACAACGTAATTCTGGCTTGCTTCTGGATGATCTCTGGTGATGAGTCGAAAGGCAGGAAAGGAAACAGTATGTCTCCTCCCTTAATTGGGGCCTAATAATAACAGGTTGTTGTGAAACAATTACATATACATACATACATACATACATACATACATACATACATACATACATACATATATAAAGTTTTTAAGGGCTGATTAATAAATAAGAGACCAGGATAGATCTATTTCAAGCTTATTAGCTCTCATCAGCTGGCCATACTACCTCCACTGGGGATTGGTAGAAGTATATATATATATACTTCTACCTACCTACCTACACACACACTCTCTCTTCCATCCTACCTACTGTATTACTCTCTATTTCTCTCTCATCCTTCTACCTACCTACACACACACATCTCCCTCTCCCCCTACATACCTATTGTATTTCTCTCTCTCTTTCTATTTCTCTCTCTATCCTTCTACCTACCTACCCACACACATTCTCCCTCTCCCCCTACATATCTACTGTATTTCTCTCTCTTCCCCTTTATCTACCTACCTACCTACCTACCTACCTACCTACCTACCTACCTACCTACCTACACAGACACTCTCTCTCCCTACCTACTGTATTTCTGTCTCCCTCTCTATTTCCCTCTCTCTCTATCCCTTTACCTACCTATCTACTCTCTCTCTCCCTACCTACCTACTGTATTTCTCTATTTCTCTCTCTCTCTATCCCTTTATCTACCTACCTACCGTATTTCTCTTTCTTTCTCTCCCTCTCTCTCCCTCTATCTACCTACCTACCTACTTTTTTTTGTAATTTGCCTCTTCAAAACCTTGGTGCATCTTCGAATATCGAATATCGAATATTTATTTGTATAACCGCGTCCTCTCCCCTAGGGGACTCGGAGCGGTGTACAGGGAGGAATAAAACAGCATAAAATATATACATGAATACAATAAATACAATAAAAACGAATTAAATTTAACTATCCCTGCACTAAAATTCCCATTTAAAATTAACAATCCCTAATCCCTGGGCAGAGACTAACCTAGGCCGGCCAAGCAGAAAAAGTGAGTTTTTAATTTCTGACGGAAGGAGCGGAGGTCCATAGTTGTTCTAATGTCGGGGGGAAGATCGTTCCAGAGGGCTGGGCCCGCCACAGAGAAGGCCCTTCCCCTGGGCGTCGCCCGCTGACAAAGTCTAGTGGACGGCACCCGGAGCAGTCCCTCTCTGTGGGAGCGAATCGGCCGGGAGGATGTATGGGGCAGAATCCGATCCCGCAGATAGCTAGGTCCCGAGCCATGGAGCGCTTTAAAGATGAAAACTAACACCTTGAACACCTTAACATCTTATACTCCGGTGCGTCTTATACTCCGAAAAATACGGTAGATTTCCATTCAGATGCTGGTGTTTGAAAGAAGACCAGGGTCAGGGATAATAGTAGGATTGGGTTTCATAGATATGTTGGAAGTAATGCCAATGACCTATTTTTCTAAATGCCCAAATAGGGTCTCTGAATCACATTAATTGCTACACAAATATTGAAGGAGAAGAAGACAAAGAAGACAAAGAAAATGAAGAGGAAGAAGAAGAGAAAAAGAAGATGAAAAGAAAATACCTGCAATTTATAGAATGCACACTGAATACTGCATGTACAAAATGGTTTAGTTTAAGGATGAGTAAACATACAGACAGAAGATATGCTGTATATTACTCCAGTTTTGCTGCCCTGAGTCTAAGCTTCAGCCCTTGTGAATGAGAAAAACAAATTAGTCAGGGTACAGATTTTTCAGTGGTTTGAAATTTGGCAAACCTTTTGTGGCAGATTAGGTTAATAAGTTTGCCTTGAAACGTGTAACCATCCTACCCCTTCTCCATCTTGTATAGTTTTTGGAGAGAAAATGGTTTTGAGAATGAGATTGATGGTACAAAGGAAGAAGCAAGTTATGCATGTTAGGAAACAAAGCAGAAAGATTAATAATAGATGGTGGTTAAAACTAAAACAGGAGTTCGGAATAGATGTTTCATGTTCTCAGCTAAAGTCACCTCTGTTTGCATTTTGTATTCTGATGTTTCTTTCAGCAGAAAAGAAGACATGGTTAAGTAAGTAAAAGTCCTTTTCATTACAGTTATTGACACGGAAGCTGAAAAATAGCTTTACACTCATTTACTTTTCAAAACAAAACAAAACACCAGGCTCAAGGGAGGTCCATAAAGTCTATGTGGTGGCAGTAGCTGTGTGATCAAACTCTAGCTTTTTCTGACGTAGATGCAGATTTTAAAAGGTTGAGTTTCAATTGCAGGGGTGAAGCATACATCTTGACTTCTCCCCTTCCCCCAAATTCCTTGCAAAACACGGCTGCAACATAATTTTATTAGGAAAAAAATTAAAATGTTACGTGTGCAAAAACTCTTAGTCTGTTCCTTGTCCCTGATTTCCATGTTACTGCCATGGTAGTAGCTCTTTAAACTTGCTAAATCTCTTTACACACATACACAGTAAAAAAAAAGATTGCCATTTATGGGATAAAATGTTAAAAAATTAGCAACTGAACCCAATTTATATAGCAGTGATGGTGAACCTTTTCGGCACTGAGTGTGGAAAAAAATGCACGGGGCACCGAGTGCCGAAAAGGAAGCACTTTGTGTATGTGTGCACACGCTCGTTTGGGCCGTGACCAGAAAGAGGAGATGCCCAGGGTGGATGTATGCACCAGAAAATGAAGTTCTGGTTTCAAAGAATGCACATGTGCAGCATCCAGCAAGCCTTCTGGTTACTGTCATGCATTCGCATAAACCAATCAGCTAGTTGACGTGCATGCTCACACCAGAAAATGGAAGACCAGCTCTTCTGTTTTCTGGCACTGCCACATGCACAAAGGCCACCTGATCATCATGTGTTCATGCACATCAGAAACCCATAAGAGGAACAGGCACTGCCATGCATGCCAGGCAACATGGCTCTGCGTGCTACTTTGGACATGTGTGCCATAGGTTCACCATCATGGCTATATAGGCTTATCCAACAAGACAAAAGTTCCTTCTCTGAAACACTTAATCCTATTGGGAGCAGGTCCAGGTCTCTGGTCAAGGTTTGAGAGTATGTCATGCTTTTCCAAAGATGCAAGATCCAAGCGTTACGCTCCCTTGATATCGCATTGCAAAGCAACATTCCCACCACTAAGAACAAAGTGCAACAGTTGCATATAAATGATTGTATGACTTAGTCCCTTCCTTGCTTCCTCCAACACTTCAAAAACCAAACTCTCCAGCCTTTGGCAAAATGACAGATGTTGGTGCAGATGCATTGCCTGTCTGAATTACCTCTGGCTTCTGTAAATGATGGAGGTGGCTAAAAAGTGATAAGACTATGGGGAAGCTGCAGAGCAGGAGGAAGGCAGTTTGTGTCACCTCTTCACTTTGATTAAGAGAATGGGGTTGACTTTGTGATAAGAAGCTCTTCCTCAAAGCAACTCCAAATTGTTTCACTGGTTCTGGTCTAATATCTCCTTTTGAGTTAAATCTTCCTCCTATATAACTATTTCTCACAATAGAATTCCCTATGCCACCAGACTTGGAATTTGGGGCTTGGACAATCTGGAACTGTGCCACCTGCAGTACGATCTAAGCACAGTACACAAAATTGTCTGCTACAATGTTTTACCTGTCAACGACTTCTTCAGCTTCGACCTCAATAATATATGGGAAACAATCGATACAAATTCAAGGTAAACTGCTCCAAACTCAACTGCAGAAAATATGATTTCAGCAACAGAGTGGTCAACGCCTGGAATGCTCTACTGACTCCATTGTTACATCCTCAAACCCCCACAGCTCCAACCTTAAACTGTCTACCGTGGACCTTACCCCATTCCTAAGAGACCCGTAAAGGGGCGTGCATAAGCACACCAGCATGCCTACCATCGCTGTCCTAATGTCCCCATTTATTTGTATTCATTTATTTCGTTCATATCCATGTTTATATATATACCTGCTATCTTGTACATGTTTGACAAACTAATAAATGCAAATACAAATAGAAATATTTGTTGTTATATGCATGATGGAAGCAAAACTTTAAGGTACTCCAAAGGTGAGAACAAACCCATAGAGTCCCTTTGGGGAGAGAGAGCGGGATATAAAATTAAATTATTATTAAATTATTATAGTACAGACCAGTACTGTTATTCTGGATTCATCTTCATTATTCTTGAAATCTACAGTGTTAGAGGAAGAGGTGGTTTGTCTGAATTCTCCATTCACAATCAACCCATTAATTGAGTTACAGATTGGCTTTTAATTACCCTTTAAAATATATTTTAATCTATATGTTTGAATATCTATGTATTTATACATCTATGTATCTTCAGCACAAGAACCCAGAGACACACTCACTTTATAAATAATGCTCCTTTTGAAACACTATTGCTGCTGATTGTATTATGTTGATTTCCTCCCACCCACCCACACACACACAAAGCTTTTTAAGCAAGTGGATTGAATTCAGTGCATCCTGAAATACATTACCATTGTATCACTATAATCAGCAAGAACCTTGCCAATAGATTCAATTTAATTATTATCAGCAATCAGTGACGTCCACGCACATGGGAAACCCCTGCTACTTTCTGTCGGTCTGATGACAGTGATAATAGAAGAGAATGACCGTGATGGAATGTGCAAAGTGACAGCATTTCAAAGTAAAATGCAAAAAGGCTGCCTGCTAGTTGTGGCTGAAGAATGAGGTTTTGCTTTCCTCTCATAAGCTCAGGCATGAAAAGAGCACATGGCTCTCCATTTGAAGAACCATGAATGAAGCAGCTGGAAGCAAAACACTGGAAAAGATACAAACTCCACACAAAGAAATGAAAAGAACAAATCAGGGATTTTTTTTCTTTTAAAGCTCTGGCATATTCCCCTCCCCCCCACCCCTCCTGCCCATATTTGCCTGAAGAACGCAATACGATTGCAAGAGGGACTGAGCAGATGCAAACGTGACTTGACTGTGCAATGCCCGGTTATGTGCTCCAAAGCTAATGGTTTAGAGTGGTAAAGATCAGCATGCAGTGGGAAAGCATCGGTCTGCGCTACTAAGTCCAAAGGCAAGGTAAATGTCAAAGTTTCCTGTGGCAGAAAATACTCAGCATGTGAGATTTGGCCTGTGCATCCTCCACCTCTGGTTTTAATTCCAGCCTCTCAAAAGCTGCTTGGAGAGATTTCAAATAATTATCCAGTTTACTTTGGCTTCCTCTTCATCCTTTCTGGAACTGAACATTCTTACAGAGTGGTTGTCACTTCAGAGTCAATAGTGGACGCCTCTCTTGTCACCATGTCTGGGCACACCTCATTAGATCAATGACAGCCTTTGGCTAGATTCCCTCCTAGGTATAATTTATAGTGATAACAGTGCTGTTCTGCTATTTACCCATCAGCATTAGTATAAAAAGATGATACCAGAGGCATTTTTCAATAGGAGGGAAAGCAGGATACTAGTGAGTGAATATACACAGAAAAATAACAAAAGAAACCAGAAGAGAATAAGCGAGGGAATGGCTTTAGGTAAAGTTGGTACTAAATACAGATGCATTTGAAAGAACAGAATGATAGAGAAAAAGCTTCAATTATTCTGAAAACAGACTAGAAGACATTTCTGTGTGGAAACATGACAAAAACATTGAAGTTTGTTGATATATGAATTTGTTGATGTTTTTATTATTATTTTTCTTTCCTCCTCTCCTTCTCATCCTTCTTTCAATTCCTGTCTGCCTGTCTGTCTGTCTGTCTGTCTGTCTGTCTGTCTGTCTGTCTGTCTGTCTGTCTGTCTGTCTGTCTGTCAGTCTGTTTCTCCATCTTGCACCCCCCTCACACACAGAGAGAAAAGGGAGGGAGGGAGAGAGAAATGGATTAATTTTACACAATTACCCTAATCCAGCAAACTGATCTGTACATTGCCCAATTTTTAATTATGTTTTATTTGCTTTATGTAGAAGTGAACATCTTTTCAGTGAACAGTTACTTCCTGGAGCAGAATTCTATCTTTGTCACCTTGCAATGGTGACAAACTCTGCCATTAATTTCCAGCAGTCGTGGTTATAGGAGGCTGCAGAGACTACAATAAACAAAACAACAACTGGGGGCTTCACATTCTCTATGTCTCTTTTAGAAACTGAATTCCTTCTTTTCAAACCCTTCACCATCAGCACCTACATTTTTCTAGATAATGGGCATAATTCAGATACTCAAAGGAAATGTTAAACAAGTAAAGATAAAAGAATTAATTATCCAGTGAAAACCCAACACCTAGTTTATAGTGTCCTTCCTCACACACTCTGCAGCCACCTTTAGATTTTTCTAGTGGTCTTGTGACAGGGTACCCTATAGAAAGTGGATAGCTCCTGCTTCATTCCATATACAGGTTTCTACCAATCTAGTATTCCCTGTTATTATTATTGATTACAAGGCTAGTTCAGAATGTAATGATATGCACAAATTACTTTGAGAGACAGGAGGGAAAGCCCCAAACTCAACAACTAGCATGTATCTTTTAGCTCAGCTCATTCAAGGAGGGAGGGCGAGTATTTCAAAAGGACCCTCCCTAATTTTCTGGAGCAAATATGGGAGAGGAAAGGGACAAATGATTTTAATGTTAAAAGATTCTCTTCATGTAACCTTATCAGTGATTAAAGACACTGAGCTTGTCAGCTGGAAAGCTGACAGCCTGGGTTTGGGACCCAAGCACCACACAATAGGGTGAGCTCCTGTTATTTGTTCCAGCTACTTTTGATCTAGCAGTTCAAAAGCATGAAAATGCAAGTAGATAAATACCGATTTAGTGTACCTCAATATATAGTCATGCTGGCCACATGATCCCGGAAGTGCCTTTGGACAAGGCTGGCTCCCTCAACTAAGGAATGAGATGACTACTGCCCCCTAATGTCAGATATAAGTATAGACAGGAGAAACATTTACCTTTACCTTACCATAAAGTTGAGCTAGTACTTCTGGTTGTGCTTCTTGTCTGACTACCCATAGGGCTAACACAGGATTTTACTTGTAAACCTCCTTGTGCTTTTCAGACCTATGCTATGTAAAGACCGCGAAAAAGCTTATTTTAAAAAAGCACACTTTGTTTTACAGTCTGACCATTGTTAAGAGGAAAAAAAGTTGTTCAATTATAACATATCTTTAGCAAATGTAACTCACAGGATTGCAATGTGCTCCCATAAGAGAACTTTCCTACAAATAAAATTCAAATATGTCATGAAGTTAAAGCTGTCCCATCACTTTGCTGGGTGGAGAGATTAATTACTTAATTGTGTAGGAGTGTTCAATAATGTGTATTGGCAAAAATGATGAAATGGCATAATACATTTGTAACCTCAGGTCCTTGATTGCCTTAGCTTTATGAAAGAATATACGGTATATGTGTGTGTTTGTGTATGTATGTGTGGATAGATAGATAGATAGATAGATAGATAGATAGATAGATAGATAGATAGATAGATAGATAGACGATGACTCAGTGGCTAAGACACTGAGCTTGTCGATCAGTAAGGTTAAAGGTTGGCAGTTTGGCAATTCGAATCCCTAGTGCTGCATAACGGAATGAGGTCCTGTTATTTGTCCCAGCTTCTGTCAATCTAGCAATAATAATAATTTAATAATTTATTAGATTTATAAACCGCCCCCTCTCTCTGAAGGGACTCAGGGCGGTGTACAGGAAAAATTAAAAACCATATAAAAACATACAATATATCCAAAGTTAAAAACGAATTAAATTAACCTGTATTAAAATTACAACCCAGCCTATGCTAAAATTCCCCTAAAAGCTAACATCCATTTACGTATTTGGCAGATGTTATATTATGAAAGTCTAAACTATTACGCAAGACCAACTTTCTGAAAAAAAAATGTTTTAAGTGAGTGGTGAAAGAGGGGAAGGTCCGTGATAGTGCGAAGTTCGGGGGTAGGTCGCTCCAGAGGGCCGGCCCTGCAACAGAGAAGGCCCTACCCCTGGGCACCGCTAGCCCGCATTGACCGGCAGTTGGTACCCTCAGTAGGCCCTCTCTGTGGGAGCGTATCAGATGCAGGGAGGTATGTGGCAGGAGATGGTCCCGCAAGTAGCTAGCCATGGAGCGATTTGAAGATGGTAACAAGCACCTTGAAGCGCACCCGGAAGGCCACCGGTAGCCAGTGCAGCTCGCGCAGGAGAGGTGTTATGTGGGAGTAACAAGAAGCTCGCAGAATCTCCCGCGCGGCCGCATTCTGAACCAACTGGAGCCTCTGGGTGCACCTCAAGGGGAGCCCCATGTTCGAAAGCATGTAAAAATGCAAGTAGGAAAAATAGGGGGAAGGTAATAGTGTTCAGTGCACCTTCGGCATTTAGTCATGCTGGCCGCATGACCACGGAGGTATCTTTAGACAGCGCTGGCTCTTCGGCTTTGAAACAGAGATGAGCACTGCCCCCTATATATAGCAAATGTATTAGTCAAGTAATCAACAAAAGAACATGATTAGCAAATACCTATTATTGTTTAAGCCGTCACTGTTTAACACATTTTAATTCTGAGCAGACTAAAACTAAAGCAAGACTATATCTGATCATCTTTAAATTAAAGCATTTTCAAACCTTAAAAGAAGCCTCACTGCTAACTATCCCAATTAATCCTAGAAGGAGTAGCTTCTACATTGAGTAGTTTCCCAGGAAATGACCTAGTTTCTGAATGTGTAATTTCACCTCCTGTGGAGAAAATAGAAGCTTTTGCAAGTCCACGTTATCTGAATTCTGCAGGCAATACGATCTGGTCTCTTCAACGTAGCCTCCAACTTCAATCAACTTCTAGTGTAGCATGATGTTATATGAAAACCCTCTTCAAATGTTCTCTCATATAATTAAAAATCAAGTGAGGCAAAATAGAATGTTCTAACTACTCTTGCATGCCTTCATCCCATTATTTAGTCCCTTCTCAAGTGGAAATTACATTTTTCTTGGAGATTCCCCTTGGAATGTTCATCCTAATAACTATAGGATTCTGAATCGCCCAAAGTTCATTTATGTCTAAACATTTTCAACTCTTGGCTTCCAAGATTTGTCAATGCCAACTGGCGACACCCAGGGGAAGGGCATTCTCTGTGGCGGGCCCCGCCCTTTGGAACGACCTACCCCCAGAACTTCGCACCATCACAGACCTCCACCTCTTCCGCCAGTGTCTAAAGACATATTTCTTTCATCAAGCCGGCCTAGTGTAACCTCCGCTGTGACTATTTTAGATAGTTTCTATTTTAGGGGATTTTAATTTGGTTTTAGCGCAGGATGGGTATTTAATAAGTTTTAAATTTTATATTTGTTTTTGTGTGTATTTTAAATTCCTGTGCGCCGCCCTGGGTCCTCTTTGGAGAAGGGCGGGATATAAATCTAATAAAATAAAAATAAATAAATAAAATAAAATTCAACTCATGGACGTTTGCAAATAAGAGGGAAGGCATGTGTCTGAAGAAGTAGGGCTCCCTTAATTGATGGAGAGAACATTTGAATAAACTATTTTTGTTTGAATTTCTATCTGAAGAATGACTCTACTTAAATGTAGGGATTGAATATGATATTCAGTATTATTCTTTGTTCACAACAATATGAAATATGCTTCTCTTTTTGCGGCAGCCATTAGCATGACAGAAGGGGCACAGTGACTAGGGTTACGGGAGCAACCATTATGGGTGCATTCCCCCTCCCTTCCCCCCCAGCCTCATCTCCTCACCTTGTGTTGTTTGCATGGCATGCAACCAGAGGAAATGATGGGGACCGGCTGCACATGTAGTTAAATATTTTCAGGGACGGCTTATTTTAGCACACGAACTCAAAAGCCCGATTAGGCTTATTATCCAGGGAAGTCTTAGTTTTGGGAAAACAGGGTGTGTTGTAAAATTCTGTTTTCTAAGTATATGGACTTTTCATTGAATGCATATGTTACTTATTCATAGAATCATAGAATACGAGGTCATCAAGTCTAACTTGCTGTACATTGTAGAATTCAATTCACCATCCTGACAGATGATTATCTGGTCTCTATCAGAATACCTCCAGTGAAGAGGAAGAAAACATGGAGGAGGGTGATGGACTGTTCTTACTGTGAAGAGGTTCTTCCTAATGTCTAATCTGTATTTAGATCCTTGAAGTTTCATCTTGTTAGTTCTCTAACTCTTGAGCAAATGAAAATAAATCCAAACCCTTTTTTAATGTGACAGCCTTTCAGATATTTAAAAACCATGTCGTGCCCCCTCTACAGCTTCTCTTCCACAACTTATTATCAAAGGTTTTTAAACCATTCCTTATATGATTTAGATCTTATGATATGATGGTCCTTTTACCATTTTGGTAGCCCAACTTGGTAGCCCTTGGTAGAGTTGTTCCACTGCCTAAAACTGGGTTGTACAGAATTGAAGATAATACTCCAAGCAAGATAACCAAGGCAGACAAGAAGAGGATAATTGTTCCCACAATCCGGATTCTATGCTCATGATGTTTCTTGAGATGCCTTTGGCTTTCCTTGCAGTTGCCGTACACTGTTGGAACAAATGAAACAAGGAAAATGTTAAAAAAATTATGATATTTATGTAGTTACTTACAAAGCACATATAAATTATATTAAAATAATCAAAATATTCTTTACAATACCCAAGGCATGTCACAACTTTTGAGTATCCCTAATGTTTGGAAATTAAAAGGTGAAAAATGTGACATGGCCTATGACATGTTGAACATGTAATCCTCTAGTATATCCAAATCCATCTCTCAATGATCCATTCTTGACCCAGATTTGCCCCTTCTTGTACATGTTTCTTTCATTTTTCTTAATGAACTGCATGAATTTACCTTTTTTCATTTCAAATTTTATCCTGGTTTTTTTGGTCACTGTTGTAGCCAAAGTCTCGTTGATTTTTCCACTATCTTCCCAAGCATTAGCCACTTTTCTTAGCTTTGTGTCATCTACAAATTTGATAAGGGCTCCCTTGATTCTCTCATCCATATTTCAACTTCTCAAGGTAGACATTTTCTTCAGCAGTTGCCATATATGATCAACTCATTATTTGAACAATGATAGGATAGACCGTGAGATTAGTGACTAGTTTAAGGTATCCAGTTTATACTGAATTTTTGTCATGTCTCTGATAGTTTCTGGATTGTGGCCATGGTTTACTACCAAATGCCAAATGTGGCCACAGACCTGAAAAAAATTAGGAACACTTGGTTTATTTGATTTATTTTATTTCAAGAATACCAGGATGATGTATCTTAAAAATCAAGTGCACAATGCTGTATTAAAACAGCATAAAACTTTAAATAACCCAATACAAAAGCACAGAGACACAGATTAGCCATAGATATTACACATATATCTGGCTTTTCTGAAAGCCACAAAATATTACATTGTCATTCTAAGTTGTGTATCTGACACTACCTATCCTGAACAAATGGCTTTAGTGCTGCTAGATTTGTAATAGCAATAGAATCAAGTGCAAATGTATCTGCAATGGTGAAGGTCAGAGAGCATTGCTTAGAATTTATTGCCATAAAGTTTACTACAGGAACTGGGATGGGAAACGTGCTTTTTAAAAAAGGTAGTGGAAACCAGGATTGACATACTATATATAGGAGGATATAGCAGCTAATAATACAGCCAATGAATAAGGGACAAATGTAGTTACTCTGAACAAGCCTCATTTTTGGTCCATACATTTTTCATTTGTTCATCATTTCTGTGTTTTATCCCAAGAATCTGCCTTCTTTTTCTCTGTCCACATCCCTACATCAGTGACAAGTATAAAAACTGGCTTGCAGAAGTGCAATTTGGGATCATGCATGTCAGTGGTGGGTTTCAATTTTTTTTAGAACCTACTCTGTAGGTGTGGCCTATTTTGTGGGTGTCGCTTGGCAGTCATGTGACAGGGTGAGTGGCCAACTTGTAAAATGTGGTGAAACTCATTTAACAACGCTCTTGCTTAGCAACCAAAATTTTGGGCTCAATTGTGATGATTCTTTCTTTCTTTCTTTCTTTCTTTCTTTCTTTCTTTCTTTCTTTCTTTCTTTCTTTCTTTCTTTCTTTCTTTCTTTCTTTCTTTCTTTCTTTCTTTCTTTCTTTCTTTCCCTTCCTTTCCTTTCCTTTCCTTTCTTACTTTCTGCCTTCCTTTCCTTTCCTTCCCACTGGGTTACTGGCAGCAGCAGGCCAGACTTACTTCTGGGTCCGCCGGTGGAACCCCCTTTCACCGGATCTCTAAATTTTACCATCCGATTCTTGCGAGTAGGTGCGAGCCTGCAGAAACCCACCACTGATGCATGTGTATCTCTTTTATAGATCCCAGACAGATCCCTATATGGGTAAATTCACTAAAGTGAAATGTTTGATGGGATTTTTTTTGCATTCGGAGTTATGGTCAAAGCATTTAAACCACAGATATCAAACTCAATCGCGTCACGTAATGTATCACAATGTGTTTTGCCTTTGTGTAGCTGCAGTGGGCGTGGTCTGCACATGATGTATCCAGCCTGCAGGCCGCCAGTTTGACAGGCCTGATTTAAATAGACAAAAAGGATAACTTAAACGTTGCACCTGGTTAGGAAAACAATTGTACTCCTTAAATCCCCTAAAAACTTCAAAATGGATTTTGAAATTGTCTATGGCATTCATCTCACACTGCATAATATTCAGTCAAATTATTTTGGCATCTTAAATGGAATTTTACTGAGCTTGGTAGTAAAACACAAGAGTGAAAAAGCAAATTACAAAAACATGAAATAATGCCCCAAACAAAATGTCTAAAGCAATTTTATCACTCAAGCTAATGATAGCTGGATGGCCATGGAGTTAGTGAGTGTATTTGCATATAGTGTGTGTAAGAGAAAGAGGGGATAATTTTAACTTTCCAAAGCAAGTAGAAAGGAATGACTGCTACAAATCTGAACTATGATGTAATTTGATATCTTCATAACTTCTTACTGATTTTCTTCTAAAAATATTTAAATCCTAATTGTCTAATATTATTTTATATTTTAATGATTCTTCTGAAATTACAGTAAACAACAGCAACAGTAAATTCCATTTTTGGGGAGAAGGATCTGAGCAGCCATTTAAGCTTCACCCAGTTCCTTCTATGGCCTTTACAATCTCTAATTATTATTCTGACAGCATAAAAATCACAAGCTATTACTTGATAGTGCCACTTCTTTCACACCAAATAACATGTAGCTGTGTACATTAAAACTATAATTAACTCAGTTCAATGCTAAAGCAGTTAATTTTTAAATTAAATTATTATTATTTTATTTCCAGTGGAGAGAATCCCATTTCTTCCAAGGACATGGTGTGGTGTGGATTTTTTTAAAAATTCTTAAAACCTTATCTTGTTACATGATTATTTGAGTCCAGATTTGTCATTGGATCAAAATGGGCACCTGTTCTCTCAATTCTCAGCTTTCACACTGTGTTGTGTATGCAGCACCCCATAAATCTATATGATGCCCTTGGACTCTATGAAAGCTACCATCTCATTTCTGGGTCGCTTTGACTTTTACACTGTTGAAAGGAAAATTCTTCTGGTTCAGTTCCAAGCTGGGAGAAAGACACCGGAAATAAAATGGAGGCTAGTGGCTGATTGGAAAGAAGGCCCATTTATTGATGAACAGAACCACACACACACACAAAGACAGTGCAGTTCTGGGTCAGCTGAACCATTATCTAGATGAGTGCCAGGATTTTTATACAGGTCCTGACGTGATTCTGGGGATGGGGTATGTGCAATGAAGGGGATTGTATTATGAAAGGGTGTTGGGCAATCCCTATTGTAGCTAATGGCCTTTGACCTGTGCTGGTCAAAGCTGTTACTAATCCTACTGTACTAATCCTTTTGTTAGCTGTCAAAATTTACCCCAGGGAGTTTCAAAAATATCCCGTCTTGAATGGGTGTCTGCTGGCAGTAATTGCTTTGCTTATGAATGGAGCCATTTAGATAGTTGGCTTCCTCTTTCAATAAGCTCTTTATCTTCTTAAATCCTGATATCTGTTGTGGGCTATTAAGAAAGACTAGGGGCTGCTTTCTGCCTTTAAAAACATATTTCTCCATTTCTCCTTTACGGATAGAATATAATATTCTGCATTTTGTAATATTCCCTAAAATATTTCATTTTTCTGGGGAAGGGGGTGGCTTCCCACAAGACATAATATATAGGCTGCATCACCATCTCATTCTTTTCTCCAGGCCTAAAATGGCTGTAAGTTGGTCCTTAGGATATGAGCATTAAAAAGATTAATGGAAGGAGAACACTGATACATATTGGTATCTTGTACTGTATGTCTGGGACAATCAGTCTATCCTTTACACATGTGGTTTGCCCCAGTTTGTGAGAGATACCACTGGGAATATATTTATTTATTTATTTATTTATTTTATTAAATTTATACCCCTTCTCCAAACGGACCCAGGGCGGCGCACAGGAATGTTAAAATACATACAAAACATATAAAATTTAAAAAACTTATTCTAATGAAACCCTGCGCTAAAAACCAAATTAAAAATCCCAAATTTAAAACTGTCTAAAAGTCAGTAATGGAGGTTACGCTAGGCCGACTAGATGGAATAGATGTGTCTTCAGACACTTGCGGAAGAGGCGGAGGTCGGAGATGGTGCGGAGTTCAGGGGGTAAGTCGTTCCAGAGGGCAGGGCCCGCCACAGAGAAGGCTCTTCCCCTGGGTGTCGCCAGTCGGCATTGTCCAGCCGACGGCACCCTGAGGAGGCCCTCTCTGTGGGAGCGTATCGGTCTGAGGGATGTATGGGGCAGGAGGCGGTCTCACATATAACTAGGCCCCAAGCCATGGAGTGCTTGAAAGATGGTCGTTAAAACCTTGAAGCGCACCTGAAAGACCACAGGAAGCCAGTGCAGCTCGCGCAGGATAGGTGTTATGTGGGAGTGAGCAAAAAGAGGAATTCTTCTGAACATTACTTTAGCCAAATTTCTTCACAGTTTCTAGAATTTCAAATGAATGTATTTTGCTTCTGACCAAGGAGAGATAATAATAGAAATCCTGTAATAAATAGAGAAGTGGGCAACTAAAAGCTGCTACAGTCCCATTCAGAACACACTGTTGGATTCAGGTTTGCCGTGGCTTTGAAGCACAAAGCACTGAAGACAAAAGAGTCAGCCTGAAGTCTTATAAAGAAACAATCAAGTAGATCCCCACCCCACCAAAAAAAGGGATGTGGGGGAGGAAATCCAGTGGAATTTACTGGGACGAAAGAGACAAGATAAATATTAAGTTGGTTACCACATTTAATTATATTTATTCTTCAACCATTCATGACTTCTTATGGAAGTTGTACTTGAAAATAAGAGAGCTCTTTAGTGGTTTAATTGCATTAAACATCTCCAGATGTTGTCCAGCTTTAATATTTATCACTTTCAGATACTATGTCAGAGTTTTGATATCATAATGTTAACATTAACATTTAACATATTTGTTATTTCAGTCAACCAACATATTTCTCCCTCTGGATCCATGTATTAGGCAGTTCAGGTTGCTAGCTATTGAAGCCGGTCCAGAATTTTGTGGAAAGGGTGGTCCCTCCACCAGCTGGGCTGTTCACCAGTTGGCTGATGATAATGTGTCTCTGAGTTTTTTGATGCCAGCCACAAGCTTTTGGGAATTCAGTGTATGGCCAGGAAACTGCAGGAAGGTAGCTTCAAGTGAATTTGCCATAGCACCTGGCTAAAGTAAAATCCATAAAATAAAGACTTATAAACCTTTAACAAGAGATAAACTGTTTAGGGACCAGATATATCAAATTATCACATTCCATAACTTATAAATATTTTAGTTTAGGGACAAGTATTGAAGTCTGCCTGCCTGCCTGCCTGCCTTCCTTCCTTCCTATTATACAATCATCATAATAATAATAAATAATAATAAATTTAATTTGTAGACTGCTCTCCCCAAAGGGACTCGGAGCGGTGCACAGGGGAATTAAAAAACATACAAACAAAAATACATCATAAATATATAAAAATCAGATTAAACAAGTTATCCCTGTGCTAAAAACCCAAAATACTAAAAACTAAACCCCTTAAAAACCCATTAAAACAATAAACAGATGACTAACCTAGGCCGGCCAAGCAGAAAAAGTGTGTTTTTAATTTTTGACGGAAGGAGCAGAGGTCCGTAGTTGTTCTAATTTCGGGGGGCAGGTCGTTTCAAAGGGTCGGGCCCGCCACAGAGAAGGCCCTTCCCCTGGGCGTCAACCCTGCTAGTCTTCCTTTTACCTCAGATTGTGGGGCTTCTCGAGGCATTCCTGGCTGCAAGCATTGAGCTTGCCTCCATTGTGTGATTTTTCTTGATGGAGCGTTATTAGATTATCATCATACATAGTTTCAGATATATGCAGGAAATGAACTGTGTTATGTATTGAACGTACAGTATATAGTTGTGTTAACTGTGCTAAAGGGAAACTAACCCTTAGATGGCTCCAACTGTTTTGGAGGAAAATGTAGAACATTTATATTGGGGTGGGCCCTAGGGCAGTGATGGTGAACCTTTTTTGGCTCGCGTGCCAAAAGCGGGGGGAGTGCAGGGGCGGTTGTGCATGGGCGTGCCACACCCATAATGCTTTGCACACAACCCCAGTGCAAACGAACTGTAGGCCCATTTTTTGTGCTCTGGAGGCTTCAAGGAAGCCTCCGGAGGGTGAAAAATGGCCTTAAATGGCCAAAATCAGCTGGCTAGCACACACATGCACACTGGCCAGCTGACAGGGCAACATTTCACCTTTCCTGACAAATGGCTCCACGTGCCACCTGTGGCACGCATGCCATAAGTTCGCCATCACGGCCCTAGGGGCCTAGAGTATAAATCACAGGCATTTCCCTGCAGTTCTCCAGTTCCATTTTGAGTCAATAAATGCTGTTGCAGCTATGCTGGTCTGCTTCTTGCCTACTGAAACCCACTAGACAACAAACTGAGCCCCTTGCAATTTAATCAACAGTGTTACCGCATGGTTTTCATCACATCAGGTTCCAGCTTCCTCCAGCTAAACTGATAAGATTTTGTGCAGTTGAATATATTCCTGACATCATAGGAAGGAATCTGGCATGGTAAAGTGATATTTTGCTCAGTGATATTTTTGACTAATTGTAAAGCAGAACATTGCGCTATGTATGTGGATCTGGGATTCTTAGTTTTGTGAAGTGAAGGCCAGACTAGATGGAAATTATTTTATCAAAATATTTAAAATGTTTGTGGCTTCGGGGAAAGTTTTTATAGCAATTTCTGCAGAAAGGAAAGGATAAAGACTACCAATTTTTCTATCCATTGCTTATGGACTTTCACACAATTGCTAGTTATGTTAGAAGAAAAAGCATATATTAATCACATGTGTTACAGTTATAGTGGTAGAAATGAAGTTTCTGTGTGGTTGCTATCTAAATAAAAAATGTTACACCTTTTCTTATCTTCCCAAAGGTGAACCTTACAAGCCCCCACTCCAGAACCTGTTTCTCTTTTATACTTATAGCAGGGGCAAACTCAGAATTGCATCACATTCACTACTACTACTTACTACTATTATTGTGGAACACAGCTTCAGTTTTTATCACAAAATACATTTCCTCCATAATTAGATATTTTTTCTGAGATTAAATCTAGAAGATAGAAAGGTGAATTTTAAAGATACATTTGGTATACATTCAGTTGACAATTCTGATATTTACGTAGATATAATGACATAGTTTACTGCAATAATTAATACATGTGGACATTTTTTGGCCTCATCCTCTCCTCCTTCTCCTTCCCCTCCTACTCATTGTCAGCTATTAACTGCCAAATGTAAAAATATCCCAGTGCTGTTTTTCTTTAAAAAAATGCAGGCTATTAATAAATTATAAGCTTGTAACATTTAAGATACATAAATGACAGCAGAAAAGAGTGGTTTATTTCTCTAAAAGAGATTGCTTGGGAGAAATGTTTTCTTTACTGAGGCACAGAAAGAATTTAGAAAAGCAGCAGCACATGAATAACTTTAATAAATATAGACAATCAAATGAATTTAAACAATACCAATTATTCAGGGGGAAGCAAATGCATGGGACTGACACCATAGAAGTTGAGAAGAACAAAGTTTTCAAACAGGTATCAAATTAAATTCTTCTTCAAAATAAATATATGATAAATCTCAATTTAGTGATTCTGAACCATGCATTCAATATAAAATAACCCACCCACCCCCTCTCTCTGTGTACACACCAGTGGTAGGTTTCAAATTTTTTAGAACCTACTCTGTAGGTGTGGCCTATTTTGTGGGCGTGGCTTGGCAGTCATGTGACAGGGTGGGAGTGGCCACCTTTTAAAATGTGGAAACTCATTTAACAGCGCTCTTGCTTAGCAACCAAAATTTTGGACTCAATTGTGATGATAAATTCTTTCTTTCTTTCTTTCTTTCTTTCTTTCTTTCTTTCTTTCTTTCTTTCTTTCTTTCTTTCTTTCTTTCTTTCTTTCTTTCCTTTCCTTTCCTTTCCTTTCCTTCCCGTTGGGTCACTGGCAGTGGCGGGCCAGATTTACTTCCAGGTACGCCTGTGGAAACCCCTCTCACCGGTTCTCTAAATTTCACCAACCGGCTCTCGCGAGTAGGTGCGAGCCTGCAGAAACCCAATACTGGTACATACTAAAGTGGATTAAGGTAGCCATAGAATGGATTCAGCTTGATAAAACGCATCCGTAAAAGAAACCTAAAAGAAAATGGAGCGATGACATCAACAAGTAATGCAGGCCCAACTGTGAAAGGAAAATTCAAGACTGTATGGGTTGGAAACATGCAGAAGAGGCCTCCATCCTGTAGTGGATAGACAATGGCTAGGATGATGATGATGATGATGATGATAATGATGATGAAGAAGAAGAACACACACACACACACACACACACACACACACACTGCAGAGACAGGTGGTCCTGCAAATAGTCTGGATTTATATCCTGTAGGATTTATAACTGGTAAAGAATAATTAGTATTGCATTGAGAATCCTAGTGTGCAATGCTGCTCATGAAGCAGAGGTGCTATTTGGCTTTACTATGATGTGCCCCAAACTGCATGAATGACTGCACTCTGAATCAGTGGCAGGTTTTGAATACTCTTTCAGGGCAGCCCTACATATACAGCACATTGCAATAAGTCAATCAAAAGGTGGCTAAAACTTGAGATTGGTAAATTAATCTGTCGCATTATAATTTATTACAAACTGGCAATGTCTGTGTATGAGATAGCAATAGCACTTAGACTTACCATATATATTGCTTCATAGTGTTCCACAAGCCCCTCTAAGAGGTTTACAGAGTCAACATATTGCCCCCAACAATCTGGGTCCTTGTTTTACTGACCATGGAAGGATGAGTCAACCTTGAACCAGTGAGAATTGAACTCCTGGAATGAACAGTGAATTAGTTTGCAATACTGCATTCTAATCACTGTGCCACCATGACACTTTTCTTTATGTCTATCACATAGAACAGCAGAAGAAAGATAATAATTCCCTATGTCGTAAAGATTAAGAATTGCTACCCATTGTTTGCAGACTTATTGGGATGTGCTACAGATAGCATGCAAATTAATTGGTTATGTCAACTGGGTGCTGGAAGCAGGGTTTGAAAATGGATTTGGAAAATTTATTTGAATTTGCTCATAGAATCATGTGAGCTTTGATCTATGGCGTGAGGATACTTTTCTTCCATCTTGCCTAGCAAGGTAGACTCACCTATATGGCTTATGCTGCAGCGAGTCAAAATTGTACACCACTTTCAACAAAAATGTTTGAACATGTGCACTGAGATGATAACGTTGACCAGCAATCAACACTGGACTCTTGTCAACTCTACAACAAATTATATTATTATCAGAATTAGGAGCAACATTACTAAATTAGTATTTCATAGACTATTGCTTTTGCTTGCAATGCTTCTGAAATGTTTTGCATAATTAGGTCTATATATAGAGAAAGGAAGATTCATGGCAACACATTGGACAATGTGTTTCTAAGCTCTCAGGTTCAACCAGTGATATGGTATTTCCTGGGAGCAAATACCTGCCTGAAGAAATTGGAGAGTCACAGCTTTATGTAGACAGTGCCATGCTTGGTGAACCAATGATTCAGTCTAAATCATCTTCTTATGTTTCTTCCTTTAAGTATAAATGTTCCTCTGTAAATGCACATATGACATAAATGGCTTTCCATATTTGCAGCAATGGATAAGTTCCCTAATGCAAACTAGAACAAATTCGGATTTAGCAACAAGATGTTGCATTCTGCCTTGATGAATGAAATTGTAGATGTTCTGTTTGTCGAGATATCTTGTCACATTCACAGTTCTGAGTAAAAATGTTTTAATGTTTAAAACACAATGCGTGAACAGGTTCTTTGGTGTGAATAAGTAAAGGCAATAAGAACGCCTAGTAAAATGAAAACATTCAAATACTGACACATTGTTAAATGACTCTAAGATGGATTAAATTCAACCATTCTAACAATTAACCATTAGCTTGGTGAGAATTCAAACATTGATGTCTTAAACTGCAGAGGCAATCACATGATTCCAAAGTTGGATCTGTTTTGACATTTTCACTATAATTTTGAAATACATTTTCACTCCTTTTCCATTAAACGGAAAACCTTTTTCTCAAAAAATACTTAGACTAAAATGCTTATTTCTGTAAATTTGGGCTGATTCACACATGTATACAATTACTTGACTTTTCGGTGCTTGTACTTGTGTGAACTCACAGCTGCAAGGAAATCTATTTGAGGTTATGTTAGCACAAACAGCAGTGATGGCTTCTCCTTCAATTCACTAACAGATGCAAACATGAAGAGATCCATAGGAGAACCTGCTTTTACTGACATCAAATGTGCAGATACAATTTGCCAACCATTACAAGATCCACAACAACAATAGAGTGAGCATCTGATACTAGTTAATATAATAAGGTATTCTGGGATAGCTGAGATCGGGAAGAGTTTTGGAAATGCATGGTATTTAATTTGGGCTGAAACATTCATATGGCAAAAAAAGCAATTTCAAATTGCTCATGTTTTTGTCAGATATATAATCAGAAATAACAGAGGAAAAAACATAAAATGAGATAATCTATGTTCACTGCTTACATTAATAGGAATGGATGCAAAAGAAGTGATATTTATAGTAATTTGGGGGTTGCTATAAATACATAGTATAGTATGTATAGGGATAGGTAGTATAGTATAGGGATAGGTTCATAGATCCTAATTTGTAAAATAGAGAAATAGTCTTTAATAAATGAATCTGCAACTGTTGTTTGGTCAAGTTTGGGGGAAATGATTCTTTCAAGAGGAAAAAAAACCCCTTAAAAATGTCAAATGTTTGTTTCTGTATAGATTCTGCATAGATGAGATAAGCAAGTAGGACAACCTGGCATGTATATGCAATGCTGTGAGGTAGCAACATTTTGCAGCAATGGAAAAAAAAATGGATGCCCTGCAGATTTATCTCTGCTCTTATTCAGTTTCAGCAATTTGCTGTATATGCTGGTGATAGAAGAATGAACAGTGACATTTATCCAATAAAATACATGAATATACGGGTGCACCTCAGAATGCCTATATATCACCAATACTGGTTTATTTATTTATTTTTTATTATTCACATTTGTAGCCCGCACCCATCTCACCACAAGGGACTCGGGGCGGCACTGGTTACAACTGGACTTTTGAATGCCATTCAAAGCGAAAGTGTCATCTGAAAAGTCCTTCATGGCAAAGGGCCTGGGTATTTGCACGGCCATCTGTCTCTTTATCTCTGCCCATCCTTTAAAATTCAACAGGGTTGACATGGTCATCAATTAATCAGAGGCACCTTATGGGATGCAGGAGTCCCTGAAAGACAGGACTCTTCCCCCAGGCACTGGGTCAGTTATGAGCTGTGGAATTAGACTCCAATGTAGAATGTTTTATTATGTCACGTATTCATGTTTTTAACTCTTGCTAGCTGCCACAATTGCCTGGTGAGTGGTTGGCCATAAAATTGAATGGACAAATGAACAAATAAAATACTTTGTAGAGACAACACCTTCTTTAGGATTGCTTACCTTGAAACAAGAATTATAGTGTCCCTATTATGATGCAGTAGTGTGGACGAATAAATCTTCGAGGGGAGGGGAAGGCAAGGCAAGGGAGGAGAGAGGGGAGGGGAGGAGAGGAAACAATGCTTGGGCATGAATAATATTTTTGTTATGTGATGAGTATTCATGAAATTGGAATATTTCCCAATTTCTACTGAATTCCAATTTTTATCATCTGTAGCAAGAAGAATCACTGGAACTGACATAAGATGTCACTTTGAGGATTATATGTTTCCTCCCAATGTTCTAGCAGGGCTGTCAAACTTGCAGCCCACAGGCCAGATGTATCATGTGCTGGCCACGCCCATGCCCGTTTTAGTGAAGGGGGGAAAAGTCCCAGTACACCACATGACAATGCCATGATGGCATGCATTTAACACCCATGTTCTAGCTGAACTGTTTTCTCCATTTCAGATGAATTCTGAATTTTATCCAGGAAAACAAGAATGAAAGCTATTGAATCAAACATGGACATCTGATTATATGCATTGCCATTAGCTATGTTTCCAAGGTAAAAAACACATTTTCTTTTGGTCAATTTCTAGTTGTGTGGTATTATGACTGGTTGCACAGTTGAAAGGCTGGATGATTAAATGCAGAGGTGGAATAAAAGGAAAATAGAATTTAAAGATTCATGCATGAACATTTTTACTTATCATTTTTCAAATAATATAACTTTCCCAGAGAGAGTTTCTGATGTAGCCTTTTCAAGGGAAAGTGACAATTTTATATTAACTTTTATGTAAAGGAATTTTCCTTTTATACCATCTGAGCCATTAGATATTTGCACTAATTGTTCACTGTCCAAGTGTTCTGGACTATATGAATAGTGCTTCATCTGTTTCAAAGAGGATGTGGAAGAAGTCCTTCAATCCTTGGGCAAGTCCAGAATCTGTTGCCTGCCTATTAATTAAAAAAGACTTTTTTTTCAGAAGACCTTTGAAAGTTGGTTGAGAGAGCTTTGAAAAAGGTGGGTTGAAAGACCTTGGAAAGAGATTGCCACAAAGAAGAGGGGTTCAAATTATTACAAAGCACCAGAGGGAGGCAGGACAAGAAACAATGGATGGAAACTAATCAAGGAGAGAAGCAACCTGGAACTAAGGAGAAACTTCCTTTAATTGTGAGGACAATTAGCCAGTAGAACAAGCTTGCCATCAGAAGCTGTAGGTACTTCATCACTGGAGGTTTTTAAAGAAGAGACTGGACAGTCACTTGACTAAAATGGTATAGGGTTTCCTGCTTGAGAAGGTGGTTGGACTAGAAGACATCCAAGGTCCCTTCCAACTCCATTCTGATTTGATTGAAAAAAAAGTGTTACTACTTAAGAAGGCTGCTCATTAAAGTACAATCATTCTTTAGTGACCTTTAAAGTTACAACAGTACTGAAAAAATGGAACATGACCACTCCTCACATTTATATTTGAGTGCTTGGCCACCAGTATGTATTTATGAGCTACAGTAATCTGGCGTTGTGTGACTGCCATTTGTGACCCTCCAAGCTGGCTTCCAACAAACAAAGTCAATGGGGGAAGCTAGACTCAATGAAAACTGCAGTGATTCACTCAACAACTGTGGCAAAGAAACCTCATAAAATAAGGGGTGGCTTTATTACAACCAACCTATGCTAGCCTCAGCCTTGAGGCATATTGACTCATTTATGTTGACTTCATGTAATAATTATTGCTAATTAACATGATCTAGATTGGACTTTCCAACCCTGTTGAAATGATTGTTTTCTGTGTCCCAAGCCAGCTTTAGTCATGTAAGTTGGAGCTTCTGGAACTTATAATATTATGAGTTTGCCTTACTGAGATACTTTTCTGAATCTTTGAAACTTTCTTATGTTCAAATGCTGCATCACTTCTTTTTTTCTTTAGAATAACAGACTTGGAAGGGACCTTGAAGGTCTTTTAGTCCAACCCACTGCTTAGGCAGGAAACCCTACATCAGGGGTCTCCAACCTTTGCAACTTTAAGTCTGAAGGGCTTCAGCTCCCAGACTTCTCCAGCCAGCAAAGCTGGCTGGAGAAGTCTGGGAGCTGAAGCCCTTCAGACTTAAAGTTGCAAAGGTTGGAGATCCCTGCCCTACATCACTTCTTCTCTTAAAACATTTCAAAATAGCTGTAGTA
Source organism: Rhabdophis nuchalis (assembly GCA_039707465.1). Taxonomy (NCBI): domain Eukaryota; kingdom Metazoa; phylum Chordata; class Lepidosauria; order Squamata; family Natricidae; genus Rhabdophis; species Rhabdophis nuchalis. The sequence goes on from CM077643.1 coordinate 340,173,730, forward strand.
CTTAGCACCTAGACTTATATACCCCTTCATAGTACTTTACAGCCCTCTCTAAGCACTTTACAGAATCAGCATATTTTCCCCAACAATTTTACTGACTTCAAAAGGATGGAAGGCTGAGGAAACCTTGAGCCAGTGAGAATTGAATCATGGCAGTGATCGGTGAGCTAGCTTGCCATGCTGCATTCTAACCACTGTGCCACCACAGCTCCTAAGATTAGTAATTATTTTTGCCTATTCAGTAAAAAACAACCTATTTTTAGTTGATTTTCAAAATTCACCCAATTTGTACAGTTCTTTAACTCAACCTCAGTTATTTCAGTTAGAAGCTGGTGAACTGTAGGACTGAAGATACTGACAAAACATTTTGTACAGAGAGAATGTATATTATGTGATACATAGAACATGTGGCATATTCTATTGGCAATTTCAAGGAAAGTGTAATACACATGCAAACCTCTCTTACAAGGAAAAAACCTTACTTTTGTGATGCTGATGTTATTTACAGCCAGAAGTATTTAATTGATAGAAATTATCTGCTTCTATTACCTCCCTTAGAAGAACATATGGGTTGAATGATCATTTCTTTTTTCTAAGAAAACAAACATTCATTCTAGCATTCAGAATAGACCATTGAAATAATGAATAAAAGAAGGGTTCATTTTTTTCCCAATAAGTTGTTTTTACTGTACATTTTGTAGCAAAAAAGGAAGGGAAAAGAAAATATTTTGATCACAGGGATGCCATTTTCTAAAACTTCAAATAGGAAACATGACGGATAACAGGATCAAATACATAGCCATGTCACAATATATCTCTGAGCTGAGCTTTTTCTTAAAAACAAAAACAGAGATTGTATATGAGTGTTCTCTTCGCCCTTTTACAATTCTTTTCAGCACAGACCCTTTGAAAAAAATAAATAGTGTGCAATTTCAGAAAGAGCTCCCCAATGGACGAATCTTTGGGAGCAAATAAATACAGAAAACGATTCTGAATTATAGGCTGTGGCTCTAAAGGCCAACATTTCACTTCTGCCATGGAGTAGTGCTTTGGGAGGACAAAATTTGTGCAGCTCTTCCAGATCCATTAATGTGTTTGATTATCACTTAAAAAGGCATAATGGGTAGCCTCAAATGGATAAAGGTTTCAACAAGAAAGACAAGCATGTGAACATGATGTGAGACAAAGAGGGACTACATAGCACTATTGAATTTGGGGCCCTCCTAGTCTACACTGCATTTTCCAGAGCTCATGAGGAATAGTCTCATAATCAAACTTGGAGTTTCATGTGATGCTGGAGATTTCATGCCCTTCTTTTGACTGACACGATGATATGCCAAATTGTGGTATTTGATATGAAGGTACGGATCTCCCTCCCCCTTCTAATATTTATGAGTCGGATTTTTCGTGTTTGTTGATTAAATAACGATTTTGGAATCTTGGTCAAAAAGAGGAACATTTTTCTCCTTTCTCCCCCAGGTTATAAAAACTGAATTTCTCTCTTCTGCTCTGACACTAAACTCCCTTATATTCTTAATAACCTATGGCCAGCTGTTGGTGAATAAAAAAAATACTGAGAACTAAGATAGCATCTCAATTATTAATAATCAATAATTAGATTTTTTTTAAAAAAAGTTATAACAAGGGAAAGAAAGGCTGTGAATATGGACTGTTGGATTTTTTTTCTGGAGAGAAGAGAATCTTCAGGCAAACAGTGACAATATCTTTTCAAAATGTTGCTTTTAATTTTAATGTGAATTTGTGTGTTCGGGATTTCTTTTTCCAGGTACATTGGTTATGTAGTGGCAGCTGAGGTTATTCTCCTGTTAGTTTTGTGTCCACTGAAATGTTCACCTCAGACAATGAGAAAATGAAGACAAACACAATTATCCTAAGAGTTGAATAGACACTTCTTAACCAGCATTAATCCTCTTTCAATTTTGTTACACAGTTCACTGGGAAATCGGGATAGCACTGAATGTTTCCAGTGAATTCCTTGAGACATTCACACAGATATAAATAATATGTTGAGGGCATATCACCATCTCCTTACACACATGCACACATCCTATAAACCTCATCACTTCTTTTACTCCACTTGAATTATTTATGTTAATATTTATTGACCAATATGTGGCTGAATGTGTGTGTGTGTGTTTTGTTTTCTTTCTATCACATTTATGGCCTTTTGAACTCATGGACTTGGTTATGTTTGGTAGGACTAAGAATGGAATGGAGGGCAATTTCTATTTACACTGTGCTTTCCATGACCCACTCCGAGCTCCCATAAGTTCCCTTTGATTCTGTCAGGTCACTGTCATTGTACTGTAAAAGCATACCATTCACTGACAAACTACGTTTTGTCCAAATGTTTGTGATCTTTTTGGGGTAGTTGCAACACTGAGAAGTGGAAAAGTCCCCCATGTCAAAAGAATGGCTACGTTTAGTTTTACCCTCCAGTGGCAACATGAGGAGGCTGCGAAATTTGGATTCCTGCTGACCCAAAAGTGGCTCCTTGTCTGAGTGACGGACCACTATGGAAGTTCTTGAGTCTATTGTTTCCTCCTTTTTCTGACACTTCAGGTCCAGAGAGGCAAAAGCTCCCATGAGCCGATCAATATTGTGATGCTTTGATCTTGACGGGGGCCTCCATTTACTGGACAATGTGCCCTGCTCACTTTGGAGGCTGTACCCATCGCAGTCCCGGCTGTTCATGGAACTCGAGGAAGAAGAGATGCTGCTGTGTGCTGACTCACAGTTAAACTCCATGAGTTCATTCCTTACCACAACTTTGGGATTCACTTGTGGCAGGACTCCATTCTGGACAGGTTGAGATCCATTGGTTTGAGAATAGACGTTGGTAACGTTGGCCATCTTGCCAGGATTGTTGTTGCAAACCTTGTACCGCACCATAAGTATGATGATAAATACCAGCAGAGTAGCCACAATGATGCCTCCAATGATTAATATCATGGTCCCACCCAGAAACTGGCTGTGCATGGACTGGCACTGGGAATAGTCCTCTTTGGTGTAGAACTGGGCACAGCCTACAATGTTGGTAGCAGTGAGTGTTGTGGCAGTGTCATCCCACAGGGCCAGAACACAAAGATCATAGCCTGTTCCAGAAACCAGGTTGTTCACCACGAAGGCTTTATTTGTAGCTGGAATCATCCTTGAAGAGAAAGAAAAGAATAGCATTAGATTAATTTGCAAGAGAAACATAGACTGGCAAGGCAGAGGAAACTCTGTGCTTCAGAGAAGCTAAATAATGGCAATAACAGGTACAACATTTGAATTCTCATTTTGTTTTCACTTCAGCATACAAACTCAACAATCTTGTTTATTTCTGAATACATGATTTTAAACAACTCACTCTGCCACCATATCTTGGGATTCCTCCCCAAGTTACAAGAACTGGTCTTTAAAAGATTAGTGGTTAGGTAGATCACATATTCCAACTTCCTTGTTGGTATTCAGTCCATATACTACAAATCATAATGCCTGAAGTCCGAAATTGACAAAACACAAGCATTCAGAATACAAAGAAGAGACTTTACTTCAGTTTAAAATCTAATAAGATTACCAAAATATACATTACAAGCTTTTATAGCAGATAGGTTATTAGTGGAGACTGTTTTCTTTTGTCTGCATTTTTAATTGTTTCAACATTGTATTAGATGTAAACTGTCAAATCTGCTGGAGTGGGCACTTACAATAAATTGAGAGAAATAAATGTATTTGTTTGTTTAATTTGTATGCTGCCTGATTCCTTATGACTCTGGGCAGCATAAATAAGGTTATGATTGCTATATGAGGTTGTAATTGCTATACCCTGCATATAATATTGGGGTCAACATTACCTTCAAAGCATTTTCCAATGATTTTGTGTTTCTTATGAGATACAGGGCAATCATATGCTCCTGCCAAAGAACACCTGGAGGGAACTTTCCTCTCCAGAAATGGAAATGGGTAAAGATGACAAGCTCCTTCCCCCACTCCCCACTCTGGCATCACACCAGCCAGTTGGCAGAGACAATACAGGCTTCAAAAACACAGATTCAGTAAACTTGTTTATATCTACCAGGCAAAGTAGTTTCCCTCCCTCTGGCCAGCTTTCAATCATTTATTGCATCTCTGTTCTGCTAGATGCATAACAGGCAATGGCCTTCATGGGGATCCTAAGAGCAGTTCTTCCTGAATTGCAAACCAAAGAAGACTGCCTGCACCTCCATAGAAATGAGTGAGCACAGCTTTTATTTGTACCATACCAGAAAGTATTTGTAACATTCGAAGAGCTTTGTAGGGACCCATAGAGGCACCTATAGGAAATAAACCAGAGGTAGGAGTTGAGATAACCTTTAGTGTTAGTGTTTTATGTATATGAAGTACCCAAAGGAAAACCATCTGAAAATTATCTCCATAAGTAGCCAACATCATCAGTAAGCACAATTTTTTTTTGCCAAGCAGAGGAAAAGAAACAATCACAACTTGTGGACATTATTCACATCTATAATAATAATAATAATAATAATAATAATAATAATAATAATAATAATAATAATAATAATAATAATAATAATAATAATAATAATAATAATAATAATAATAATAATAATATTTAATTTTGTATACCGCGTCCTCTCCCGAAGGGGACTCGGAGCGGTGCACAGGGAAATTAAAATATATACAATATATACAAACAATAAATACAATAGATAAAAGCAGATTAAATTGATCGTCCCTGTGCTAAAAAACCCCATTAAAACTAAATTCCCTAAACACCCCAGAGGTAGAGACTAACCAAGGCCGGCCAAGCAGAAAAGGTGTGTTTTCAGTTTTTGACGGAAGGAGCGGAGGTCCGTAGTTGTTCTAATATCGGGGGGGAGGCCGTTCCAGAGGGCTGGGCCCGCCACAGAGAAGGCCCTTCCCCTGGGCGTCGCCCGCTGACACAGTCTAGTGGACGGCACCCGGAGAAGTCCCTCTCTGTGGGAGCGGATCGGCCGTGAGGATGTATGGGGCAGGATCCGATCCCGCAGATAGCTAGGTCCCGAGCCATGGAGCGTTTTGAAGATGACAACCAACACCTTGAAGCGCACCCGAAAGACGACAGGCAGCCAGTGCAGCTCGCGCAAGAGCGGTGTTATATGGGCGTACCTTGCGGTCCCCATTATTGTTCGCGCGGCTGCATTCTGGACCAGCTGAAGTCTTCGGGTGCACCTCAAGGGGAGCCCCATGTAGAGAGAGTTACAATAGTCCAGTCGGGATGTCATGAGAGCATGAGTGACTGTGCAAAGGGCATCCCGATCCAATAGGGGGCGCAACTGGCGTACCAGGTGAACCTGGTAAAACGCCCTCCTGGCCACGGCTGTCACTTGATCTTCCATGGACAGCCGGGTATCCAGGAGAACACCCAAGTTGCGCGCCCCATCCACAGGGGCAAGATGTTCGCCCCCTATGGCCAGTGATGGAGTCAACTGGTTGAATCGGGCGGCCGGAAACCACAGCCACTCGGTCTTGGCCGGGTTGAGCCTAAGTCTGTTACTTCCCATCCAGATCCGCACGGCTTCCAGGCACTGGCACATCACCGCTACGGCATCGTTGGGGTGGTTTGGGGTAGATATATACAGCTGAGTATCATCAGCGTAGAAATGATACTCTACCCCAAAACCACGGATGATCTCACCCAGCGGCTTCATATATGTGTTGAACAGGAGAGGCGAGAGGACCGACCCCTGAGGCACCCCACATGTGAGGGGTCTCGAGGTCGACCTCTGCTCTCCTGTCAACACAAATTGCGATCGGCTGGAGAGATAGGAGGAGAACCACCGTAAAACGGTGCCTCCCACCCCCAACCCCCCCAGCCGACGCAATAGGATACCATGGTCGATGGTATCGAAAGCCGCTGAGAGGTCTAATAGGACCAGGATGGAGGGAGCAACCTCCATCCCTAGCCCTCCAGAGATCATCAACCAACGCGACCAATGCCGTCTCGGTGCTATGCCCGGGCCGAAAGCCGGACTGGCGCGGGTCTAGATAGTCAACTTCCTCCAGGTGACGGGGAAACTGTTGTGCCACCACACTCTCTACAATCTTTGCCAGAAAGGGAAGGTTGGAGACGGGACAATAGTTGGCTAATAAAGCTGGGTCCAAAGAGGGCTTCTTCAGGAGGGGCCTCACCATGGCCTCTTTAAGGGAGGCAGGCAAGAAACCCTCACTTAAAGAAGCGTTGACAACCTCTTGGAGCCAGCCTCGTGTCACCTCCCAGGATGCCAGTACAAGCCAGGAAGGACACGGGTCCAGTAAACATGTGGTGGCTCGCAGTCGCCCACGTAACCTGTCCATATCATCGGAAGTGACAGAGTCAAACTCCTCCCAACCAAGATCTGTCTCGTGGCATTCCACTGGGCCATCAATGGAGACTAACTCGTCCTGGATCTGAGCAATTTTCTCCTGCAGATAAATCACAAATTCCTCTGCTCTACCTTGTAATGGGGCTTCCCGCACCCTCTGTTGAAGGAGGGAACGGGTTACCCTAAACAGGGCGGCAGGGCAGTTATCTGCGGATGCTATGAGGGTGGCACAATGATGACGTTTGGCCACTCTCAGTGCCACAATGTAAGTCCGTAAATGGGCTCTTACCTGTGTTCGGTCAGATTCAGATCGAGTAGACCTCCATCTTCTCTCTAGGCATCTCTTGCGGTGCTTCATCACCCTTAGCTCCTCGGTGAACCAAGGGGCCAGGGTGGCTCGCTGCCACAAGAGAGGCTGCAAGGGCGCGACCCGATCCAAGGCTCCCGTGGCTGCAATATTCCATGTGGCCACGAGGTCCTCCATCGGGGCGCGGGTCAGGGGTGCAGGAAGTGGCCCAAGCGCCGCCTGGAACCCATCAGGGTCCATCAGGCGCCTGGGGCGGAACCAGATAGGTAAACTAGGTTCCACCTCCCCGCGGTGGGGGGCAGCGGTTGGAAAGTCGAGCCGGAGAAGAGAGTGGTCTGACCATGACAAGGGCGTAATGACTATATCCCCTATACCCAGATCACTCTTCCATTGGCCTGAGACAAAGATGAGGTCCGGTGTATGTCCACCCTCGTGGGTGGGGCCCTGAATTAGTTGGGTCAGGTCCATAGCCATCATGGAAGCTATGAACTCCCAAGCTACCTCGGATGATTCGCCCACCGATGGCAGATTAAAGTCCCCCATGACTACAAGCCTGGGGGTCTCAACTGCCACCGTAGCGATCACCTCGAGGAGCTCGGGCAGGGCTGCTGCTACATAGCGGGGAGCCAGGTATACAACCAGCAAGCCCAACTGCCTCACTTCACGCAGAGGGACTCACAACCGGTGGTCTGTGGCACAATGGTCTCTCTCGGCTCAAGACCTTCCTTAACAATGACCGCTACCCCATCACCCCTACCTAGGGCCCGGGGCTGATGAAAAGCGCGGTAGCCTGGTGGGCACATTTCAACGAGGGGAAGTCCACCCTCGTGGCCCAACCAGGTCTCCGCAATTCCTGCCATGTCCGGCTCCCCCTCCGACACAAGGTCATAAATGAGGGGGGCCTTGTTGACCACGGACCTGGCGTTACAGAACATCAGCCGCAGGCCCTGGCTCTGTACTCCCTGACCACCTAGCCTGCGGGGGTTGAGGCACTTCACCGTTTGCAGCCAACGGTTCTGTGCCCCCAACCGGGAGGATAGAACTTGTCTCCCCTCGGACCTGCCTCTCCCCATGACCCTTTGAATGGAAGTGCCCTCAGCCGGGACGACTCGTATTTCCCCCCCCCCCAACGGATCCTTCCGCTTCCCTCCGTCGTCTGCTGGCCTGGCCCTCTCTTTCCCCCTCCGTCTCTACCTGTCTAAACCCCCCCCTCCCTAGTACCCCCTAAAATAGACAATAATTTGTTAATTAAAAAACCCCGAAGACCACGCTTCGCCCACCTCTCCAGATTTATAAATCCCTCATCAAGGCGGGCCCTTGTTAGAGCGGAGGGCCAGACCTGTGAGAGCAGGGACTCTCGCAGTAGCAATAAATCAGTCCTGGAGTACATCTAGGAATGTTAGAATATGGGATCCAGGGATAAATAATCACCCTCTGCCACCTGCTCCAAAAAGGAGACAATTTGCTGTTTGATGACAAACTTAAAAGGTTCAGTTTAGCCCCGAGAGTTAACATAGTAGTTTCTTAGTTATGTGATACAGATGTTTGCCGTTCAATACTGGGGGGGGGGGACACACTGAGTAGAAAGAAGAAAATTCTTCCTTTTCCACAAAGCCCAATACAAGTAAATGTCAGCTTCAGGTTATCATATGAGTGGAACATAGATTTGTAAGTTACATTTTTCATAAGAAAGACATTTTTCATGCTATGCCTAACAGCATGACTTGAATAGTAACAGCTAGACATCCATCTTTTTAATCAATTAATGTGTTTCCTTCTATCAAACCACTCAGTGGTGAATCAAGAATATTTGGTCCTTGGAGTGCATTTGTTTTTTAACATTCCTCTTCTCCATTGGTGTTGCACTATGTCTCTGATTGATAAATTGTTAATTACCACATCACCAGAAAAGACTAATTAACTCCAAACCTACAGCTGACCTTCTGGACAGTCTCCTTCTCATTCCCATGTTACTAGTCAATATACCCCAATATTGCTTATACCCAAGACAGACCACCCTAGCCTCTTTGTCCTTGATATGATAGTGGCACCACCACAAGTTATTTCAAAGGTCTACAATGATGACCTCTTATATCTTGTCTATGCAAGAATCTGAACCACACCATGCTAGGAATAAAAAAGACCTTTTTCTCCAAAGGGCCTTATTGTTATTCTATTTATTATTTGCAGTCAAACTTTAATTAAAGAATTAAAGTTCCATTGATTTGCTCTGTCTTGCACAGATTACTTTTAAGTCCCCTTTGCAGCACTTGCACTATCAATTAAGAACCACTGTTGTAAAATGTTCAGTTAAATATGTCATTCTAGAACAGTGTTTTTCAGTCTTGGCAGTTTCCAGATTTCAGTCAATAGAATTTCCCAGTCAACATGAGTGTTGCTATTGATGCTAAAAGCTGAAGTCTACACACCTGGAAGCTCTCAAATACTGCTCTAGAACTTCTTAGCATAGAAAACTTAAGGGCACCACAATTTTGTTGCTGAGGCAAGGAAAAAGGAAATCTTCAACTAACAAAATGACAAATGTGATCATTGCACACAGAACCTTATTTATCGGTTAACTCAGGGGTCCCCAACCTTTTTGGCACCAGGGACCAGTTTCATGTTAAAAAAATTCCACGGACCGGTGGCCATGGCTTGGCTGGTGTAGAGGGGGAGCGGGGGGAGGGGGAACAGGCGGCGCAAGCGTGCGTGGGGGGGCGTGAGTTGGCTCACTGACCCCTCTCGGGCCCCCAACAGCACGAGCAGCCGTGCCTGCGCTCTCCCACCCCCGGCGCTCTGCCCAGGGGGCTGCCCTCTCCTCCCTCCTCCTCCTCTCGGGCCCTTTCTAAGAGTTGTGCCGCTCACTGCGCCCTGGTTCCTATCAATCCACGGACCGGCACCGGGCCGCGGACCGGGGGTTGGGGACCCCTGGGTTAACTGCATTTCCCTCTTGGTTCCAAACATCATTGCATAATTTCTATCATTACCATACAAAGAAAGTAAATATGATGGTCTTTGTTTCCTAATTCAAAACTAAAAGCTTCTTCCCTGAGTATTGGTAAAGTAATGTTTTATATATATTAGATAAAATTTATAAAGGTAGATTAAGCATCTTCTGTAGATCCTCTCTACTTTGGGAATTCTATATCAGAGGAAACATCAGTGATTAGAATAATGTTAAAAGGAAGCCACTATCCCATTGGGTTAAATTAAACTGCTGCATGCCAGGGTAATTTAATTCGTTTTTAACTTTGTATGTCTTGTATGTTTTTAGATAGTTTTTAATTTTCCTGTACACCGCCCCGAGTCCCTTCGGGGAGAGGGGGGTGGTTTATAAATGTAATAAATTATTATTATTAAATTATTATTATTATTATTTTTCTTATCTAAATAAGGTACCTGGGAACTACAAATATACTACCTAAAAATAAATTCTACCTATTTTACCTAGAAGAAAATAAACAAAAAAAAAAAACCCGAAAACTAGCTGAACATCACATGAATGAAGGAAAAAGAACAGTCGAGAAACTTTGATTATCACTCACTTTTCTTTGAATATACAATAGTAATATTGGATGTGAAAATAGGGACATCTAGATTTTAAAAGGTAAATTACGAATGGCCTCAAGAACATTCATCTACTGATAACCACATCAACATACCCATTTACCATTGGCAATGGTATGAAAGTGGTTTGAGATTGTCTGATTCTAGGATACCTAGATCTTATCAGTGCTCCAACTTCAATACTACTTTTAGTCCAAATTTATAATAACAGAATCTTGCAAATCTCCCGTATCCCTCCTTTATCTTCACGTGAAATGGTGAGGCTTTGTTTTAGACATTTGCATTTGTTACATTCCTGCTGTGGACTTTGATTTCTTTTAACAGAATAACAGAATCGGAAGGGATCTTGGCAGTCTCCTAGCCCAACCTTCTGCTCAAATAGGAAACCGAGGAAAGAAGAAAGGAAATTGAGCACTCACAATTTCTGGAGGCAAGTTGTTCCACTGACTAATTGTTTTAACTGTCAGACATTTCTCTTTAGTTCTAGGTTGGTTCTCTCCTTGATTCATTTCCATCCTTTGCTTTTTGTCCTGCCATCAGGTGGCTTGGAAAATAGATTGACTCCCTCTTCTTTGTGGGAACCCTTCAAATATTGGAACACTGGTGTAAGGTCTCCCCTAGTTCTTCTTTTCATTAAACCAGATATATCCAATTCTATAAACTATTCTTTATAGGTTTTAGCCTCCAGACCCCCTTCGTTGCTATTTTCTGCACTCTTTCTAGAGTATTAATATCTTTTTTATATTGTGGTAACCAGAAACTGGGTGTAGAAGTCCTAGTGAGGTCTTACCAAGGCATTATTAAGAGGTGCTAACACTTTACATGATCTTGCCTCAACCCCTTTTATCTTTTATCTGTGCCTGAAAGAGGTTCCTCCTCTTGTTTCTGGAGGACATTGCCTCTTGTCATTGCCACTCTCTATAAAAGGCTATAATGCTGGGAAAGATAGAAGGAAAGAGCAGAAGAGGATGATCAGAAGTAAGGTAGAAGGACTTACAATGGAGATGGGTACACCATAGAAAGACCTAAAAGGCAAGTAGGGCAGATTGTTATGGGGGAAAAAATATGTCTTTGTAATACTAAGAGTTGACAGTAATTTCATATGCAGCATTCAGCAAATCTTAGAGATCACACTGAAATTAAACCATATTTTTTCTTAAAAAATCTCAATAATCTTACTATAATTTTTAATGGAGTGTTTTATCAATGTACACATCCATTATGCACTGATAAAACAATGGCTTCTCCCCTTCCATTCAATCTTTTCCAATTCTCAGTGATTACCTGGATAAGTCACTGCAGTTTTCCTGCCAAAGCATTTCAGAAGTAGCTTCCCTACTTGCCTTCTTCCTAGGGCTGGGAGAAAATAATTAGCTTGGCTATGTGCCTAGGCAAGATAGAAGTCACAGTTTTCCCATTTGTAGCCTGATGCTTTAACCATTACAACAAACTGGATTTCAAAACACTGGTAAACTGACTTTATTCATAATACACATACAGTATGCCTGCATCAATATTGTTTTTTAGTATACATTTGCACAGCTGAAAAGCCCTCCATGCATGGAATCTATATACGCTTATATGCAGAATCATTCCAACTATTTTTGTAGTGTTTCATTAGTGGGTAAATTCGTGTTTCTAACATGGGGGGGATGTTAATAGTAAAAACTGTGGGAGATTCATTGTAGGAACACTGAATGTAGGGCAATGCAAGCAGGGAGAATGGAATGGGACTGCAGAGAGAGTCTCAAAATAAATTCTTTTTCCAGAGACACTGATGCAAATTGTCCATCATTTCATTGTCTAACATAAGGGTCCTCAATTCAACCGGTCCACACAGCTGGAGGTTAGCATTGGGTGAGAGACTGAAGTTTCATCTGTATTTGCAGCTGTTCCCCAATGTTAGCATCATCACCTCTGGTCCCTCTCAGATCATCAGGCGTTAGATTCTCATAGGAATATAAGCCCTACTGCAAACAGTGCATGTGCCCATCCCCATTTGTGGAAAAATTGTTTTCCATGAAACTGGTCTCCGGTGCCAATAAGGTTGGGAACTGCTGGTCTAACATATTTTCTTTGCTTCACTTTTTCCAACCTCCCTTTTTCACTTATGTGGTCACAACCTGATTGACAGATTCATCCCTAATTTTCTTCCCAATTATCTACCTTCATTATGTCCCTGTGTCTGACATATTTTCCTTTCTGATTTCTCGGTATTTATCAGTATGGGCCAGAAACAGTTTAGACTTGCACTGGAGACCTAAAGTAGGTATAGTCAGCCAACCATGCTTTCGTACCAATTTGACAGGTAGTTGTTAGGATATTTATCCTTATGTTGGGTTGACAATATATATAAGCCAGTATTCTTAAAGAGTATATGTAGCTTTAAGAACTATGTTGAATTCTGATTGGCTGTGCTTTTCAGCTCTACCATAAAAGGAAGCTCAGAAACACAGTCCATCCCTTTTCGATTCCCTTTGATTCCTGTGCTGAGACTGAAGACTAAAGAAGTATTTGTTTTGCATAACTGTAAGATAACTCTGTGTTTTGGTGAAGGACTGTTATTGTTTGAGAAGTTAGAATCACTGGTCAGAAATAAGTATTTTAGTTGCTACAAAGTAAAGACTATCTATTTTCTTACTATCACTGTTTTAGAGTTTGTGTGTGGTTAAAGCAACGTATCTCTTTACTGTCCGGTGTATTACACTATTCCGCATTCATTTTCAAATGGGAGTGTTTGTTACCCCTAATGCTGGTTACGAGATCAGAGTTGTAACACTGGTTCTGAACCCAGAGTTGCTAACAGTGACTGTTGGCAATTCTCACTCACACAAAATCACATATCATTCCTGGCAATTTTAGTATGGATTATGTGTTGAAGCTCATTTGGGCATTTTAGATCTCTACTGTTAGATTGCATAGTTACGAAAAATAACCTTAAAGGGATATTTTTTTTTAAAAAAATTGAGAATTAAAACTAAAATAAAATTATTGTTTAGAATGCACAGTGGAGGAATCAACAGTCAACAGAACGCTGCCCACATAAGGTAATTTTTAATTGTTCTGTTCCTGTAGATTATACAATATTTTGGCAAGGCAATTGAGCTCATCATTTGAGGCTCTAGTGTTGGAGTCACCAAGGAGTCCAGAAGTATGATTGTGACAGGCTACCATAGCAGATGTAGTGGAGGTAGAGAGATGTTTGTGTTGCTCTCTCCCACTCCAGCTGGTTTCTAAAAAAAAATGAATAGGTGTGAAAGACAGCTCAAAATTTCTTCTGCCTCTAAGGCTTCTCCCCATTCTATCACACTTTGAATCTTCTCCCTCCTCCCACTCTCAGTCTTAAGAGCGAGTGAATGTCCATGCTAAATTGATGTCAGATTTCCCATACATTCCAATCTCTGATCTCTATCTTTGGAATGCTGTCAGACACCATAGGATTCAGACTTACTAGAACCTAATATAATGACTGAGATGTGGCTAATAAGCTAAAATGAGACCCGTCTTTGTGTGGGAGACACTATTGATGTGCATATATATATATATATACAGGCAGACATATAAGCTCCTACAGTATATACGTATAATCAGGAGTGGTATTCACTTACCTTCCCTACCAGTTTGCAAATGTGAGTGCGCACATGTGCTTTTGGCTAAAAAAGGGCCTAAATGGGATGCCATAGACAGGGGTGGGTGGGCAGGACCACCTGCGATTTCCGCTACTGGTTTGGGCGAACCGGTCCAAACTAGCAGAATATCACCTCTGTGTATAATTCATTAGCATTTTCTGCAGTGTAGTGGCAATTCAAGATATGACTTGCTCATATTAGTGTTTTGTTTATTTGTTTGTTATATTTATTGTCACTTTTTTCTAGAAAGGTGGCTTTCACTTTGTCCTCAGAAGAACAACCCATGGCCTGCAACAAAAATGTGTGGCTGGCTTGAATTTTTACACCCAAAGAGAGAACTAAACTTGGTTCTCCCCAAATGTAGTTGATTTCTTTCATGGTCTCACTCTACAAATACTTTGTTCTGTGCACAACACAGTATGAGCATGTAGAATTTTGAAGCATTGAAACTTTGAACAAAGAACCCTCCTGAAGGTAAACTGCAAAACAAAGTGATCACTTGCTTCTATCTAAGCAGTGAAGCAACCATAACACTTTGCTCTTGGAAAATGGTACTGAGGATTGAAGATTGGCCTCCTCTCCAAGTTCAGATGATGGAATGCATCACTAGTCCTCTGCATTTAGCTGAGGGCATGTTACAAAATTCAGCAATGGACCAGAGAACAACCACTTCACACTCCCCCACTGCCCTTCCCATATCATTACATGGGCCTGATTTCATCCTAGAAAGTGCTTTCAGGACTAATAATTTGGTCAGTAGTATTTTATCTTTATTAAAGTTAACTACTTGAATTATGTTCGTTACTACACAGGTCTTCTCTTCCATTCTTTTCATCAACATTTTCCTCTTTCTTAATATCTCGGTTGTTTCATGGTTCATATAAAGGGTCAGTTGAACATTAAGGATTTTTTATTTCCATCCTAAGAATAAAATTAATGAGTATTCCTCCCTCCACCACACTGAAGAGTTCTTAAACTAGTGTCAGGTTCTTCTCCTTACCTCTACTGAAGTGTGAAACTAACTGCTCTGGATTAACTATGATAATCCTTTTTTAAAAAATTCATACAACCTGCATCTGAGACATGAATTAACTGTCCTGTATAATTCTTGCTGAAGTTGGTGAGAAAGTTTATGCCTTTGCTGGTTGCTTATGACAAAAGGAAAAAAAAACACCCCATGATTGTTAGAGGTGCTATTTCATCTCCTTTCTGAATTTATAATCTATTATTATATTCTGTGCAAACTGCCAGCATAGATTTCTTGCAAATGTAGGGCTTATTTTTCATTCTGTCTCCTACATCTGCATTCTAGATGAACTACTTTCCCCTAAATATCACCTCTGTTTTCTTTCCATAATTTTCTGCAAGGTTCCTTTGGAAACAAAGCAAATCCTTTTTTATTTTATTTTTTGCTACTAGAATAAACTCTATGATTTCTTACCCAGTTTGCACAGACCTATGTATGAATAAATCTAGATTCATTCTGCATCGGTTTTACATTCCTTCAATCATATTTCTATTCCATCTAATATCCATGTTAGTTTGCATGTGCATATTTTCATAAAATGCACAACTTCTATGAAACGTTTCTCAACATCTTTATTTATGTATGCAATATTTCTGAGCATTTTTGCATTAAAGTTCTACACCAAAGCCTGTACAATTTGGGAATGTTTCAAATTAAACTGCTTCCGTAAAAAAAAAAAACAGACTAAAACAAATTCCTCTATCCCTCTATATGCCCAATGAAATAAATAATCAGATTGTGACCACAGTCCTATAATCCTTCTGAAATTGACTTATAAAGCTTTTATAATATCCATACCCACATCAACATAACATCAATATCCACCCAAACTTTGTATTTTTTTGCCTTTCCTTGTAACTGATGCAAATAGCTGGAGGGAGATATGAGAGCATCTAAGAATCTTTTCCCCTAATAAGAAAGTATGCTGATCTCACACAGAAGGACTATTTGTATAAGGAATCATCTGCATACAAAATTGGCCATGCTAGCATCTTTACTGGCTCTCTTACTTATCTTTTATAAACTCCCATTTTTTCATATTAAGCTATCATGATCACCCTTGCATTAATCTATTGTTCTTGATAGATGCCACATTTGCTTTTCACAGTGACAGGTTAATTTTCTCAAAGCAAACTTTACATATTCAAGCATAAACAACTAAGTAAAGTAAGTATATTAAGCAACTATTTTATTTTCCATGTTTCTTCCCGGGGAGACATTATCTTACAAAGCAAAGACTAATGCACCTACTGCTGCTATTACAGAATATTGAAATAGCAATGGCACACTAGATGTTGCACAGATGTGACATGATTCCTCCCATGAGTGGTTATTAAAAGCCAGGAAAGAAAACAATAAGCTGAACAAGAAAATAAAGTACTAAGGACCAAAAATGGGTTAAATGAAATAGATAAACTAGATGACACAGACTATGTGATCCTACTGTAACCCAGGGCTTTAAGAAAAAAAGGGAGTTTAGAGACTTATGAAGTTTGGAGAAATGATAGAAATATGCTTGATATTTCTCTTAATTCTGAGAAATTAAGAAATGGGAGGAATAGTTTCTTTAAAAAAAACATTTCTATTATGACAACATTGTTGTGATCCACAGATACACAACTCAATGGTTGACCACTGCTAACCATCCTGGTTTTTTGGAATTGATTGGCTGGTAATTTCTGTCCTGGAATAATCACCATATGCCCATTTTCATCAAGGTCATAAATGGAAAGAAAAGATATAACCTATCTACACTTACCATTATTTGCTTTAAGATTCAATAGCAAGGGAAGTCATGTTTAACATTTACAGCTTTGCTGTCTCTGTTCAGCTGAATGCAGATACCACAATTTAACTCTACTTGCTTGGAAAGAAATGTGCAATATAGCACCTGGAAACAATAATCTAACTGCATCTTGAACAGGGGAAATGTGATCCACCATCATAAACAATAGATTTGGAATGGAAAGTTATGAAGAGATGTTAAATGTCTGTGGAAAGAGATGTCAAAAGAGGAGAAAGTGCAAAGCCATGTGCAACCTCAGAAAAGTTAGCTGCAGATAGCTGCAGATAGTTTCATAACAAATTGGCATGTGTTGCATGAATCAAATTGTTTCATCATGTATTTCCAACAGATTGCTTTGAGATTCAGAAGTAGAGAAGGATATTTTAACCACATCTAGTTTCTTTTTACTTTGTACTTATACCAATAAGGAAATGTCTGGCTGGAAATGTCTTTTAGGTTGGTTGGAACTCATAGCTTTGATTTTCAAAATTTGAATGCATAGTAGAAGATTACATCCTTAAATAAGTTTAAGTGCCAGTGTGAATAATAACTTGCTTCTTCTTTTAACAGGTTTCCCCCTTCTCAAAAGAAAAGGGGAGGATTGACAAAATTAAACCCAATCTGTTTCAGTTCCAGCAAATTACCTATTTCTCCTAGGCTCCAAGTTACTGCAGAAATCACAGCAAATTCACACTGGCAAAACAAAGTTTTGTTTGTTTACAGCATATGTAATAACATGGGAACACAGAGATTATTATAATCAATGAGTGATAGCCCCGCCCTAAATCAAATTATTGTTCAACCAAGACACCATTGGTTGTCTCAGCCACAATGTCTCAAGGCACTGGACTCCAACCTTTGCAACTTGGCAGTCCGATTGGGGAGGGAGATGGGACCTGGGTTGAATGAGCACATGATGCACATGCGCAGCTCCACTTGCATGGTGGACCAGTGTGCATGCTAGCGCAACTGGAGCTGTGAATGCACAAACAGCCTACCACTTGCACCACCCCATTCTGAATAGACTGTCCAGGAGTTGGAGACCCTTGTCTTAAAGGACAGAAGGCAGAAGTTGTGAAAATTCCTGTGCATAAAGGGAAAACTTTGGGTTGATGATTCTGCCTACAAATTAATTCCACTCCACTATTGCTAAGTCTCACCCTGAGTGATACTGGAAGAATCTACCTACTATTTGACTTAACCTAGTAAGTTATTTCTTTTATTTAGGAAAGAACTCCATTTCCTTATTAAAATAACATTTTTCTTTATAATGTAGTTCTTCCTATCTAAATAGCATTTGGCATCAATTTTCCCCACAGAATATACTCTTGCTATCTGTGAGATGCACTTTATGTCAAAATAAGACTTTTTAAAAACCAGTTTTAAAAGAGCATAACTTAAACCCTTCTGTCAATTTCTGTGAAATTTGACACACTTCAGCTCCTTATTAAATACATGTTGCAATTTCATTTAACTGAGCTGAAAATTTAAAAAAAATGTTACAGCCATTGTTGGTTTTCCTGATCTAAAATTTTGGGAAGACAGAACTCATTTTTCTGAATCACACTGTAATTCAGGCATTGAATCATATTAAAATATAGCTAGTGTAACACAGTGTAGTTCAGTCCATTTCTAGAAGTCCAGAGAGATACCCTGAATTGGACTAGACAATCTTTGCATGCATATACTCAGTTTCCTTCCTAATGTTAAGACCACAGAAACAATGCTCCATATTAACTATTATAAAACTGTTGAGAAATAAGGCTCAATATTATGGAAGAAAGCAGAGGCTGAAGTGGGCACTCTGTGCTCCTTGGGTTGGAGCTAATCAAGGAGTTGTCAATATCCAACAGTGAAAATACATCTGTATTGATTTTAGGTGTGAACATTCTTAACAGTTGTCATCAATCACAGGTAACCTGCAGTATATTTTAGAGAAGGAGTCTTCTATCGAATCTCTTAAAAAGAATGTTAGATTAAGGAACTTCATGGAAAGTCACCCAATCCTCCATGGATACCAGTGCTTTGGACTACAAGTTCTTCAAAAAGGATTAACCTACTCCATCTTCCAGTATTGTAATGAGCTAAAGTATTTAATGTTCATTGTTGCTTTTATTTAATGTAAATTGCCTTTTGATGCACTTCATTAGTCTTGTTCTTGAATCGCAAGAATCTGTATTTCATGTTAAAGTAGTCCATAGCTTATGACCAAAATTGAGCTCAAAATTTCCGTTGCCAAGTGAGGCAAAGTGAATTTTACCCCATTTTGCAACCTTTCTTGCTATAGTGGTTAAGTAAATCAATGCAGTTGTTAAATTACCATGTTTCCTTGAAAATAAGACAGGGTCCTATTTTTTTGACCCCCAAAATAAGCACTTGGCTTTATTTTTGGGGAGATCTTATTATTTTTGAGGTGCAGGAGGCAGCGAGCATGGCCACCTCATGGCTGCTGCTGTGTTGCAGTATTTTCAGGGAGGGTTTATTTTCAGGGGCAGGCCTATTTTAGCGCATGCGCTCAAAAGCCCAATTGGGTTTATTATCAGGGGAGGTCTTATTTTCAGGGAAACAGGGTAGTAACATGGTTGTTAAGTGAATCTGGCTTCCCCATTGACTTTGCTTGTCAGAAGGTCAAAAAAGATCATTGTAAAACCCTGGAACCCTGCAACTGTCATAAATATGAGTCAGTTTTCTGAATTTTGATCACGTGACCACAGGGATGAGGCAATGGTTGTAAAGTGTGAAAAAGGGCATAAGTCACTTTTTTCAGTGCCATTGTAACTTTGAATGGTCATTAAATGAACTGTTATAAGTCAAGGACTACCTGTACAGAGCCAATGCTGCAGAGCTTTGAATTCTGCCACTTTGTTTTCCAGGGGTCAGCCTAGTATTACTTCTGCTCCTACTGCTTATTTCTAGAAACACTCCCAGAAGCCTCTTCGGCAGTGGTAAGCATTTTTTCAGAAGCCAACTACCACCATATTAAAACAAATAACCCAAACAACTCATAGGAACCAGAGCCGCCAACAATGTAATTGTTGCATATTTTCTCATTTTAATCCTTTTCTTCTTTTATTGACACACAGACAGAGTCCTAATTTTGTCTTTTCATAGAACAATTATCATTAGAGTTGATTCGCTCCCCATGATGCTCAATCCTGTCTTCTCATCACTCATACATCCAGCTGCCCTTTGGAGAATTTATCGTGTCAGATGAAGCCCACGGCACTTGTTGCCTCATTATTATTTCCTAATTTGATTATGCTCTTTTCAACTCATTTGAAAAAGAGGGAAGAAAAGACAGAGTCAAAGGCGTATTGATAAGCTTGGTATGAAATGGCAAGCAAGACAGATCGAGATAATGAACATTCCCCCTGAGCTTCAAAGAGAAAAGGAAGCCATGTGAGATTCTGTGCATGAGGGAACATTAATTAATTAATGTTGAAATTTACATTAATTTTCCAGGACTCAGTTACAAAGGAAGAATAAGAAAAAATGTTTTAAGGTGATGGAGCAAAATATGGAGAGCCTAATTTTGGTCTGTGCAAAATGATCTTACAAGCAGGGAGATTCTTCTTGCAGACCTTATAGTTTGCATATGACATCTATCCAGTGGTGAAATTCACTTTTTTTTACTACCAGTTCGTGGCTTGGTGGATGTGGCAGGAGAAGCAAAATCTCCATTCCCACCCCACTCTGGGGCCAGTCATAGGTGGTATTTGTTGGTTCTCTGAACTACTCAAAATTTTCACTACCAGAACCTGTCAGAACCTCCTGAATTTTACCCCTGTCTCTCTATCCATCAGTGGTGGGTTTCTGCAGGCTCGCACCTACTCGCGAGAGCCGGTTGGTGAAATTTAGAGAACCAGTGAGAGGGGCTTCCACCGGCGTACCTGGAAGTAAATCTGGCCTGCCACTGCCAGTGACCCAACGGGAAGGAAAGGAAAGGAAAGGAAAGAAGGAAGGAAGGAAGGAAGGAAGGAAGGAAGGAAGGAAAGAAAGAAAGAAAGAAAGAAAGAAAGAAAGAAGAAAGAAAGAAAGAAAGAAAGAAAGAAAGAAAGAAAGAAAGAAAGAAAGAAAGAAAGAAAGAAAGAAAGAAAGAAAGAAAGAAAGAAAGAAAGAAAGAATTTATCATCACAATTGAGCCCAAAATTTTGGTTGCTAAGCAAGAGCTTTGTTAAATGAGTTTCACCACATTTTAAAAGGTGGCCACTCCCACCCTGTCACATGACTGCCAAGCCATGCCCACAAAATAGGCCACACCTACAGAGTAGGTTCTAAAAAAATTTGAAACCCACCACTGGTATCCATCCATCCTACATTCAAACATACATATTGCACACATTTACATGTGCACATGCACACACAGCCCTCTGTTTACTGTGGTCCCTAAATAAACATGCAAAAAACACATAAAACAAACAAATGCACAACCTATTTTTATTTGAATGAATGGGAAAGCCTTTAATATTTTTAAGGATTGAACTTGCCTTCAAGAACGGTATCTTTAATTTGGGAAGCTCATAGATTCATTTTGATTATTAAAGTCAGAAGTAGTTTCTGTATTAAAAAAAAAAACAATTTAGCCTTGTATGTCAGTAACAGATCTTCCTGAACACAAATATCAATGGTTCATTCATCCATTTTCTAGTAACTTCCAATTTCTACAAGTTGGGATATATATGCAAATTCCTAACAGGGATCAGAAACATTCTGTGTCACTGTTTTATCCTCTTTACTTCTTTCCAGATAAATTTGGGACCAGGATATTTAAGTGGTTATGTCTTCCCATTCTATTCACAGAAGCAACATAAAAGCACAGAGGACATCTATAGGAGACACTTTTCAATAGTGGCATAGCATGAAATACCTTGGCCAGCAAATTGTTTATTTCAACAGGAAGGGGAAACCTTTTCATAATTTTATTTGGGCTTTTAAAACCATTTCAATCCACTTTTTTGTCTTCATTATTTTTCCAATTTATTGTGAAGTTACAATGTATATTTAGAGGTTGTCCTTGACTTAAGACCAGAACTGAGTTTCTGTTGCTAAGTGTGACATTTATTAAGTGAGTTTTGCCTCCTTTTATGATCTTCTTGCCACAACTGTTAAGTGAATTGCGGCAGTTATTAAGTTAGTAACATAATTGTTAAGTGAGTCTGGGTCCCTCATTGATTTTGCTTGTTGGAAGGTTGCAAAAAGTGATCACATGACCCCGGGACACAGTAGCCATTAAAAATATGAATCAGTTGCCAAGCATCTGAATTTTGATCATGTGTCCAAGTGGATGTTGCAATATGCATAAATATAAAAAATGGCCATAAGTCACTTTTTTCGGGGTAACTTCAAATGTTACTAAACAACTGTTGTAAGTCAAGCACTACCTGTATTCTTGTTGCCAATTGTCAAAGCTACCAACTTGTTTATTGTTGCAAGCTGGTCTTACTTTTTTTAAAAATAGGTCAACCTATATATTCTGCCAGTGAAGGAATGAATGATCTTTGCCTAAATTCTCCTAAAATTGTACGGATTAATAAAACTGGAAACAATGTCACTTGATCTAAACATCTAGCATTAGTCACAACAGCATCTTAAACATCATTTATTCATGAGCTAATGAAAATTAAGTGCTTTAAAAAACCATAATAAAGGATTCTAAATTTGTTCTTGTTCTTCCCACTAGAAAGATATCAATGATAATGTAATGTTAACAATAAGAGACAATTACATTCTGCAATATATATGTGACACAGAATTTCACAGTTCCATATGTAGATTCTCTCTTCAAATTTATTGGTTTGATGAGATTACAAGGGCATTAATTTGACAAATCACTCGTTTAAAACTGATAAAAACTTTGTTTTTTTCAGTTGCTAGAATTGGTTTGAGAGGCAAGCCACTGACAAGTTAGACAACTGTAGCTTTTACATGTCATACTGCCCTCAATCATTTTAACCACAAGAATCTTCCTGTTGAACATACTTCCTCGTACTTTGGTCCCAAATCTTCCATTTCATCTACTATCTCTTTGAAAGAATTATTTTATTTTACCTTATCACATTTTCAGACCATCCATCTCACTCACAGGGGGGCTTACAGATTTTCAAATGATTCTGGGAAGCTTGTGAGTAGGATGCCCACACCTTGAATTGCATCAGGAAGCCAAGGAGCAGTCTATGCAGCTTACAAAACATCAGGGCCAGATACTTGTTTCTCCTATCACTGCCCACATCAACACATTCTAGACTGGCTGCAGTTTCTGGTTGGTTCTCAAGGGCAGCCCCATGTATAGTACATTATCATAATTCAATTGTGAGATGACTGAGGTTTGTGTGAGAATCAATGGGCTTCCCAGACCAGAAAAATTGCAATTGATGCACAGGATGTACCTGTGCAAAGACCTTCTTGGCCATGGTTTTCTACCTGCTCTACAAAAGGGGGTCCCAACCCATGGTCCATGGACTGGCACTGGTCCGCGGCATGCTAGAAAAAGGGCTGCACAAACAAGTGAAACTCCATCCATGGGGGGCAGGCAGCGTGCAAAACCACACTCCATCTGGTCCATGGAAAAACCTCTCTCCAGCCGGTCTCTGGTGGCCAAAAATTTGGGGGCTACTTCTCTTCAAGCATGATCTGAGAGTCCAAAAAGATCCCAGATTATTCACAAGCGTTGAACAGGGAAGTGGAACCCTATTGAGAGTAATGATGGAACACCTCAAGATATGTATTATGAAAAATATTTTGTTTCCAGGCATTTATTCCTATTGGGGGGGAAAAAGTCTATTTGTAAAATTTACTTGGTTTACACAATTTCTATAGCCCCTCATCTCAATCCAATTGACTCATATATTCTTACAAAATATCCTGTATTTATACTTTGTCTTCTTTATTTAAGTTGGTTTACCATGACTTCAATAGCCGAAAGGAGTGAGCTGTCATCAATTCTCCACTGCCAGCGTGCAACAATATTAAGGAAGAAAGGTATTAAAACATAATTCTGCACTTCGGTTTACCCAGCCTTTGCAATCAGAACTCATTACATCTTATTGCTTTTCCACAAATCATGGTTTTATTATCAAAGCTAAAAAAGCATTTGGTTTCTAGAATGAGAAACACATCTGCATGGCTCCTGAGTTAATGCTATTGTGATTTTCTGTTGCCTTAAATTAAGAACTGTATTTTTATTAGTTCAGTTACTTATATACCTTCCAAAACTGCAAATAGCAACATATGCATTAACAATAGTTTGAAAGTCATTGGGCAAATGAAAAGAATGATCATAGATATGTATGGGGAAAATGTATTATTTGATTTATTTTGTGTCTAGGTCAATGCCACATGCATATATGCATAAATTTGGTCTGTTTTCACATTGTTTCAATTTAGAAAAAAAGCAACTTTGTTTGAAATTGGATTTGCTGTATATTTGTATATGCGTGCATAAAATGATATTTGTTATCAATAATTTGAAATCTATTTTCTCTCAAGATACACCCTTCTCATTTGTTACCACAATGCATTTTTAAAGCACAATTGATTTTTTAAAAAGAAAATGTAAAAAAATAGTGCTGCAATGTTCAGGAAGTCAACACATCACTCTGTCTGAATTTGCATTTTAATTGGGGAAATCCAAAATTGAGTTAGCCCATAACTGAATTCAGAAAGAGTTATGAATTCAAGCATCCATGCATATAACTATAAACCCCTTAGGTATAACATTTCAGCTGGCATTTTATAGAGCTGGGCATCAAAGATGTTTACTGTATCTGTTTCACAAGTGTGAAACAGATACAGTGTGAAACAGCAGGTCACGAAGTGCCATGATTCCGAAAAAGTTTGGAAGGGTGGTATGTAAGGTTGAGTCTTATTTATTTATTTATTTATTTATTTATTTATTTATTTATTTATTTATTTATTTATTTATTTATTTATTTATTTATTTACTTACTTACTTACTTACTTACTTACTTACTTACTTACTTACCTACCTACCTACCTACCTACCTACCTACCTACCTACCTACCTACCTACCTACCTACCTATTTATTTATTTATTTATTTATTTATTTACTTACTTACTTACTTACTTACTTACTTACTTACTTACTTACTTACTTACTTACTTACTTACCTACCTACCTACCTACCTACCTACCTACCTACCTACCTATTTATTTATTTATTTATTTATTTATTTATTTATTTATTTATTTATTTATTTATTTATTTATTTATTTATTGGTTTTATATACCGCCCTCCAGTGGTGGGTTTCTGCAGGCTCGCACCTACTCGCGAGAGCCAGTTGGTGAAATTTAGAGAACCGGTGAGAGGGGGTTCCACCGGCGTACCTGGAAGTAAATCTGGCCCGCCGCTGCCAGTGACCCAACGGGAAGGAAAGGAAAGGAAGGAAGAAAGGAAAGAAAGAAAGAAAGAAAGAAAGAAAGAAAGAAAGAAAGAAAGAAAGAAAGAAAGAAAGAAAGAAAGAAAGAAAGAAAGAATTTATCATCACAATTGAGTCCAAAATTTTGGTTGCTAAGCAAGAGCGTTGTTAAATGAGTTTCACCACATTTTAAAAGGTGGCCACTCCCACCCTGTCACATGACTGCCAAGCCACGCCCACAAAATAGGCCACACCTACAGAGTAGGTTCTAAAAAATTTGAAACCCACCACTGTCGCCCTCTCTCCCGAGTATGGGACTCAGGGCGGTGCACAGGAATTATAAAATATAAAATACAACAATCCAAAAAATTAAAACTAGTATTAAATAAGTAAGCCCGTGCTAAAAACATGATTTAAAAACCCAGTTAAAATAATATCATAGCTACATCAGCTATGCCAGGCCGGCCGCACGAAAGAAATATGTTTTTAATGCCCGACGGAGTTTTACATAAGGTCTGTGATCCATATGGATTACTATATGGCACTGAAAGCTTCGAACAAAGCCCCCTGTCCTAAAATACTACTGAATTTAAATGAGAGTGTAGAGAGAAATTACCACAAATATGGAAAGTAATTATGGAAATTAAATTAAATTTCAGTACAATGAGGCCAAATTTGATTTATGTGCTGTCCCCACCATTTTTCCTTCCAGTCCTTGACATGCCACTCAAAGACCTCGTATGTTCTCCATCCCAAGGCTATGTAGCTTTAGGTTGACATTAAGCACCTTCAGAAATCTTCAGGAAAGACTCAACAATGATGTCATTAACCAATCAGAGCAGAGAATTCCTGAACTTCAGAGGATAATCCATCAGATTATTTTATTTATTTATTCACTTTCTAATCAAATTTACATGGCTACCCATCTCACCAAGGGTAACTCTGGGTAGTGTGCAATAATCCAATAAAACTAAAAAGGTAAAGGTTCCCCTGCACATGCCTGCTAATCATTTCCGGCTCCAGGGGTGGTGCTCATCTCAGTTTCTAAGCCAAAGAGCCAGCACTGTCCAAAGACATCTCTGTGGTCTTGTGACCAGCATGACTAAATGCTGAAAGCGCACGGAGCACTGTTATCTTCCCACGAAAGTGGTCTCTATTTTTGTACTTGCATTTTTTACATGCTTTTGGACTGCTAGGTTGGCAGAAGCAGGGACAAGTAATGGGAGCTCCCTCCATTACGCAGCTCTAGGGATTCAAACCGGATAACTGCCAACCTTCTGACTGACAAGCTCAGCATCTTAGCCACTGAGCCACCACGTCCCTCAATGAAACTACACTTATATAAAAACAGCCATATAAATTTATAAAAGGGTAGTGTTAAAAATTAAACATGATTAAAATTAATGTTACAAACCCCAGGCATGGAGAGAGTCAGCCTATCCATTTCAGTAATGGAGTCATATCAACATGTTAAGATACCCATTGATGGAAGAAGTGTCCACTGGGGAAACTTTCAAAAAGCTGCAAAGCTCAGTGTCCTTTTAGAGAACTGTGAAACACTCAGCTGTGTATTTGTCAGAATATTTTGATCCAAAACCTGTTCAGTGAGAGCTAAAATCCTCCTTTATATAATAGCTAATTTAAATTCAGATTTCTCTATCTTTTAGTTCTAAAGAAGGACACACAGATTTAAAGGCACAATTTTCTTGATCTAGCTGTGGAAGGCTTGCTTTAGAATAGAATAATTTGCTGATCTATTAGATGAGACATTTGATTCTATCATGATCTACACTGCAGTACCCTCACAAATGTTTATCTCAAATCTACTGCTTGAGCAGATTGCAGCATTTTAGCTCTAGCCATTTTTAGATGACACTAATTTTTTGATCAATGTTAATTTGGGCTTTGTCCATACTTCCTTCGCTTCCTATTAACTGCTGGCTCACTACTACTTCTTCTTTTTTTAGCTTTGGCTTCTGATTTTCTTCTTATTTTAACTGGCACCCTCACTTGAATATGCTCCTGGAGTACAGCGGAAATGCCAGATGACTGGAAAAGAGTTGATGCATTTAAAATCTTTAAAAGGGGAAAAAGCTGGATGCAGGAAATCTACAAAGCAATCAGCTCAATATCAGTACCTGGGGAAATCCTGGAAATGGTAAATCAAATAGTGGGCTTGTGAGCATCTAGAAATGAACAGGGGGATTACTGGAAGCCAGCATGGGTTTGTTAAAAACAGATTATGCCAAACAAATCTTAGTGCCTTCTTTCATAAAGTGACTAAATTAGTAGATCAAGGAAAGATGTGGATATAGTGTACTTCGATTTCAGTAAGGCATTTAATAATAATAATAAATTTAATTTGTAGACCGCTCCCTCTCCCCGAAGGGACTCGGAGCGGTGCATAGGGGAATTAAAAACATACAAACATAAATACATCATAAATATATATAAAATCAGATTAAACAATTTATCCCTGCGCTTTGATAAAGTAGACTACAACCTACTTCTTAGTAAGACAGAACAATGTGGGACAGACCTTACCACTTTCAGATAGATACTCAGTTGGCTAACCAACCACATTCCACTCAGAATATGGCCCTTAATTGGACTATATCTACATGGAGGGAAGTGTGCAGTGGGATTCCTCAAAGTTCCACCTTGGACACACCGTTTTATAGCATTCTCATCAATGACCTAAACAAGGGAATTGAATGGGTAGTCATATTTGCAGATGACACAATGCTGGGATGAATTGTTAACATTTCAGAAGATAGATTCAAAATTCAAATGGATTATGACAGATTTAAGTATTTGGGCCTGTGTCTAGTAAGATGCCGTTCAATGGCAAAAACAGTAAGATCTTGTACCTAGTTCATCAGTACTATCTATCAAAGGGATCTCAGTGTCCTGATGGACCATCACTTAAGTATGAGTCAGCAGTGTGCTGTTTCTGCCAAAATAGCCAATGTAGTCCTGGGTTGCATCAACAGAGAGACAGTAACAAGATCAAGGGAAGCGATAGCACCACTCTATGCTGTGCTGGTAATGCCATATCTGGAATATAGCATCCAGTTCTGATCACCACAATACAATATGCTTAAGGTTAGAAAGCTAAGTCCCTAGGAAGAGTGTAGAGAAAACAACAACAATGATTTGGAGTCTGGAGCTTAAATCCTAAGAAGAACAACTGAAGGAAATAGGTGCTGGCTTAATTAAAGGAAGAGTTGGGAGACATGATAGCAGTTTTCCAATATCTCAAGGGTTATTATTATTATTATTATTATTATTATTAATCCAATTTATACCCCGTCCTTCTCCTAAAAAAGGACCCAGGGCGGCGCACAGGCAATTTAAAACAAAACATACATATAAATACCCATATTAAAAAGCTATTAAATAATAATCCCGTGCTAAAACCAACTTATAAAATCTCTAATTAAAATTTACAATGTTAAAACTCAGTATCGGGGGTTATACTAGTCCGGCTTGTTGGAACAGAAGCATTTTGAGGTGTTGTCACAGGAACGAGGGTGTTGATTTATTCTCCAGAGCACCAGTGTTAGGACAAGAAGTAATGGGTAGAAGCACATCAGAGGAAGATCCAACATGGAAATAAGTAGGAATTCCATGACAGTAAGAACTGTTAAGCAGTGGAAAACCTTCCTTCCCAAGTTGTAAGTGATCCATCACTGGAAGTTTTCAAGAAAATATTGGACAACCAGTTGATGAAATGATATGAGGATGCCTGCTTTTGGCCCTCTATGATTCTTTGATTCTATGAGATGTTGCAACAAATGCCACAGTCCCTGAAACTTCTGACACTGCCTTCTGTTTCCTCTTTCCTTCCCTCTTTCTCAGTTCATTGTGAACCATACTTCTTATCATTTCTACCATATTCTTACTTCTTTTATTTTCTTCATTTCTGTG
Organism: Rhabdophis nuchalis; assembly: GCA_039707465.1. Lineage (NCBI taxonomy): Eukaryota > Metazoa > Chordata > Lepidosauria > Squamata > Natricidae > Rhabdophis > Rhabdophis nuchalis. Next base: position 340,202,702 of record CM077643.1, read on the forward strand.
CCATAGTATCTATTAGCTTTTTAATTTGCTTATTTACTCTTCTTTGCTTCAGTTCATTTTGTAACAACCTAAATAAATCACAACTGTTTAAATCATGCACATTTTGCTTTGAATCCTATTTGTAATAATGGCCTTCTGGATGCTGTTGAGAAGTCCACAAAGCTTTCTCCCAGCAAGAAACTTTTTAAAAAGCTACTTCTGATTCCAAAAGTTCCACTTAGTATCATGATCTGCTTTCACTAAGTGATAGGAACTGCCCTTCTCTGTAAAGTAGTTAAACCAAAGTATAGGACCATCACTACATTCTGTGAAAACAAGTTCTATAAATTAAGCTCAAAGGATTTTAAAAACCACATAAAGTAGTCATTGTGTGGATTTGTTATCCATTTTGTTTAGACATTTATGTGTTTTCCTAGAATCTAGTTTGTTTTGTATGCTATTTTCATGCTGTATAGCAGGGGTATCAAACTCAAGGCCCATGGGCCAGATACGGCCTACGGTGTGGATGGATATGGCCAGTGGGGCCATCCAGGTCTACCCAATGTGAAGAGGAAACACCAGGCCAATGTAACTTCAGCCTGATCTACCCAGTGCAAAGAGGAAAGATACAGCCAATGTAGCTTCAGCCTGGTCTACTCAGTGCAAAGAGAAAACATGTCAGCAGTTTGGGGAATGGCATCAAGCTAATCACACCCAACCAGTTGGCCACACCCACCAAGTTGACCACGCCTGCCTGGCCCGCCAAGGTCAAACACAACCCTGATATGACCCTCAATAAAATCGAGTTTGACACCTCTGCTGTACAGTATATAATATTGTATTCACTTTTAGACTGGAAAATTATTTTGAAAAATTCTAAAGCTATCAAATATATTAGGACAACTGTCTGTCAGTATACCAGGGGTGGGTTTCTATCCAAACCGGTAGTTGTTGGGCAGCCTGGGTCACTGAACCAGCAGCACGCCCCTGAACCGGTTGTCTGGCCAGCACTCTAGGTGGCACCATCTTGTTTTTTGCTTCTGCACATGCAGAAGTGACTGCTGGAACCCACCCCTGCAGTATATATATTGCTAGGGAAAACTGAATTTAAGAGGTATACATTAAAAGCAATAAACAAGATTTTTCCCCTTTTGCTAAGCCATGTCTAACACATGTCTATTGATTTCAATGGAACTACTCTAACTACGATTGGAGCATCTACTGATTTTATGTAGGTGTATATGTTTTTAGTCCCATAAAGCTTAGGCAGTTTGCGATGGAAGACCCTCTGTCACTTATGAATAATAAAGACTATAAGTAGTTTTATATAGTCTTATGGTACATATTTGTAGGAAGGCCTTCAATGATTAACAACCCAATAACCTATTTCTTGTGAGATGAATCGTCTGCTCAAAGTATGTTCTAACCGTGCTTCAACATTGCATATCCTTTTGAGCCTAAAACAGTGACTCTATCAAGGCTAAACACTGAATTTAACAGTTGAAGTAGGAATTGAATCTCACAGAATTATTAATATCTACTTGTAGAGGCTACTTCATAGTCTTTGAAATATTTAAACAATGGAAACCTAATTGAAGCAAAGATAGATAGAGCCAATCAGCATTTATAGCAAAATATATATTTAAGCAAATTGCAACTGTCTATGTATATTGGGAATTGCAGAATACAGATTGTATTTCTAGCACTCAAATTAGCTAAGATTGGTATCCACTGAGATTCAGATTCCATTTTCATTACAGATTTGTATGAATAGTCCAACAGCATTAGAGATGATAAAAGGTAAATGTGACATTAGATAGCAAAATTTTCTTGCCCTATGCAAATATGTTTGCATATGACTCATACAAAATAGCATAGCACTATTTTTGGTGGAACAAAATGAACAAATATTTATTTTCTCTGGCTTTGGGAAAAAATGATTAAATCTAATTATAGCATGTTTACATTAAAGAGAGGTTTTTTCATATCCTACTTGGGTTGACTTTAAAATTGTTTAACTGTTGTGAATAGTACAGGGAAGTGCTGTCCTCTCTCCTGCTAAGACACCAATAATAGAAAGCAATGAGTTTTGAGGATTATACTGTTTCTCCTGTTTGGAGGAATTGCTTCCATCACTTTGTATCAGCCAGCATTGAGCTTTACTTGAATGAAGACAACTCCAGTCTTAATTAGCCCTGTTGTCATCTGTGTTGTAGAACAGAGTAGTTTTCTCTTCTGATCTAATTGCATTTTGGCGTTTCCCTGTCAGTTAAAACTAATGAATCTGAAGGTTGAGTGACACTGATGCAGACACCTATTATACAGCAGTGCAATTAAAGTGGTACCTTAAATATTCAAACATCAGGTGGAAATACTAGAAACGCAGGATTGGCCATTAAGCAGAATGAAGCTGCGACTTCAGGTAATGGCACTTGAGGCATGGTAATTTGGGGCCAAGCTTTTGCTGCCCAAGTGACTTATGATTGAAAGTTGTCATTTCATTGTGCCTAAGAATATAACTCTCCAAATCTGTCTATATAAGTTGTCACCTTATTGGATGGCAATAAGGTAATCTAATTGTGATGTTCTCTATGGTGTACTGCTAGCAGTAATAAGGCAACAACTTCCAGCATCTGAAGAGAAAACATGCATGCTGCAGGCAAGGTACACAAGCTGTACTTTATTCTTAACCGAAGGTAACTAAACATACAAAGCACTGACACTAAGGTGTTGCAAACATTTTCTTTCCAGACAAGGAAAAAGACAGAGAGAGGTAAAACTGTTATGCTTTAGTTAGCTGAGAATTCCAAACTACAGCTGGCTTTTGTTCAGGGTGTGCACCTGCAGATTGTGCTCCATGGAGATGTTCAAGGAAAAACCCACCTGTCTTTCCCTATTATTACACTCAGACTTTCTCAGGCCTCTTGATACACAATTCTCAGGTTGCCACCCATCTTTCAGAGACTTTCTTTCAATCAGTTTCAGGGAAGGACAGAGGCAAGCTGCAACTCTTCTAGTAAAACTCTCATTTCTTCCTGCCTAAAAAGCAACCAAATTTGCAAACTATATATAGGGGGTACAGCTCTTCTGGGAATGCTGTTTAGGAAGGAAAAATTAATTTGATTATGACAATTGTTTTTTTTTTGCAATATTTCTAGATTGTTATTCTCCACCCCTTAAGGTTGTCAGAATACTGTACAGATTTTTATATTGTATTAATGCATTATACATATTTTGGATATAAATTACCTTGTATACCAGTTTATTTAGGGAATGGGAACAATTCAAGATGGTAGATTGAAATTGCTTGGTATTAGGATATTTGAAAGGTTCCTCCTCCCATATGACTGTGGCTTATATTACTTTAGAGATTCTTCTGTGCCTCCCATTTCTATGAATCTATGGACTATAAATAGCAATAGCATTCCAACTTATATACCACTCCATTGTGCTTTTACAGCACTTTCTGAGTCTAACGCATACTGCCCCCAACAATATGGGTCCTCAGTTTACCAACCTCAGAAGGATGGAAGGCCGAGTCAACCTTGAGCCCCTTCAGGGTTGAACTCCAGACTATGGGCACTTAGTGCTCTCTGTACTTGGATGTGGCAGCCTGCAATACTGCATTCTAACCACTGCACCATCAGGGATCTGTAAAATAATAGTCCCACATATAATTTTAAAAAATGCTTGTCACGGGTAGAAATTCTTCATTCCAATGGGCAAGGGCTTAACTCTGCATTCTAGACACAAAGATGTGCACCTGAAATATCAGGCTTAACATTCTAGGTACAAAGTTCTTCCATGGCAAGGTTGTTGTCTTCCTTAAAGCAGGGGTGGGCTTCAAATATTTCAGCAATGGGTTCTCTGCCCAGTTGCTGGGCGGGTGTGGCCATGGTGAGTGTGTCCTAGTCAGCCTCCTGAACCACAGGCGTTTTTGCCTTCCCCGGGCTCTGGAGATTTTCCTTGAGCCTCTGGGAGGATGAAAACTGCTCTGGAGGCCCTCCGGAAATGGGCCTGTTTCTGGCTTTCCGGAACTTCTGGGAGGCCCATTTTTCCCCCTCCCCAAACCTCTGTGTGGGCCCTGCATTTACCTCACATCCAAAAAGGGCCATGTGGAGACTCCTGGGAGGAGTGGGGTAGAATGATGTGGGTGTGGCCAGCCAGGGGTGGGATTTGGAGGTTCTCAAAATCGGCCATAATGTTAGCTACGGGTTCTCCCGAACCCAGGCGAATCCACATCTGCCTTAAAGGAGAATATTTGTAGCTCAGGATTGAAATGAAGGAAAATACAATACAATAGCAGAGATGGAAGGGACCTTGGAGGTCATCTAGTCCAACTTCCTGCCTAGGCAGGGAGCCCTATACCATTTCAGACAAATGGCTATCCAACATCTTCTTGAAGACTTGCAGTGTTAGGGCATTCACAACTTCTGGAGCCATGCTGTTCCACTGATTAATTGTTGACACTTAGTGCTCTCTGTACTTGGATGTTTTCTTGCTGACATTTTATTATCAAAACTAGGTAACATCATCAGTGCTAGTTTTTGATGATGTTATCTAGTTTGGATGATGAAATGTCTGCAACAAAACAACTAAACTCATAGAGCACCAAAGATCCCTTATTATATTCCTTCCATTAATTGCTGCAGCTTCCCCGTGGTTGTATGGTGATTACACATTTTTCAGATAACCAAGTTCAGTTTGCTATGGATTGATTCATAGTAAAGAAACAAATTCAGATGACTTTCAATGAATTTTGCTGTATCTCTGGTGATGTCTTGATGCCATTCCTATTATATAATGCTGAAAAAAGAATAACAGATGAAGAATTGCTATTTTCATTTTTTAACGATTGTATAATGATAAATAGTAACAACAATGTTTCATTTCATTTTAAGCAAACTTGACATTCAAATTACTCCGTGAATTATGAATTGTCCCTTATCTTAGAGCTGTATTTAACAAATCTACTCTTCAGATTACTCAGGCCACAGTGCTATCCTTAATTTTAGCCACCATTCTCCCATCTTCTTCTCTCCCTTCTGTCCCATTCAGTTTTTAGCAAACCATGCCATTCTACATATTCAAGACTTCCATTTCCAAATGCTACAATGAAGGTGATGAGGAATTTCAATCTCAGTATACTGTAAATTTATGCCTAGGGTTATTATTATTATGAGGAAACCAAGTGGAAGGAGCATTATACATGCAGCCTTGACCTGTACAAAATAAACATTGGACATACTACTACAACTGACAAATCCAGTCTAAACATCTGGATGACTGTGAGGAACCATATTAATAATAAACAATAATTTGCACTACAAATTTATACACACACACACACACACACGCACACACATTACATACACACAAATGGCATTCACATATGTATGCTAGCTTGCCTGGTTCCATGCAATCTACAGAAGTAAGGGATTAGTCAAGAAACTGGATGGAAAAATAAATGGGGCAAAACTCTTCCTCTTGTCTCTGTCCTTTCTCCTATGTCTTCTCTACAATCCTGGATGTTTCCTAGCTCATCTTTTCATAAAGCATCGAACTGTTGCCCTAATTTGCATCTCATCATGCAAAGTTTGCATCTACTTCCTTCTTGCTCTCAAGCCATCTCCTTGCATTGAGGACTCACTTAGAAAAACCCATCTGATTTCTCACAATACTTCTGCTCCATTGTGCTTCCTCCTATCTTGGTCTGATATGATTGTGTAGTATTGGTGGATGGACTCAACTTTGAACTGCTGTACAGTTGGAGTGGTGGGATAGTTCTCCATTTAGTAACTGAGAAACTGTGGCTGGCCATCTCATTATCCTGTTCCTTTCTAATCCTTGGATCCCAGTTTCTTTCTTAGCAATGTTGCCTCCTTGAATCCTGCCAAGGATTTTAAGTGTAATGCAACAAGTCATGAGAAAGGATCAGGTTTTAATGATGTGGAAGACAAGGCACAGTAAATACAATTTATTGTTAACAGTACTAGTCATATAAGTATTGAGGTGCTATTTTTAAAAAAAAAACTAAACAAAAAGGAAGACAACAAGCAAGGGAGATAAAATTCCACCCTTTCAGATTCTGGGAATTCTAAAAAGCAATAATTGACTTCATCAGACCTTTGGATACCGATAATCTTCAACTTATGACCATTCATTTAATGACAACATGACCATTCAACTTATGACCATTCATTTAATGACAGTTCAAGGTTACAACAGTCTCTGAAAAAAATGTCACCTATACTTGCACTTAGGACTGTTGTATCACCCTTGTGGTCATATGATTGCAATCTGGCAATTGAGCACCTTATAATCAGCTCTCATTTACAACTAGTTACAGTATCCTATGGTCACATGACCACAATTTGTGACCTTTTTTGCAAATTACCACCATGGGCCTGTCAATAAATTCCCTAGCTGGATCCACTTAATGATTGCATAATTAGCTTAACAACTATGGTGATTCACTTAATGATAGCTATACAATTGCAGCAAAATTGGGCTTGACTTCACTTATGACCTGTAAAGTGGAAATTCTGATCTCAATTCTGATCGTAAATTGAGGATTTAGTTCTGTACTTAGTTCTTAGCTGGATATGCTATCTTTGCCTTGGCAGGCTTTGTTTATTTCAAATGCAGGGAGGACCAGATGCAGGGAGAGCTGCAGGGCTGCAGTTTTTCTCACAATGTTGTCCTCTTTCCAGATCAAAACATTCAGCAGATCAGCAAAATGTATACAGGCCATAGAAGATTTCTGGCAACACCCCTGTTGTGTCTCTACTAAGAATGACAATACTCTTCTGCACTAATTCTCTTCTGCCAAAAGGGACAACAACAGGTAAACAGAAAAAGTCATTTGTACTGTAAGCAGTTTAATATAAATCACAAAAGTTTTTTTCCTCTCTCTCCTCTCCCTCTCTTCCTCTCCCTCTCCCCCCCCCCAACAATAGGTCAGTGGTTAAGGTTAAGAGCCGAGGTGGTGCAGTGGTTAGAGTGCAGTACTGCAGGATACTTCAGCTGACTGCTTGCTGCAGTTTAGTAGTTCAAATCTCATGAGGCTCAAGGTTGACTCAGCCTTCCATCCTTCCGAGGTGGGTAAAATGAGGACCCAGATTGTTGAGGGCAATATGCTGACTCTGTAAATCGCTTAGAGATGGCTTTAAAAGCACTATGAAGCGTTATATAGTGTTATTGCTATGATGGTCAAATACTAGCAAAAAACAGTAGGGCTTAGGTTTTTTTTTTTTTAATTAGCTAGTAAGTAAGAAACTACTTGTGCTTTTGCAGCATCTGAGCGTGTGCAAAGGCAAGCTCCACCTACAATAATATTGTGAGGCAAATATATATAAAGGAGCTTACAGAGTGGCATTGCTGCAAGGCAGGCTTTGTCACAAATCGTCCCACATTGCTGCAGAAGCAGTCATGTTTTGGCGGAGGGAGTGTGAAGAAAACAGAGGCCTCTCATGTCAAAGAGTGGGTGATGCTTCTCATTGCTGTCTTGTTGGGCTGATTCTGCAAAGTTGTTCCTAGACTAGAGTGCTCTACAGAACACCGTTGCCATGGTAGGCTCTTTTGTGTGATATAGATATCACTGTTGTTGTTTTTAAAGATAATACTTTCACTTGATTGGGGAGTGAAATTTGCAGACTTCTGGTTTAACATACACCCAAATATTGTCAGCCAGGCATTCTCTTATTCTGACATGCAAGTATATGGAAATCTATTTTTGAGGAAAATTGTCTTACGGGGGAAAAAAGACAAACAACTGTAGTCCCTGTCTTTGAGCCTTAAGAAACAAAATAACATTTTTGGAAGTGATGATTATTCTGGTTTTTTCCCCTAGTATATTTATCATTCCAGAATCTACAAATTGGAAAAGCTTCTTTCTAGCTCTCTTTTCATCTGTGTCTCTCTTTTCTAAAATATGAAACATGGCGTTATAATTAGCAAAGCAGCACAATTTTTAAAAGCAAACAAGCAGATAAATCACAAGAAAGAAAGAAAACAATTAAGTTTTAATGCCAAGCTGTCTGAAATTTTTTCAATAAATGCAAAATTATGTTCCCTTTTGGTGAGTGGTCCTAGTAAATATATCTTGAAAATGTATAGAAGAGAGAGAGAGAGAGAGTTTCTTCATAAAATAGCCATTTTGCTGACAGTAAGACTGTTAATATGTTTCTCATTGTTCCTTCAGAGGCATTGGTCTCAGAACTCTATAATCATTGACTCACAGAAGAAGCAAGGCATCATAGTCCTAAGAAATCAAACCAGGTTGGAATATTTATGCAAAAAGAATAGCAATAGCAACCACATTTAGACATATACTGCTTCACAATGTTTTACAGCCCTCTCTAAGCAGTTTTACAGAGTCAGCATATTGCCCCCAACAACCTGGGTCCTCATTTTACCCACCTCAGAAGAATAGAAGGCTGAGTCAACCTTGAGCCGGTAAGGATCAAACTTCTCACAGTTGGTAGAATTAGCCTGCAATACTGTATTCTAACCACTTAACCACCACACCAACAATGCCCAATTAAATATCTTCATAGAGATTTTTTTTTTCTCGTATTGAATAGATGTCATAATTTCATTGTAAATCTTCCCATTCAGCATAGGTGTCCATATGTGAAATGCTAGAACTGAAAGAGGAGGGGTTAAGAGGAGAAGGAATAAGTTATTAAGGAAAGGGGGCTCATACTAGTAAGAAGATTCAAAGGGATGTAATTAGCACTAAGCCATGGAGTATGCTTTCAGCAGTGTGCAACAGCCTCACTACAAATTATAGATGGAAGCAGGACAATAATTAAATAAGATTGCATTTGGTTTGAATCTAATATTTAGCAATAACTAAATAGGCAACGATTCCTCTCATCATATATTTAATAATTTCACCTTCTATCACATCAAGAATGATAACTTGATGACAATGATTGAGATGCTTCTTTCAGCCACTTCAGAGAGTCATTGAATGTGGTGTGCAACTCATATTGTGTCCCTCTGTCTTACATTAGTGGCAGTCAAGGCTTTTTAGTTCTGGCCATCAGACTGAAGGAACCCCTCACTACTCAAAGTGTAGAAACTTAACAGCTCTGTTCCTCTAAATATTCATAGAGCACATTGATAAAAAGTAAGATAGATGAAGAGTCTCATCAGTAAGATAGTTGAAGGGTGTCATCAAACCTATAAACTCTCTTGCTTCTCACACAAATAGTGATATTTAAGAATCTAATTAGCTGAACTGAGAAACTCTTCCCTTTCCAAATTACTGAATAAGCTGGGGTAGAAATGAAGCCAGGACCGATAAAAAGATGTTGATACTTGGCCTAAAAATCATCATGCAACTAATCCTAAGTTATTTGCAAGGGAGGATGGACAGGTTATTATGGCACTGAAAAAATCACAGGGTTAGCCTGTGTTATTAACTAGGTTGTTAATTATTGCCAATTATGTAGGAAGGAAGACTTATAATGAGTCACTATTCTTCCAAGAAGCAGGGCCAATACCTGTGTCCAGATGAGAGCTCACATAGCAGTTCGATTTGTAACAAATTGACTTTGTTCATACTTGTATTTTTCCATGATCAAGGAAATGTAGATGGAATTCTTTCTTCCTGAGAAACTAAATATGATGAAATTGCAAACTAATATGCCTGTATCCAAAGACATCAGTCTTTAGTTTCACTTAGCTACACAGCTAATTAAGGTATAATTCCAGTTCATTGTGATTAAATACAATTGCTTTATTAGGAGGATAAGTAATTAGTATTAGCTCTAACCACTTTTTTTCTGGTGAAGGAGGATTCATTCAGTAAGGGTTGAACTTCACTGCTAGGTTTATAAAATCCAATTGCAATTTAATGAGCAAGCTGATTGTCTATATAGCAGTCAAGGAAAAGGCACAGGATTATCTATGAGGATCGTTGATTTCATGGGTACTGGAACAGATGCCCAAATAATTGGTAACACACTTGAAGATCCCGTATTGTTGCTGTGTTGTGAAATGTCTGGTTACTCATTCCCATGCTTTCCATTGATGGTCACTATTTTCATTTCTAAAGTTAACTTAAGGAATTGATGCTTGCCCGATCTCCATCATCATACTAGAAATACTTTTCTTTTTCATCATATTGTAAAATGTATTTGATCCATGCAGAATTAGGAGCATCAGCCTTAGTGTTGGTAAATCTTTTGAATTCTGCTGGTGTCTTTGGAATTCTCTACTAAACTCAATATACAATGCAGCTGATGATGTTACCTAGTATGGAAATGAAACTTCTATAATCAAACAACCAAGTTCATAGAGCATCAGGGACTCCGCAGTTCAATCTTGTGTTACAGATATTGTCTTCCATTGGTTTGCAGTATTTCTAATCCTCAGTAACTTTAAGATGTATGGATTAAACTGCCAGAATTTCTTTGACAGCATATTAGCTGGGGAATTCTGGGCATTGAAATACACAAAACATTTTAAAGTTGCTGAGGTTGGAAAACAATGTTGCATGAGCTGCAGCAGTAGCAGCTCATGGCTTGATTACCAAATATCCATTTGCACCATTGCAAAGTGGCCATGGAACCATAAATAACACTGGACATTGGACTGTACTTCATAGAGAATGTGGACATTAACAGTTGTAGACTTGGGTTAACATTGCAACATAATGTGCAATGTTAACCTAACAGCAACGCAGTTCTCTCCCCTTTAAATGCTATTTCCTGATGCCCTTATGAATGGCATTGGTTGCACAGCATCAATGATCAAAGCATCACACTTGTTGCACCATACAAAAACACCCACACTATTGGCATATTATTTTTTGCACGTAAGCAGTCAGGACAACATTTAACACTGAACACTGCCAAAACTATTGACATACCTTGGAAAAGTTATGCAGAAATGTTTAAATCAAAATAAGAGACAACTTAGTCTTGGGAAGGAAGAAAGAGTGAGATATAAACACAAATATAAATTATACAATTTATAATTAAAATTTTCTGTTAAAATAATATGTATTGGTTTGGAGTATAAGTGTTGTTCTATGTGTACATGTGTACACTTAGTGTGCAAAACAATGTACATGTTTTGCAGGTAAATTTCTAGTGAAATGCATTTTATATATTATTTCCATTTATATGTACATTTTAATTGTATTATTTTCTCATGTGCATTTCATATTTTCAAATTGAAAAATTACATTATATAATTCAAAATGTGAGTGTTGAATGAAAGTACTGTACTGATATTGAAATAATAAATTAGCTATGTTCTCATTAAAACTTAGCTAGATTTTGCCTATGAATGCTAGCCAACCCTCCTAACAGTGAGCATCATACCACCACTGTGGAACTAATTAACTAGAGAGGTGATGATGGAATTTCTCAAGTGAATTTGTACAGAGGCTGGAAAACCATTTTTGATATGGTTTAATTTAGATTCTTAGGTTTAGCAAGGGTTGGAGGTGATAGTCCAAACTCTATTTTATGGATGTATGAATTAATTGAACTTCTGCTCCATCTCTAGAGTCAGGCAAAATTTTGAATGCCATCATTGATAGCATGCATAAAATTTAACTGGATATTGTTTTCTTGACATTTAAAATAAGAACACTACTCTGTTTCAACTGCAATTACAATAGATTGCAGCAAACAGTTCCACTGGTTTTGTTCATTTCAGTAACTTTAGATTTCTCTTAAGTTTTTGCTATTCTGAATAGGATTTTTTTTTCTGGCTAAGTCAATTCTTCAAAGAAGTGTGTGGAACTGTAAGCACTGTCAAACACCATAACACTTTACCTATGATTCTTCTGCTGAGCTATAAGACTTCAAGGGATAGGATGCTCTCAGAATTCTTTTAAGGTAACATTTTTCCCATGAGAGGTTATGTACAGATTCCCAGTTAGATGCATCTGGAGTCTTTTTTTATTCAACATTTTGTCAGATCAAAAGCCTTCTCTCTACCTTTTAGACCATTCATCTTCAGAAAGGATAGGCCCAGACATTCTTATGTACATCCAGACCATCGTGTAAATAAACCGACATGCTAGGCTGATTTCCCCATGACTAGCTTTATAGGAACTGTAGGAATCATCTGGAAGGCATTTCATTAAAACATACCAAATTTGAGGATCAATGTGAACATTTATTTGGAAGCTGTATCCACTCTTCATAACCTACAGCTTAATAACCCAGTGGTACATTGCATAGGAGCAATACATTGAAGTGGAATGGAAGCTTTTGGGGATAACTAGTTTACAAGTCAAGGAAGGGTTGAAGTTTGTGGATGAAGTTTGTGGATGAAGGCTTTAACAGTCAGTGTGATTTGAATCAATTATGAGTTGACAGATATAATCAAGTCACAGTTCACCGGTAGTGTGATATCATCCTGACAATGGCATTGCCCTTGAAGATGACCCAGAAACATATACCATAAACTCTTTTTTAATTTTGTTTTCTAAAAATGAGTCAAATTCTTTTAGAGCAGCAAAATACAAGTTGACAGGTGCAGCCAGATGGGATCATGTTGAAATGAAGTTTAAATTACATGAATCATAAAATATCCAACATGTTAACATTATTTTATTTTAGTTTTGTTTCCCTTGTGTGAGCCTGCAAGGACCAATTCCCACTAAGCTTAACCCTTCCTTCTTTAGCCATTGGCTTCATCAAACATCAGGAAACGGGGACAAAAACCCCCACACAATTCCCAATTATCTCCATTGGGTTGAAATAAAATGAACTGGGGGTTTATCAAAGCTTTTGACGGTTGAATTGGTATATGGCTCCAGAAAATGTTTTCTTATAATGTATATAGGTACTTCAGATTTATGTTGGAAATGTGGATAATATGAAGGGTCATTTTTACCATGCCTTGAAAAACAGCAAGAAAAATGTGGGTTCAAGTATCTGTAGCAATACAAAGAATTTTAAAGACAAGATTCAACTGAAACCAGAACTTCTTTTACTGGGATTAATGGACAGAAAATTAGAAAAAAATCATAGATGAATATTTTTACATATAATTACTGCTGTGAGAGTATTATATGCACAAAAATGGAAAGACTCTGATATTAGCACAATTGAGGAATTATTGGTGACGATGATGTAATTAGAAAAAATGCCAAAATTAATTTGTTTGCTTAGAGAAAGATCCTATTAGATTTATCAATGACTGGAAGCCTCTTATGGACTTTTTGCCAACAACGAAAACAATGAATTTGTAATTTATTTGTTTGACGATTAGAAAGGGTAGCTTATGGAAGAAGGAAAGTATGATATCAACTTAAGAGAGAGAGAAGGTAAAATACAAATGCATTTATAAAGACAAATAAGTAGCTTAAAAACTACACTTGATTAAGTTTGATTGCTTATTTAAATGCAATACAATCACTTCTGCCTATTTTTCCATTTCCCCCCCTCCAAATCATATTAATAATTACAATTTAGAGAGCAACCTTTGGAGATGCTATTGGATTTGGGGGGCTATGTGCACCCCTTTGTTCTCAGGTTATACCAAAGATCCTGGTTTGGTGGAAGTCAATTTACTTCTGCAAGTTGGGCCACCCAATTTTTGCAAATTCTTTCTAGACCCTTAAATTTCTACTCATGAATTTGCTCCTGAAGCCTTAGTAGTACTACAGAACAGTTTAGCATTTGTTGTGGAGGACTAAAGTAAGTCAGAAATGAATAAACATTGGGAATTCTTGTGATTACTATTCTTAGAATCTAGTTCCTACAGGCTGTAGATTGTATTATTCTCACACTCTGCTATTATTTTATTAAACTCAAAGACAAATCTGATCTATAGTCACATCAGGATCAGTGCCCAAACGGTCCAGAAACAGGGTCAGGGAGCAAACTTTAGAAGTTTTTTTTTCTTCTGATGGGTTCTACTAGACTTTCCTTGGATTTAGAGGCTCAAGCAGAACTTATCCGAGTACCCAAGACTGCAGTTAAAATGGACTAGGGAGAAAGGAGGCAATATTCTTTTCTTAGACTCAGATCAGAAGCAAATGCATCAGAGTTTGTTCCTGGATTTGTTATTTCTCTGGTTCGCTCCTCTTACTCCCTCATCTCATCACTTCTTAAGAACTGAGTCTCAAATGTATGGTATGCAAGAACCATTTTCCCTTACTTTTTTCATACTGTCTTAAAGGATAACATCTGTAACTCTTCCTAAAATGTGCAGTGGATGTTCAGTGGTTACAATTGAAGCACCAAGTGCAAGCCAAAGCTGGCAGACACCTGATGGTCAGAGGTCTCAAATAAAAAAAAAACCTTTCAACATTGTTAATTGAAGGTGGAAGTGATTTCTGTCTATCTCCTGCTTCAACTTAATTAAAGCTTTGTGAAGGCATCAGTACCTACTGTACTGAAAAGGAAAAAAGGTTTTTATTCCAGCTCTCTCTTTTGTTCTATTGTTAGAAATGGTACTCATATAGTAATATCCATTTCTCTTAGTATTAGAATAATATATATCACATTGATAGCCTGCTGAAATCTCTTTGTATTAAATTTGCAAAAATTGTATGGAGATAACCAGAACAATATATATTCATAAAGCAACTGCAACATTGGCCAGCATTGTGTCTTGTACAGTTTAACTTGGCTGCCTTCAAGGGGGGGCTTATGGTTATTAGGAAGAGATTGAATATTAGGCTATATTAAATAGCCTTTTCTCTAGCATGCTTTGCTTGAAAGCTCTGCAAATAGACCATCTCGCTAAATATTAATGATAATGCAATAAAGTGAGATCAATTCACTAGGTTTGGTATGTTTCATTCATAAAGCACAATAAAAGGTGGACCCAAAATTTTAAACCACTTAGAGTCGGAGGGAACTGACCCTAAATAATCAATACTGTCCTGACTTTCATTCATCTAAGCCAAAGGTTTTGGGACTTATCCACAAGAAACCTAATTATGGTTTTTTTTCCTCAATTGAACACATTTTCCGAGTTTGCAAGTTTCAATGCAGTGTACATTATTCCCATGAGATGAATTCATATAGTATAGTATAAAAAAAGGTGATGAGCTAATCCATGGTTCAATGTGGTATGGTTATTGTGTATAGGATATTATGATCAGTGATTAAACACTTAGTGTTTATTCACTTATCAACATATGCAAAAAACAAAAAGAAAAAAAAACCAACTGTTAGGTTTATTGGTTCTTCAGCTAATCTTAGAATCCCAACAGATTCTTTATATCAAGTCAGACGATTGCTCAATACTGCTCATTATTTTTTTACATTGCATGACGTTAGTTTGCCATGATATCAGACAGGGATTCAGTCCCATGGCACCAAGCACCCCCTGAGAACTTGGAGGGTAGCCTAGAATTCTCCCTAAGTGACTGTTGCAAAATTGTAATATGTAATGATGCACAAGGGGGAAATGTTTAGCTACTTGAATGGAAGATGATCATCTTCATTTTGATAACCTCTTTGAGATCTGCCTGTTTTTCAGATTTGTCCTTTATTTTTCCTAAGAAAATATTGGTCACTGTAGGTATACAGTAGTGGATCTTGCACTGAACCAAGGGTTTGATTGGTTAACCTCAAGGGTTCTTCCAACACTAATACTCCAACACTGAACCTGCTGGTCAAAATTCCTTTAGACACCTTTAGATTTGAAAAAAAGCCTGGTTTGCCCAAATAATGACAGTATTTGTTGAAATAAAAGACATCAATCAAACTTTATTGCTTCTGCTACTAATCAGTCTCCTTGTTTTTAATCCATACTGTGTTTCTCCAAAAATAACACAGGGTCTTATTTTCTTTTGACTTCCAAAATAAGTGCTTGGTCTTATTTTGGGGGAGGTGGTATTATTTTTGAGGTGCAGAATGCAGCAAGTGGGCAACCTCACGGCTGCTGTTGTGTTGCAATATTTTCAGGGAGGGCTTACTTTAGTGCAGCACTCAAAAGCCCGATTGGGCTCATTATGCTGGGAGGTCTTATTTTCAGGGAAACAGGGTAGTTCTTTTTCCCTCCCCCCCAATAGCATTGTGTTTCCAAATTTTTAAGGGGAAAAAAATCAAGTAGCAATCATAATGAATTAGAAACAGGCTCTTTAATAAGAACCCTGAAGAATATCTTTCTGCCAGTTCATTTAAAGATCTAGAAGTGTCCTCAGTTTTTAACTAGATAGGGGGGAAAATCAGCTTTGGGAAAAGAATATAGTTGATGGCTTGCTGTTTTTCTTTATCTCTGCACTATTTAAGAAAGGATTTTGGTTTCTTATTTTATTTGTTTTATTTATTTATTTACTTATTTCATCAAGCATGTATTAGATAACATATATAAGTATAAACATGATTTTGAATACATGAAATGGATGCGAATACAAGGGAACATTAGGACAGGAATGGTAGGCACATTGGTGCGCTTATGCTTACATGATAATTCTTATATGGTAATGAGAGTTATTTCAAGAACAGCTAAAACAATCTCTTTTCTTTAGTATCCATAGCAGTTACAAGTGAAAGAAAGCTTAGTTCAATTCACTCTTTAATATACTTTCTAAATCAATATGTAGATTAAGGTTATTATTTGATTGTCTCATATTTCTGATTCTTAGAATGTTGTTTTCTAACGAGAACACAAATCATCTATTGAGGAAATACATACATACATACAATGCATATATTTGAAAAATGTAAGCATGAATATTATGAAAATGTAAATTAAAATGAGAGCTTTTAAAAAAAAACAAACCCACAAACTAAGTAGATATGTGATGGAACAGTCTTAATGGGAAAAATGAGAAAGTAAGCAGAAATTAATGAGAAATTATTTCAATATTTACCTGATTAACACAAACTTTTATCAAACAGTAGGATATAATGCTTGTAATATTCATTCCGCTCCTTCCGTCTTAAATTGAAAACACACTTTTTCTGTCTTGCCGGCCTGGGATAGCTACTCCTCTGTTTTTAGGGTTTATTGGGGATCTCTAGTTAGATAGTTTTAACGGGTATTTTAGCACAGGTCACTTAATTTAATGTATTTTTAATGACATATGTATATAGTTATTGTTCTTATTCCTCCTGTGCACCGCCCCGAGTCCCTGTGGGGAGAGGGTGCGGTTTATAAGAAATAAATTATTATTATTATTAAATTATTATTATTATTCCAATTCCAGCATGTTGCATGATTTTTTCTGTCAGGGATGTGTTAGTTTCTAAATCAGACTTGGGTGAAACTAGTTTTATATAACTAGCGAAACTCCCCTTTGGGGAGAGAGAGCTGTTTACAAATTAAATTATTATTATTATTATTATTATTATTATTATTATTATTATTATTATTATTATTATTATTATTATTATTATTATTATTATTATGTGTATGCCTAGACACCTAAACTTTATCTGAATATATGTCCAAAGGATATAAATTTTGATTCCCACAATTTAAACTTTCATCAAAACATGACAAAGAACATGGCTGAAATGCCAAGATATTATTGTCCATGTAATAAAAATGCAGATGAGATTTCTGATGGAAGTCAATCTTGGATTAAAACATTGGATTAAAACATTCAAGTATGACTTCTTTAAAGCAGAGCAGACAACAAAGCTCTGTGGACCCAAGGAAATTTGAAGACGGAGGCTCTTGTGCAGTGAAGCAATAAAAGCAATTAAGAGAAACTGAGAGAATTTCCTTTTTTATGCTTCCTGTTCATAAACTTTCTTTCACTCTGCATCCTTACATTCCTTTCTTGCTTTCTCCCATTACGAAAAACCACCCAATGAAATAGATAACCTTTGCAAGTGGGGAACTGAAGCAAAGAGATTTCTGCAAGGGCAAAAGTAGCAAAGCTTTCCCCAAATCTAAAGCAAAGTAATTATCCAAAAATTGCAATTGCTTCCAATGAAGAAGAGCTAAATAACTGGCCTCAGAGATAGATAGATAATTATTTATCAGTTTATTTTGGGTTTAGATCATAGAGAGGTTAATCTTATTCTAAAATGGTGGTAGTGATGGTAGTCATGATGATGATGAAGATGATAATAATTTCTTAAGATTTTCTGATAGTTTCTTATCTAAATACTAGTAAGGATCCTTCCTTCCTTCCTTCCTTCCTTCCTTCCTTCCTTCCTTCCTTCCTTCCTTCCATCCTTCCTTCCTTCCTTCCTTCCTTCCTTCCTTCCTTCCTTCCTTCCTTCCTTCCTTCCTTTCCTTTCCTTCCTTCCTTCCTCTAAGGTTGTCTAAAACAAACTTATTTATTGTTTTTCCTGAAATTTTTCATTGATTTTTCCATATGGCAAACAGCTTAATGTGGATTTATGTAATTCATAGAATGGCAAAGGACTTGAGAGAGAGAATAGAACAGAACAGAATTGAATTACAGAGTTGGAAGGGACTTTGGAGGTCTTCTTGACCAACACCCTGCTTAGGCAGGAAGCCTTATACCATTTCAGACAAATGGTTATCCAAAATCTTCTTTAAAACTTCCAGAGTTGGAATACTCACAACTTCTGGAGGCAAGTTGTTCCACTAATTAATTGTTCTAACTGTCAGGAAATTTCTACTTAGTTCTAGGTTGCTGCTCTCCTTGATTAGTTTCCACCCATTGATTCTTGTCTGGCCTCAGATGCTTTGGAGAATAGTTTGACTCCCTCTTCTTTGTGGGAATCCCTGAAATATTGGAACACTATCATGTCACCCCTAGCCCTTCTTTTCTTTATATCCATATCCATATCCATATCCATATCCATATCCATATCCATATACATATACATATACATATACATATACATATACATATCCAATTTCAGCAACTGTTCTTTATATGTTTTAGCCTCTGGTCCCCTAATCATCTTTATTGTTCTTCTCTGAACTCTTTCTAATTAAAATGCCAATACCAAAAAGGAAGTACTAGAGAATGCTCAGATTATATTGCATATTTGCATGTTACACATAACTCACTAAAATAATGCTCGAGGTTTTGTGATCTAGATGCAAACAATGTGCAGAACAAGAATTGCCAGCTTCATAGGCCATATATGGAAGAAGCATGTTATCCAGAGATCATACTACACATAGTGGATAATGCAAAATGCAATGGAATTTCCCCACTAAAAAAACATTGATAAGGGCTTTTGACTGTCGAGCACTGCAAAGTGTGGATAGCCATTAAAAATACTGATGTTCCAATTTTGTTCATGTGTGCTGAAGAATCTGTATTTGATTGCCAAGGAATAGATTGAATAGAATATGGTAAATCTAAACAATTTGAAATTGACAAAGAATGCATTACAATTGTATACTGTTACTTAAGTCCTTTAACTTGTCTGCAGAATATATTGTAAAAAATGCTAGACTAGAAGAAATAGAAATTGGAATTAAAATTGCTGGGAGAGATATCACCAAACTCAGCTATACTGAAGATATTATTCTGATAACTAGAAATGAGAAAGATTTAAGGGACCTTTTGTTGAAAACAAAAAAAAAAAAACAAGTGGATACCGCAGTCTGCTGCTCCATACTTTTTTGAAATAAAGGAACATGTCCCCGGGCAATGTATCCAAATGGCAGAAGAGAATTGTAATCGGCTTTAACTTAAAATGTACAAAGATTTTGACTCTAGCCATGAAGTAAACATCTACTATTTGGAAGAAAGGCTATGACAGATCTAGAAACATATTTAAGCGTAGAGACATGACATTGCCAGCGAAGGAACATACTGTCAAGGTTTTCCAGTGGCAACATATAACTGTGAATGTTAGAGCATCAGAAAGGTTGAACAAATAAAAACTGAAGTAGTGGAGAAGATGGTTGAGAACACTTTGGACAGCAAGAACAACTCACTCTGTATTCAAAAAGAAAGGGCGTTGGTACTTACCTGATACGCCTCTTCTAATAAGGGGGGAGATAGCATCCATGTATGGGTTAAACCTATCCACGCTCTGATTGGACTGAGTCATAATATTAAATAATTAATTAAGTAGGCATGGTATATAACCCCTACGGAGTAGCCACACCCAGTTTTCGACGAAGAATACAGACTCACCGGTACGAACCAACTCCTTTAGCAAGAAAAATCCAACAGTAACACTACCAAGAACAACAAGAGCCAGACTCCAAACATAGGCAGGGCTGAACGAGAAAGGGATGGGCCGGATGCTATCTCCCCCCTTATTAGAAGAGGCGTATCAGGTAAGTACCAACGCCCTTTCTCAATAAGGGTGGAGATAGCATCCATGTATGGGACATACCAAAGCCCTGAAAAGGACCCACGGGAGGGTCGAGATCAGACCTGCCCCAATGAAGGAGGGCGGACAGAACCCAGCGGCCAAAGTCGGCCTCAGCCGAGGCAAACGTGTCCCATGTATAATACCACACGAAAGGGGATGGAGAAGACCACGCTGCAGCCCTGCAAATTTCTCCCAGAGAAGCTTGCATCGCCCAAGCCAAAGTCGTCGTTGCACTGCATGCAGAATGTGCTGTGACTCCTCGAGGAACTGCCTCGTCACAAGCTGCCTAGGTGTTCTCAATTGCATTGACAAACCCATCGTCCCACACAGGAGACAGACACCTTCTTACCCAGGGAACCTGGCAGAAAGGAGACAAAAAGAGACTCCGACCTGCAAATAACAGCCATACAATCAATGTACACATGCAAGGCACGCCTGACATCCAGCAAGTGCCACCGGTCCTCCGAGGTCTGCGCAGACTCTGCAGGAAAGCTGGGGAGGACCACCTCCTGAGCCCGACGGAACCAAGACCCCATCTTCGGGGCAAAGGAGGGATCCAGACGTAGGACAACCCTATCTGCATAAAACTTGCACAAATCCGAAAAATGTCCTTCCACAGTGTCAAGAGGGCACCTGTCAAAGAATCCAATACCTTATGTAAAGGAGTACCAAAGCACCCTTGAGAAATCTTTTGACTCTAGGACGTTGAGTCAAAGTTTGTGACCTACCGCACAAAGGTACAGAAGAAACTACTGATACCTGTCTCTCAATGGTATTAGGAGTCAACCTTTTGCCCAGGCCCACTTGAAGAAATTCCGGGACCTGTGGGATAGTGGCTTGTACTGGGTCAAAGTGGTTCATCAAACACCACTTACAACAAGCGCCCCAGGTTGCACAGTATATGAGCCGCATGGAAGGTGGACAGGAAGCCTGAATAATCTGAATGATCCTGGAGGAAAAGGTGTCTCGTCTCTGAACGCTCCGCTCAAGCATTAGGCATCAACTAGAGCCATTGAGGCTCCAGATGCTCCAGCGACCCCTGGCTGAAGGAAATAATCTCTTGGGGAATCCTCCAGAGCCTTTCCACTATAGAGATCAAAGGTCGGCAAACCAGGGCTGCTGAGGCCAATGTGGGGCAAGCACCACCTCCGCCCCCTCCCGCAAGATCTTTTGAATGACTCTGGGAATCAGGGGCAAAGGCAGGAAGGCATAAAGGAGCCCCAGAGGCCATTGGCAGTGGAGAGCATCCACCCCCTCTGCATTCTGCGAAGGAACTGGGAATAAAATATCGGGAGCTGAGTATTGAGGGGAGTTGCCAACAGGTAGACCTCTGGGCAGCCAAAAGGGTCCACAATTGCCTGGAAGATAGCCAGCTGCAGCTGCAATCCTGAATTGTCCACCTCAATCCGACTGAGCTGGTCAGCCCTGACATTGTCCACCCCCGCTATATGTTCTGCGGTTATTGAGAGCAAATTCCTCTCTGCCCAAAGACCCAAGCTCCTGGCCCCCAGCATGAGGGACCTTGACCTGGTCCCCCCCTGCCTGTAATATGAGCCTTGGTGGCCATGTTGTCTGTGAGGACCAGAATATGTGTGCCCTTGACCGAAAAACGAAATGGTTTGAGATCCAGGTGGACCGCCCTGAGTTCCAACCAGTTTATGTTGTGAGCTAGTTCCGCTTGGCTCCATTGTCCCTGTGCCATCTGCATATAAGGGAGACTAGTATAGATCTATTTCAAACTATTTAGCTCTCATCAGCTAGTCATATCCCTACTGGGATTCTAACCAGGGCCGTATTACATTAGGCAGATGGTTTAGCCACTAAGCCACCAGGTTCTCCCCTGAAGTTGGATCCCCCCCTCCGAGTAGGTTGGTGTCTGAAGTGACTGTGACCTCGGTCTGGGACCCTGAAGAATTCCCCCTTGGGTAGGCTAGATGATGTCCACCAATCAAAGAGCAGGAGACTTCCGCTGGCAGAAGAACCTGGATCTGGGAGCAGCTCATGAGCCTTAGCTGAAATGGTGAAAGAAACCATTGAAGGTCTTTATTGGTAAGGCAATGCCAATGGCAAGACACCATAGTGCCTAGATAGCTTTTGGCCAGATTGATCGAAAGCACCTGGCCTCGCAAGGTCAACCTGGTAATGTCTAAGTCCCTTGGGGCATCACTTATAGAAGAGGACTGTAGCAACAGGTCATCTAGGCCGCCTTGGATTTGCACACGGAGCTGTCTCAGGAACGCTGCCAATGCCACCATCACCTACCTGAAGACTTGAGGTGCAGATGACAACCCGATGGGTAAGGCTCGGTACTGGAAGTGGTGCCCAAGGTAACAAAACCTGAGAAACTGTCAGTATTCAGGGGCTATAGGTATGTGCAGATAGACCTCAGTAAGGCTGATGGATGTGAGGATATCTCCCTGCCTAATACCCTCTAATATTGAGTGCAGTGAACGCATCTTAAACCTGCGATAACGCACATAGCGGTCAAACTATTTAAAATCAAAAATAGTTCTCCAGCCGCCCCAAGCCTTTGGGATCCCGGAGAGAAAGGACTAATAATCCTGATCCTGTTAAACTGGAGGCACCAGTTGGATAGCCCTAATGTCCAATAGGTGTTGAATGGCTTCCTGCATAAGTCACCTCCGAGTCGGGTTATCCGAGACCTGATGGTTGATTGTACCCACGCATCGGAGGTAGAGGAGTCCCAACAATCTGCGAAATATGCCAAGCATCCCCCGATGAGGGGAGAGCTGGGCCCAGAATTAATTCTTGCGGAAAAAGAGTGCCGCCTCCTTCGCCCCCATGAAAGGGCTGTTTCTGCTGTCCACCCCTCTGCTGCCTATCCAGTTGATATCTCTGGCTGGGGGCATAGCCTCCCTGGTACAGCCTGAAACCTGACTGACTGAAATCAGACCCCTTAAAAGAAGATCTGTAGTCCTGACCCCAGAATAAAGGACCGTAGTTTGACCACAGAAATTGGAGCAACGGGGCTAGGGCACTGCCCAGAAATTGCCCTTCCTAGGAGCTGTAAGAAACACCTTCCATTTGCCCTAATTCTCAATTAAGAAAAGGTCAATAGACGCCCCAAAGAAGGACCCTCCAGCAAAGAGGGATGACGCCAGGCGTCATATGTGGCACGCATCAGCTTGCCACAGCTGCAGCCTATGGATGAAGCAACTGCCCTGAAGGCAAACCTGGCTGCAACTAAAGTGATGCCCGAAGAAAATTGGATGGCCACCACCAGTTTGTTGATGTCCCGATGTGACCTGAAATCTGCTATTGGCGTTTGCTGTTGAAGATCCTGCAATCAAAGCAAAGAAGACCATTAAAGAAGGAGGCAGTGGTAGCAGCTCTCACTGCCCAGGCAGCAGCCTGATGGCCCCTTTGTAAGGTGAGGTCAGCCCCTTTTGTCAATTTCATTGTAATTTTAGTACAATGACAATAAAGATTATTATTATTATTATTATATCATCATCATCATCATCATCATCATCATCATCATCATCCTCTGGCTTCAGAGAGTGCTCTGGTTCCCTGGGCATGTTTGCAGATGCATGTATGGCTGTGACCGGTGCATCAACAGAGGGTTGCAACAGCACCTGAACCATGTCCTTGTCCACATTAATGAACATATAGCCGTTGGAAGTGGGCCCAGATGCTGGAGATGCCCACTGGCACTTGACTAGGTCAAGAAGGACTTGGGGGGTGGGAACATGTCAGCCTCAATAGCCTGATCCCCAAATATAGTCTCGGCAAAAAGGCCCAGCCGTAGCACCAGGGGTTCCGATGGCTTTTCGCCAAAATTGGCCGATGCCTTAGCTTTAAAGGGCATACACTTAAACAATGCTGAAACAAACTGAGAAGGAAGGCTTAGAAGGGCGTATGCCCTCATCCCCTGAAAGCTTCTCCTCTCTGATTTCGCCCTCTTCAGATTCAGACTCACTATTGTCCTGGGAAGAAACAGGGGAGACTCCTGACCATCTATCCCCACAGGAACTGCAGATGGAGGAGCACCCTGTGGCTGAATCTGAGGCCGTTGGGAAGCAGCAACGCTGCACTGCTGGAAAGCCCTGAACATTAGGTCCTGAAATTGCTCCCCCTCCCGAGCGGGGTAATTGAGCAGCACCAACCCCTGCGGATGTAGAGGGAAGAGGTTGAGGTGAAGCCCCCATGGGGCAGTGCGTGGGGGCGACTGCCAACCTTGGCCAGAACCCCAGGGGCCTGAGGAGTCAATGGGGATCCTCACATGGAGGGATCCTCTGCAGCTCTCCCAGGCGAAGAGAGTGCAGACTGCCTCACCTTAGTGCTCAGGACAAGAGAAGTCTTCTGGCTGCTGGTACTTTTATAAATGCTTTCTAGTGCCTCATGCCTCTGCTTCCCATACTTAAAGGCAGGCTTAGGGGATTTTGAACCCCAATTTGGCCCCTTTTGAGGCTTGTGGTTCCACATGCTCTTTCTTCCCCTTTGCCTTGTGGCGATGGGGGCAATTACCACTGCAGGAGCCTCTGTTCCTTCCGTGGGGCCACTGGTCGTAGCCGTGAGGACCTGACTCCACTCACTGTCCTCTGAAGCTGAGGCGGCAGCCATTTTGGTTCTTGATTCAGGCAGGCTTCAAAATGGCCATTCATGCCAAAGGCCCCTGAGAGAGGCTTGAATATAAAGTGAAAGAGCGGCCTTGCTGCAAAGAGCTTCCGCACGCCTGACCCCTTCTCCAAAACAGCCTTTAGAAGCTGACTTGGCTCTGTTCTTTTCCAAAAGGGGTAATAAAGAGGCACCATTCATTTAGGCCCAGTGGAACAGCCCTCACAGTTGACAGAGGCCTGTCAGTTGTGGGAAAGCCTGCACAGAATTAATTTGGTTCGGCAGAGAAGGCCCTGGGAGCGATCGCACTTGCGCGGCAGGCCGAAGCTAGCCGGGGAGCAGAGTGCGCACCTGCCGCAGCAGGGACAAGGCCTCACAGCAAAGCTGCGCGTACGGCCCGCCTCCTAATAGCGCTTGACCTCACCCTCCTCTCCTAACCAGCAGCAGCCACAGCGAGGAATGCTGGAAACTCAGGTGGGGGAGGCTCAGGTAGGAGGCTAGTATTGAGGCCTTAAAGGCAGCCGAAGGCCGGGGCCTGTGGCTGAATTGAGACAGGGAAGCCTGAGCACTGGGCTGCTCCTGAAGGAGGGGGTCCCCTGTCTACTCACAGCGCTCAATGTGATCAAATCCAAATCTCAATCTCTGATTCAAACAATTCAATTCCATTCAATTCAAACAATCAAATAGGAGTTGGACACCGAATAGTCCCAGAGCTGGAACTGAGTCGGAAACTGGGTGTGGCTACTCCGTAGGGGTTATATACCATGCCTACTTAATTAATTATTTAATATTATGACTCAGTCCAATCAGAGCGTGGATAGGTTTAACCCATACATGGATGCTATCTCCACCCTTATTGAGAACAAACATACCCACCCTGCAAGCTAGAAGAACTAATAAAACAGCTAAAGATTGAATATGTTTGACACAGTGCAAAAGCAAGAGTCATTGGAGAAAATCCTGAATCTTGAAAACATCAAAAGCAATCAATAAAGAGACTGAAGCATGAACTTCAAAGAACTCAAAGAAGCAGTGAGTGATCGACAATTCTGATGTCCACCAATTAAGAAATTACTGAATGACTGCGCGCACACACGCACACGCACACACATACACACAAGCTCATACACACATATCTTTAATTTGATTTTTTTAACAAAATAATGAAATGGGCTGTTACTTTCTAATCTTATTGCAGATTAGAAAAATAGGGGTTTCCCCTATCCCAGTCCCTTCAAGAAATGACATTTTCTACTGAATTCTATAGAATGTCACAGAAGTAACTTTCCAGACATCAAATGAGTTAGGATGGGGTAGTAATTCAGACATATCAGCTTTGATTTTATAGTATGTAGAAATACATATTAAGAAGAATGGTTGCAATAGTGGGGCAAGGCTAGTCTAGTGAAGAGAAGGACCAGGAGTGGCATGATAGCAGTGGTCAAATATTTGAGGGGCTGTCATAGAGAACAGGGGTTCAATCTATTTTTCAAAGCACCTGAAGGCCAGACAAGAAACAATGGATGGAAACTGAGCAAGAAGAGATTCAATCTAGAGATAGGGAAGAATTTTCTGACAGTGAGAAGAATCAACCAATGGAATAGCTTGCTTTCAGAAGTTGAAGGAACTTCATCATTGGAAGCTTTCAAGAAGAGACTGGACTGCCCTCTGTTAGAAATGGTGTAGGGTCTCCTGCTTGGGTGAGGATTGGACTAGATGACCTATAAGGTCCCTTCCAACTCTGTTATTTTGTACATATACATAGGAAAATGCTAAAAAAATGCCGATGGCTGGAACTACAACAAGGTTGGAAATTAACTTCCATCCCCTTTGAGTTATGGATACTTTGGGAGATTAACTCAAACAAGTGAAAAGTGCTAATGATAGCACTCTGAACAGTGACTTTTACATTAATGTGTGTTTGTGAGTGGGTGAATGAGTATAAGAGATTACAGAAAGAGACCTGATACATGGAAATATTCATTTTGATGTTCTCTCATCTCAATATAAACTGTGGTAAGGATAACTATTTGCTCAGTGTATAGGAGAAGAACTATGTCTGTCTACAGTATAGGCCATGACAGAATAAAGTCATTAAGTTGTCATAGTTGGATGGTTGAAGCTATTCAAATGAGTTATCTAGCCAAGCACAACTCATCTTCTTTTTTTCTCAATCCATGGTCTCTCTTTGTCTTCTTGTTTTTCCCCCTCATTCCTGGATATTAACAGAGGTGGATTATCTCTGCTTGCAGAGGAAAGCATGGGAGAAAAGCAAAGGGCTCAGGCCGGAATTGTATCATTCTATTTTTTCCGCTCATGCACCACCATATGTACATATTTTAAGCTACCTATAGAAAAGCATGGATGTAACCTTGAAGAACAAATGCAATAGCAGTTACACAATCTTTCCCCTCTTCCTCGTCTGAAAGAAAAGAAGGATGTAAGGGGGCAGAGAGAGAGAGAAAAAAAACCTTCATCAAACTTTTAATTTAATGTCAACTATGTGAAGGTACTAGAAGTATTATTGAAACTCTATTATTATAACTTTATAGAGTATTTTGATAATTACTAAGTTACAACTCATGAAATAACAACAGAAGTATGGCAAAGAACAGAAGAAAAATCAACAAGGATTCCAACCAAGCTATATCAGAAAATCTGGAGAAAGATACAGTGGCCAACAGATTGGAAAAGGTCAATCTACTTTCCAATGTGAGGCTTAACAGAATATACAAACTATCATACACTATCCTTAAGTTAATTTGCTAACAAAATAATATTTAGGGTCATCCATTGCAAATTAAAGTTCGACATGAAGAAAGAGATACCAGAAGTTTAAACTGGCTTTAGAAAAGGCCAAAGAACAGAAGCATTATTTCTGATGCATGCTGGATAATGATACACACTGGAGATTATTTCAGATACACACTGGCTATATCAAAAAATACAACAAAGAGGTTTCATAGATTATAGAAAGGTCTTCAGTTGTATTGATCACAATTCAAGCTGTGAGTTGTGTTTTTAAAAATGGGAATCCCAGAACATCTTATTATCCTTATGAGAAACCATTGTGATGATTAGACAATCACAGTATAGGTAAAACATGCTGAAACAGACTGGTTCCAGGTTGGCAAAAGAGTGAAGAAGACTATATTCTCCCCTTATTTGTTCAACCTATATGCTGAATACATATTAAGGGAAGCTGGATTGGAAGAAGTAAGCATGGTTTTAAGTGTGGAGGGGAAAGTGTTAACAACCTGACAAAAATAGGGCTAAAAATAAATATAAAGAAGATGAAATTATGATAACAAATAGAACAACAAGCCTTAGAACTGAAATAAAGATATCCAATTGGTAGATAGATTCTGTGGTTTAGGATCTACCATCAACAGTAAAGGAACAAGCAGTCAAGAAATATGCCACAGGGTAGAAGAGGCATTAAGGCTTGCAAAATATATTCAGATGTCATATGTGTCTATATCTTCAAAGATCAGAAGAGTGCATGGTATTCCCTCATGACATTCTAAGGAAGTAAAAGTTGAACTTTGAAGAAGCGGGATGCAAAGATTATTGATGCTTTTGAACTTTGTTGCTAGAGAACGCCATAAATAGCAGGGGGGAAAACCCACCAAACCCCAAATGGATAATTGAATAAATGAACACAGATTACTTACTCATTGGAGGCACAAATGACCAGACTCACAATATCATAATTTGACATGTTATATAAAGATCTAGCTTTATAAAGAAATGTTATTTTTGCTCTTTGTGAGCTTAATTCACATTTTACTAACTGTTGCATTTCTTTTCCAAGCTTATCTCTGGAATTTTTCTATAATGAATCTAATACCAATTCAATTCGGATTTAAATCTATATTCCTTCTACCATTCTGTCCAAGTAGTGTGGTGGTTATAGGAATCAAATTGAAGGAGAGAGTGTTATATAAGCTGTTCTGGCTTTGGGACAAGACTTGGCTTTAAGCTTTGGGGCAAATTCTATTTAATTCTAGTTTTAACTATTTTGATTGTTTCTATTTTTTATATCTTATAGTTCCTGTGCACCGCCTTGAGTCCCATGTTGGGAGAGAGGGCGGTATAGAAATCAAATAAATAAATAGATAGATAGATAGATAGATAGATAGATAGATAGATAGATAGATAGATAGATAGATAGTAGATAATTCTTCTTTCCCTCCCGCCCGCCCTCCCTTCCTTTCCTCTGCCATAATAGTGGCAGCTTAGTGAAGACAGTAGCTATGCACGCAGTAAAAAATGCTGCTGAATTAATGAAGTAAAATAATTAAGTTGTTTTGATGCAATTTGGATGGGGACTTCCAAGGCTCGATATGCTAACTTGATTTGTTGAGGCGGTGACAGTATTTCATTTAGTAAGTCAAGGCTTAGTGATAACTGATAACCTCCAAATTTCCAATATCTAGAAGTCACTGATAATAACATTTAGTGCTGTAACAGGAAGTTATAACATATGACATGCTGTATCTCTAGAGATAATCTCTATTAAGGCATCATTTGTGAAATTGTTATTTGCCATTTTTATAACACTGATGCCAATAAATACATGAACAAGACTATGCTTCTGGTGTTCTCCCTGACCTTCCCATATTCATAATATCTAATACTACTATAAAAGAGGACTCTGGCTTCTGTAAAGACATACTGTTGTGAATAAAAATGCAGCTCATCGTCAGATACTCTGAGTATGGGCCATAGGTTAGAAATAACAAATTATAGCATGAGGTGGAATGTGATGGTATGAGTGAGAGGGGCACAATTTTGGGTGCGTGTGCATGGAATAGGACTCCAAAGAGTGTCCAGGTATTCTTCAAAAATGGCTGGAGAATGAAGTGGGAAGGAATTAGAACAAACACTAAGTTTATTATTATTTATTTTATTTATTTTATTGGATTTCTAGACCGCCCCCTCTCCCCGAGGGGACTCGGGGCGGTGTACAGGCAAAATTAAAAACTACTAAAAACATGACAATACATACAAAGCTAAAATCAAATTAAATAACCCTGTACAAATTTATAAAAGTTAAAACTGAACCCATAAAGTTAAAAAGTTAAAACTGAACCCAACTGGCACAACAGTTTCCCCGTCACCTGGAGGAAGTTGATTATCTAGACCCGCGCCAGTCCGGCTTTCGGCCTGGGCATAGCACCGAGACCGCATTGGTCGCGTTGGTCGATGATCTCTGGAGGGCCAGAGATGAGGGTTGTTCCTCCATCCTGGTCCTATTAGACCTCTCGGCAGCTTTCGATACCATCGACCATGGTATCCTATTGCATCGGCTGGGGGGGGATGGGGATGGGAGGCACCATTTTACGGTGGTTCTCCTCCTACCTCTCTGGCCGATCGCAATTTGTGTTGGCAGGAGAGCAGAGGTCGACCTCGAGACCCCTCACATGTGGGGTGCCTCAGGGGTCGGTCCTCTCGCCTCTCCTGTTCAACACATACATGAAGCCGCTGGGTGAGATCATCCATGGTTTTGGGGTAGAGTACCATCTCTACGCTGATGACACTCAGCTGTATATATCTACCCCAAACCACCCCAACGATGCCGTAGCGGTGATGTGCCAGTGCCTGGAAGCCGTGCGGATCTGGATGGGAAGTAACGGACTCAGGCTCAACCCGACCAAGACCGAGTGGCTGTGGTTTCCGACCGCCCGATTCAACCAGCTCACTCCATCGCTGGCCATAGGGGGCGAACATCTTGCCCCTGTGGATGGGGCGCGCAATTCTGGTGTCCTCCTGGATGCCCGGCTGTCCATGGAAGATCAAGTGACAGCCGTGGCCAGGAGGGCGTTTTACCAGGTTCGCCTGGTCCGCCAGTTGCGCCCCCTATTGGATCGGGATGCCCTTTGCACAGTCACTCATGCTCTCGTGACATCCCGACTGGACTATTGTAACTCTCTCTACATGGGGCTCCCCTTGAGGTGCACCCGAAGACTTCAGCTGGTCCAGAATGCAGCCGCGCGAGCAATAATGGGGACCGCAAGGTACGCCCATATAACACCGCTCTTGCGCGAGCTGCACTGGCTGCCTGTCGTCTTTCGGGTGCGCTTCAAGGTGTTGGTTTTCATCTTTAAAACGCTCCATGGCTCGGGACCTAGCTATCTGCGGGATCGGATCCTGCCCCATACATCCTCACGGCCGATCCGCTCCCACAGAGAGGGACTTCTCCGGGTGCCGTCCACTAGACTGTGTCAGCGGGCGACGCCCAGGGGAAGGGCCTTCTCTGTGGCGGGCCCAGCCCTCTGGAACGACCTCCCCCCCGACATTAGAACAACTATGGACCTCCGCTCCTTCCGTCGAAAACTGAAAGCACACTTTTTCTGCCTGGCCGGCCTTGGTTAGTCTCTACCTCTGGGGTGTTTAGGGAATTTAGTTTTAATGGGGTTTTTAGCGCAGGGACGATCAATTTAATCTGCTTTTATTTATTGTATTTATTGTTTGTATATATTTTTATATGTTTTAATTTTCCTGTGCACCGCTCCGAGTCCCCTTGGGGAGAGGATGCGGTATACAAAATTAAATATTATTATTATTATTATTATTATTATTATTATTATTATTATTATTATTATTATTATTATTATTATTATTATTATTATTATTATTATTATTATTATTATTATTATTATTATTATTATTATTATTATTATTAAACCGAATAAAATAATTTAAATTGCAGACTGGGGCGAGAAGCATAAGTTAGGCCAAGCCGGCTTGATGGAACAGGTGAGTTTTAAGTTTCTGGCGGAAGGAGCGGAGGTCTGTGGTAGTTCTGATATCAGGGGGTAGGTCGTTCCAAAAGGTCGGGCCCATCACAGAGAAGGCCCTTCCCCTGGGCGTCGCCCGCTGGCATTGCCTAGTGGACGGCACCCGGAGAAGTCCCTCTCTGTCGTAGCAAATCGGCCGAAGGGATGTATGGGGCAGGATACAATCCCGCAAATAGCTAGGTCCTGTGCCATGGAGTGCTTTAAAGATGATGACCAACACCTTGAAAGTTTGATTTGATAAAAATTAAATATATTAGCACAGAATCAGTCAACCAACCAAATATGTTCAAATGTTTGCTCCCCCTGTAATCAATACATTTCCCCCCATTGCATTAAAGATTACTTTTATGACATCATTTGGGAGCCCTCTAATGCAAGGGTATGTCCAAATGTCCTAGGCCCCTGGGTATGGTGACTTTGATTCCGTTATCCTCAAGAATCAGGACTCTCACATCTGCAAAGCACCAAAATTATTATACTGTATTGTAATTCTGTTTTTCAAAATCACCAGATCTTAGGAGATGTCAGTATTCTTGCATAACTGTTGGTGCTATTCATATATTAAATTCCATGCGCTCTCAGATAAAAAGCTGCTAAAATCTTGAGTACTTTAAGGTACTCAAGGGAAAATAATTTTTTAATGCATAGCATTTGAAAAGATTGCAAACTATTTGTTAACCTTCATGTATTTGTTAAAACTATCCAAAGAATTCTAAAAAACAAGAAAATGTGGGGGCCTGAAAAAAGATATTCTCAATTTAAGACTTGTGACAACAATAATAAAAAGTTGGCTGGGCTACAATCTTGCATATTTGCTTCTAGCAGATAAAATATTGTTATTCTCATGAATGTGCTCAATGTCACTCATAAAAGAAACCCATTCACTTGGCTGAACAGTCCATAAATAAAACTACATTATCAAACGAATAAATGCAAAAAGATGCTGATGGTTCAACAGATAATTACAACTGACATATTACACACCTTGCCTTTCTTTAAAAGAAAAATCCCAAACAAAGCTATTCCAACAAAGCAATGCAGCTCTCTTCCACCAGCAATAAGCTAAAGAAGCCATGTTGCTTCATTCTAAGAACTACTTCAGCAGTTCCAATGCTAGAAACTTCACAAGATGTTTCTTTACAATATGCAATGCATACTCTGACTGAAGGACTGACAGGTCCTTGCTGTTGTCTGTGTTTGATTATTTTGCTGCAGATGTTTCAATACACAAACTAGGTCATGTTATCAGTGCTAGTAAGGAGTGAGGTTTGTACTTAGTTTATATTTGAATGGCTTGCCCTATTAGTGTTGGTGGGGGTGCTCTTAGAGATTATTTGGTTGGACTGTTTATTGGCTTGTTTGGCACTTCTTTAATTGGGGTATTGTTTACCTGGATGGGAAGTAACAGACTCAGACTCAACCCGTCTAAGACCGAGTGGCTGTGGTTTCCGGCATCCCGGTACAACCAGTTGACTCCATCACTGGCCATAGGGGACGATCACCTTACCCCTGTGGATGGGGCACGCAACTTGGGCGTCCTCCTTGATGCCCGGCTGTCCATGGAAGATCAAGTGACAGCCGTGGCCAGGAGGGCGTTTTACCAGGTTCGCCTGGTCCGCCAGTTGCGTCCCCTATTGGATCGGGGTGCCCTTTGCACAGTCACTCATGCCCTCGTGACATCCCGGCTGGACTATTGCAACTCTCTCTACATGGGGCTCCCCTTGAGGTGCACCCGAAGGCTTCAGCTAGTCCAGAATGCAGCCGCGCGGGCAGTTATGGGAGCCTCTAGGTTCTCCCATGTAACACCGCTCCTGCGCGAGCTGCACTGGCTGCCTGTCGTCTTTCGGGTGCGCTTCAAGGTGTTAGTTACCATCTTTAAAGCGCTCCATGGCACGGGACCTAGCTATCTGCGGGATCGCATTCTGCCTCATACATCCCTGCGACCGATTCGCTCCCACAGAGAGGGACTTCTCCGGGTGCCGTCCACTAGGCTGTGCCAGCGGGCGACGTCCAGGGGAAGGGCCTTCTCTGTGGCGGGCCCGACCCTCTGGAACGACCTTCCCCCCGAAATCAGAACGACCACTGACCTTCGCTCCTTCCGACAGCTTTTAAAAACTCATTTCTTCCGTTTGGCTGGCCTAGGGTAATTTTAATTAGTTATGGTGTTAAGGGGTTTTAGGGACAGTTTTTAGTTTTTATAGATGTTTTTAGCGCAGGATATGTTTAATTGTGTTTTTAAATTTTGTACTCTGTGTTTATTGTTTTTTAATTCTCCTGTGCCCCGCCTCGAGTCCCTCTGGGGAGAGAGAGCGGGTTAGAAATAAAAATTTATTATTATTATTATTATTATTACTTGATTGTTGGTCTCATGTTAATCTTGTAGTTAATCTATGCCAGGGGTGTCAAACTTGATTTCATTGAGGGTTGCATGGGGGTTGTGTTTGATTTTGATGGGATGGGATGGGCATGGCCAGGGTGAGCATGGCCAGCTCAACGTCACTTGTGTTGATACCACCCTGGTTGGTATCTCTTTGCCCTTCTACCATCAGGCAGAAGATATCAAAGTATAGCCAGCAGAACGAACAGGTTTAAAGATAGCTTCTATCCATGGGCTGTGAGACTTTTAAATTCAACCGCCATCACTCCATGCACATGCTAGTTTTTTCTTTTTTCTTTTCTCTCTTTTTTGTTTCTGTTATAATTTTGCACCAGTGAAGTTAAAACCAATTTCATTGTAATTTTTACAATGACAATAAAGATTATTATTATTATTATTATTATTGTTGTTGTTGTTGTTGTTGTTGTTGTTGTTGTTGTTGTTGAGCACTCTGTCATCATTTGTGTTGAGCGCTCTCCCAGAGAAAACGGAGTTCAGAAGGGCTGCATGCAGCTCTCCCAAGCTCCATTTTCACTGGCAGACCCATGGTGGGCCAGTCCTTTGCTGTTTCCAGGGCAGCCCTGCAGGCCAGATCTAAGCACCACATGGGCTGTATCTGGCCCACAGGCCTTGAGTTTGACACCCCTGATCTATGCTCAGCTTGGTGTTGATTGCCGGTTGCTCTCTTTTGGCTCCCTTTTGCCTTATTGAAGCTTGGGGTTTTGTGTCTGGTTGAGGAGAATTGTGCTCCCTCCTTGTGCTTCTTCTTTACTTTAATTTGCAGTTTTGCTTCAAGGAGAGCCAAGATATTTTACAGCTTTAATATTTACACCTTTCACCTCTGTTCCAAAACAACAGCAAGTTTTTTTTACAGAATGAGGGGCTAATGCTATTGAAAGGAAACCTTACTCTTCTTTTTGTATTTGAATATGTATGCTAGAATCCCCCCCCCCGACTAATATGTTTAAACAATTTTGCCATTTAAAGTTAACCAGAAAAGGTTGAAGAAAAAAAATATTTAACATTAAGATTCTCTCATGGCATCTTGATATCTACTAGCTAGCTAGTAGAGATAATACTCGATTTATGACCACAATGGAGCCTAATCTGTTGTTAAATGAGACATTACTTTTGCCCCATTTTACAACCTTTCTTGCTGCAGTTGTTAAGTGAATCACTGCAGTTTTCAAGTTAGGAACCAGGTTGTTAAGTTAATCTGGCTTCTACATTGACTTTGCTTGTGAGAGGTTGCAAAAAGGAGTCACATGGCCTTGGGACATACTCTGTTTCCTTGAAAATAAGACATCCCTGGATAATAAACCCAATGGGGCTTTTGAGCGCATGCGCTAAAATAAGCCCTCCCCTGAAATTATTGCAACACATCAGTAGCCATGAAGTGACCACATTCACTGCCTCCTGCAAACTCAAAAAAAAAAAAAAGATCTCCTTGCAAATAAGGGCAAGCACTTATTTCAGGGGTCAAAAGAAAATGAGACTTTGCCTTATTTTGGGGAAAATATGGTAGCAATTGTTAGATTCTCGGCAGAGAGAGAGAGAGAGAGTCCAGACCGGTAAGATTAAAAGCTCTTTATTCGGAACAGCAACTGTTGCTGAAAAGTGACCATTTTAATAATGGTTTGCCTTCAGCCCTACAGCTCCTTTTATGGAGAGCTGCTAGGCAGCCGGCCAATCAGCGCGTCAGACGCCCTCGGCCCCAGCCAGCCGCGCCTAAGCCAATCAGACGGCTGGCTGTTGCCGGGGCTTTTTTGAATGTCTGTCAGGATGCAACACTCCTTCCCCCCCAGCGAGCACGCACGCGGTCCCTAGCACACGTACTCACTGAGGTAGGTGGGGCTTCGTCTACTCCGCCCCGAGCGCCTCAATGTCTCTGCCGGGGCCGATGGAGGAGGACGAACTGTGTCGTCGTGGTCTGTGATGTCGCCGCGTGCCACTGGAGATGGCGGGGCAACGTCCGGGGGCGCGTTCTGTGGGTTGGCATCGTGCTCCAGTCCCTTGGGTGTTGGGCCCAGATTGGCCGGGTCCGGACATGGATCGGACCGTCGTCGTTGCGCACTTGGGGTGTGCTGTGTGTCGGGTTGTGGATGTTCCAGGGACGACGGTTCCGGCATAAGCAGACCCGGAAACTGTTCAGGGGTGGAGTGGTCGGAGAAGGTGGTAGATGGCCAGGATGGTGCGGTGATGGGCCAGTCGTCCCGCTGGGTTGAGGCCTCGACGGTCGGCAGGTCTGGAGGCCGTGATGTCGCCGGCGGGGCTGAAAATGGAGGGCGGTGTCTCAATTGATCCAAGTGGCGCCGCCACTCGGATCCATCCGGTCGTCCAACCCTGTAGGAACAGGGGCCCGTTAGTTCGCGGACGACAGCGGGTACCCACCGCGGATCCCCATCGAAGTTCCTGGCAAAAACTGTGTCGCCGACGGAGAAACGGCGGGGAGAGGGGACCCCCAGTTTGCACGGCGGCACCTCATTGTACTGGGGGTGCAGCCTGTCCAATTTAGTCCGCAGGCGGCAGCCCATCAGCAGCTCCACGGGGCTCTTCCCTGTTGCCTGGCAAGGCGTAGAGTGCTGTCCCATGAGGTAAGCATCTACCCTTGACTGCCAATCCCCCCTATCCATCCTCCCGAGGCCTCCTTGGCCGAGCGGACGGCTCTTTCCGCCCGGCCGTTTGCGGCAGGGTGGTAGGGGGCCGTTGGCACGTGCCGGATCCCCTGGGAGGCCAGGAATTCCTGGAAAATGGCAGAGTGAAATTGGGGCCCGTTGTCGGAGACCAGGGAGTCCGGCAACCCGTGCGTAGCGAAAAGGCGCCGGAGCGCGCGCACGGTGCTCTCGGCCGTGGTCGAGGCCATCAGAATGACCTCGGTCCAGCGAGAGTAAGCGTCTACCACCACCATGAAGGTCTGGCCGTGGAAGGGGCCGGCGAAGTCAATGTGAACCCTGGACCACGGTGACCTGGGGGCGTCCCAATCCCGATGGGGAGCGGAGGGGGGAGCGGGGCGAGAGGTCTGGCACGCCTGGCAAGCACCCACCCAGGTGGCCACCTCGTCGTCCATGCGCGGCCACCAGACATAGCTCCTGGCCAACGCCTTCATGCGAGCTATGCCCGGGTGGGTGGCATGGAGGGAGTTGAGTACCTGGTGGCGGAGGGGTGGGGGAACGATGACCCGGTCTCCCCATAGCAAGCACCCGCTGTGGAGTGACAGCTCCAGTTGGCGGGACTTGAAAGGCCGATACGCGTCCGGCAGCGAGCCCGAGGGCCACCCTCGCAGGACCCAGGTGGAGACCTGGGACAGGACAGGGTCAGCCTTGGTCTGCGCAGCGACATCGGACGAGGTGAGGGGCAATTCCGAATCGGCCACAGACAGGATGGACAGGGCCGGCACCGGCGTCTGATCCGTCCGGGGGAGGGGACAACGACTGAAGGCGTCAGCGTGCCCCAGCTGTTTCCCCGGATGGTAGAACAGCGTGTAATCGTACGCTGTTAGAAACTCCGTCCACCTGGTCATCCTGGGAGAGAGAATGGGAGGGGTAGGCCGGTCACCGGCCAGAAGCCCAAGGAGCGGCTTGTGGTCGGTGAAAACGGAGAAGTGGCGGCCGTACAGGTACTCGTGGAATTTTTTAATCCCGGACACTACAGCCAGGGCCTCCTTGTCGATCTGACTGTAGTTGCGCTCCGTAGGAGACAGAGTCCGGGAGTAAAAGGCAATGGGGGCCTCCGAGCCGTCGGGGCGGACGTGGCTCAGGACGGCCCCCACCCCAAAGGGGGAGGCGTCGGATGCCAATGCCAAGGGTAGGCGGTCAGAATACTGAACCAGCACGGCCTTAGACGTTAACATGTCTTTAATGGCCACGAACGCCTGCGCCTCTCGGCTGCCCCAGCGCCAGGCCGCCGAGCGATCGAGCAATCGGTGGAGTGGCTCGGCTAGTGACGCCTTATGCGGAATAAAGGGCGCGTAAAAATTGAGCAGGCTGAGGAATGCCTGCAGCTCCTGTTTGGAGGCAGGGGTGGGGGCGTCGTGGATCGCCTCGATCTTGGAGGGGGTGGGGTGAATGCCCTGGGCGTCAACCATAAACCCCAGAAATTCAACCCTCGGCTCAGCAAATTTGCACTTACTGAGTTTCAATTTAAAACCCGCACCCCTGAAGATGGTGAGGACCTTCCGGAGTACTTTGGCGAGGTCTGATGTGCTGGCGGCGGCTATCAAGACGTCGTCAAAATATGGAACAACCCCCGGAAGCCCATGGAGCAGCCGCTCCATGAGGCTCTGGAAGATCCCCGGGGCAACGGAAACACCAAATTTTTGCCGACGACAGCGAAAAGCTCCTCGGTGGGTGACAATGGTCTGCGCTTCAGCCGCCTCGTCGTCCACCAGAAGCTGCTGGTAGGCCTGCGCCATATCCAGCTTTGCGAAGATGCAACCCTGTCCCAAGGAGTGTAGCAGGTGTTGCACCACCGGAACCGGATATGGGTTCGCCTGAAGCCCGCGGTTGATCGTCGACTTGTAATCGGCGCAGATGCGTATGGAACCGTCGGGCTTGATGGGAATTACGATGGGGGTCTCCCACTTCGCCTGGTCGACCGGCTCCAGTACGCCCTGCGCCACTAGGCGATCAAGTTCCGCGTCAACCCTCGGCTTCAGTGCGAAAGGCAGCCTGCGGGCCTTGAGCCGAATTGGAGCAACCTGGGGGTCTAGGTTAAGGGAAACCGGGGAGCCCCTGTAAGTGCCCAGAGTGCCGTCGAAAACGTTGGGGAAGTCCGCCAGGACCGCATCCACCGGCGAGGCGGTTGGCACCCAGTGCACACGCTGGACCGGGAGACCCAGGGCAGCGAACCAGTCTAAACCTATGAGGGCGGTCAGGGGGCGCTTGACGACCAGGATGGGCAGGAACCCGGTGAAGCGACCATAGCGGACATGGGCGCGGAGTTGGCCCAGCACGTCAATGGGGTTGCCCTGGTAGTCCTTTAACAGAGTCCCAGGCTGTGACAGATCGGCAGGCCTAATGGCGGGGCAGAGGCGGGCCAACTGTGGCCAGGAAACGAGGGACCGAGACGAGCCCGAGTCGACCTCCATGGTAATAGGCCTGCCATTTATAAGGAGGGACGTGGAAATACGCCTACGGTCATCCGTCGGAAGCGGAATGGAGTCCTGGAGCTCCGTCACGG
Source organism: Rhabdophis nuchalis (assembly GCA_039707465.1). NCBI lineage: Eukaryota > Metazoa > Chordata > Lepidosauria > Squamata > Natricidae > Rhabdophis > Rhabdophis nuchalis. Next base: position 340,241,821 of record CM077643.1, read on the forward strand.
CAAAACAGTCGGCCTCAGGTTGTGGCCTGCGGGACGGGCGGCGTTGACCGTAGTTCCAGGAAGGCGCGGACGTCGTCGCGTGATGAGCCGGCGGGGGTGCCAGAGCTGGAAGGTTGGCTCTGCAGACGCGGGCGATGTGGCCCTTGCGGTCGCATCGTCGGCAAATGGTGGCCCGGAAGGGGCAGTCGTTCCTCGCGTGGCCGCCACCGCACCCAATGCAAGTCGTGGGTGGCCGGTGGGGTGGTTGGGCTCTGGCGCGGCTCCGGCCCGTGGCTTGGATGCGCGCCACCTGGCCATAGGCCTCGAAGTCCTCCGACGGGTCGAGGGGGGCGTGGTCATCGACCAGGCAGGCCCGCGGGGTGGCCAACAGCATTGCCGGCTGGCCAGGGCCTAGGTCAGGGGAGGCGGCCTCGGCCAACTCGGCACCCCTGACCTCTTCCACAGCCTGCTCCAAGGTGATGTCCGAGCGGGCCATCAGCCGGCGCCTGAGTTTCACGTCCTTTAGCCCGCAGATGAATTGTTCGACCAACGATTCGTCGAGGTACGGGGCGGCGAATTCGCACAAGATGGCTGCGGTTCTCAGGGCCTGCAGGAAATCCGCCGCTGACTGTGTGGGCAGCTGGTGGCATTGCCGGAACGCAAACCGTCGTGAAATCCGCGAGGGTGCGGGGGCGAAGTGGGCCTTCAGGCGGGCCTGCAGCGTGTCCCATGCCAAGGTATGTACCGGTGCGGGCGCGGCGATATTCCGCGCTACGGCGAAAACTGTGCGGCCCCCACAGCCCAGGAAGAGCCCCAGTCGACGCTCCGGGGTAAGTTCTCCGTGGTCGCCCGCGAGGAGGAAGCACTCAAATCGAGCAAGGAAGGCTTCCCACGATTCTTGCGACGCGTCATAGGGGGCGAAAGGCGGCAGGGTGGCCATTGTGCGCGGCAGCAGGCCAGTGAGCTCGCTGGAGAAATAGCGAGGCCGGAGGATAGCCAGACGAAGAGACTCTTCGGTCTGCAGCGAGAAAAGCTTCGTTCCGTGTAATCAGTACTGGCCCCAGTCCTTCGTCGCCAGTGTTAGATTCTCGGCAGAGAGAGAGAGAGAGAGTCCAGACCGGTAAGATTAAAAGCTCTTTATTCAGAACAGCAACTGTTGCTGAAAAGTGACCATTTTAATAATGGTTTGCCTTCAGCCCTACAGCTCCTTTTATGGAGAGCTGCTAGGCAGCCGGCCAATCAGCGCGTCAGACGCCCTCGGCCCCAGCCAGCCACGCCTAAGCCAATCAGACGGCTGGCTGTTGCCGGGGCTTTTTTGAATGTCTGTCAGGATGCAACAGCAATGGTTATAAATATGAACCAATTGCCAAGCATCTGAGTTTTGATGACATGATTGTGGTGGTGCTGCAAAGTTTGTAAGTGTGAAAAATGGTCATAAGTCGCATTTTCCAGTGCCGTTGTAACTTGACAGGTCACTAAAAAAAACTGTTGTAAGTCAAGGACTACCTGAATGTACAGGTTCTTTTGCTTTAGGTTTGGCATTCTATACCTCATTCATAAACTAAAAACACCTCCTCACCCATAGAAGCATCTTCATTTCTGAAAAAGAAGTCACTAAAGAATAAGAAAATTATTTACTCTCTCTGGATTAATTCATTGCCTTAAATGTACTTAATAATATACACATGCATGACAGAAATTGGATGTGCAACACAGGTGGGAAATGGTAGATAAACCCAAATATTATTTTTCTATGGGATCTGGGTGAAAAGAGTTGCCCATTTTGACAGCAACCAAAACTGGAAAAAATAATACAGATAATTGATTTGACCATCCAAAACAGAAAGCTGGCTGGCCACGAAATTACAAAAATAAGATAACTAACCATCCCATTCTGACAGTGCACAGATAAGTTTAGCAATCTCTCTCTCTTTTTAAAGATTGTTTTGTGTCTTTGTGTGAGCAGGTTAGTGGGTAGGTGCTATTCTCTTTATTTCTCTTGCTATTCATCACTATACAAAAAATGACTGTCATGTCTTTTGCATCAATATATAAAGTGAAGACTTCCTTGGTCAATATTTCAGTAGATTAATTTTTCACCCAACCACATCCATTTTGCTCAATGTGTAGAGTTCTTGAGAATGACTAAAAAATTGGAAATTGGAAAGGAGAGAACTGAGGATCTGAGAATGTGGTACAGGGAAGAGAGCATCTATCCATCCGCAGTGTCTTCCTTTGGGTTCCTTCACTGAAACGATGCCATCTTATGGCACCCGGCAAGCAGTCCTTCTCTATTGTGGCCCCTGGCCTTTGGAATAATCTTCCACTGGACATACAGTTTGCCCTAACTCTTTAGGAAATTAAGAAATTGTTCTTCTTTCAGGCCTTGGGGTCAGGTTGAGTGATGCCCCAATGGTAAATTGTCAATTCTACTTGCCATTTTATTGCTTAATATATTTTAGTGGGCTTTGTTAGTTTGTATTTAACATTAATGGTTTCTTTTTCTTCTTCTTTTTGTATGCCATCCACAGTCACATAGTTTGAGTTGAGCTGCCATGTAAACATGTTAATGCATCACTAAACAAATACATTCCTGGTTTCATAGATTTCACATGGGGTATCACCATTAAGAGAACCACTCTTTTGGATGCAGCTTTCAAACCTTGCCAAAACGTTGCAAAGACAATCTCATTCTTACACGGGGAAAGACCCAAATACAACAAGACCAGCATACACACACACACACACACACACACACACACGTGTGTGTGTGTTTTCACACATCTTCATTTCGCTGAGTTTCTTCATAATAAACAAAACTTTGCAGCCATTTTCTTCTTTTCTTTTTTTTCTGGATCTTGTTATTGCTAAATTATTGTTAGCCTTTTATTTTATTTTTGCATTTGGAAATGGCTAGTTAAAATTGTGGGGATTTCTAATCTGCACTATTATTTTTTAATGGGAGGCAAACTGCCTTGAAATCTGTAAAGATTATTTTCAGATGAGAGATTATATGATTTTAATAGAATTGGGTAAGTGCTGTAGATCAGATTAATTAAAATTGAATATGTGAATATCTCTTCCTCTTAAGGAATAGAATCCAATCCAAAGCAGAAAGATCTTCTTTTTGAAATCTGACTCAGGTTTTTTTATATTCTATTTTGCTTCCAATCTTCACTTTCTCTTCTTCAAAGAATAAACAAGAGGGTTTTATTTAAGGAAAGTGACAAGTAGCAACTGGGAATTTCACAGATGCTCCAGGACTGTGGGAATGTTACATATATAAATTTCTTGTTTTCTGCTGACTGAATACCTTGTGATATTCTATTAGGAAACTATTTAAGTCAGTGAAAGCTCAATTTAACAGACAATTTAGTGGGAGGCAGTGTGCAATCTTCCCAAATGTCCATTAGATATAACATCCAATAATTTATATTGATTTGTGTCATGTGTGTGATTATATAATTATGCAAATTGCTGTCATTTGCATCACATCATTAAGCAAATTTCATAAATTGCTGTGAATAAGGAAAATTTAATATTTTCAAAACTATTTTAAGTGGCTTGTCCAATGGCTTGTATTTGGGTGTAATGGACATGTCTGCTATCTTGAGGGGATGTCCAGACAGAAATATTTCCTGTTGCATCAATAATTTTCTAAATGAGTTTTCACTATCTTCATTGAACTACTGAAGACCTATGTGAATCAGCTCTGATTCAATTTGAGTTGCAGATTTGAATTAAAAAATATATTTTGATAGAAATTCAATAAAAATTGATTTGATTTGGTTTGAAGAAATTCAAGATTTGTCTATAGGTTACAAAGGAAAATTTTAAAAACTCTGAAGCTGTTTTATTTTGGGCAGAATACAATGAAAATACCAAAAAGAGTACATCCTTCAGAAAAGTTTCTTCTAACCACAGACATGTTATCTGAAAACTGCAAAGTCCTGCTGTGTCTTCTCCCTTTTCAAAGTTAAGAATCTTTACCTCTAGGAAAAGGAATGAAAGAATGTGGAAGCAGTAGTAGCTTCCACCTGCTGCTATAAAGGATATTGATGTATGAAAGGAATGGCAGAACCATCTGGAGATGGGCTACACACAAAGGAAGCACACAATGTATCAATGGGCTTGCAAGGTAAGGGAGATGATATTTGGCTATGAAGGACACCTAAATATGAAAACATCATGTAATGCTGTATAGCATAAATACAGCTGCCTTCAGTAAGTAGTTTCAGGAATGTACACTTAACTCTTGATTATGTCAATTTAAAATATAATAATTATACATAATATGATGAGGATTCCCTCCAGAGGTTGTAAATGCTCCAATACTGAATGTTTTTTTAAAGAAGTTGTTGGATATCCATTTATCTGAAGTTTCCTGCCTAAGCAGGGGGTTGGACTAGAAGACCTTCAAGGTCCCTTCTAACTTTGTTATCCTATGATGATGATGATGATGATGATGATGATATATTAGATTTATATCACACTTATTCTCTGGAAGCTCAACCAGGGTATATAATCTTTCAATTTTATCTTAATAACTACAGACCTGTGATTGGGCAGGGCTTTCTCCAATCCAATTTAATCTGCACCACCTGAAATTGACTTGAATGACTACATTAAATAAAACTGAAAATCAGAAGTAAAAAAAATCTAATGTAAGAAGAAAAATCAAAACAATTTTGTTTCATTTTTTCAATTGAGTAGAGTTGAACAGTTTTAAACTTTTTCTATTACAAAATTATATTATGATTTCTCTTGGGAAATAGCTTACATCCATACCAAGATTATTTTCAGGATCTGACAATGTGCTGTAAGGCATGAAATAAAGAAACCTTCTACAATATCTCTAGGAAAACTGCAGTTTTCAAACCAATGAGTCCCATACATAAAAGAGGAATTAATGCAATATCCCCTACTATTTAGAAAAATTAAATGTTTTTTGCTTGGTTTTACATTACAACTCAGTTGGAGTTACATACTGGATTTGACCAGAGATGAATCACTATGAATAAATTGGTCATAACTAATATAAGTTGATTCACCATTTGGCTGCATTTTACATTTCCCTGCTTTTTAGATTAATTGTCATGTAGCAGATCTCCCACAATAGGCAAGTGGGATTTATTTATTAGTCAGAAAAGTGTATAGGCTTCCTCCTTCCAAGAATGAAACAAAACCTGAAAAGGGTTTAAACTTTTCTAAAGAGGAAAGGAGATTTCTGTCTCAGTCATTTGGTTCAGTTCCAGTTGCATTGTTATTGGTACATCTTTACGTCTAGCCAGATGGGCTTCAAGGAGAATTCACACCTTTCCATCAAGCCTGTTCAGACTGGGCTAGTCCTGTCCATTTACATCAATAAATGAAAACTGATACTAGTTGGCGTGCATATTTAGATCATTAGATGAACAGTAATTGAACAAAATTCTGGTGTATTTGAAAAAAACCAAAGAAAATAATAAAGTGGCCAAAAATAATGTAGGACCAGCATTGTTCTTATGATAAACAAACATCTAAAAGCCAGGTAGCATTGGGAGAATCATCAAAATGAGAAATTTCCTTTTCTATTGTGAAAGTGGACATTACGAATTTGTAAGAAGGGCACTTCTAGAATTTTTTTCTGTTTTTGGACTTAAAATTTATAAAAAGCCCTTGGAATCAGCTCTTCATGCCCTTAGAACAGTGGTTCCCAACCTTTTTTTGACCATGCCCCACCTAAGCATCTTTAAAATCCTGATGCCCCTCCTGTGACATGTAATTCTTACTTTACTCCAAAAGTGAACTCTACTCACATGGAGGAAGCCTAAAAGGCCATTAACTTGGTTTAAGCAAGGTTCAAATTGCCCCCATTAAAAATCAAAGTGGGCCTCTGTGGGATGTGGGTCCCAGGTTGGAAACCATTGCTTTAGAAGAACTCTTTAGAAGATGCATAATTTAAATGATGACTTTGAATATCGGTGATATTCTTGGTTATATTTTTTTAAGTGCACTGTTCTTTATTTATATTTGCTTCTGTAGTTTAGGAATCCCTGAAGGAGGGATATCAATTATGTGCTGTAAACAAGTAGTAATAACATTTTTTTTTTAAAGGTGAAGTCAGAATGCCAAAAGTGAAAAGAAACTATTTTAGGTCACCGTCTACAGCACTTTTGATGGTAATTCTGTGTACAAAATATGATATTTCTGCAATATTCTCAAAAATTAATGTAACATTCCCATAACTATTTTGCTGCTATTTCTGATAACTCTGCTTTCTAAAACCTGCCTGTGGTTTAGGACAGGGGTCTCCAACCTTTGCAACTTTAAGTCTGAAGGGCTTCAGCTCTCAGAATTCTCCAGCCAGCTTTGCTGGCTGGAGAATTCTGGGAGCTGAAGTCCTTCAGACTTAAAGTTGCAAAGGTTGGAGACCCCTGGTTTAGGAGACCTCAGCAGTTTTTGAAAGTATTTTTTGAGTACTTTTGTGAATTCTCACGCTCACAGACCTTCTTAATTTGAGGGATATATAAATGCACACTGAAACTAATAATTATTAATTTGACATTTGTGCTGCTTTCCTATTTTTACTTTGGGTTAACAGATGGATGTAACTCTCAAAAAAAATCTGTCATTCTCTGACTTCTTCATTAATTGAAACAGACTTGAAATAAATGTAATTTCTGATTAGCCTTTGCTTCTGTTTATTTAAGAATCACATTAAATAATGACATTTTTCAAGTTGTTTTTCTCCATCTCCTTAATTTACTTTTAGGGCACTGTATAATCCTAATAATCTTATTAATAATAATAAGACATGGTGGCTTAATGGCTAAGATGCTGAGCTTGTTGATCAGAAAGGTTGGCAGTTTGGTGATTCGAATCCCTTGTGCTGCATAACGGGATGAGCTCCCATTACTTGTGCCAGCTTCTGCCAACCTAGCAGTTCGAAAGCATGAAAAATGCAAGTAGAAAAAATAGAAACCACCTTTGGTGGGAAGGTAACAGCATTCTGTGCACCTTTGTTGTTTAGTCATGCCAGCCACATGACCACAGATACATCTTCAGACAGTGCTGGGTCTTCGGCTTTGAAACAGAGATGAGCACTGCCCCCTAGAGTCAGGAACATCTAGCACATATTTGCAAGGGGAACCTTTACCTTTTTACCTTATAATTCTTCACAGAGCCAATTTGGTGTTATTGTTTAAGGCACTACGCTGGAAATTGGAAGCCCACAAGTTCTAGCCATGTTTTAGGTAGCAAAGTTGGCTGGGTGATTTTGGGCTTTGGACTGGGAAACAGTCACTTTCTCTCAGCTAAAAGTCTTGCCAAGAAAACTTTATGGGTTTGCCTGAAGTTGCCAGTTAATAACAACTTGAAAGCACATGCAAACCACATATATTTTTTACTCGTAGAATAGGTAGAATAGTAATTTCAGATCCCATTAATTATCCATGCTTACTTTTTTCAGTCACTTCTTGTCAGATACTAATGACTTCCTTCCTAAGGATTCCAAACTTGTGAAAACATTGTGTCCCTGGGACATTCAGACTGAACTAAACATAACCAAAATGTCTAAGTGTAGGATATGAGCAAACAACAAGAACTATGCACCATGGAGTGGTATATAAACCTAAATACTGTTGCTAAGAAGAAAAGACCAATCACTGTCTCTATGAATTTGCAATCTAAATTTCAGTTAAGGAGAGACCACAGAAGCCATAAAAAGGGGAAGTAGAGGCAAAGGCAGAGAATGAACATGAGTAAAGCACTTTAGCATGTACGACATAATATTGAGCAAAACGATTTTCTTGGGTTATTTTCTATTCTTCTCATGCAGTGTGAAGGAGATAATATTGCTTTTGGGATCTTTGTGGATAGAAAGTCTATCTCCAGAGGTGGGTTGCAAATCCCGGCGCTACCAATTCGCTTGTGCTCACGCACGATGCTTCTGTGCTTCACAGAGCTTCCCATTGCCGCCACTACCGGTTTGCCCGATCCAGGCCGAAACGGGAGCAACCCACCTCTGTCTACCTACCACAAAAAAGGAAGCTCCAAAATACCATTAAAAAAATTATCAAGTAGCCTAAGAATTAAAACAGGGGGCCGGCGGGGGAAACCCCAGAATTCTTGTTTACAAAGGAAGACAACCTCGAAGAAACCCCAAGGCAGATTTTGAACCATTCTTTGCTTTTTTCAGGTTGAAGATGAAAATGGGTGATTGTATTTGGGCACAATACCTATATCCATTTATTCAATCCAGGCTGAACCCAGGGTTTCTTCACTTTCTCCTTGTAAGGAATAATGCTACCGCAAGATGGTCTTCAGAGCTATGACAGGAGCGTGCTCTCGCTCTCTCTCCTTGTCATTTAATAATATCTGTTTGCAGCTTCAAAATTTAATTAAAATTCAGCAGACAATGCCAATGACTAAAGGCCATGAGAGAGTTAGAATGGAATCCTGACACTGTAGTTGGTGTGGGATCCAGCAATCTCCTTTGTTGGCATTTAATATTGATGGCTTGTATGAAAATGTTAAAACATCCGATTTCACCCATGAGTCATTTGGAGTTTAGCAAACATGCTGTTTCAAGCAAAGCATCTTCTCGGTGTTGAAAGCGCGAGTGTGAGCCTTGCCATTTAGATGCCACCCAGCCAAGGGAGGAAATGTGACAGATGTTGTGGGTAAGCACCGTGACGTGATTCATCCTGAATGTGCCTCGAGAGCAAATGCTTAGCCTTTGATGAGCTAGATAAACCATTGGAGGCAGTACTAAAACAGAGCAACATTAACATGCTTAAATAGTTACCGCAAAGACATCTTGAAAACTTCCTGTGATATATTCACTTCCACAAGTGCAACTCCTGTGACTTTATTGCTGATTAACACCAATGTTACATGAAACACAGTCAGCCTTTTGTAAGCATAGCTCCTAAGGAAGGGTTTGGAGCAGTAAAGCCAAAATCATCAAGCTTGCAAGCTTGCTTTTTTTTTAAAAAGAAAAAAAGAAAGAAAAAAACCAAAGGCAACTTTTCTCCAAATAACTCAGTGTTGTACATTCACTTTGAAGATAAAGCCCCAGGGCCACTTTGCTCACTATGGTAACCTCCATAACTCCTGCACTTGCTACTCCCAGAAACTCAAACACCTATACAAGCCAATAAATCTAGCAGTTTTATCCCCACCATATCCAGCAAGTACAAAACTGGAAAGGTTAACTTACTTGATACTATATGGGAAAACCATTACAATAGCCAGTTTCTTCCTGATTTTCAACATTTGTAGATTCATTCATTCCTTCACTTGTTTGATCCATTTCTAACACTTCTCCACTCACCAATGATTCTTGGGCATTTTACAAGGATTAAAAGCAAATTGATAAAGCCAACCACAGTAATGAACTAGGCAAACTAGGGAGGGGAAAATAATCTGATATACAGTATGTCAGCTCCACAGTTAAATAGCAATATTATAACAATTATTAGATATCTGGCTCTGTTCTGCCCCAGTGCTTAGAGAAGAGTCAAGTCTTCAATTTCCTTTTAACAGAATGCACGATTGGGATTATATGAAATCTTCACTTTAAATATGTAACATAGCATACAGGTTCCCAAACCACATTGCTAACATGTTATAATAACACCTTTTTTTAATACCAATGTGCTCATGATGCAGTGATGAGTTGCAGGTGGTACACCCTGGTACAAATGTACTGGAGCCTGCCCGGAGCACCAGAGACCGTTCTGGTATGGTGCTCTGGAGGGCCCACCCACCTGCCAGAGCTCCTGAGTGATCTTTTAAGGCTTCTGTGCTTCCACACACGTGCATGGCACATACAGCACCTGCGCGATGCTCCACTGAGCAGTTGGAGCATCGCAGAGGCGGTAAGACACATGTGCTTGCTGTGCGTGTCTGTGTGGATGCCGCTGGGCCCGTTCCAACCATACCGGTTGGAATGGGATCCAGAACCCACCACGTTCATGATGTTGCCATTCACATTCTCAGCCCCTAAATATGGTAGTTTAAGGTGATATTTGGCTTAAATATCCAGCTTTAAAATAGCATTTTCCCTCTTCAATGCAATTTTGGCCATCTATCATGCTTCATCAAGGACATGGTTGATGAGAGAGTCAGGGGCTGGAATTGGCCCAGCTTCTGCTGGTCTTTTTTTCTTGGTTCAGGCATAATCCCTTCTTGTCATGGGAAGCACTCTCTTTGCCATTTTGATTTAAATTATAGGACACTGAAACATGAGATGTCTCTTCATTTGTAATGGCTAAGTGGTGCTTTCCAAAACAGTTGTCAGGTTTTATATTTACAACTTATAGTACATGGATTTAGTACTCTTTTAAGAGAATATTAAACCTGGTGAGATTTGTTGGTTGGTTTGTTAAAAAAAAGACAAGGTAATTCTGTGGTACATTGTTGATTTAAACAACTATGGCAAATATAAAGCAGATTTTTATTGCTTTTACTAACAAACAGCTATATCTAGCCATACTTTTAGTGTTGTTACTACTTGGAGTGGGATGTGTGTCTTATTGTGTCTATTCCATTGGGGGATATTATGGAATATAAATGGTATATCAATGTTTCTTTTTCTGAGATTCAACTTTTGTGGTTATGAGGAAGAGGGTCCTTGTGCCCTTCAAGGAACCAACTCCTCTTTTTAAAAAGTCTATTTTATCTCTCTAGATATTGGCACTCACAGAAGGATTCAAGGGAAGCAAGCAATAATGTGAATTGCAACATAATATCTAAAATAATTTTATAAATGATGATGCAATGCACATTTTCCTACAAATTATGGAAGAATCCCTCCAAACCGTTCTTTTTTTTTTGTGGCATTATAGTTATCATTTTTTTATCAAATTAAAAATTAAAGCTGGTGTATTCCTAGATGATTTATTTACTGAATTATGGAAAAATAACAATATTAATGAAACCTATTAGAAATAAAATGTTTTTCCTGAAAAAAAATCCCTTATTTTTTAACAAATAGTAATAATAATTAGAAAATTGCTTTAATTTTTTGCAAATATCTTGAATAAGCGACCAATAATTTTTATTTTGGGGGTTCCTAACAGGGTCTTGGTGGAGGACATAGATCATAGAATCACACTTCAAGGAACACTGGCTTAATACAATGGAAAAGCTCAGCTCCTTCACTGACCTTGACAGGGTTATTGAACAGAACAGTATTGCCTGATACAGTAACTTTTTCCAGTAAGAAATTAAATTAAGAGAATCCTTACTGGGGTTGAGACTAATGGAGCTCTTCAGGAGTAAGAGAAACGAATTCACCTAGGACCGCAGACCCCAATCTTTTGGGCACCAGGGACCATTGTGTGAAGAAAAGTTTTTTCCCTGGACTGGAGGGGCCATGGTTTTGTATGCTGCCTGCATCCCGTGGATGAGGCTTTGCTTGTTTGTATGGCGTGATTGCTGGCATGCCATGAATCATTGCTAGACCATGGAATGGGGGTTGGGGACCCCTGGCCTAGAAAGTGGAATCCAAAAGTCAGATCTGGGAAAAAAGGGATGGTAAACATTTATATACTGTTGCTAAGAAACAAGGCATTTAAATTATATTTCAGTTTCCGAAGTTAAGACTTCCAGTTTACAAGTACATTCTCAAGTTCATCAGTGGGAGTCGGATTTTCATTAGTAGTGAAGAAGGATCATATTAAAGCTACAAGAACGCTACAAGAAATTAGCTTTAATTATGGTAAATTGATGATATTACATGTTACGAATGAAGGTGAATATCTGTGGCCCAGGGTAATGTTGCAGGATCCAATCTGCACAAAGAGAACACTAAATAGGCATAAGAGAAGTGGTAGGTGATTTTAGAAAATTTCACCAATGGGGAATTGTCCAATAAATTACTCAAGGAAGGATCAAGGTATGGAAACACCAAATTTGATTCCCTGCACAGATGAGGCAGCAGAGAAAAGGGAAACTGACAGAATAAGGTAGATAGAAGAGATCTAACACAGAAGCAAACAGGAGAGTGGGAAACAGCAATTTATGTCCTATCTGTGAATTTGCAGCATTTTGCACAGGAAGTTGATTCATATAAGAGTGCTAAATTGTAAGCCAAGGAATAGAGATAAGTTAGTGGCCATAGCTGCAAATTAGGACAAGATCTAAAAAGGATTTAGAACAATATAGCCTCTACAGAGAACAGGAATTAGACAAAATACTACAGAGGACCTGGGGTGGGGGGAACGATTACCAAAGCAGATAATTATTTCTTCAGATTTAAAATGAAGGAAAAAACTATGAAAGAGACAATGATAAGTTGGGCCCAAAATTTTGGTTATAGTATTGAATTGGAACACTGGGAAAAATTATGAGATAAAAATTACAAATTAACAATGTCAGCAGCCTACAAAGAAAATATGTACAAGATATTTTATCATTGGCATTTACCCCCGGCAAGATTGGTCAAAATGTTTCCAAAGCATTTGCCTGAATGTTGGAGATGCAGTTACCAATAAGGAAGTTTCTATCATATGTGGTGGTCATGTCCCAAAGTCAGGGACTACGGGCTCAAAGTAAAGAAGTGATTAGAAGAAATTACAGGACAAAAGATAGAGCTGAAACCAGAAGTATTCATATCGGGCATATTAAGGGGAAACGTGTAAAAATTTTCAATATATAATATTTTATATATTAACCGCAGCTAGAATAGTTTTTGCTCAAAATTGGAAACAGAACAACAATTCCTCCGAACTAATGATAATAAGAAAGGTACTTGAATTTGCAGAGATGGATAGGTTAACCATTGAATTAAAGGATAGAGAAGAATCAGACTATTATAAAATCTGAAATATATGGTACAATTGGCTGGAAGTTAGATGTGAATCTACTATATAAGGAATAGGTAAGATTTATATCAAAAAGAGAGAGTAATGTATATACAATACAATACAATAGCAGAGTTGGAAGGGACCTTGTAGGTCTTCTAGTCCAACCCCCTGCGTGGGCAGGAACCTTATACCATTTCAGACAAATGGCTGTCTAACTATAATCTAATAGTTAGCTATCTAGCTATCTAATATATTTGTAAATATCGCTATAGTTTAAATGAGTATATAATACATAGTATAGTAATCTATATAATAAGAAAGCATGTCAATGTGAGTGACATTAATATGGAAATGTTGTAATGAGTGGAACTGTGTGATGTTTTTAATGTTGAAATATGCTTAATAAAAATTATTTTTAAAAACGAGTGCTAAGTTGTGTATGGGAGTAAAAAAAGAGCTGGGATTTTCAAAAAGATTTTCAAAAAGCCTATCTTCAAGATAAAGAAAATAAATTCACTGTTCAACAACTTGGTTTTGTTGAAAGTCATTGCTGTACCTATATTATACTCTTGGCCATTTGATGGCTGTTTCTTTATTGCAAAGTGATTTGTGGCTGTCAACAAGTGCTGGTTTATTTTATTGTATGTCCCAGAGGGAAAGAAAAAGGAACCACTAGTGCCTCCCTCCACTAGTTGGAGATATGACACAAAATTGGACAGATTCTTCTTTGGATCTTCGAAAAGCTAATTTCTTCTACTCAGGACAGCGACTGTTTTGAAACATGCAATTTTCATTAGGAATGGATGTTTAAACTGTTGATATGAGTTAGCTTATATATTTCTTTGAAAAATTAAAGTTTATTCCTAATACCAATTCACAGTATTTGGTATCCAATAATGTTTTATAATGACTTTTGCAAAATTGACACTGCAATCCTATAGCTCTGTTTGTTCATTGTGTAAATATGCCACTTCATAACTATTTAAATTAAAGATTTCCCTGTCCAGTCATGTCTGACTGTAGGGGGTAGTTCTCATTTCTGTTTCTTGGCAGAGGGACCCAGCATTGACCAAAGACATTATTTGTGGTCATGTAGCCAGCATGGCTGCATCGCAAAGATGCATGGAATTCTGTTATCTTCTCACCAAAGTGGTACCTATTAATCTACTTGCATTTGCATTCTTTCAAACTGCTAGGTGGGAAGGAGCTGGGGCAGGAACCCTGTTGCACAGTGCTTGGGTCTTGAACCAGGGTTGCCAACTTTCCAGCTGACCAGCTCAGTGTCTTTAACTGTGAGCCATTGCACCCCCCATCACTATTTACATACATATAATACATATTAAGTATATACAATACATACACTAGAGCGTGAATATTATTGTTCTATTTCTATATTAATATATCCTAGTGGTGGAGTGGTAATGGAATTGTAGGCAAACTCTGGCCACGGCCTGGTTTTTGATCCTGATGGGGTTCAAGGTTTTTACTTAGCCTCTCATCCTTCTGAGGTTGGTAAAATGAGGACCAGATTGTTGAGGCCAATATGCAAACAATGCTTCTACATTATAAATCTCCCAGAGAGTGTTGTAAATTGTTATGGGGCAGTATACTTAAATGCTGTTGATATTGCTATCCTGCAAAACCTTTTAAAGTAGTCAGTTCACACACCATATGCCACACATTCTGACTGAACACCAGTGAGGCTTTCAAACAGTTTCTATCTTGAAATGATTAAAGATCAGACAAAATGTGAATTTGAGAAGTTAACTTTAGTATTCATTCAAACAAGTTTGCTTAGAGAAGCTAAGATTGAAATATGCAGCATAAAATTAACTTTTATATTCAATAAATGCTGGAAATGCTTGTATGAATTTCTCAACCAACAGCTCTTCATGTGTTGAATTATAATCTCCATCAACCCCCACTAACACAACTTCGCTAATGCAACTTTGTATTTGGGTGATCCAGTTTAACTTGCAGTTACTGTATATCTAGTAAAGTGGGGAAAAGATTCGTAAATGAATTTTTTCCAGTTCATAGCATATCAGTACCATTTCACATTTGAATTGCAGTTCCTTCATCTAAATTGCAGTTGAATTGCAGTTTCTTCATCTAAAACTCAATATGGGTCTAGGAAATTGAAATGTCTAGCTAGAAAATCAGGTCTGCATGTCAGTACTGAAATAGATGGAACCTGATTCAGTATAAGGAACAGTTAATGTTCAACATTTATACAAAATACATTGAACTCCATTCTAGCTGTTCTAATTAGAACAGAAATAATCTATGAACAACAATTTTACTTGAAATACTATATATTCCTAGTAGAAATGATTTCAGTATCAGGCTGAACTATGATAAAAAGTAATCAACTCAACTCAAAATTGTTTATATATGCCAAATAATGGTACATCTAGATATAATTTTACATATATATCCCAAAATTATGTAGAACAAATATATATTGCATACAAAATTTAATCTAAAAAATATCTGATATACATGTTCATAATGTAATTATTACTATTGCACAAACTGAAATAATTTGTAATATTTTCATCATTCTTAATTCAAAATATATTAAATAAAATGGACTTAAATGTGCATTAACCTGGAGCGCTGAGAAGCACTTTGTGGAAGTACATTCTACAGCAGAAGCATCATTGCTTTATTACAACCGTTCTAGTCTTCATTCTAATTATCAATGAAGTTAATCTTCAGATGCATTAAACTGACCTAATGCCTGGTACAAAGAAACATTCTTGCCAGCAATTCCAAAGTTGTGACCTTGTGTATGAGTCTCTAACCAAGATCTACATTCTAGGGAAGGGGTGGCCAACTATGACCCCTTTACAACTTGTGAACCATGTTGGCTCAAGAATTCTGGGAGTTGAGTTTAATCACCTGTGAGCAAAATCTTTTTCTATAAAGATGAATAGAGCATCTATGGTTCTAGGCATACACTGAGATTCTAAGCAAAAGCATTGTAATTCCAGAGAAACAAATTTATGTTCTATTATCCAGCACAACCATTATTTCTAGAATCACAAATACTTGCAATTTGATAGATTTTCAGTTTCCATGAACTGGGGAAAAATCTTTTATTTGTTAGGAGAATTAATTTGCAGATAGTCACTGAAACCATGAATGCTCTTTGATTAAGCCAGGAATGTCCTTGAGAAAAAAATAATATTCTATTATCTGAATGAAAGGCATTCAAGATCACTGTTGTGTGCAATATGTATGAAATAATAATAATAATAATACTCTTCAATAAAATTCACTGGCAGCAGAATGTATTTTATTTCCTGGTTTATATTGTAAAGAATTTAGAGAAGTGGGGGTGGAAATTCAGAATTAATTATACATAATTTGTTCTATGTGCCAAGAAGAGAACAAGCTGTGCCACTTCTCTTGGCATAAGATTTTATTTATTTGTTTGATATTCAATTTTGTTTCCTGCAGGAATTTCCCTCTATTTTATCCAGATAATAATTTTCTCAGGTAGGTTGTTCTGAGAGACAGTAGTTGGCCCAAAGCCACCAACATAAAGACAGATTTTAACCTAGCTCTACTGAATCACCTGTGACTTAGTTTTCAATCCCCACAAAATGTTTTCTTCCCATTATACATACATGCTATTGCTGTATGTATAATAGCACAGTATTATTAGCCTGCGAGTCACCAGCTTCCTTACATGACCTCACAATTGCCAATTCAACCATTTATATTCAAGACATCATGCTTATTGTATAAGGTCTAAAGGTGATGTGAATCTATAGCAAAATACAAGGCAGTTTCAGCTTCTCACCACTGGAAAAGAAAGAATTTTGATGGAGGGAAAAAGAGTACATTTAGACATAAGAGGACTGATTTCTTATTGGATCATATTAATAAACCTATAGTTCAATACTGTCGTCGGGGGCAAGATTTTTTTAAAAATACTACTTCAGACACAGCAAAGATACCAAGCATACTTGCCAATATACATATGATATTTTTGCCATTTCACAATATATGCCATCACTCGGAAAGACCTGAAACAAGGAGACTTATGCTATTATAATCTACATTATAATTTCTTTGCTAAAGAAATTACACCATTTGTCTCCTAAAGGATTCACACTTACCGATAAATCAGAACTTCATCATCAGAGCAGTTATATTGTAGCTGGTACATTTTAACTCTTGGTGCTGACTTGCTTACTGTCCATTTGACTAAAGCTGATGTAGTGGTCACCTCAGAAACCAAGACTGTTCTATCTGGTGGCCCCTTGCTTTCTCCTCGATTAGACTTGCTGGAACTTGTGATGTCAGAAAGTCTTGATTTAGGAGGGGCTGTCCGGCCTGTACCGTTGCTGAGATGTGGAAGCTGGACAATGGATAACTCAATTGTTGCAGTAGATTCTCCAGCAGCATTTGCTGCTATGCATGTGAATACTCCAAGATCCTTTGAGGTTGTGATAAGGATTTCCAGAGTGCCATTGTCATAAACTATTGTTCTTGAAGAATTTCCCATAAGTCGATCATCTGGTGCCACCCAGTGAATGATAGGAGATGGATCTCCAATAGCTTTGCACTTTAAAGTGGCAGTTTGTCCTTCTAAAACTAAAAATTTGTGAGTATGCTGAGTAATCAGAGGGGGCTCACAAACAAATTCCTCTTCCCGGACATACCAAAAATATCTTCCCTTTAAACCTGGAGGAGAAGCACAAGTTTCCATATCGTCGTCCCTGTCCAGGCGCCGTAGCCACAGTAACTCACAGTTACAATGCAAAGGGTTTCCACCAAAGCTCAGAGATAAAGGTGAGGAAAATGGGGTTGTAGTTAATGGAGATATTTGAGACCTGGCAAAAATGGGATCAGGAGGAAGCTTCTGAAGTCTGTTGGACGTTAGATCCAACCTGGCTAATTTCTGTAGATCTGCAAAGGTCCCTTCTGTGATATAATCGATCAAATTATGATCCAAACTTATCTGGTGCAAGTTTATCATCTTCATTATGGATTCCCAAGGGATGCTTCTGAGATTATTATAAGAAAGATCCAGATCTTCTAAAGTAAATAGAAACTCTTCAAAAGCATCATCTGAAATATAATTTAGTTGGTTGTTGTTTAGAATCAAGTGCTGAAGGTTAATCAAGCCCCTCAAAATGTCCTCCCCAATTTCAGGCAACCTATTACTGTCTAAATGCAAAGATCGTAAGCTTTCTAAATCAACAAAGGAATAGGGCTGGATGTAACTGATGGTATTCCTAGACAATGTGAGGTCAACAAGGCCAGTCATGTTGGCAAAGTCCTGTCTGCTGATGTTAATAATAAAGTTGCCCCCAAGTCGGAGTTCAACAGTCCTCCTGTCTATATTTGGTGGTACAAAAAGAAGTCCCTTTGAAGGGCAGAGAGTTCCCAGCGACTCAGACAGATTTTGACAAACACAGTATTTTGGACAGGCGTTGACTGCAACAACCACTCCAAACACGAGGATGCTGCAGAACAGTTTTTCCATGGTAAATCAACGATGGGGCCTGCAAGAATGAGAAACAGTTACACTTTAGAGAATTGCTTTCATACCTACATATAAAAAAGAAATAAAAGAAATCTACTGGCATCTGAAGTGTTATTTTACCAAGCACAATATGACAATCTAAGTATATACAGAATGTATGTTTCATGGCTCTTTTCAAGAAGCTGTTTTTGGTGCTTTTGGAAAAGATAAAATCTGCTGATTTTTTTCTGTATATTGACATAAATGCCATCTCTTTTATTCTGAGAACTATTCTTTATTTAGCTAATCATATAATACTATTTCAGCTGGAGAGTGCAAACTCTTTTTTGGGGGGTGGGGAATCTTACACTTATTTAATTCCTTGCAAACATCTCTGGGTTAGGGAAAAGCCTGGGGGCTGCATCAAACATGTTGAGGAGGCCAATTTGTTCTTCTTCATATTTGGGTGGGAAAGAGTTAGGGCAATTGTAGAACTTAAGTTACAGTTTTGGGGTGTTCTGAATCTTCAAATGATGGAAACCGTGTCATCAGATGTCATCACTTGTGGTAAGAATGAGCTTTCAGAGCCAATATGGAAGGATTAGGAGAGGATGAGGAAAGAAGGATTTAGTGGATCCTGACTTTCACTTTCAAACAATTTTCCTCAAGCATATGCTGGCCAGTGATTATAAGAGCTAATATCCAAAAGGGTACCAGATTAGGAAAGTTACTTTTGGATGCAGATTTAATTATTTCAGTCACTAAGTGCATTAAGGAATTAGTTATAAAATCACACAGTGGCCAGATTTACTGTCCATTACACACATCTTTGCTTCAGTAGCTGAATGGCTCCTATGCATTTAGTCCTATGCATTTATTTAATAACAATATTAGCAACAGCAACACCACTTAGATCAGGGATGTCCAAACTTGGGAACTTTAAGACTTGTGGACTTCAACTCCCAGAATTGGCTGGCTGGGGAATTCTGGGAGTTGAAGTCCACAAGTCTTAAAGTTCCCAAATTTGGACATCCCTGACTTAGATTTATATATCACTTCATAGTGCTTTACGGCCCTCTCTAAGTGGTACACAGTGTCAGCATCCTTCACCAATAATCCTCATTTTATTGATCTCAGAAGGATGGAAGGCGGGTTAACCTTGAGCCAGTCATGATCGAACTCCTGGCTGTGAGCAGAGTTAACCTGCAATACTGCATTGTAACCACAGCACCATCACGACTCTTAATTGATCATCTTTCACTAATTCCAAAGGATACTGGGTGGTCTACGGCTAAAAAAAACCCCATCTGTTATATAAATATATTCTGTATATGTAAACATTTGATATTATAAAAAATAATATAACACTATGTAATTATAGCCATGTAATTAAATAATGAATCTATAGATAGGAAAAAAGGACTTCTTTTCCTCTTTTGACATGGTAATACTTTGCAGATGTAAGTTAAAACAAGAAAAGGTCATATAACAAGAAGGGTAGCATAGCCTTCTTCATGTTTGAGATAATTAGTTTTATGATGAAGGATTCAGCACAAGTATAAATCTAGAAATAGACTATCTCAGAACAAGTTAGACTTTTTCAGAAATGATTTTTTTTTTGAAAAGTCAACTCTTAGCAAAATATTGAAATAGTAACCTTTTGCTTTTGTTGTATTTGAATCTGAAGCTCCTAGTATTAAGAATTTGATTATGCCAGTCCTTGAGATTTGCTGCACTTGGAGAATTCCTACCAATGTCCATTTCCAGAACGAGAAAATTCACAACAGTAAAGCAATGCAATGCAACACAACTTCCCTTCTTCTTATATATCATGATGCGACCTATGAAGAGGTAATCTCCTAGAAATGTTTGCACTGGGGAAAAAAAACTGCTCAAAATTGTTTATATCGTAATTCATGCAGTGCAATGATGGAGGAGAAGGAGGAGGAGGAGGAGGAGGAGGAGGAGGAGGAGGAGGAGGAGGAGGAGGAGAATAATCTCATTATGTTCAATCCTGCAAATAAATAGAGGACAATTCAGCATATGTTTAGCTTTACCTTCTCTTATAAACTAGAATCCTGTGGCTTTGTAACCATGCTGTTTATGCAAATCCCTGTTACAGTTAGCAAAGCATTGAGCGTTGTATTTATTCATTAGTAACAGACAGTGGGCTTTTGGAATCTTAAGTATAATTATATTCTGCAGCTTTAATTTAGTGTGCTATCCTAGAAGCTGCAACTATAAACAAATAGACAAAAAAGCTTTAGAAAACAATTTGAGAAAGAGTTTGAGCTAATTAGCAATGTGCAGAGATTTCTTTACCTACTCCTTCCCCTATTACCTAGCCCAAATTTGATTTTTTCCCAAGGTTTTTGTGTAGTTTCTCCTTTTAGTGTGTGCTATTTCCCCAATTATCATTTGGGGAGATGCTGTTATGTTTCACTGCACTCCTGAGAGCAAGTTGAGATCAAGAAGCATAATTGAGGAGAAGCAATTGAACATAGTTATGGGAGATAGGTAGCAATATCAAAGAAAGGACAGCTTAAGGTATGTTTATAACTTCTAATACTTAGGAATTAAGTTTCCCAGGTGTATGTATGAAAGAGAAAGAGAGAGTCTGTGTATACCAAAGTTACACAAATAAGAGTGGTGCCTTCTGTTCTCTCTTTGTGCTCATGATGCTGATCACTCTATTGCAGAGAGGGGGGAAAGTGGATTTCGTTGAGTGGGTGATTAAATATATGTAGAACTCTGTCAGACCACACTGCCACTTTGAGGGAACAAGTGCTTGCTCATAAGAGATTGGATTACGTGGCTTCTAAAGTACTAAAGTTCCAACTCTATGCTTCTAAGTGTAAGCCACACTTTCCACATATGTAAACTATAAAGCCACACTTTCCACATATGTAAACTATAAACTTCAGTTCTATGAGATACATTGAAAATAAATGCATCCAGTCCCAAGGACAGGAAACATTGCCTGAAGTGAGATGGACTGACCTAAAGAGAAACATGAACATTGTCATCTGAAACATCTCTGATCATTTTTAGTCCTTCCTGGGGCAACCTTACTCCTAATCCCTAAAATGTTTATGGAGATTCTCAGTGATCCATGTCATGGTTGTCCCAAAGTACTTTTTCAAGAGGCAAATGGACTTTCTGGTTTGTCTTTGAAGACATTTTGCTTGTCATCTGACAAGCTTCTTGGATGGGAAGCAAAACATCTTCAAAGAATGACCAGAAAATACAAATGCCTCTTGAAAAAGCACCTTTGGGAATCCCCAAGATTCACATTGACCTTGATCTGAAATGAAGCATATCTTTCAAGTCATTTGCATGGAAGGGAAAATATGAGCCTAATGACAACATAAAGGGTTCCAAGTCAAATTGAAAATCCAGCCGTGCACCTTCCTTTAACATGGGTGAAGGTTATAAAAAGCTGAAAAAGATATTGGGAGATGGAGGAGCTGCTGCCATGGCTGTCAGTACCTACCCAAGTGGTAGAAAGTGAAGAAAGTAGCATGCTGTGGATGACATCTGCCAGGGGGAATAGAGAAACTAGAATGCTATGGATGACAGCTGTCAGGGGTAATAAAGTAGAGAAACTGACATGCTGTCATGGTAATAATGTCATCAGTGCTGTATTATACATGGTATTCCATCAGTTACCAGAATTGTATAAAAGCCTAACTAAGCATATCTAGCTAGTTTTTCATGGTGAGTTAAACCATTTCTTATAGAAAACCTTTAAAGAAGACATGAATTCAACTACATCTTCAGCTTTCCATTCTTTGGCATCTGGGATCCAGAGACAAGATGCCGCCTTCTTAAAACTGTGTTTGCTAGATTTATTTTCTACCTTACAGTCCTGATTGCAATAGTCCCTCTGGAGATGATATACCTGGAAAAGAATGTGGCTTAGTACCAAATTCTCTGCAGAATCTACCTTATTTGCCTGCTCTAGACAGATTTTTCCCTTTGGCAGAATCATCTGCTCCATTACACAATGCTTCCATTTGTGGTGAACACTTATCCTGGCATCTCCTCCCACAGCTGTTAAACTCACCAGCAAATGTTTTACAGAAGGCCTGTGATATCTTATTACTTTGCTGATTTGTATTTAATAGGCTTTCATCAGACTGCAAAAGTAGCATTTTTTTTCATCAACTCAAAGTAGTTTCCTGGGTGCCAAGTGAAAAATAGCCCCTTTGGACCTCTTACCACATGGTTCAACATGAATTAATATGAATAATAATACCACATAGTTCAGCATGAATTAATATGAATAATAATAAGAATCACAAAGAGCCTTTTTTGTATTTAAATCTCTCTCATGAAGATACAGGTGTCGAGAAGCGGCATTTAAATTTTAGGGATGTCTCCTAGGAACTTTATTTAAAAATTCTGTGTTCAGTCACTGAGCTTTGCATACAAATTACAAATGAACTTTGCATACATTGGTAATATTATAAGGTAATTTGCATATTAACAGCTTGTGCATGTGTATTTATCTACTGTATGTTCCTATGAATGGTATCAAGCAAGAACCAATTATATGCCACTCACATTCCACTTATTTCAGCAAGCTTTTCCTTGGAATAGGCAAATATGTCAATATCACTTGGCTTAGTTTCAATTTTTTAGTGATCAAGGACCACTGATTTGTTGGGACACACATCCTCAGCTCCAAAAGTACCCTTACTTATCTTCATTGTGTTAGTCTGACTCATCCTGCCCAGTTCTTCCTATGAATCAGAGACAAGGGAACATTGATACCTATATATGCAAAGAAAACATATAAACACACCGCAGTGCATATAATGTTTTTACTTATGATCAGAATGGGGTGTTTGCAAGACCCTTATGGGAAGATGATGATGAAGCATGCAAAATAACACAGATATTGGTGTAGGATTCCCCCCCACCCCCAATTCTATGATCTGTGCAACCATGAAACATTCAATATGGGATTGCCTCTAAACTGTATAAGTAAACAAAAGCCTTGGTCTAGCAGATATGAGATCACTTAAACCAGCTTCACAAAGCCATGCTGGGAAACTCATAATCCTGAATGAAGGATGACAGTTCCTTCCATTGCTATTGCACATCAGTTAGTATTTAAAGGAATGTGGCCTATGAACTAGCAAAGGGCCACCAATATTTGCAGTCATGAATACTCTGATCTTCAATGAAGCTATGAAGTTTTTTTAAAAAAAATAAAAACTCTATTTGGTAATTGTTCTGACTCCCTCCTTCACAAGACAAATGACTAAACTGACTGATACTTGGCAGCTTGCCCAGACTGACCTTGACTAGGCCTGAAGATTCTTAACGAAAGAACTTGGCACACACGAAAGCTTTGACTCTTCAGATGATACATCATTTCCTGCAAACCTACTCTTCACAGAAGATTTCTTTTAAAGCCTCTTGGGAGGGGCCGGTCAATTAGGCAGCTTATACTCATTATCTCCTCCGGTTGCGTCTTTCTGCTAATTGATGTTGCCTCGTCTCGATCCTTCTTAGCCTGACATCAGGGACAAACTGGGTTTCCTCCTCGCCACTACACCAAGCCCCAGGTGCCTCCTGATGCCTAGCCTGGCTCTCTGCTCTCTCATTCTCGGCCTCCTCCTCTAGAGCAGACTCATAGGACTCCTCATTAGAGGAGTCCATTAGCAGCTCATCCGGAGACGGCTGGGCCACAACAGTAATCATTACCACAACTGTTGGCAGCAAAAGCCATGGGTTCATTATAAGCTGAATGAAAAAGAATGGCCTTCTTATAGGCCTGCTTTTCTTGACTTTATTTTCATTGAGTGATCTTGAGTTTTCAGATGGGCTCCTCATCTTTAACAGCTATATGAAAAGCAGTATAACATACAGACAGTGTATAAATAAATCTTTCAAGTTGTTTGGATGCAAACAAGTGAATATTTGGTTAATTAGAAAAAAAATCTGAGTTAATTTAGCATAGTCTCATAAACACAATATTTTCCTTTTTTTAAAAACAGAAACATTCATTCATGCTTTCATTCATTACAATGCAGAGTTTAACTCATCCACGTTTCCTTTTAATACTAAATTTATATGGAAAAGACAAGAATATGTAAGCAAATGAATTATATGTTGTTCA
Organism: Rhabdophis nuchalis; assembly: GCA_039707465.1. NCBI lineage: Eukaryota > Metazoa > Chordata > Lepidosauria > Squamata > Natricidae > Rhabdophis > Rhabdophis nuchalis. The sequence goes on from CM077643.1 coordinate 340,266,206, forward strand.
ATCTTCAATGATGCCTAGATACTAAAGACAACAGTATCTATATCCTGCTGGCCAACATGCCTTTGAAATTCTGCATTCTCTGCCCTCCTATATGCATCCTGAATATTTTGGTCCTTTTATGTGGTATATTCTTCTAGGAAAGCGAGCATTTTAATACATATCTGTAAGGTATTAACGCAATGTGAACTCAACTCTGTTCTTGGCTAGGCCTCTCATGTCTAACTGCAACATGAGATAATTAACAGCATTAATTACATGAACTATAAATTTGACTCAGCCACTATAATCAGCAGAAAGACATTATATTCAAGCACCTTTTGCCTTTGTGGCCATCATCTGTTCCTAACCAATGAGATGGACATTTTCATTTCCATGGTAACTGAATAGCTTCAAATAGCAATGAGAATATAGGAAGGTGTTATATGCAGCTTCCAAGTTATGATAAAGGGACAAAAATTTATCCTGTGAAATCATTATATAAAAGAGAAAGAATATTTGCATGAAAATTAAAAATAAAAATGTAACAATTTTTATTGGAAAGCTGAAAAAAGAAGTGACGGGAGACTTTAAAGACAGATAAACCAACAACTGTGCAGATGCTTTATTTATTACCTCCCTGGTTTGTTGGATTCTAATTTATCTTTGCTCTTATCATTTGTATTGTTAAGTATTTACTACTTAGCTTCTTTAATGAGTTGTGCTATAGAGAAACCCAACCTGCTGTATAATTCTCTGCACAAGAAATTCTACAGTATTGGCAATACAGTGCCTCTAGGCACCACAAAACAGCAACCACAGCTGAAGAACAATGGCATTTTGTTAGATCTCTTATGAAAATATTGAAGTCTCTGAGTTCATGACCTCATGAGATGACATTTCAGAGAGAGAGATCACCAATGTTTTGCAATATTTTTTATTCAGTTGCAAACATTTCTGTGTTGACTATAATTATAATTTTGGACAGTTTACAATAAACAGAGTAACATTCTATAAAATATTCTTACAATCAAACCAATTTAAGTACTATGAATAAAACCTATGAGTAAAAACAGTTGTTATCATCAGCCAGATCTGAATGCTATCTTGTAGAGAATTATTGCCACTATTGTTGTGAAACACTATTAGAGTAGGGACAGAAACAACCCAGGGAGGTGTTGTGGATTGGCAAGCTTTTCTGGAGCAAGTGGGCTATTAATTACGAAGTTCTTTGTTCTTTAGATCCAAACCCCTGATCATTTTCAAGGTAGGTACATAGGGCATCATTTCCTTACCAGAATGTATAGGGTAACAGGTTCTACCTAAAGAAGATGATATCTTGAAGTCAACATGGATCTGAATATAAACCAATTTAAGGACAATCACAATAACTTGAATGAAGACTGGCAGTTTACAGGCAGCCAGTGAAGTTCTTTTTCCTTCTTCCATTCAATCGTATTCAATTCTTGGAGACTGTCTGGAAAAGTCAGCTCTTTTCTTGGCAAGCTCATTTTTTGACATTGCCTGCATTCTAAGGCTGAGAAAAATGACTGACCCAGTATCACTCTGGCTCCATGCCTAAAGAGAGAATAGAATTCTCAATCTCCTGGTTACTTGTCCGATGCCTTAACCACTACACCAAACTGACTTAATGCTTTTTTAGACAGGTGTTATCCTATTAAATTAGATAACACTGTTTGGCAAATGAGCTGCTTCATTTGGTGCCAACTATAATTGCAGATTCCCCTTGAGTTCAGTCCAACATAAAACACATTACAAATTGAGAAGGGCATGGGTTACTGGTTTTAGTACCTCCTAGTCTAACAGGAGCTGTGAGATCAGGAGAACTTCCAAGGTATGCAGTGATTCCCTCAGAGGAAGGAATTCTGCCAATACAGGTATATAAGGAACATCTATACTACTTAAAGGTTTCTGAAAAAAGAAAAGGAAAAAAATCTTGCTAAGATTCAACTGTACTCTGTTTGCTCCAAACATTGTTTCATGGCCTACAAACACCAAGTCAGAACATCTGTCAGATCTCTTTACAGGTGTCTCAAATAATATCATGGTGCTAATGGTTGATGGTACTGAACACTGCAAAACAAGAAAGAATACATCTACTTACAAGTTCCATCTTTGATGGAAGTCCCCAATACAGTCCCTATCCTATACTTCACCCTAAAGTCTGCCTGAAAAGGATTGTGATAATCCATCACACCAAGAGCTTTCTGTAGTTGAAACCCAAGTTATCTCTAGATTCCAGTTATTGCAAAAGATCGTGTGATGATGCCAATGACCGGAAAATATTGTTGAACCTTTTTCTAAAGTCCCTCCTACATTTTAAAACACAGAGAGGCATAGCATTATTTTATCTGCAAATGAACAGGGCATACTTTTATCAGTATTTTTCTAACATATTGGCAGTGATGATATTGAAGGGATGGATTGCTTCTGCCTTATAAGATCAACTATAAACAGCAGTAACCAGTAGTCAAAAAATATGCCACAGTCTAGTATTTACTGGAGAGCAATGAAGGCTTTCAAAAACTTATTCAGATAACGTGATGTAGAACAGAATCATGTAGGAAATGGTATTTCCTGTGACAGTGTATGAAAGCTAAATTTGGACTTCAAAGAAACAGCATTGAAACACAATTGACACATTTGGATTTTAGTGGCACTGAAGATTCCTGGGAACACCACAAATAAATGGATCCTGGAAATAATCAGTCCAGAATTCCTACTTGAAGCACAAATGATGAGGACCATATTTTGGATCTACAGTAGAAGGACCTAGCTTTCCCGAGAAGTTTATAATGCAGGAAAAGGTGGAAGGAAAGAAGAAAACAACAAATAACAAGATGGATATACTTAATTAATAGTAGAAATGTGTTGGATGGCATGATCATCCTCAGTTTGGAAGAGATTATCCAGAAGAAAGCTTATATATTGATTGCTAGAAGTTGTCACCAGTTTGATCTCACATAATCAATTTATTGCTAATTCAATGTGAGTTTCCAAGAAAAAAAATATACAATATCTAATTAAACTGGAATAGTTAATTATTACTTATAATCTTACAGTGGTGAATTCTGCTGTAAAAAGTACAAATGTAACACTATATGCCTGATTCAGTTTTATGTTGTATGTTTATACCTTTGCATAGCACATTCTTGGTTTTTAAACTTCACTGTCTAGCAAAAAATAGTTCTCAGTTTGTGCCAAGTTTAACCACAAATTAAAAATGACTTTGCAACATAAATATTTGCATTGGAAAACAGTTTCTTGTGAATTAGCCTTTAGTTTATGTAGTACTTTAAAACACAAGACAATTTTTATAGTCCTTGCTATAATCAAAATAATTTAATGCTTTGATTGGATGAAAATGTGCATTGCCAACCAAATTTAGAAGCACAATCTCATATAACTATAGTTTGCTGTTATGAATTTGGCTTGAGATATTGTAAAGATATACCCAGCTGCAAGATGCAAAATGAAGCAGTGCTCAGCTGTGTTACTTGAAGCCAATGCCTAAAATATGGTGAATCATCACAAACAAATTGTTTTTCAGTGAAGAGAAGAAATTTTACAAGCCTTATAGATCCTGAGAGATACATCCATTAGTTCTTAGGCCAGAAGAATGGGCAACTTTCTCCTCCTCCTCCTCCTCCTCCTCCTCCTCCTCCTCTTCCTCGTCCTCCTCTCCTCCTCCTCCTTCCTTTTGAGATATTCCAAGCACTTGCCAAAAACATTTCCCACCTTCGCCCCTGTTGCATATGTGATTAGTAGTGAAGGCTAAAATATTTTGAAGAAATAATAATGCCTGGGTCATCTAGACACCATTCAAAGCATCATGCATCTTGATTCAAGCACTGCTGCTGCCTTCAGAATACCTACAAAACAACAATATATCCTTCCTTAGCTATGACAAGATTTTCTTCTTTTCATTGAGTTAAATTCTCCCCATAGGAGATAAAATGAGGCTTCAGAGAATGTGAATTATATGCTCTGTGTTTCATCATGTCCACATATGCTGTATCATTAAGGGCCTGATGTTAACTTTTTATTTAACATTCTTATTCAATAAGTGATTTCGGTAAAGAAGGTTACATCTTGATCCAGTCAACTGGCTTTAAAATGATTGACAAATACTTCTCCATGTAAAGAACTTGGGAGTAATTAATTAAAACTCTGGAGTCTTTAGCAAATTTAGGTCATGTTTGCTAATTTAAAAGAAGGCAAACAAAATTCATCAATGTGAGACAATATGTCATGCCTCTCTCTCTCTTTGTTTTTTTTAATGGTTGGTCATGCAGCCAGCCCAATATTTACATTGGATTTGGCATTTTTATCCACCCACCAGATCATTTATTAGTCATGTGTTGCTGTCTGATGGTGTTAAAAGGTACTATTGCAGGATATAGGTTTTTTAATGATCAGACTTTTATAGTTGACTGAGGGTGATTTTGTCAATGTTGTGATGGTGATTATTATTAATAATAATAAAATAGTTCAGTGCAATGCTAGGTACTGACCAGTGGTGGGATTCAATTTTTTTTTACTAATGGTTCTGTGGGCATTGCTTGGTGGGCATGGCATGGCTTTGTGGGCGTGGCAGGGGAAGGATACTGTAAAATCTCCATTTCCTCCTGATCAGCTGGGACTCAGGAGGCAGAGAATAAATGGGGTTGGGCCAGTCAGAGGTGGTATTTACCAGTTCTTCAAACTACTCAAAACTTTTTGCTACCAGTTCTCCAGAACTGGTCAGAACCTGCTGAATACCATCTCTAATGCTGACTTATTTTGATAGATTTCCAGTTTTCTAGAAGTGAAAAGAATAAGTTCTCCATTTAAAAAGTAGAAGTAGTATCTGACTCAACTATTTAGGTTTCAGTTTAAAGGATCCAACATTCTGATATACTTCGTTCTCTTCCATTGTCTGCTTTTCCTTTTCTTTAAGTATATATTTTAAATGCCATCTTTCTGGAAGCTATATTGAGAAAGCACTCTTTGTCACGGTGACAGAATGTCACCGTGACAAAGATAACTATATTATAAGAATACTGAAAAGACATAAAAAGTGCTGTGTATGTGTGCATGTATAAAGTGTGATGGTTTTGCAATATCCTCAAAATTAATGAAACATACCTATAACTTTTCTGCTATTACGTCTGATATCTCTGTACTTCTGGTGGGGGTGGGGGGTGACAAACTGAAGATGACTCCACTAAAAGTGGAGCAGATAACTGCAGTGGAATGAATGCGTACAAACATGAATGTTTGCCTCAAAGGTGCTTTTCAAAACGCAACTGAACTATCTTGGGGCGGGTGTGTTTTCTTGAAAATATTTCATATCTCATCAAAGAAGCTTCTTCAGTTCTGTCTGAATGGTGGAGAATGGAAGGATTTATACTCTTTGCAATCATCTGGCTGTTACCACTCTGAAGGTTGGCGGTTAGCCTGACAGCAACAGCAAAATGACTGCAAAGAATATAAATCTTTATATTCTGTCTAAGAATGTAAATTAGTCAGAACTGAAGAAGCTTCTTTAATGAGAAATGAAAAGTTTTCAAGGAATAAAGCACCTTTGGGACAACCATGACCTGGACATTTGGCAGTCTCTACAGAAACTGGCTGTTTGTAATCCCTCTCTGGACAAGGAGAGGATTTTTGGATTGCCCACAAGTATTCCAGACAATTGCAACTTTCAAGGAGACCTCAAGGTAGTGGTCTCCAATAGTTTAAAGATCTGGTATATTTGGGAATAGCTACCTTGTTCAGTACATGATTATGACATTTAAGGTCACTGGATTCACATACTTTTTTTCCTAGGAGGTTGCATGTTCAGCTACCAGGAATCTTTGAATCCTCATATATTTTACTCTTTTCTGGTTGGTGGGCTCCATCCAATATACAGCAATATACATAAGTGCTCTCTGCTTGTCTTTTCTGTTCTACAACTTTCCAAGCCCCTTAACCTACATTATAAAGTTCTTGGGATGTCATATTGTCATTGGGGAAACAGCTGTACATAAATGAAATCACAGAATCATAGAGTTGTGGAGTTGGAAAAGACAAGGTTCACCAGCAGAATGCACAGGAAATTAACCCATTTTGGAGAGTGGGTGGCTGATGAAGGAAACAAAATGTTAAAAAAGTTATAATATTTATGTAGTTACTTATCAAGCACATCTAAATTATATTAAAGTAACCAAAATATATTTACAATTCCGAAGGCATATCACAATGTTTGAGCTACCCAGTTTGGAAACTGATAGTTGAAAAATTTGACACACTCTACGTGTCCAATATCTTCTTTAAAATTTTCCAGAGATAAATAGAGATAAATAGAGGGGGGGAAATCTATGTTCTGCTTTTTGTGAGATGGGTAGCTGTTCTGTCCCCCAGCCTGTGAATAGACCAGAGCACAGGCTTGGCTGTTTGCCACTGTTTAATTAACGAGATAACAAATTATTTGGCTGAGAGCCCAGAAAACTCACATTATCTCTACAGTGACCTTTCACACAGATATTCCAAAGGAATAGACATGGCTAGAATGCACAGAGAGTCCAAACGAACACGGCTAGAATACCCAGACAGATTTTCTTGACTACTGATTCTGAACGGTTGTTTCCTGCAAATGTCCCCTCCCAATGCCCCACCTATAAGCTCTCTTGGGAGGGGGCAATCAACAACCACCTGATTCTTAATCATCTCCTGTGAGCCTGCCTACGATGTAATTGCTGCCTCCACCTCTCAGCTCTGCTCACTCTTGCATCATGGAGAAACTGTCTTTGATCCTCCCCACTGCTCCATGCCTCAGGCACCTCCTGGTGGCCAACCAACCTCTCTTATTCCTGCTCTGACTCTGAACAGTCCCCAAGGTCTCTCTCATCTTCCAGAGCAGACTCATATGATTCCTTGCTCTCCGAGTCCATCATTAGCTCAGCTGGATCCGGCTGGGCCACAACAGGTAGCTATATACATTTGGTTAATAAAATAAATATCTACATTAAATTTTGGCTTGTTGTCTAAATTTATTTGATGTTTGCATTTTATATTCCTGATAAATGTCTGGGATGCTCAGTGTGTCAAATTATTCTAATACATTTAGATTTCCATAGACTCATCTCATCTTCCATAGACTCATCTCAGCTCAGCTCATCTTCCTTCCAGAGGGGCTGTTATTCAGTTCAAGAGAAAGCACAACGGGATACCCATAGTGGAGGGATTGACAAGCAAGGTTCATCTTCTGGAAAGCTGAATGGGAAAGTTCTAACCTCAGAGGAAATCTGTAAGAACAGTAGAATCTTTACATTGCGAAACTGATTTTGTAGCATCTACTCTAAGGTCAGTTAATTTTAGCCATCCCCACATTATATGCTGACAATGAATCAATTTTACAAGTTTGTAAATGTGCATGGAGGATTAGTCAGCTCTTTTGAGCTGGCTACAATTGTGCTTCCTCAGCAAACTCCTCTGAAATTTGCAGCTCCAATCTTCCTTCTCTTATTACAACAAAATAGCAAAGGGATCAATCCGTGACCCCCATGGAACCCTTTCCGACTGTGCAACATGAGACTGCTCATTGAGTTAGTTCTGTTTTCCTCTTCCTGGTGCTGCTGCTTCTAATTCTGGTCCAGATTCCCTGCTGCTCAAAATGCAGCATCTCACAGGGTGGGCTGTTATTATGAGTATGCTCTAATACAGCTAAATAATTGTATGGCTTTCTGCTTCCCAACTACGCCATAGAAAGAGAACAGCTTCGATCTTTATTTTTCTGTTTGGCTTGATTTGTGATTGCTCCTCCCCCACAACTTGTAAGTCCATTCAGGGTGTGGGGAAAGTGGATTTGCTGCCATCTGCTTTATCTAGGGGTTGTGAAATGACTTGTTTAAGTTAACTAAAAGAAGAAATAGTAGAATTCAGGATGGTGTCTTAAAATAGAACTACTGTTAATCTGAAGTGGAAACTCATGTTCCTGTCTGTATTGATCCTCTTCCTCAACTTTGGTTGACTTTTTTCTCTTTAAGTTATTATTTTTTTGCAAAGGAAAGTATGCTGATTTCTGCTTCAGTTGCCTTCAGTTAGGAGAAAGTGAGAACAGATCTGGCTGTTCAATGGGCCAGCCAGTTAACAGTTCTGACTGGGATCAGGAATGCAGCAAAAATAAAACAGAAGTAATAAGCCCATATAAAATGTGATCGGGCTGTTTCAGCAAAGAGAAAGTGAGTTACAGTACTGCACCTCAGAATGAAACACTGAAGCGGTCTGACTTGATTTCATTAGCAGCACATGTGCAGAAGCTCCTTTAAGCATCAGTGTACACTATTGTACACTGACTTAAGGGAAAACATTTTATTGGGCCCAGATAGTTATTATGCAAGCCCAGGAAAACCTATAACTACTTTAAGGAACTGTTAGATCCAAAGCATTCTTGTCCACCTTAATTCCAGAGCAAATCATGAGAAGGCTTCAACCTATTACTTTGAAGAGGAGCATTGCTTTGATCACTGAATCAAAGAACCCCACAAAAGCTCCACACAGTGCCATGGTGTTCCACAAGTCAAATTAGGGAGAGGAAACAAAGGCAATGAACATGATTTTTAAAAGAAGAACATGCTGGCAGTTCAAAGAGTTTTGATGGAAGCATTTCTCTTTCAAAAGGCAGAAGAAAGAGTAAATTGCTATGTATCGTTAGAGGTGGTGGGGTAGAGAATAAATAGGTCATTAATTTGACCTGAAGAAGAATTATAATAATAATAATAATAATAAATTGGGATTTATTAACCGCACCCTCTCCCCACAGGGACCCGGGGCGGTGCACAGGCATAATTAAAAACAATATACAATAATACAAATATTTCTTAAAATCGAATTAAATAAATCTACCCGTGCTAAAAACATAAATTAAAAACCCATTTAAAATTTATAATTAAAAGACAGAGAGAACTATTCAAGGCCGGCCAGTCGAAAGAGATGGGTCTTCAATTTTACACGGAAGGAGCGGAGGTCGGTGGTCGTTCTAATATCAGGGGGAAGGTCGTTCCAGAGGGCTGGGCCCGCCACAGAGAGCGCCCTTCCCCTGGGCGTCGCCCGCTGACAAAGTCTAGTGGACGGCACCCGGAGAAGCCCCTCTCTGTGGGAGCGAATCGGTCGTGAGGATGTGTGGGGCAGGATCCGATCTCGCAGATAGCTAGGTCCCGAGCCATGGAGCGCTTTGAAGATGATAACTAACACCTTGAAGCGCACCCGGAAGACGACAGGTAGCCAGTGCAGCTCGCGCAAGAGCGGTGTTACGTGGGCAAACCTAGAGGTGCCCATAATTGCTCGCGCGGCCGCATTCTGAACTAACTGAAGCCTCCGGGTGCACCTCAAGGGGAGCCCCATGTAGAGAGAGTTACAATAGTCCAGTCGGGATGTCACGAGGGCATGAGTGACTGTGCGAAGGGCGTCCCGATCCAATAGGGGGCGCAATTGGCGAACCAGGCGAACCTGGTAAAACGCCCTCCTGGCCACGGCTGTCACTTGCTCTTCCATAGACAGCCGGGTATCCAGGAGGACACCCAAATTGCGCGCCCCATCCACAGGGGCAAGATGTTCGCCCCCTATGGCCAGCGTTGGAGAAAGCTGGTTGAATCGGGCAGCCGGAAACCACAGCCACTCGGTCTTGGTCGGGTTGAGCCTAAGTCCGTTACTTCCCATCCAGATCCGCACGGCTTCCAGGCACTGGCACATCACCGCTACGGCATCGTTGGGGTGGTTTGGGGTAGATATGTACAGCTGGGTGTCATCAGCGTACAGATGGTACTCTACCCCAAAACCACGGATGATCTCACCCAACGGCTTCATATATGCATTAAACAGGAGAGGCGAGAGGACCGACCCCTGAGGCACCCCGCATGTGAGGGGTCTCGGGGTCGACCTCTGCTCTCCTGCCCGCACAAATTGCGATCGGCCAGAGAGGTAGGAGGAGAACCACCGCAAAACAGTGCCTCCCACCCCCAACCCCCCCAGCCGATGCAATAGGATACCATGGTCGATGGTATCGAAAGCCGCTGAGAGGTCTAATAGGACCAGGATGGAGGAACATCCCCCATCTCTGGCCCTCCAGAGATCATCTACCAACGCGACCAATGCCGTCTCGGTGCTATGCCCGGGCCGAAAGCCGGACTGGCGCGGATCTAGATAGTCAACTTCCTCCAGGTGACGGGGAAACTGTTGTGCCACCACACTCTCAACAACCTTCGCCAAGAAGGGAAGGTTGGAGACTGGACGGTAGTTGTTCAAAATAGCTGGGTCCAAAGAGGGCTTCTTGAGGAGGGGCCTCACCATAGCCTCTTTTAGGGAGGCAGGCAAGGAACCCTCACTCAATGATGCGTTGATAACCTCTTGGAGCCAGCCTCGTGTCACCTCCCAGGATGCCAGTACAAGCCAGGAGGGGCACGGGTCCAATGAACATGTGGTGGCTCGCAGTCGCCCACGTAACCTGTCCATATCCTCGGAAGTAACGGGGTCAAACTCCTCCCAAACAAGATCTCCCTCGTGGCATCCCACTGGGCCATGAATGGGGGCTAGCTCACTCTGTATCTGGGCGGTTTTCTCCTGCAGAAAAATCACAAATTCCTCTGCCCTACCCTGTAACGGGGCTTCCCGCTCCCTCTGTTGGAGGAGGGAACGGGTCACCCTAAACAGGGCGGCAGGGCGGTTTTCTGCGGATGCTATGAGGGTGGCACAATGATGACGTTTGGCCACCCTCAGCGCCACAATGTAAGTCCGTAAATGGGCTCTTACCTGTGTCCGGTCAGATTCAGAGCGGCTAGCCCTCCATCTTCTCTCTAGGCATCTCTTGCGGCGTTTCATCACCCGCAGCCCCTCAGTAAACCAAGGAGCCAGGGTGGTTCGCCGCCGCGAGAGAGGCCGCAAGGGCGCGACCCGATCCAAGGCTCCCACGGCCGCACTATTCCATGCGGCCGTGAGGTCCTCCATCGGGGCGCGGGTCAGGGATACAGGAAATGGCCCAAGCGCTGTCTGGAACCCATCCGGGTCCATCAAGCGCCTGGGGCGGTACCAGATTGGTAACTCTGGTTCCGCCTCCCCGCGGAGGGGAGCAGCGGTCGGAAAGTCGAGTCGGAGAAGTGAGTGGTCTGACCATGACAAGGGTATGATGTCTATGTCCCCTGTACCCAGATCACTCTTCCATTGGCCCGAGACGAAGATGAGGTCCGGCGTATGTCCACCCTCATGGGTGGGGCCATGAATTACTTGGGTCAGGTCCATGGCCGTCATGGAAGCCATGAACTCCCGAGCTACCACGGATGATTCGCCCAACGATGGCAGGTTAAAGTCCCCCATAACTATAAGTCTGGGGGTCTCCACTGCCACCGTAGCGATCACCTCCAGGAGCTCGGGCAGGGCTGCTGCTACATAGCGGGGAGCCAGGTATACAACCAGCAAGCCCAACTGCCTCCCTAGGCCCCACTTCATGCAGAGGGACTCACAGCCAGAGGTCTGCGGCACAATGGTCTCTCTCGGCTCCAGGCCTTCCTTGATAATGACCGCTACCCCACCACCCCTGCCTAGGGCCCGCGGCTGATGAAATGCGCGGTAACCTGGTGGGCACATTTCAACGAGGGGATGACCTCCCTCGTGGCCCAACCAGGTCTCCGCTATTCCTACCAGGTCCGCCCCCCCCTCTGACACAAGGTCACTAATGAGGGGGGCTTTGTTGACAACGGACCTGGCGTTGCAAAACATCAGCCGCAGACCCTGGCTCTGTATTCCCTGGCCACCTAGCCTGCGAGGGTTGTGGCACCCGACCGTCTGTAACCAACGGCTGCGTGCCACCAACCGGGAGGATGAAAATTGTCTCCCCTCGGTCCTGCCCCTCCCCACGACCCTCTGAATTGGTATGCCCTCCTGAGGAACGACTCGAATATCCCCCTGCCTTTCGCCTTCCGCTTCCCGCCGTCGACTGCTATCCTGGCCCTTACTACTAATTGCTGTTTCCATCTCCATCTGTCTATATCTACCCCCCTCCCTTGAACCCCCTAAAAAAGATAATTTAAACAATTTCCTAACTAAAAAACCCCTGAGACCGCGCTTCGCCCACCTCTCCGGATTAATAAATCCCTCCTCGAGGCGGGCCCTCGTTAACGAGGAGGGCCAAACCTGCGAGAGCGGGGACTCTCGCAGAAGCATAAGGTCTGCCACAGAGTACATAGTCATAATTATAGTATATAAATATAAATATATAAATACATATACACATATAAATACATAAATATATAAATATATAGATATAAAAATATAATACAACTATAAATACGAGATATAAAATGGGTCAAAGTTAATTATGGGGAGCATGTTGACAATTAGAATGGTAAAAATAGATGTTGAAAGTAATAATTAAATAATTCACATGCACAGTGGGATATAGTCCGGCTTGATCTCAAAAATTCATTGCAGATGTTAGAAATGGTCAATCAGTCTATCAGTCCGGGTGGAGGGGGGGTCAAGAGTGTAATTTGGGGAATCGTTGGGGGTGGAGGAGGGGAGGGAGGGGGCAGTCTCTGGGGCCCAGATTTTTTTAAAGGGCTCTTCTGGTCTTGCATCCTCTCAGGAAAAGGCCAGGCCAAGACGTTCCTCCTACTCCTGGCCAGGCCCGGATAACAGTTCTTATAGGCCTCGGTCGTCCAGATCTTATAGGCCTCGATCACACAGGATGCACACGCCACGGCCATTAGTTCAGATCTTCCAGCCGTTCTCTCTGCTGCCCAAAAAGAATCTCACCTCCTCCTAGAGGCCTCGGGCCGGCCGCTCCTCTCCCAGCCCGGCCCGGCCCGATCCGGTCTCTCCTCCATTTCCAAATCTCCCCGATGACCTCCAGCTCAACAGCTCACCCCAGCTCGGCAACGCGGCTCCGTAGATCATCCCAGCGCCGCGGATCATCCCAGCGCCGCTCTAGCCCCGGCCACCACGTCCTCCTGGCCTCAGCTCAAAACGGCTCAAAACGGCACTTACATCGGCCCTCGCATCGACCTCCTTTTCCTCCTTCTCCTCGGGTCTGCGTTCCGGCCGCCACGTTCCGGCCGCCACGTTTCCGCCGCCATCCACGCCCGGCGTCCTCGGCAATATCTCCGCCGCTGTCTTACCCTAGAGAGCCGTCCAGATCTCAAACCATTGCTAGGGTAAGCAACTCACTGGGCCCGGCCCTTAGAAATGGAAAACAGACCGGGCTGCATGTTTTAATAAGCCAACAAGCTCCTGAACCCAACGGAGCTCAGAGGCAGACCGCCATCTTCGCGCCTGCGCAGTCTGTGCCTATCTGTTGCTGTTGGGAGCTGGGCTCAAAAAGATTTCTTTGTAGCTATCCCATCATCCTCTAATTAATTTTAAATACTCTCCAAACAGTAGTGTTCCTTGGAAGTTCCAAGAGAAGAAAGGGAGAAGGAGGATAAGCCGAGTTTCTCATTTTAAAGAGGGTGGAGAATAAGAAGTAACAACACATCTTATAACCTTAAAGAATAAATTGGATCTCACTTTAGAGTTCCTGCTTTCCAACTACTCCCAGAATGGTGGCAATACCAGCTAAAAGGAGCTCATGGCTGTGGATGATATTTAAATTGATATTGCAAACAGGCTCTATTATCTCAGAATTTGCTCACCACCTTCCTAATATGGTTTTTTCCCATGGTTTATTGTTTCCCCATTCCCACATAATGCATTTCTACTAGCTTAGGCCAACACATCTCTTCATTCATCCAGTTGTCTTCACCCTCCAACTTCTTTGACTTTTCTTTAAGCGTGGCTATTCACTTCAACATATTCCTCCTATGACTTTCTTTTTACTTTTTCCCCCATATCCCATTCTTGAGGCTTCAGTGTGGTTTCTGTGTCTGGCCCTTGGACAATCTGTATCCAGTACTCTGTTGCTTTCTTGTTTCATTCAAATACATGTCCATCGAGGTGATGTGCAGTTTAATTATTTTTTCTCAAAATTATGACTTATGAGACCTTTATTGGTTACAAGAATTTTCTTCATTGATCTTGGCCAGACCCCAAAATTGCTGACTTCTAATATATTTCTCAGAATGTGTCAACTTGAGAGGATTTTGTTGTTCAGCATGTAAAAGTGCAGTTTCACAAAGTACAAGTAGTCCTTGGCTAGAATGTCTATAATTAATTAATGGGATCATTAAGTAAGTGTCACCCAGTTTTATGAACTTTTTGACATAGTCATTAAGTGACTCCAGATTCTCCCATTGATTGTTTTCATCAGAAGCCCCTGAGAAGGTAGCAAATGGCAATAATGTGACCCCAGGATGCTGCAACCATCATAAATACATGTTGGTGGCAAAATGCCTAAATTTTGATCACATGACCACAGGAATATTGCTGCAGTTGTAAGTGCAAGGAACAGTCATTAAAGCTTCTTTGATAAGGCTTCGAAAAAGCCATTTATTTCCTTTAAACTAGCTCTAACCTGAGTCATGAAACCTAGTACTGATCTACATCCCTCTTATCTACGTCATATTCCTTCTCCCAATCTACTACTAACTTTTTAAACTTCTCAACTGTGTGTCTGGTCTGCCTGCTTGCCTCTCTCTTTCATCTTTAAGCAGTAATAGGAAAGGGTTGTGGTACATGTCAACCATAAGGTCTTGGACCTGCAAGATAGATATGGCATGAAATAAGACACTAAGAATTTTACCTAGAAGAATATGTTTCCAGGTATTTCTGGTTCAGGTATTATGTATATTTCCACCTTATGTATAAAATGCTAGCTGTACCTGCCATGCGTTGCTGTGGCCAAGTTTGGTTAAATGAAAAAGTTTCCCCTCATAGACCCTCTCAGTGACCCCCTTCCTTCTCTGCCTTGGTTTCCCCTCCCTCTTCCTCCCCTCCCTCTCTTACTCTACCTACCTACCTACCTACCTACCTACCTACCTACCTACCTACCTACCTACCTACCGTATTTCTCTGTCTCCCTCTCTACCTACCTACCTACCTACCTACCTACCTACCTACCTATCTACCTACCTAATGCATTCCTTTATCTATGTCAATGAATTCCTGTAATTACCTACCTACTATATTTCTATCTGTCTATATCCCTCCACCTACCTAAATAACTATTCCCTTTGTATGTGTCCCTGTACCTAAGTACCTACCTACCTACCTAATGAAATACCTATATCAGTATAAATACCTTTAAGTTAACAGTATTTCTTAGGAGGGGGAAGAGAGCGGCTGCAGTGGCGGGGGGGATGTTGATCAGAAGGCAGTGGAAGTGGTGAGGTGGGAGGGGTATAAGGAGCCAGAGGGCGAGGCGCATGGGCGTTGCCAGCGGCGAGGTGGGAGGGCAGAAGGAGCCAGAGGGTGAGGTAGTGCCAGCGGAGGGGCGGAAGAAGGCGGGGGGGGTGAGTGAGTGAGTGAGGAAAACACACAGAAGAGCTGCAGTTTTACATTTGTGTGGCATGTACCTGGCACCGGTGTGCCATCCACACAATCTGTACGTATCATTGGTATCATTTCACACAAGAAATGTTGTGTGAAAATTTGGTGCCGATTGGTGCAGTAGTTTCAGAGATTAGCGGTTTTGAGCAAACTCATAGTTAACTTTTTATTTATATAGATAACTAGCTGATAACTCGGCATTGCCCAGGTATTTATTTATAGGGGGGAAATGTCCAGACCAAACGTAATTTCTAATGTTGGATTTTCCTCCTTACCAGAGGGAGCCCCCTTGTGGAGTACTATGAAGCCATTACCTTGGTAACTCCACTGCGCTGTACAGTAGAAGCCATTTTAAGACATTTATGATTTAAAATATTTCTAAAATGGATAGGTCATCTCTAAATTGCCTGACCTTAAAAGGGCAGGCAATCAAAAAAAGGGATAGCTATCAATCTATCAAAGATGATTGAAATGATTCCTGCATCAGCAGAATGTTGCACTAGATGACCTATAGGCCCATTCCAAGTCACACATTAAATTATTTTATTTCTTTCACCAGTTGTGATTTTTACTATCTTACTTTCAGAATCAGCCTCTGCAATGGGTTTGCAGAGGTCATTACTATTTATTAATTTAAAACATTTATATAGCTATCCATTTATGCCAAAGTCTTTCCTGCTCCCAATCAAGAATGAAAGCAATATCAATAATAAAACAACATTAAAAACCATAACAGAATTATTAAAACCATAAACATTAAAAACAAAAACACTGCTAGCATTGACAAAAGTGGGAACAACTACCAGTAGGTGCACTAATCATTGCCAACCAGCAAGATGTCCTCATGACTCTGTCAATTACCATTGCACTAAACATTAGCGCAATGGTGCCAATACACCAGATAGTGGTACACAAACTGTCTTTCCATTAAAAGTAGAAATGGGACCCTGGCCTATGTAAAACATATCAAACTATGCTAAAAGATACAGGTGTTTAAGAGAATATATAATACATGGTTTTATTATGTCAGTGATTCTTTTCCATGTAACACTTCATTTTAAATTCTATTCTAGGCTAAGATTTTACATAACTGTAGCTTATATTCTTGCACATAATTGATGTTTGGCAGGTTTATCAGGAGTAAGTAGTAGGGAAGCTTCTCCTTGTAACACACGCACATTGCATGTATGGATTTGATGTGCCAACTTATAAAACTGTAATGCCAGTTTTGCTTTATTTTTAAAATTGATTTGTTTAGATCATTCTTTAGAATGATTTCTAACACCCATCTTTACCTTCAAGACTTTTGGAATTTTGCCTCAATAAAACTCTCTCTCACTAGGAAAGCCACAGACTCTCTCACACTCACACATACGCCCACCATTAAATCTATACTATATGTTCATTTATTGTTTTAACCTCCTTCTCTTTCCAATCTCCAGCTTTTAATTTCCCATTTGTGAAAATTTTCTCAGGGTTAACCAAATGAAAGGAAATCTTTCTTCCACATGTAACAGGTTCAAAATGAGGGAGGCACACTAATTCTATAAAAGTTACTTTGTGATGAAGTCTCCCAGGGTACAAGCCAGGAAACTGTAAGTGGTAGTCCCATTTTCGGCATGAAAAACCAGCTGGGTGACTCTGGGCCAGACACTCTTCTTCAACCCACTTCACCTGATAGAGTTAGTATGTTGTGGGGGAAAATAGGAGGAGTATTAGGCATGTTTTCCACCTTGAGCTACTTGTAA
The DNA here is from genome assembly GCA_039707465.1 of Rhabdophis nuchalis. Taxonomy (NCBI): domain Eukaryota; kingdom Metazoa; phylum Chordata; class Lepidosauria; order Squamata; family Natricidae; genus Rhabdophis; species Rhabdophis nuchalis. Next base: position 340,283,389 of record CM077643.1, read on the forward strand.
AAAAATAATAAAGGTGATTGAAAAAATATTAAAAACAGGATAGATTGGTCACCTCAGGGTGCCGTCGGCCAAACAATGCCGCCTGGTGACCCCCAGGGGGAGAGCCTTCTCTGTGGCAGCCCCTGCCCTCTGGAATGACCTACCCCCAAGCTACGTACGATCACCGACCTGCGCCTCTTCCGTCGGGCTCTGAAAACGCACTTATTCCGTGTGGCTGGCCTGGTTTAGTAGCTTTTAATTGGTTATTTTAAATTGGTTTTATTCAACTTGAATTTTTAGAACGAGCCCTAATTTAATTTAATATTATTTTAAAGTGTGTTATTTATTGATGTTTTTATATGTTTTCATTGATGCCTGTTCACCGCCCTGAGTCCCGCAAGGGAGAAGGGCGGTATACAAATTTAAAAAACCTAAACCTAAACCTAAACTCTTCTTAAAAAGAGCAGCCAACAGAAAATAATTGCACTTCAAGAATGTAGGCAGCCAAACTTCTGTGCATTTATTCTGATTGTCAACTTGCCAACCTCTCCAATGGTGCAATTGAAGGAAGAAAGGAAATGAAGGAAATGTTTTGTTACTTCTCAATTTATCTTTTATCCTAAGGTATATTGATGTGGCACAGGTTATTGGCTTCAAGGCAGAAGAATAGAAAAAATAATTGGAGGAAATATCCATGAAGGGCTCCTTTTTAAATGAGATAATGTATGGTTGATATAATTTCTACTCTTTAAATTTGTAAGGGTATTCCTTGTTTCAGAAAAACCTCAGCCAGGTAATTGCCAGAACTGAGTAATGAAACCAAGGGTTTTGACCTTTCATTTTTTTAGACAAAAGCAATTGTGCTCTGGCAGCAGGAAAATGAAGCATGACAAATTCAGATGAGGTTACTTCATCAATGGGAGAAAAACAGTATGTGTTCATTATCCACATGCTTCACACCAGGACAAATGTTGTTCTAAGTACTCATTGTCACAGCAAGACTGGTATAGTAGCACACACGAACTGTTCCATTTCAACATTAAGTGATTATTACTATGAGTTGAGGCCTCTTCAGGCTAAGAGAAAGTAATTTCTCTCTAGGACCCCATGCAAACAAGCAGAAACCATCTGTGGAGAAAGAACAACTTTTGTCGTTGTTTTCTTTTTAATGTATTTGTTCTTTGTATATTCATCCATCCGGATTAATTAATTAAATCAGTTTTAAAACAGAACAGAAGTTTTTCATCAAAGTAGAGGAGGATGAATTTGTGAAAAATAGATAAGAAATTTCTAAAACACAGCAGTTCTCGTCTCCCATTCTGAATTATTCCTGCTGAGGTGTGCTCGCTACTAAGTTCAAGATTTATAAAATAACAGAATAACAGAATTGGAAGGGATCTTGGAAGTCTTCTACTCCAACCCTAAAGCATTTCAGACATGATATGGGGGCAGGAAAAGATAGTGGATTATTTTTATGCCATCCTATAGAAACTAGTAAATGTAATCTTGGTTCAGTACTTCCCACACAAAGAGAGAAGGGACTAAATGCTATCCTTTTTCATATAAATACATGTTGGTGGCAAAATGCCTAAATTTTGATCACATGACCACAGGAGTATTGCTGCAGTTGTAAGTGCAGGGAACAGTCATTAAAGCTTCTTTGATAAGGCTTGGAAAAAGCCATTTATTTCCTTTAAACTAGCTCTAACCTGGGTCATGTAACCTAGTACTGATCTAAACTGGACTACATCCCTCTTATCTATGTCATATTCCTTCTCCCAATGTACGACTAACTTTATAAACTTCCCAACTGTGTGTCTGGTCTGCCTGCTTCCCTCTCTCTTTCATCTTTAAGTAGTAATAGGAAAGGGGTGTGGTACATGTCAACCATAAGGTCTTGGACCTGCAAGATAGATATGGCATGAAATAAGACACTAAGAATTTTACTTAGAAGAATGTTTCCAGGTATTTTATCAGGTTCGCCTGATACGTTAGTTGCGCCCCTTTCTGGATCATGACGCTTTATGCACAGTCACCCAAGCCCTCATCATTTCCCGTCTGGACTACTGCAACGCTCTCTACATGGGGCTTCCCTTGAGGTGCATGTAATCTTGGTTCAGTACTTCCCACACAAAGAGAGAAGGGACAAAATGCTATACCTTTTCATATCAGTACCCAAATTTATGTAATACAGGAAATTCAACTTTTGTTCAAGTTACGTTAATATGTCTGTCTGTCTGTCTGTCTGTCTGTCTGTCTGTCTGTCTGTCTGTCTGTCTGTCTGTCTGTCTGTCTGTCTGTCTATCTATCTATCTATCTATCTATCTATCTATCTATCTATCTATCTATCTATCTATCTATCTATCTATCCATCCACAGAATATGTATTGTATACATATGTATCCTTATTCATACTGTATATACATATATGATACAAAGTTAAGGCTAATGAAAATATTCAATATAATGCATCAAGATTAACTGAAATAAAAATGCATCTTTCAAAAGGTTTTGAAGGCTTTCCTTTTTGTCAGAAAGGACACCATCCAAACCTTGGTCATTTTGATGCTCATTTTTTTAAAATAATAAATTATTTTATTGCTTTTAAAATAATGTCAGAAAATCTGTGTGGGTTTTATTTTATTTTTTTCTGTGACAATTCATGTACTAAGAGCCATGCAGTGGTTAGAATGCAGTACTGAAGAATATTTCTGCTGACTGCCGGCTGCCTGCAATTTGGCAGAATCTCAATGGGCTTAAGGTTGACTTAGCCTTCCATCCTTCCAAGGTCAGTAAAATGAGGACCCAGTTTGTTGGGGGCAATATGCTGATTCTGTAAACTACTTAGTGAGGGCTTTGAAAGCACTGTGAAGCAGTATATAAGTCTAAGTACTATTGCTATTTAGCTTTGTGCTATTGCCACAAGGCTCTCTTTTTATACACTTTTTCTGGATCTACATAACCAAGTTAAGTACATTTGGTTCACTTTCTATTGTGAATTGACCTACATGGCTCTGACCAACACAATACAACTCTGTTTTTTATTTTTATCTTGGTTTTGAATAAAGGTCTTTATTTGGGGGAAATGCATACAAAATTTATAGATTAAACAAATGCAGGAAAACCCACATATTTTTAAGGGGGGGGGGGGAAGATTAGCAATGAGATTTCTTCGGACCACAATGTTGGGTTCCAGGATTTTGTGGACTGTGGTCTAGACAACAGATATCCTGATGTTTTCTCCAGCAACTGTGGCTGGCATCTTCAGAAGTAGGATGGTCTGCCTCTGAAGATGCCAGCTGTATTTGCTGGTAAAATATCAGTTTTTATCATTACCCAACAGACACGGGCTGTGAAAGCCTACACTGGTATATATATATATATATATATTCAGAGCCCTGATATCCAATGCCTGCTCACTGTGAATTCCTTGTCCTCATTATCGTTGCCAATGTATGTCATAAAAGTTAAGGTTTTATCCCATTTTCTTTGACATCAAAAGAAAGGAACTCTTTTTTTCCCAGTGCAGTACCAAATGGTTGCCCAGTACTGCTTCCAAAGCATGAAAAATGGCAAAAGTTCAATCTTTTTTTCCAGCATGATCCTTCACCCAGTGTATGTGGGATTTATTCTCTGTCAAAGACAGGCATGAGATGAATTGGAGGGCAAAGTTCAAGAGGAAGCTACAAAAGATCTCTGTTACATCTTTGTCCCATTCTCCTCAATAGAACCAATTTGCTGCTTTACAATCTTTCTCTCCTTCCTCTTTCCTTAGTGGAACAGAGCAATGGAACCATGCAGACAAAGAAGCACCTAAAATTGGGTATGGGAAAAGGGGTGGGGCATGAGAAACTTATTTGATTATTTTGTTTTAAAATCCAATCTAGATTTTGGACATTTTGCCCACCCCAGGAAAAATAAATAATAGTCAACTTCAATTCTGTCTCCTCCAAATTATTTATTTCCTCTGGAGTCTTTTAGGGTTTTTTAAAATGATTTTTAAAGCAAAGCATGTATGAGTTGCAATCTTTATAATTTCAGATCTTCTACTGCAAAGAATGCTATGCAACTCCCCATTTATGCTTTGTGATAGAGCACATGAATACATATCTTTTTCCATTACGTCTTCTAGCCTTTATGACATAGACAATCATTTGGGACCAGGTGAAAAGTTTTAGAGGGTTTTTAAGCACATTCACAAAATGTCTGCCATAATGGCCTTACACGTTCACAAAATGACTAACAAATGGTGTGAACAGATCAATAGGCTGCAAATATTCTTTACCATCCTCTGAAACCTGCTCTCATTCCAGCTTCCTTAGTAGTTTTTCCAGGCAGGTGATCATTCTCCCAAACAAAATCCAAGGCTGTAATTTTGTGGCGTAAAGCTCAGAAACATCCACATAAAGAAAAGTGAAACTTGTGCTAGATAATCATTTAATGCATTTATTAAAATATCAATTAATGCATATCGTGCATACAAGCACCTAGGAAGTTATCTATTTATATTGCTGTTCATTGAAATGATGATGTTCATTGCCATCCAGTAGCTGATTAAGACACATCTCCTTTTAGCATCTTGGCACTTTCTCAAAGGTCACCATCATGGATCAGGCCAGCTTATGAATGAATGAAAAATAGACTTCTCTGCAACTTTTACTGATCTAAAGATTTGCAGTTCTGTTCATCCGTAGTTTGCCCCATCTTTTTGCAACAAAACTCCTTGGGGCATCATCAAAATCTGCCCTTCTTCCAGGAGTGATGTTCCGCTGGTTCACCCTGGTTTGGCGAACCAGTAGTGGCAATGGTGAGAGGCTTTGCCCAACCGCCCAGACATCATCACGGATGCACTGCACATGTGTAGAATATTCTGTGCATGCGCAGAAATACTGAACATGAGTGAAGTAAGCATGTGTATGCATGCACACACTCCCAGTTCCAAACCAATAGTGAAGATTGGAGCTTGTCATGCCTGCCCTCTTCTATCTTAGACTGACTTCCAGTCTTGGGGTTTTTTTGGTCTTTCTGTTGAAAGGAAATGCCAATTCTAGTGGTCTGTAATTTAATATTTGTGCTTAGTGATCTCTGTTGGAGCTTACTTTTTCTCTTTCTGGACTCTTGTCATCAGGTCAGTTATTGAATCAGTCATGTTTACTGATGATGATAATGACTTCACTTCCTATAACCCAATTATATATACTGATAAAAATATGCTTACTTACTAGTTATCTACATTCCATTTCGAAATTTAATCTACCATTGTAACTTGTTTGCACTGCTTTCAGTTACACCTCTGTACTTCACTCTCCCAAATTCATGGTATACAAATGAATGTTAACACAGCAACCTTAAGAAAGGCATCTTTGTATGCAGAAAGCATCAGCATTTTTCTTCTGTAGTATTTTACTGATGGGCTTCTGCACATTAATAGGATATTACACACACAAAATGTGCACAGTCTCATTTATCTGGAAGACCATGTTTCTTGCTTTACAAAGGTAATGCTCTGATAGAAATCCAATCCAAGGTCAGTTTAAAGAACTGTAAGAAAGGAAAGTAGGAGCCTTGACATCGATCATCATCTGTTAGCATCAAGGAAATCTACTAGGCAAGTACAAGTTATCTAATTGGAATTTCCTTCTGGGATGAGATGTGCATATTTCTATGTATTATAGCTATTACTGATGCAACTATTTTCACATGTGTATCAGGATACTCATAATTTATCCAAGTAACCGTCCTTTTGATGCTGAGTTTTCTCTTCTTTGGCTAAGCAGAAGAGCATAGTCACCCAACACAGGCTGATTTTATTATTTGTTTGCTTGTGCAATGCTTTATCAATGTTCATTTGTGTATTTTGTTGAGTTGCACAATGATAATGCAAAATGAATAGAGACATGTTGGTTCTGAAAGTTAAGATTGCTGTTGTTTTGATTTGTTCCTGCATTTAGAGTGACTACAGGTATTTATTTTGAAAACCATGTTACCCTTTAAAGGAGAATGTTTGTAACTCAGGGTTGAAAGGAGGGTTGCCCTCTGAGCTTGATTATTTTCTTGCAGACCTTTTATTACCCAAACTAGTTTGTTACTATTGATGTTTCATTAGTGCTAGTAGGGAGTGAGAGTGAGCAAAGTGAGAGCAAACCCCACTCTCTACTAACACTGATATTAACACTGATGCTGTATCTTAGTTTAAGTAATGAAATGTCTGTAAGAAAACAACCAAGCGGAGAGACCACCAAGGACACTTCATGTTATGATTTCCATCATGCTGCAGTTTTTCTCTCCCCACCCAGCAAAACACATTGATTTGGAAATAAATCTGTTCATCTGGGATATTAAAACTTGAGATAAATTTAGAAAAGACTTTTATAATCCATGAATGCCAGAGGATGCTTAGCAAACTGTACGTATTAAACAGTAAATATTAGATTAGTCAATAATAAATACAAAATAAGTTGCAACTGTGGATGTCTAGAAATATAATAATATACTAATTATAACAATTATGGATGAAATAAACAAATATAAACACATAAGATCTATAATTTGCAATGTTGGTTTTTGTTGAGAGAAATACTTGTTTGAAAATGTTGCATATTTTTTTCTTGAAAAACATCAAAAGGAAGGATGTGGAAGGTACACAATACATGGCTTTCAAAGTAGAAATGCATTTTCCTTCCAATAGATTTTTTTAATATGGTCATAAAAATATAGCCTTTCAAATATTAAAAATAAAATTAAACTCTTATGAAAAATTCAGCCTAACCTTCAAGGTTAAAAAAAAGTAAGCAGAAAACTATCTTAAAACATCGTTTTTTAACATGGCTTCTTAAAAAATTAAATATATGTCAGAGAGCAAGTAAAAATATCACCTTACACCATTTACATTTTAAAATTGCTTTCCTTTAAGGCATTCATTCAAATATACCAGCAAGGGTTCTCTTTTTGAAATGGGAATCAGAGAATTTTCTTAGTCATTCTAGCCTGCTCGGGAAATCAGTCCTACAGCTCATATTTCATTAAAACACCATTTCAATGTTATTATTCAGAAACTGGGCTGAAAAAATGGAAGGAAGGAGCACAGTAATTCATATTCCTACTCTTGTTATTGACATCCCCCCCAAATGTCTTTCCATGGAAATCTGGAAATCTGATTTCCATGGAAATCAGTCCAAGATTCTCTTTTCTTTAGAATCGCCACTCGTTTATTCAGGTGTTCTAAATGTCCACATAAAGGGTAGCCCAATTATAGATGCAATCTCTGCTTTATGTACTTTCACCCTCTATGGAGGGAGTGTTAACATGAAGATCTTAAGGATGTTTCTGGACATGTCCAGAACTTTGGAAATGAAGTGACTGCATGAACTGGTTTATGCAATTTTCAAGGCAACATTTTTTGAGAAGTGATTTGTCATTGCTTTCTTCCTAGGGCTGATGAAGAATGTCGGGTTTAAACTCACTTAGCTGGCTTCATGCCTAAGGCAGGACTAGAACTCCCAGTCTCTCATTTTCTACTTTGGTACCTTAAACCACTTCTTATTTGGAAATGGTCTCTGTAACAGTAAGCAAGCAGCAGTATCATTACCATGCATTACAGCACGAAGTTTGACTTAGCATCTCTTGGGAGATGTCTTTGTGAAGTCTGCACAAAGAGAGGTACAGTATTCCAAATACTTTTTCCTAATGATGCTTCCTGAAGATTCTTATGGCAAACAATGCCTGCTTCTCATAAGAAGACAAAAGTATGCTAGAACACAGCAAGCTACATACTGCTGCCATCTCTGCAAATGACTATTCTGGCTTGAAATTTGGAGCTTTGCATTCTTTAGACAAAAGGTTTATCTTGTTTGATTTGTTGTTCTGCTTTCCTCATTAATTGAGTTGATGCTCCTGTGTGTACATTAAATAATGTCAAAATACAATAAAGCAAAGTAGAAGTTGAGTGGCATTTGTTGACATTTTCCAAGGAGGCAAAACAAGTTAACATTGTAGCTGAATGTTAAAAGGTCTGGGAGTTAATGTCTTTAGTCATCAGTGTGGCTCTGGGTAGGGTTGACTGAATGCAACCAGAAAATATATTTATATTTCCTAATAGGAATTTTTATTCATTAAGTTTAATGTATTTCTAAACTATTAATGAAAAACAAGAATGGAACAAAACCCTGTATTCCTATTATTTTTATAAAACATCAGCTTCAAATAGGAAAAAATAGTAAACTTTTTGATTTGGTTTTGCTTTTAAACCTAGAGAAATGTTTACATATACAAAACAACAATATGTTTTTCCCCATTTCACATATAAAATTTGTTTACATTGATCTCTCAAATAAATCTGAACTATGGTTTAGAAATCTGTAGGGTTTTTTGGGGGGCAGGGGAAATCCTGAGAATTAAATAAAAAATGTATGTCTTTTGGTAACTTTAACATTAACTCTGAAGAATATAAGCATCCTTGCTGAAATGACTTTTCTTAAACAGGAATGATTTTTTTTAAAAAAATAAGCATCTTTTTATTTTGCACAAAACTCTTCAACTGATCTGGAATTTGACATGGATAGTTCTTACCAATAGAGCAATATGACTACAAATATTATAGGATCCAGTTAAAAAAAGAGATGGTAAGGTCATTTGCAGTAGATAACTGATGATGATGATGATGATTCAAGATGTTCTTGAGGAATAAGCACATGTGATCTGGAAAGATCAATTCTGTTTCTATGATAAGAGCTTAACTTAGCAGAACTGAACTTAGTGAAATATGATAATATTAGACCTGGAAACACCCTTGGGAATACCTGTAACACTGACCTTGAAAGACAGTCACTGTCACTGTGGTTGTTGTCACCTAAAGGGGTGGTGGGAATTTCCAGATAGGCCTTTGGGCGAAGCATGACATCCTTCCCTCCTCCTTTCCACAAAGATCAGCCTGTTCCACCTCTCTCTCTTGACTTGGAGGTTGTAAGCTTGCAAACACATATGTTGAAAGTTACTTGAAATCTGTTGTCTTGATTCTATCTGTGTGGAAAGCAAAAACAAAGAAAGAAAATCATAGTAGAGACATACCATTATGGGATCCACATTAATGCATGAAATATTTTGAATATGTGAACTACTTTTTAAGTAGAGGTATAGAGAAACACATAGCCATAACTCTCACCTTCCTCAAGTTGTGTATAAAATGGCTTAGGCTACTTTCTGAGCTGAAGATTGTTTAATGAAGCAAGTTGGATAGTTTTGTATATCCATACAACTGTGTGGGTAGGCAATATTTAAAGACAACAGAACATAAACACAGATAGGGACAGGGATCTTAGGCACTGGAAATTCTCTTTTTTATTAGTTTCAGAATAAGATAATTTGATGGGTAATTTATTTTCTTACTCATTGATGATGAAAATATTATCATTATGTTCTCCATCATATATGAGTATAAACAAAAAATCAGAGAAGAGAAGACCAATAAATTATGTTAGTAAAATAAGACAACAATTATATCTATGGGTAATGCATTTGAAAGAATGGTTTCAAATATCAGTTGGATGATTGCTCATTTGTATGCTACATCAATTTTGCAATGCAAGCACAACTGACTAAAGTCTTTTTCAGAGTCTGGTCTATTTCATTTCTTATATTAGCAAACAGGACTTCTGCCAGCTTGAACAAACCAATCATCGGTTGTTTCAGTAAAACACCTAGGCTTTGTAGATAATTATCAGCAAGCTCAAGCTGAAAAATAAATCAATTGATATCTCCACTTCACATCAGCACAAAGAGCTTGTATAGTAAAGCGAGCTGTGTAGATCTTTAAGAGGGTGCTTCATTATGATGAAGCGACATCACTTGGCTGGTCTGCCTTGATTGATATTTGCAATATCCAGAAGAAATAAATCACATCACTTTTTGGCTTATAGGAGAGGCCCTTTGCTTCCATGCCATGACATTTTGCTGAGGGGAATGCAAGCTGCCGTACATAGACTTAATAGTAATAGCATTTAGATGCATTGCTTTTCAGAAAAGAAAAGATCTTCATAAATAGTATCTCCTTAGGACTGATGCACCTCTTCTATATGGCAACTCATTGCGGTTACTTATATTTCTTCCCATGCATTTCCCTTTTTTTATTACTTTTGGGTGACTGTCTCCTTTTTTAAAATTCATAAAGACACTGAAATTAAATACAGAGAAATTCAATTATGTTGCAAAACAATACTGTCACTAGTCATTGACTATACTTAATACCAGATCTATCATTTCATAACACATACAAAATGCATCTGTCTCTTTGATGCAACTTATAATGTTCCCCTTTTATAATAATAAAATGGAAATGGTTGCGTTTGTATAGCAATATAGCAGACTGAATGTTTAGTTCTGTTAGTGATTTTTTACTTTCAATGGTCAGGATTGTATTTTATTTCAGAATGATCCTCTACGTATTATGTATTCATTGTGCAGCAAATCAATCAGTTTAAACAAGACATTTCTCCATAACAATAAGAAGACTAGCTACTACATTATCATATGTATTTTTCCTCTAAGGGATTTAAGTCAGCATCCAGTCTTGTCTTTGCCATGGTTTTATACTCAAAAGAGTTCTTGCAATAAATCAAACTAACAGCTAAGTTTAAGGAGTTACCCAGTGAGAATCAGAACTTTAGATCACATCCCATTTCATCCCAGATTTAATTTGATTAGTTTTGGGCTTTTACACCATCATCTGGGTGTAGTAAAGACAAGGACTCAAATCAAGTTTAATTCCTGGAAATTGCATAGATATCTTCATAGGATTTTCTTACCAGTGGTTTGAAGTGGTTTGTCATTGTGTTATTCAAGGTTTTTTGTAACTTCCTAATCTTGTGTACAACTCCTGATGATCTCAACCCAAGTATTGACCAGCTTGATCCTGCATTGCATTCTGAGCATCAGCCAACATGTAGATGCGGCTACCTTTTGTGAGTTCAATCTAGTGTCAAAATTTATTTTTGTACCTTTAGCTTTTCTGAAACCCAAAGATATACTAGAATTAAATGTTACACAAAGAGAACAAAAAATAAATGGGACATTGTCAGGGTTTACTAATTTTGTTATGTTATTTTCTCTCACCATGAAACAGCAGAATGTTCCTCTTGTGCATAGAGAACATGATGCTCGTGATATGCAGATTACACTTATTGTTTTGAAATAAATGCTTATCCATTACACTATGTAGATGTACACACAAATGGGATCATTCATTGGCATAGTGTGAAGCACTCAGGAACTAGTGTTAAAAGAATATTTTGTAATGTATACAGATTGGAGTGCTTCAAGTAATCTGATAATTTCTGCAACCCGAACATTGCTACACAGGAGTCCTTGCTCAACAACTGGTCATTTAATGACCATTCAAAGTTATGCCAGACCCAACAAAAGGTTCTGGAATTCTGATAGTGGCATGCATGTATGTGTCACATGATTACATTTTGGGTCCTTGCTCACTTTTATTTATTTTTATTTATTTTTATTTTATTCAATTTATATCCCGCCCTTCTCCGAGAGGACCCAGGGCGGCGCACAGGAATTTAAAACAATATACAAAATAGTACCAAATATAATTTAAAAAACCTATTAAATGACAGAAACCTGCGCTAAAACCAGATTAAAATCCCCCATTTAAAACTGTCTAATATTTGTCCCAGCGGAGGCAGTTGCAATGTGCCACATTCATGTGACTGCAATTTACAATGCTTTTTTTTTTTTTTGCTGATGTCCAGCTTTTGGCTGATTTTTGGCAAAACAAAACAAAAATACCCACAGGAATGAACCACCACATTTGCTTAACAACTGCTGCAAAGCCAAGTTGTAAAATCAGGTTGGTGGGTGCTTTGAGTTACAACCATCATGGTATATAGTGGATATGATATTGGGCACCATTATGGTTGTAAGTTGAGCTCTCTACCTGTAGTTGCTTTCAGAATATATGGGCAACCAGAAAATGAAGAACCTTGGGTTCCATTCTAGTTTTGTGATTGTGATTGTTCCATTGTTTTAGGTGTAGAAGTGTTAGCAAAGAAAGATGGAGCAAGCCATTCACTTTAAAAAAAAACAGTCAGTGCTATATGTACAGGTAAGTGCTTATTTCTGCACTGAAGAAATGATAGAGTAGATACGCTTTGGAACTCTGCGATAGTTGAACCTAGCTGTGCACACAACAGTGTACATGATGAACTACAATATACTCTGAGGTTATCCTTGAACTACCCAGCATGATATACTTGCCCAAAGCACTATTTGTCCCTGTTATCTTAGTATTAAAAGAGAGTGGGGGAGGGGAACCGTCCTCCAAACCAAGACAGAAACAACATCCTTCAGATGAGTCCGGCATCACTAGGGAAAGCAATTTATTGTCCTCTGATGCTATCAGCTGCTGAACTAGGTGAAACAGACAGCACTAACAAGGTTGTAGACTAGAGTTGCCTTAGTGTTTTATACGTTATTTGAAATCCAACTCTCTGTCCATCAAATGTTTCCAGACACATTTTATAAACAAGCGGCTCTAGCTTTACGATAATATGCCTTTTCTGTCCTTGTTGCTTCATATTAGCACCCCTTTCCAAAAGCATTGTTGTTGTAGGATCATCTTATTTGCTTTCTGAAAAGGTTATTGTTAATGCTATTCATTTATTATTATTAAAATTTGTTACAATCATCCACTCCAGCAAACTCCAGGTAGCTCTGAAAATCCAAATAAGCAATTTAAATAATTTGAAAACATAAAACAAAATGAAAAGCCCAGAATAAAAGCAAGCAAAACAATAAATACAATAGGGTCCCCACAAACATGTTAACTCCAGGCCTTGGAGGGGGGGATGTCCATCAATGTAAATGCAAACAATGCCCCATACATCCCTAAGACCGATACGCTCCCACAGAGAGGGCCTTCTCAGAGTGCCGTCGGCTGGACAATGCCGACTGGCGACACCCAGGGGGAGAGCCTTCTCTGTGGCGGGCCCAGCCCTTTGGAACGACTTACCCCCTGAACTTCGCACCATCTCCGACCTCCGCCTCTTCCGCAAGTGCTTAAAGACACATCTGTTCCATCTAGCCGGCCTAGCGTAACCTCCATAATGACTTGTAGATTGTTTTAAATTTTGGGGATTTTAATTTGGTTTTAGTGCAGGATTTTCATTAATAAGTTTTTTAAATTTGTTATATGGTTTTGTATGTATTTTAATATGCCTGTGTGCCGCCCTGGGTCTGTTTGGAGAAGGGCGGGGTATAAATTTAATAAAATCAAAAAATCAAATCAATTAATTTCCTAAATCAGAAGCCAGTCTGAAAATTCTTAGGAAGTTCATAAGAATTTCACCTTTTTCCTTAAGAATTCCACAATGGCTTCTGATTGGCTATTGTGGGAAAGGAGTGTTAAGACCAGAGCAGGGGTAGGGAACTATGGCTCTTTTATGACTCATGGACTGCAATACCCAGAATTCCTGAGCCAGCCATGCTTGCTCAGGAATTCTGGGTATTGCAGTCCATGAGTCATAAAAGAGCCATAGTTCCCTACCCCTGGACTAGAGAAAATGTGGGTCTAAATTAGTAAGGCTGTTACATTCTAACCCCAATGATGAACATATTTTTTTCCTCCCTGAAATAGATACCATTGCCAGCAACATCAACAACATCATTCACCATTTTCTAGAGCCACAGGAATTGTTGCTAATTATATACCTTCTTTTTATTTTAACACATTTTCCATACTGGCAGAAACATTGTTTTCACACCAGGAGCAGAAATCCCAGTGTATTTGCTGACATACAACTATGCTGAGTAGGCTGATCTGAGAATAAGTTCCTGAATAATCCACTGACTAAAACAGGCTGACCTTGAGAGCAGCATGGAAGATTCGTTGTATTTCCCCTTTCCTCTTCCCTGAGGGAACCAACTGAATGTGAGTCCTAGCAAGAAAGTGTTCACAACAACTCAGGAAATCGGCTGAAAAGCAAACCTGATGCCTACGGGAAGCTGATGACCTTTCTCTGTCTATCTCCCTAGAGTAGTCACAATGTGAGGATTTATATCCTGCTGTGAGTCTATTGAGTGGCATAAACAGCTTCAGATCTGTTTATGACTCTGGTGTTGTCTTGCATATGCATATCACACATGAGGGGGGGGGGTGGGAGCAAAGAGGAAAGGGCCAAACATTTTGAAAATGGTGCCCTGCTGTTAGAAGACCTGAACAGCTTGTCAGGCGGGCTCAGTGAGGCTTAGTCTTTTTCATATAATAAACAATCAGGATGTCATTTACAGAGCACCGAGTATGCTAAAAGACCAAGCTTGCTGCTATGTAAAAAAAAAAGAACAGCACTTGTGGGCTATATCCATTTCAGGGATGAAGTGAAATAGCAAAAAGGACATGCGTGAAACAGATATTTAACCTTTTTTCTAGGAAAGTGAAGATATGAATAATAGGTACAAATAATACCCCCCTCCCATGTTACTATTATATATTCAAATAGGTTTGTAAACAACAATAGACCCATTACAGATTCCTTTCACAGAAAATCTATGATTTACCAACCAATCTCAGCTGTGATACAATGGCAATAATTCCTGCACCCTCTTAGAGAAGCAATTTAGAACTGAAGAGAAATTTCATGACAGTTGGAACAATTACCAGTGGAATGACTTGCCTCCAGAAGCTGTAAATGCTCCAATACTGATAGTTTTTAAGAAGATATTGGATAACCATTTATCTGAAGTGGTGTGGGATTTCCTGCCTAAGCAGGGGGTTGGACTAGAAGACCGCCAAGATCCCACACAACTCTGTTATTCTGTTCTGTTCTGTTCTTGCTGCCTGTCATCCTTGGTGAATAAAATCACCAAGTTAGTAAGCATCATGACACGTTCAGGAAGGTTGACTAAAAGATAACACAAATTTTGAAAATTGTGTCAAAAGGAAAAGTAATACAGGGACAAACAATATGTACATATGAGATGTTGCCTATCAAATAAATATTTATTTGTTTATGATACTAATAGTCCACTTCCATCTAAGTAGCTCAAGGAAGCATGCATTTTATCATTTTATAATAACAACACTCCAAAGAGAAGAATAATTTGTAAACTGGAGGAAAATGGCTTTAGCATTCATGTAAAAGCAATGCAGTTTCAAGTTAGATGTTTCCCCCCCCCAGTGGTTTATGGAGAAATTAGATAGAACAGAAAGCCTTTAGAATATATGAAATTACTTGTTGGGATAAGTGGATTGAACTTTCTACATTTTGGATTTTATCACCAAGCATTTATCACAGCTTCAGTTACTGGTGGAATGAGAAAGTTGAGAATTTTGTTTCATTTTAAGCTTTATTATGGACTCTGCTGAAATCTCTGTTCAGGCTTCCTTTTAATACCGGGATGATTTTTCAATATCTGTTGTAAATGCCATGAGATGTATATACATTATGGAAACAACAGCTCTTCAAGATAGGTCAAGTTAAGAAACAGACATGGCAGGGAAATGCTCCATTGTTGTGGGAAAGAAAACAGGATCTTGAAACCCAGCAGAATCAAGGTGTGGTTTATTGTTTACTTAATTATTAGTACTTATTTGGTATTCATATAGCCAACAATCTCACAGAAAAGCCACTAGGCAGCTTGCAACATTTAAGAGCAGTACCATAATTTTATATACACAATGTTAGCAACATCCAAGGAGGCAGTTCAAACCAAAGAACAGCCATATGATTAGTTTTAATCCTCATGCTAAGGAAAAAATCCATGTCTTAAGAAACCTTTGAAAAGCCAGCAGGTAAGGGACCAATCTAAATTTATGGGGAGTTTCTCAAAGTCCTTCCTTCATCGTTTGCTCCTTCCTTTTCTATTTGAAAATCAGCTCTACATTTCTGTACTTGAAACTATTTGGTTGTAGTTATAATTTCTGTTCAAGAAAAGTTTATGAAATGGGATAATCTTATTTTAAAAAGGAACGGTTAGCCTGTTTCCCTAAATAAATAACATGTTATTATAGTGGATTAATTTAACCCTGAGGACTTTGGTTTTTTTCTTTTCTTTTCAGAATTGATAAATTAGTTTGATTCACCTCAGTACCTTTGGGGCATTTTAATATTATTTCATATACTTGGTCCAAATGTTATTGCTGTTCAGTCTAAACTTACAAAATGATTGGCGATAAAGAGAAGTTAACTTGTAAGCCACTGCTCTTTCAACAGGAAGAGGAAATATGTTGATGAAACTGACGGTGGTTATTTAGATGAAACCTGGAATAGTTTGGGTCCTGTTTTTGGATGCCAATGAAGGGTTATCTTAAATAACATAAAATTTCATGGGTTTTTAAAATGAGGTTAATACTACAACCGCACACACACCCCACAAAAAAGAACTATGAATACTGGATACCGCAGACAATATTAAATAAGAATTGGCTGCAATAGCCTTATTCCTGAACTCTTGAGATTGTAGGGTTCAGATTGTGTTCTAACCAGAGGTGGGATTCAGAAGGTTCTGACCAGAGTTGGAGAACTGGTAGAGGAAATTTTGAGTAGTTTGGAGAACCGGTAAATATCACTTCTGACTGGTCCCACCCCCATCTATTCTCTGCCTCCTGAGTCCCAGCTGATCGGGAGGAAATGGGGATTTTGTGATAACCTTCCCCTGGAGTGGGGAGGGAATGGAGCTTTTACAGTATCCTTCCCCTGCCATGCCTACCAAACCAAGCCACGCCCACCAAGCTACACACACAATTGGTAGTAAAAATATTTTAATCCCACCACTGGTTCTAAGCTTTATGGTTTGGATTGTGACCTTTAAAATCTGAAATCAGCATACTTGTTAATGGAACTCTAGACTGATTACCATGTGTTAAAGATACATATGAACTTCTTAACTATATCCTCAGCATTGGAAATCTCCTACAACAGGGGTCTCCAACCTTTGCAACTTTAAGTCTGAAGGACTTCAGCTCCCCGACTTCTCCAGCCAGCTTTGCTGGCTGGAGAAATCTGGGAGCTGAAGTCTTTCAGACTTAATGTTGCAAAGGTTGGAGACCTCTGTCCTACAAGATCAAGAACGATATTAAATTTTCAGTTACAGATGGTGGTTAAAAAATCAGGATACAACAGAGGAAGGAGAAATCTACCTCTATTTACAGTAATAGACTGCTAATATTGTTCTTCAATATTTCATTTTTTTAAACAAGGTGGCAAGAATGAAATTTGGAGCCTTGTGGTCATTTTTAAGTCATTCTATTCACATCATCATTTTCCAGCCTTTCCCCAAATGTTCTATTATAATAATTTTGAAATGACACTATATTATTCATATAATTTAAGTGTAGAAAATATAGGAAATTGTATAAATAAAACTAAAGATAAATAAATAAAATAAGGCTCGATTTTTAAGAATTCAAGCATATTTTGTTTTTGTTTTTTGCTCCGGTCTGTTTTAGTTTAATTTTGGTATTTTGTTCTTACAGTTGGTAGTATTTTAATTAAAACTATCTTCAACATCAACCTTAATTTAAAAAACGATGAGAACAACATATACCTGTTATTTATGATTTTAAAAAGCAAATACATTTTTGGAATAGAGGTATCGATGTATAATAGAAGAAAGTGGAAACTCATAAAATACTCTCCTTTGTTTGAATATTGTCAACACATCTTTGGTGTGGACAAGAATTCTTTTTCTCTATTAGAGAAAGCTAAAATATTTGCATTTCATTGATAATCAAAATTAGTGCTTATTCATTTTATTTTGTAATGCATTTTGTTACAAATTTCTTTCATTCTTAGTCAGTGAACCATTGTCATCAAATGGACCACTCTTTATCATGGATGCACAAAGGCCTATGATGATGGACAAAATCAAAAAGACCAGTGCCTCTGTTCACACCAGAGGTGGTATTCAGCAAATTCTGACTGGTTCTAGAGAACTGGTAACAGAAATTTTGAGTAGTCTGAAGAACCAGCAAATACCATCTCTGACTGCCCTGCCCACATCTATTTGCTGCCTCCTGAGTTCCAGCTGATCGGAGTCCCAGCTGATCGGCGGGGTTTTCTTTTGTTGCCCTGCACAGAATGGAGCTGGAAAGCAGGTTAGTGGGGTAGGGACTGAGGGGAGAATGGAGATTTTACAGTATCCTTCCCCTGGAGTGGGATGGAAATGTAGATTTTGCACTATCCTTCCCCCAGGAGTGGGATGGAAATGTAGATTTTACCCTATCCTTCCCTCAGGAGTGAGGTGGAAATTGAGATTTTGCACTGTCCTTCCCCAGCCATGCCCACTAAGCCACACCCACCAAGCCATGCCCACAGAACCAGTAGTAAATTTATTTGAATCCCACCACTGATTCACACCCATCCATCCACACACTCTCTCAGTCCATATTCACATATACTCAGAAAAAAACATCTGCCTGTAAATGCAACAGTTAAGCCTTCCTATTACAAGCCAACAAGGAAAGGCATCTTAATGAGACAAATGAGTTTGCTTCTTGTGCAGAAAGAAGAAAGTTTGATCTATGGAGATTGGATTATTAACTATTAAAATAAAATTTAACTACAGTAAGGGAGAATGTCTGATGAGGATCTATTAAATAATTCCATAGGACATCAACCATTTACTTGGTGTATTTTATCAAAAGGTATATATCTTTGTTCAGGCCAAGAGGTGAACTGAACATGTGAATAGCATGCAGTTGCTGGGTTAAGCTTAAACAAAAGCTAAAAATGATTTAATTTCTATTGGTAGTGAATGCAAAATTAATTAAAATCCAAAATGACTAGATATTAACATATATAATTATATCAAATATTTAGTATGAATTAACAAATTCTAATCTATTATTATTATGGTTCATTGCATAGTCAACTAGATTTAATGAGACATTTCTATCCCGCTCTCGAGTACTTTTCAAAGATCTGGGATGGGCTGATTTGTCATTTGAGGTTTCTAAAGATACAAGATATCACAAGATATAAGCTGTTTCAAATAAAGCTGCCTTTTGCAATTCACTGGTGGTAATTTTGTCAATGCCAACAGTGTTCAAATTGTGCTCAAGATGGTTTGGGATTACACCCAAGGCACCTATCAGTATTGATATTTTTGTTATTGTAGTCATTCTACTTTTATTTGGATGTCTTTGGGTTTGGGGATTATTATTATCATTTTTAATTTTATAAATTGAATAGAGTTACATGTTTCATATTAATTATGTGGTCTATATCACATTATTTAATTATATGTCACATAGAGGTATTTATTCCTTATGTTACATGGAGCATTTTCAAGCCACATTTAGTCTACACTTAGCTTGTCATTCTTTGTGAAAATTCTACACTTCATTAAATGCACAGAATAAAGCTTCCTTTCCATTTTTAATGTTAGAGTAAATGTACTGTTAACTTTTATTTCAAGGGGACATAATTATCTGGAAAAAAAAGGTCATGGAAGAAAAGATTTAGCCTTCTTGCCCATAACCAATAAAAGATTTATTTTTTAAAAAAAGAAAATATTGCTCTATTTCTCAAATTGCTTTATAAATGGGATGGAAATCATTTGAGATTAACAAAAAAGAAATGAGAAAGAAAAGAAAGCTTCAGACACCTCCATAAGTCTTGGACTCTCTCAATGTAAGATTAAGACAAATGTTACATTTTCTGTTTCTAATTTCCTCTATTTTTGACTGTTTAGCATTGCTTATGCTGGCTGTCAGTCTCAGCTAAAAGGTAAAGTATCAGATAGTGCTCTGTGCAATCGGAAGATTGTTTTACTCTTATTTATTTAATCAAATTTATATACCGCCCTATCTCCCTTGTCAATTCATTTATGAGGAAGACATTGGGGAAATGCAGATTTTAAACACTTGATTAAAATGGATAAATTAAAACTCAGCTCCTGTCGCTTTTGCTGCATTACTGTTTTCTTGTCCTTTATATCATTTATATAGCTAGTTCTTTCTTTTCCACACACCCCTCATATAAAAGAAATTTACAGTTTTGCAATGCATTAGTGCAGAACATGTGTGAATACACAACCATTTTAGAGGGTGTTTAGTAACATTTTAGCAGCAAAAATGAGTGGATTCCTCTGCTCATAGGGAAGCCAATTCAACTAATCTCACTTTTGTAATTATGATAGTCATAATGCTGGTCATAATGCTCCTTCCTTCCTTCCTTCCTTCCTTCCTTCCTTCCTTCCTTCCTTCCTTCCTTCCTTCTTTCACATGTTCTGCATCTACTCATCGTAAGCCATTTGGTTCAGATATAATTTAAGTAGATTCAGAGTGGGTGACTACATCTGTCAGCTGCAATGTGCAAAAGCTCACTCTAGATTCAAAGCAGCATAAACGTGCAGCTCTTCTAACAAAAGATTGCTTTAACAGAAAGACGGTTACACTGCCAAGCACAGGAAAAGGAAACAAAGATAAGGAAGCAAAGGTCATGTGGAAGATATAGTAAAAAAAAAAGGTATTAAGAAACACCTCATTTTTCTTTCTAGCTACTTCCCCTCTTTAGCCAACACTTAGTCCTGTGGAGTGAAAAGAGTTTAAAACGTTTCTATTGTCAACCAATTCAGTCCAAATGTTCTAGTAGAAAAAAAATGTGGGAGGAGACTGTACCAATCAGGAAGATGACAAGGTTTCTGTCCACAGTTGTGGAATATAATTTCCCATTTGAGAGAAGAGAAGGAATACTGTGGCCCTTCTGTCAGATCAGAAACATAAGCTTTATATTTCTGCCTTGGTTATAAATATGAAGCAATGTTAAAAATCACATCAATTATTTCTCTTTCAGGTATTTTAAGAATTTGATTCCCATAGGATCTTTTGTCAACACATTTATAGGTGCCTTTGCCATGCAATTACCTAACACTCTTTAGATTGCATAAAAGGAGTGATAATTTTTCCATTAACTGGAAGACTACATCAATCATGTAGATGGAGGTCTTAGTTTAGCTGTTTAAAAGCTTTCTACCTGGCAACTGTTGCAAGATGGAACGGTGAGCATTTGTAAGTTTGGATTTTTAAGCATTTTCTGTGACTTCTTTGGTAATGTGATTCTTTCTGCGGGATCGGATCCTGCCCCATACATCCTCACGGCCGATCCGCTCCCACAGAGAGGGACTTCTCCGGGTGCCGTCCACTAGACTGTGTCAGCGGGCGATGCCCAGGGGAAGGGCCTTCTCTGTGGCGGGCCCAGCCCTCGGGAACGACCTTCCCCCCGACATTAGAACAACTACGGACCTCCGCTCCTTCCGTCGAAAACTGAAAACACACTTTTTCTGTCTGGCCGGCCTTGGTTAGTCTCTACCACTGGGGTGTTTAGGGAATTTAGTTTTAATGGGGTTTTTAGCGCAGGGACGATCAATTTAATCTGCTTTTATTTATTGTATTTATTGTTTGTATATATTTTTATATGTTTTAATTTCCCTGTGCACCGCTCCGAGTCCCCTTGGGGAGAGGACGCGGTATACAAAATTAAATATTATTATTATTATTATTATTATTATTATTATTATTATTATTATTATTATTATTATTATTATTATTATTATTATTATTATTATTATTATTATTATTATTATTTCACTAACTGACTATCCATGATGCCTCAACTCTCAAAGAAGAAACTGATTTCTGAACTTCATCAAAAAAGTTGAGAAAGAAACAAAGATTTGATGGAGCAAACTGAAATCAAGAAACAACTGGGGATACCACAGTAAAGAAAATAGTTAACACAGTTTATTGTCTAAGCCAGGAGTCTGCAAAGTCGGCTCTTTTAAGACTGGTGGACTTCAACTCCCAGAATTCCCCAGCCAGCTATGCTGGCTGGGGAACTCTGGGAGTTGAAATCCACCAGTCTTAAAAGAGCCGACTTTGCAGACCCCTGGTCTAAGCCATTGAATAGAGGACTCAGTTCACTGTTAAACCAATTGTGCATGCAACCGAGATTTAACTCTGCTTTTCTATGGAGAATATGATATGAGACCGAAGATAGTAAAGTACAAGAAGAGATTAATTTTAATAGATGAGAGGTGTATGACTGCTTTTGTACACATATATGTGCCAGAAACAGAATGATAGAGATTATTGCAGATTTTAAAGATAATATGATTTTGAACATTCCAACATTTATGGCTATATTTATACCCCTTAGTAAAAGAAAGCATTTATTTTTGTCATCCATTTATGCCCTTCCTATAGTTCTGAATTTCTCAAGTAAAAGCAATATATTTATGTCTTTTTTTTATTGGGCAAAGTGTGCCAGATATTGGGATACTGTATGTTTTATGTAGCTTTTCTAGCACAAATAAACACCACTTTTCTTCCCCAAAACATTGTGATGCATTAGTTGAAACAGAGGGACTTGCAGATTTTTAAGTATTATTATTATTATAAAAATAATAATAGACATGCTCTCTCTATGCTTCCTTAGCTCAGTAGCCATATAGTTGTAATGTGGGTAGTTCAGCTTTATGCACCAAGGTGATGGATGACATGGCACTTGATCCAGGTGTTGTTTCTTTTCTTACCTCCTATGAAGCAGGTTTATGATATGATTTTTTGTTATGTTGTTGAGTTATGTATTCATTTTTTATCCCACATTTATTCACTGGATACAAACTCCTTGTGTGTCAAATCACACTTGGCCAATAAAGAATTCTATTATATTATTTTTATAAATAATGCAAGGGGGAAAACAAATGGCTTTCATGTCTTAGATGGGACTAGAATTCACAGTCTCCTGGTTTCCAGTCTGCTGAATATGCTCTCTAATGAAACAGCACTTGATTGTTAAGAATCGTTAGAAAAATATGTAGCCAAGCCAAGTTCAACAAGTAAGGAAGTTGTGATGTCAGTGCTCTTATATTTAAAACAGGTCTAGGACAATTTGCCACATCCAGCTCAACATGGTGAACTCACCATGACCAACTCACCATGGGCAACTTGCCATGGCCAAGTCACTGTAGGACAATTCAACACAGAATTAGTTCATTTTATTATTCATCAAAGCATTACAAAAGCTGGTAGTCATCGAATAATTTCCTTTGATACAAAATAAATTTCATTTTAACAATAATGAAAGGAACTAAGTGAAGCCCATGGCAAGTTGTTCCATGGCAAGTTGGCCACAGCAAGTTGCCTCACAGTGAGTTGGTTGTAGTGAGCTGGCCGCAGTGTTGGCCATGGCAAATTGGCCCTGGTGAGTTGGCCATGGCAAATTGGCCCTGGTGAATTGGCCATGGTGAGTTGTCTCATTTCAATCTAAAACAGCCTTTTCTAAAATTATGATCTCCTTTCCCATATTTCCCACTCAGAATTGACAGAGTTAATTGGAAAATTCTGGAAATAAACCAAAATATCTAGAGGATATCAAATTTATTTACTTACTTACTTATTATATTTGTGTGCTTCCTATCTTGTATATAAGTGATTAGAATAATTACAGTGGGAGTGAAAAAACGATTGTGGGTTCTATAATCACAGAATGTATGTCAATGGAATTTGAAGCATTGAAATAATATATTAAACATACAGTAAGCATATTTTTGTATAGTACAGACAGAGCATTCTGAATGGGGTGAAAGTAGTGTTATCATCCTCCCACTCATTCTGTGTCTATGTGTGTCATACTTATATAGGACAAGTACCATCAATCATAGAAACCAGTGTGTATCCTTGGATTGTCATTCCAAAGTTGGAATGAAACTATCTTTTCCCACAGCACCATCAAACTACCCCATCCTTGAGTGAAGGGGATGCATCTCTGGCTTTGTTATAGAAAAAAAAGGATCTTAATTCTAAATCCAATGCATTGATTTTTTATAGAAGAGCTAGGGCATCCTATAGTGGGATATTATGCATAAAGCATATCATTTCATGATGTGGATTGTTGAATTTGTGTCATTAACCCTCTGAGGGTTATACCCTCTGAGGCCTGAGCTGAGGAGGAGCAACAAACTTTCAAGAACCCACCAATGGTATGTAATGGATTACTCAGCATCTTCTTTTTAGGAAGCATATGCCTTCTTTAAAGCAAAGCAGAACTGGAATGGAGAGGGAAGTCATTTGTTACCACAGAAAGCCCCATTGGAATATTTAAGTCCTTACAATAGCAGAGTTGGAAGGGACCTTGGAGGTCTTGTAGTCCAACCCCCTGCCCAGGCAGGAAACCCTATACCATTTCAGACAAATGGCTATCCAACATCTTCTTAAAGACTTCCAGGGTTGGGGCATTCACAACTTCTGGAGGCAAACTGTTCCACTGGTTAATTGTTCTAACTGTCAGGAAATTTCTCCTCAGTTCTAAGTTGTTTCTCTCCTTGATTAGTCTCCACCCATTGCTTCTTGTTCTGCCCTTAGGTGCTTTGGAGAATAGTTTGACTCCCTCTTCTTTGTGGAAGCCTCTGAGATTTCGGAAGACTCCTTCAGAACAAGGGAGGAGAAGACATCCCACTGTACAATGATCTAGCTGTAGGAACTATATTGCACCAAGGACAAACAACAATCATCAACATAATTTATATTATAGAAGTAAACTTTGAAATGGCACAAAATGCCAACATCACAAAGCTGGCAGAAGCAGTGCAAAATGTATTCAGTGGGAAAAATGATGAATCTGGATTTAAAACTCCTTTGAGCCTTCCCAATGAAATTGCCACCTGCTGCTAAGCATGTTATTTATAATTCTAATCATAGAGGTGCCACTGCTGAGCTGTTGGAATTAGCACATCTATAGCATTATTTCTATACTTTTAAAATATGACTGTAATAAACAGAGCTTTGCTAGACTAGTTCAAAGGCTTGGAGGATCAGTGTTTTATGCAGCTCCACAGGTGACCTGTTGAATATTGGACACTTTCAAGTAGCATAAGAATCCCAAGATTTGTGTTTCTGGAGGTATTAAAAAACCATCAACACTAGCAAATTTCTAACTTGATGGACTGAATTAATCTTCTTTTAAAACCACATGGTCATTTCATTGTGGTCATTTCATTGTAGTCATTTCATAGTCATGAGTTTCTTAATTTAACTTTGTGTTATGGAAAGGATATCCCAAATCTCCCTGACTTAATGTTAAATGGTTTATCCCTGAGTTGCAATATAACATTGTGAAAAAGGGACAAACAACTTCAACCACATGCTTTTTCAACAGCATGCATGCTTTGGTAGTCATGCCATGCACTTTAGTTAAAAAGGCCCAATAATGTTGCCTGCTTTTATAAGTGAGCTGATTAAGTTTCCTGTAATCATTTTCTGAACCTTTTCTAGCTCCATCAATTCCTTTTTCCATTGCATATGAGGGTTAAGCTAATTGGCACAGCTTAGCGTACCTTAACTGATCTTGAAAAGCTAAACAGGATCAAACCTGATCAGCGTTTAGATGGGAGACTAGCAAGGAATATCAGGGCCGTGGGCTCAACTGAATCATACAACTAAATAAATAAACAAAATTTCAGAATTAAGCAAACATAGAATTCCTTTACCATTGCAAGGAAAAATTACATGTCCAATACAGTCACCAGGAGTTGCTATTGCACAGAAGTCCCTACTAAGTTGCATCTGTATACATTTTTCTCCTTCAGCTTGTCACCACATCATTTTGCTCCAGCACATTTTGCATAAAACAGAGATGAACACATCTCATTCAAAACAAACAAACAAAAACCCTGAAGTAGATGGAGTAGAGCCGTGATGGTGAACATGGGAGGCATGCAGAGTCCTCTCTGCTGGGACATGCACCGTTACCTCAGGTCAGATCTCTGTGGCTTTTCTTTCGTGAGTTTCTGTTTCCCTGTAAACCAGGGGTCTCCGACCTTTGCAACTTTAAGTCTGAAGGACTTCAGCTCCCAGAATTCTCCAGCCAGCTTTGCTGGCTGGAGAACTCTGGGAGCTGAAGTCCTTAAGACTTAAAGTTGCAAAGGTTGGAGACCCCTGCTGTAAATGACAAAACAAAAGCTCATGAAAGAAAAAGATCTTACTTCTTGCCAGGCTGCTGGTGTTGGGATGCCCCGTCTCTTGTCAGCCTGCTTGACTTCAGGTCTCTGCTGCACAGAGATGCATGATCATGCATGTGCATGTCTGCACATGTGCATGATTATGCACATCAACACATGCACACAGAAATGTCTGTGCATGAGCACATTCACACATGCATGTACCATTCTGTTTGGACATGCGCACACACAAACAGTTGGGGCACTTGGTGCCATCACTGGAGTAGAGTATCTTCACTAGTGAGACTGATACCATGAGACTGATCAAGCATTCAGGCCTAGTTCCAGCAAATGCTTTAAAGTTATGATCAAAGACACATGGGAAGTTCTTAATCAACTTTTGAGGTGGGTTAACTCTGGCACACAGATTTATAGGACATCTTACTGCCAAACATCAACTCCTCCTTGTTTTCTGGAAGATTTCATACAGTTGCCAAGAAAAAACAACACTGCATGTATTTAAGTAGCTTTCAATAGTACATCTCAGGGAGACTTTCTCTAAGTTAATGATGAAAAATATCAAGAAAAAAATGATGTGGAAGTTTCTATAAACGTAGACATTCTTATGTAAGCAGAGACTTAAATGGGCTTCTTTTTACTTTCCCCCCATTTTCAATATTTTTTTTCCTACAGCAATGACTTTCCTTACTGCCACTGCAATGTTAAATGTGTATACATGACAGAAGAAAGGTACTACAATCTCTGATATCTATTTATAAGACTTCTCTTCTTGTTTCCTTTTTCCTGCTGGCTTCCAAACATGCAGGAAATTATGTTATGAGAAAGAAGTTGAAAATCTGGAGAAAGAGTTTCTCACCAGCCCTCGATGGAATCTATAAGCAGCTGCTAGAAATCTGTGAAGCAAGACAGAGCCTGCTTACAATTATCCTCTGTGGCAACTATTTAATGTTTCCTTTCTCAGTGGCTCTGCTGCTAATATTATAGTTTACAAAAGAGAGGGAGCTAGCCCAAAGATATAAATATGTGTTTCTCTTAGAGGGTTGGTTCTTCTTCTGTCTCGTCAACCATGATGCATTAAGTTCCTGCAGAACGGAAAGAAGAGTTTCATTTTTGTAGAGACTCCCAGGAAGAAAGGGTTGGTTGACTTTTATGCTGTATTTGGGGGGGGGGGGGAAGGATTTCATTTCTTCACGATCAATCAGTAGGAGTAAATCTGTTCCACCTCCATTAGCCGATCGTTTACACATGATTAAAGATCTTGTTTGTAAATGAGGTTATCCAACTGCTTAATCAATGTTTAAATTCAAGCCATTTTGTTAACTTCATAGAAATATGTCAAGATGACTTGGACTCTTGATAAAAAATCTTCATGTACCAACAATACTACAGAGATGTTTCTGCAAAATATTAGATATATCATCTCTGTCTATCAAAAATATTTCATCCATGTTACAGAGAACATAGGAAGGAATATCTGGTGTTCCAATTTCCATTTCTATTCGGCTGCCAGTAAAGATGGATCAAGCAAAGACCACACCCATTTTTATTGTCCATATACAATAAAAGCTTCCTTTTGAATTAGACCATTATAAAAAAGAATGCCTTCCTGCCTAGGCAGGAAGTTGGACTAGATGACCTCTAAGGTCCCTTCCAACTCTGCTATTGTATTGTATATTCTTGCCTGTTGTTGACAGATCCCCTGATTTTTCTTGTCTTTTGGCCAAAATGTGAGCCCATTATGGCTAGTGTAGTTGACTTTTTTTTTCAGGTTTCTGGAAAAAAAGAACATCCATTACAGATAATAGGTTTGCTTAATGATCATGGTGTTTGATTTATGACTGCTGCATTCATTTTTTGACCACCATTTTTAACAATTGCTGTAAAAAAAATGGCATAAAATCTGGTCAGTTGCCTGATGACTTGCTTAACGACCTACAGCTGTAATTCCAGACTCAGTTATGTAAATCAAGGACTCCCTGTATGCACATGCAAGAAATGAGCAATAATATTTTAATACTCATAAAATTCATACATCTGAAATTATCAGGGAATGAAGTTTTAACACAACAAATGTCAGAGTGTCTCTCTTCAGAAGGCATTAAATGCAACATTGTGAATCTTTTATTATTATTATTTATTATTATTATTATTATTATTATTATTATTATTATTATTATTATTATTATTATTATTATTATTATTATTATTATTATTATTATTATTTAAATTTCCTTCTCCCTTCCGGGACTCAGGGCGGTGTACAGGCAGCAGTAAAAACACAAATATAAACATAGAAACCCTTTAAAAATACATTAAATAATGGAGCTTGTCTTAAAACCTAGTTAAAATCCCTACTAAAAACCATATAAAACTAACATTTAAAACTATACCAGTTTAGAAACTATGCCAGACCGGCCGCACGGAATAAATAAGTCTTCAAAGCCCGACGGAAAAGGCACAGGTCCGTGATTGTTCATAGGTCGGGGGGCAGGTCATTCCAGAGGGCGGGGGCTGCCACAGAGAAGGCTCTCCCCCTAGGGGTCGCCAGCCGACATTGCCTGGCCAACGGCACCCTGAGGAGGCTCTCTCTGTGGGAGCGAACTGGACGGTGGGAGGTACTTGGTAGAAGGAGGTGGTCTTGCAGATAACCAGGTCCCTTGCCACGGAGCGCTTTAAAGATGGTTACTAATACCTTGAAGCGCACCCGGAAAGCCACAGGCAGCCAGTGCAGCTCGCGCAGGAGAGGTGTCAAGTAGGAGCATCTAGACACCCCCAGAATCCCCCGTGCGGCCGCATTCTGAACTAGCTGGAGCCTCCAGGTGCACCTCAAGGGAAGCCCCATGTAGAGGTTTTACCAGGTTCGCCTGGTTCGCCAATTGCGCCCCCTATTGGATCGGGACGCCCTTCGCACAGTCACTCATGCGCTCGTGACATCCCGACTGGACTATTGCAACTCTCTCTACATGGGGCTTCCCTTGAGGTGCACCCGGAGACTTCAGCTAGTCCAGAATGCAGCCGCGCGAGCAATTATGGGGACCGCAAGGTCTACCCATGTAACACCGCTCTTGCGCGAGCTGCACTGGCTACCTGTCGTCTTCCGGGTGCGCTTCAAGGTGTTAATTATCATCTTTAAAGCGCTCCATGGCTCGGGACCTAGCTATCTGCGGGATCGGATCCTGCCTCATACATCCTCATGGCCGATTCGCTCCCACAGAGAGGGACTTCTCCGGGTGCCGTCCACTAGACTGTGTCAGCGGGCGACACCCAGGGGAAGGGCTCTCTCTGTGGCGGGCCCAGCCCTCTGGAACGACCTTCCCCCCGATATTAGGACGACCACGGACCTCCGCTCCTTCCGTCTTAAATTAAAAACTTACTTTTTCCGTCTGGCCGGCTTGGGATAGTCCCCCTGTCTTGGGGTTTTACTGGGTAGATTTTAGTTCAGTTAGTTTAATGGGAATTTTAGCACAGGTTGAGTTTAATTTGGCTTTTAAAATTGTTTGTATATTTTATTGTTGTTTGTATGTTTTTTACTGTTTTTATTCTACCTGTGCACCGCCCCGAGTCCCCATGGGGAGAGGGAGCGGTTTATAAGTATTAAATGAAAATGAAAAAAAAAGAGACCATTACAGTAGTCCAGGCGGGAGATGACGAGGGCTTGAGTGACCATGCGTAAAGCGTCACGATCCAGAAAGGGACGCAACTGATGTATCAGGCGAACCTGATAAAACCACCCCCTGGCCACGGCCGTCATATGGTCTTCTAGAGACAGCCGAGAATCCAGGAGGACACCCAAGTTGCGAGCCCTCTCTGTAGGGGCCAATGACTCGCCCCCAATAGCCAGAGATGGTACCAACTGGCTATATCGTGATGCCGGAAGCCACAGCCACTCGGTCTTGGATGGGTTGAGTCGAAGCCTGTTTCTCCCCATCCAGACTCGCATGGCCTCCAGACACCGGGACATCACTTCAACGGCATCGTTGGGGTAGAGATGTACAGCTGAGTATCATGAGCGTACTGATGGAACTCTACCCCGAAACCACGGATGATCTCACCCAACGGCTTCATGTAGATGTTAAACAGGAGAGGCGAGAGGACTGACCCCTGTGGTACCCCACAAGAGAGGCACCTCGACGTCAACCTCTGCCCCCCTGCCAACATAAATTGCGACCGGTCAGAGAGGTTGGAGGAGAACCACCGTAGAACAGTGCCCCCCACCCCCAGCCCCTCCAGCCAGTGCAACAAGATACCATGGTCGATGGTATCGAAAGCCGCTGAGAGATCTAACAGGACTGGGATAGATGAACAACCCCTATCCTGAGCCCTCCAGAGATCATCCACCAACGCGACCAATGCCATCTCTGTGCTGTGCCCAGGCCGGAAGTTGGACTGGCGCGAGTCCAGATAGACAGTTTCCTCCAGGTGCTGAGGGAGCTTCCGTGCCACCACACTCTCAACAACCTTTGCAAGAAAGCGGAGGTTGGAGACAGATAGTTGGCCAACACAGCCTGGTCCAGGGAGGGCTTCTTGAGGAGGGGCCTCACCACTGCCTCTTTCAAGGTGGCCGGTAGGAACCCCTTACTCAAAAAAGCATTGACAATTCCCTGGAGCCAGCCTCGTGTAACCTCCTGGGAGGCCAATACCAACCAGGAGGGACACGGGTCCAATAAACACGTGGTGGCGTTCAGCCGCCCCAGCATCCTGTCCATGTGCTCAGGAGTCACAGGATTGAAGTCTTCCCAGATGACTGACTCAAGACCTGCCTCCATCAGTCCATCTGAACTAGTCCAGTCAGAGGCCAACCCGACTCAGATCTGATTGATTTTATCATGCAGATAACACCCAAATTCCTCTGCAAGACCCTGCAGAGGGGCATCCCACACCCTCTGATGAAGGAGGGAGCGGGTCACCCTAAACAGGGCGGCAGGGCAGTTATCTGCAGACGCGATAAGAGCAGAGAGGTAATTACGCTTCGCCGCTTCTATCGCCACTAGGTAGGTCTTCAAATGCCAATGTCCGGTCAAATTTGGACCGGACAACTGCTCTCTAGGCGTCTCTTCCGGTGCTTCATCACCCTCAGCTCCTCAGAAAACCAGGGAGCCAATGTGGTTCAGCGCCAGGTGAGAAGCCGCAAGGGCACGACCCGGTCCAGGGCCCCCGTGGCCGCACTATTCCAAGTGGCCACTAGGTCCTCAGTCGAGTCGCGAGTCAGGGTCTCAGGTATTGGCCCAAGCTCCCTCTGGAACCTCTCAGGGTCCATCAGGCGCCTGAGGCAGAACCATCTTGCCACTTCCGGTTCCGTCTCCCCGCGGTGGGATGCAGCAGTAGGAAAGCCCAGTGGAAGGAGAGAGTGATCTGACCATGACAGGGTTTCAACGACTATGTCCCCTAAACCGAGATCACTCACCCACTGGCCGGAGACAAAAACTAAATCCAGCGTGTGTCCTCCAGTGTGGGTGGGGTCATGAACTTACTGGGTCAGGTCCATGGCCGTCATGGAGGCCATGAACTCCCGTGCCATCTCAGATGCTTCGCCTATCGATGGCAGGTTGAAATCCCCCATGACTATCAGCCTAGGGGTGTCAACCGCCATCTTGGCTATCACATTGAGAAGCTCAGGTAGGGCTGCTGATATGTAGCGGGGAGCCCGGTACACAATCAGCAAGCCCAGCTGCCTCCCATGACCCCACTTCACACATAGAGATTCACAGCCGGCTGTCTGTGGTACAGTGGTCTCCCTCGGACCATCCCTTATAACAACCGCCACCCCTCCACCCCAACCCTGGGCTCGTGGCTGGTGAAATGCACTGTAATCCAGTGGGCACATCTCAACGAGGGCCACCCCTCCCTCTTGGCCCAACCAGGTCTCCGTAATACCCGCCAGGTCCGCCACCCCCTCCAAAACCAGATTGTGAATGAGGGGGGCTTTATTAACCACGGACCTGGCGTTACACAACACCAGCCAAAGGCCCAGGCCCTGAGATCCTAAACCCCCTGGGTCGCAAGAAGGGTGATTAGGGCCGGAGCGCACCACCGCTTGCAAACAGTGGGTGCACCCTCCCCTTGTATGATATGGCTCTCGGCTCCTGCCAAACCTTCCCCTCCCACACACAGTCTGGATGGAATAGCCCTCTGTTGGACTGATTCCAACTTGATGATTTCATCAGGGAACTATTACTATGCTCATTACCATATAAAATATAAAATACAGTTGATCAAACTTCATAATGACTTTTCCTTGAAAACTTAATTGCCAAACTGGAGGGATAGCACTATGATTTGAATGACCTAACTGAAAGGAATTGTCAAAACAAGAGAAAATTGAGAAATTGAGTTTGTTAATACTGTAAGAAAAAAGGACTTTTTGAAGGAGAATGAAGAGCTAAGGCCCAGAGAACCATCCTAAAGGAAAAGTCAAGACTGCACTGAAAGTCAACATAATAATAGTTGGTGATCAATACTCATAGTCTAGGAGAGGTTAAAATCAAGAGTGGAATCTTTCAAGGAGATTCACTATCACTGATTCAGAGATGGGTTGCTGCTGGTTCAGCCTAGATCGGCCAAACTTGTTGTAGTGGCAGTGGGAGGCTCTGCCCACCCACCCGGACTCTTCTGCGCATGCATGGGAGCACACCCGAACCGGTAGTAACAAAATTGGCAACTCACTTCTGCACTGTTTGTCATTGCACTAATTCCTCTATAAACAATATTGAACAATACTGAACAAGTCAGGTCATGGTTACCAAGCTTCAAAAACATTTGCCAGGCTATTTACATATTCTGAAGCTGTATGCAAAAACACCGCCTGAAAATAGAATACCCCCTTGAAATGGAATAACTGCTCTGAATAACTGTCCATATATGGAGCCAAGATATTGCACTGACCTTTGGACTGGACAAATGTGCCACTCATACCATCAAGAGGGGAAAATAGTGACAATTGAAGGAATCAAAATGCCCTACATCAACATCTAGATTAAAATAATCATTACAAATATCTGAACATCCTTTAAACTGACCACAGGAATCATACTGAAGTCAAGTGGGCTAGAAGTAAAGACAGAGTGAAGAAGATGTTAAAGTTCAAATGCAGTGAAGGAAATAACATCAAGGTAATTAACATCTAGGCCCGTGATGGCGAACCTATGGCACACATACCACAAGTGGCACACAGAGCCCTCTCTGCAGGCATGCCAGCCATCACCCTAGCCCAGACCACAGCACATGCATGCACTGCTCCCGCTGATCAGCTGGTCCTTGGGTCTCTGCCATGCATACATGGGGGTGGGACTTTCCCAATCTTCACAGTTTCCCTCCCCAGTGTGTCCTATCTTTCTCCCTCTGCAGTGCACCCTAGCTTTCTTCTGCATTTCTGCTGTCCATGCCTTCCCCGATCACCATAGGTTCCACCCTCTGCAGGTGCCTCTCCATGTCAGGAGTGGAGGAGAAAGCTAGGGTGCGCTGGGAGAAGAAACTGTGGAGATCATTAGGCTCCACCCCATGCCCCATTTTGGGCCTGAAAAGCCTCCTGCACCAACCTGGAACCCAAAATGGGGGCCAGTGGGGTGGGGCACATGTGCAGGGGGCAAATGAACAGGGACCATGAGCATGGGGGTGTGCCGCATGCACAGGAGGTGCTCACATTGTATTTTGGGGATTGGGGCACATGCATGTACTTTCGTGCATGTGTGCATTCACTTTAAGCACTTGGCACCAAAAAGATTAACCCTCACTGATCTAGCCAATTTCAGTCATTACATACACAGCTGGAATAGTAGATTGGACCTGAGTAATACTAAAAGTCCTGAATAGGAAGACGAGTAGAATAATGACAATGAACGATGACATATATCTATGCATTGATGTTAACAGATGTGACTTAGCAGAAAGCATAGGTTAGTGTTCTAACTCCCTCCCTTTACAAGATACTGAACTAGACGGACTGCTACTTGGCAGCTTGCCTGAACTAACCTGAACTAGACTGAAAGATTACATGACATCAGCTCTCCGACTCTGTAGCTTCTCTGTTGTTTCCTGCAAACCTACTCTTCACAGAGGATTTCTTTTAAAGCCTCTTAGGAAAGGCCAGGCAATTAGGAGGCTGCTACTGATTATCTCCGATGGTGTTGTTCTGCTAAACCCACTTGAATTCCACCTACACAATTTATTTTTAGATAATTAATTTTAGTTATTTATTTATAAATATATGTACTCCAGAGCGAAACTACTATCTCTGTGGGAGTCCCCGCTCTCGCAGGTCTGGCCCTTTGATCTATCTAGGGCCCATCTTGATGATGGAGTTGTTAATCCGGAGAGATGGGCGAAGCGCGGCCTTAGGGGGTTTTTAGTCCGTAAATTGTTTAAATTATCTAAATTATCTTTTTTAGGGGGCACTAGGGAGGGGGGTGGGTATAGACAGATGGAGACGGAAGAGGGCCAGGCCAGCAGCCGACGGAGGGAAGCGGAAGGTGCCGATAGGAGGGGGGACACACGAGTCGTTCCGCAGGAGGGCTTACCAATCCAGAGGGTAGTGGGGAGAGGCAAGGCCGAGGGGAGACAAGTTTCATCCTTCCGGTTGGTGGCACGTAACCGTTGGTTACAAACGATCGGGTGCCACAACCCCCGCAGGCTACGTGGTCAGAGAGTACAGAGCCAGGGCCTACGGCTGATGTTCTGCAATGCCAGGTCCGTTGTCAACAAAGCCCCCCTCATTAGTGACCTTGTGTCAGAGGGGGAGCCGGACCTGGCTGGAATTGCGGAAACCTGGTTGGGCCACGAGGGAGGACTCCCCCTCGTTGAAATGTGCCCACCAGGTTACCGCGCCTTTCATCAGCCCCGGGCCCTTGGTAGGGGCGGTGGGGTAGCGGTCATTGTCAAGGAAGGTCTTGAGCCGAGAGAGACCATTGTGCCACAGACTACCGGCTGTGAGTCCCTCTGCGTGAAGTGGGGCCTAGGGAGGCAGTTGGGCTTGCTGGTTATATACCTGGCTGCCCGCTATGTAGCAGCAGCCCTGCCCGAACTCCTGGAGGTGATCGCTACGGTGGCAGTGGAGACCCCCAGACGTTTAGTCATGGGGGACTTTAACCTGCCATCGTTGGGCGAATCATCCGAGGCAGCTCGGGAGTTCATGGCTTCCATGACGGCCATGGACCTGACCCAAGTAATTCGAGGCCCCACTCACGAGGGTGGACATACGCCGGATCTCATCTTTGTCTCTTGCCAATGGAAGAGTGATCTGGGTATAGGGGATATAGTCATCACGCCCTTGTCATGGTATATATCTATCACTTCTCCGGCTCGACTTTCCGACTGCTGCTCCCCTCCGCGGGGAGGCGGAACCAGAGTCTCCAATCTGGTACCGCCCCAGGCGCCTGATGGACCCGGATGGGTTCCAGACGGCGCTTGGGCCATTTCCTGTACCCCTGACCCGTGCCCCGATAGAGGACCTCACGGCCGCATGGAATAGTGCGGCCGTGGGAGCCTTGGATCGGGTCGCGCCCTTGCGGCCTCTCTTGCGGCGGCAAACCACCCTGGCCCCTTGGTTTACCGAGGAGCTGCGGGTGATGAAACGCCGCAAGAGATGCCTAGAGGGAAGATGGAGGTCTACCCGATCTGAATCTGACCGGACACAGGTAAGAGCCCATTTACGGACTTACATTGTGGCGCTGAGAGTGGCCAAACGCCATCATTGTGCTACTCTCATAGCATCCGCAGAAAACCGCCCTGCCGCCCTGTTTAGGGTGACCCGCTCCCTACTTCAACAAAGGGTGCGGGAAGCCCCGTTACAGGGTAGAGCAGAGGAATTTGTGATTTTTCTGCAGGAGAAAACCGCTCAGATACAGAACGGGCTACCCTCCATTGATGGCCCAGTGGGATGCCATGAGACAGATCTTGTTTGGGAGGAGTTTGACTCCGTTACTTCCGACGATATGGACAGGTTACATGGGCGACTGCGAGCCACCACATGTTTATTGGACCCGTGCCCCTCCTGGCTTGTACTGGCATCCTGGGAGGTGACATGAGGCTGGCTCCAAGAGGTTGTCAACGCATCCTTAAGTGAGGGTTCCTTGCCTGCTTCCCTAAAAGAAGCGATGGTGAGGCCCCTCCTTAAGAAGCCCTCTTTGGATCCAGCTCTTTTAAACAACTATCGTCCAGTCTCCAACCTTCCCTTTCTGGCGAAGGTTGTTGAGAGTGTGGCGGCACAACAGTTTCCCCGTCACCTGGAGGAAGTTGACTATCTAGATCCGCGCCAGTCCGGCTTTCGGCCCGGGCACAGCACCGAGACGGCATTGGTCGCGTTGGTTGATGATCTCTGGAGGGCCAGAGATGGGGGTTGTTCCTCCATCCTGGTCCTATTAGACCTCTCGGCGGCTTTCGATACCATCGACCATGGTATCCTATTGCATCGGCTGGGGGGGTTGGGAGTGGGAGGCGCCGTTTTATGGTGGTTCTCCTCCTACCTCTCTGGCCGATCGCAATTTTTGTTGACAGGGGGGCAGAGGTCGACCTCGAGACCACTCACTTGTGGGGTGCCTCAGGGGTCGGTCCTCTCGCCTCTCCTGTTTAACACATACATGAAGCCGCTGGGTGAGATCATCCGTGGTTTTGGGGTAGAATACCATCTATTCGCTGATGATACTCAGTTGTATATATCTACCCCAAACCACCCCAACGATGCCGTAGCGGTGATGTGCCAGTGCCTGGAAGCCGTGCGGATCTGGATGGGAAGTAACGGACTTAGGCTCAACCCGACCAAGACCGAGTGGCTGTGGTTTCCGGCTGCCCGTTTCAACCAGCTCACTCCATCGCTGGCCATAATAATAATAATAATAATAATAAATTTTTATTTCTAACCCGCTCTCTCTCCCCAGAGGGACTCGAGGTGGGGCACAGGAGAATTAAAAAACAATAAACACAGAGTACAAAATTTAAAAACACAATTAAACATATCCTGCGCTAAAAACATCTATAAAAACTAAAAACTATCTAGTTTTTAGTGGGTGGTAACAAACTCAAGCTCAACCCTGCCAAGACTGAGTGGCTGTGGTTTCCGGCACCCCGGTTCAGCCAGATTACACCAACTCTGGCCATTGGGGGCGAAACACTGGCCCCCGTGGAGAGGGCGCGCAATTTGGGTGTCCTCCTGGATTCCCGGCTGTCCATGGAGGACCATGTGGCGGCCGTGGCCAGGGGGGCGTTTCATCAGGTACGCCTGATGCGCCAATTGCGCCCCTTACTGGACCGGGCTGCCCTTCGCACAGTCACTCAAGCTCTCGTGACGTCCCGACTCGACTACTGTAATGCTCTCTACATGGGGCTTCCCTTGAGGTGCACTCGAAAGCTACAGCTAGTCCAAAACGCAGCCGCGCGGGTGATTATGGGAGCCACTAGATGCTCCCACATAACACCGATCCTGCGCGAGCTGCATTGGCTTCCTGTGGTTTTTTGAGTGCGCTTCAAGGTTTTGACAACTATCTTTAAAGCGCTCCATGGCTCGGGGCCTAGTTATATGCGAGACCGCCTCCTGCCCCATACATCCCTTAGACCGATACGCTCCCACAGAGAGGGCCTTCTCAGGGTGCCGTCGGCCGGACAATGCCGACTGGCGACACCCAGGGGAAGAGCCTTCTCTGTGGCGGGCCCAGCCCTTTGGAATGACCTACCCCCTGAATTACGTACCATCACCGACCTCCGCCTCTTCCGCCAATGTCTTAAGACATATTTGTTTCAACAAGCCGGCCTAGCCTAACCTCCCATGGGGACTTTTAGGTAGTTTTAAATTGGGTTTTTAAAATTTGGTTTTAGCGCAGGATAGGTTATTTAATAGTTTTTTAAATTATATTTATTGTATTTTGTATGTTTTTAAATTTTCCTGTGCGCCGCCCTGGGTCCTTCGTGGAGAAGGGCGGGATATAAATTTAAATAAATAAATAAAATAAATAAAAACTGTCCCTAAAACCCCTTAACACCATAACTAATTAAAATTACCCTAGGCCAGCCAAACGGAAGAACATCTTTCCCCTGTGGATGGGGCGCGCAATTTGGGTGTCCTCCTGGATTCCCGGCTGTCCATGGAAGATCAAGTGACAGCCGTGGCCAGGAGGGCATTTTACCAGGTTCGCCTGGTTCGCCAATTGCGCCCCCTATTGGATCGGGACGCCCTGCGCACAGTCACTCATGCGCTCGTGACATCCCGACTGGACTATTGTAACTCTCTTTACATGGGGCTCCCCTTGAGGTGCACCCGGAGACTTCAGCTAGTCCAGAACGCAGCCGCGCGAGCAATTATGGGAACCGCTAGGTTTACCCATGTAACACCGCTCTTGCGCGAGCTGCGCTGGCTACCTGTCGTCTTCCGGGTGCGCTTCAAGGTGTTAATTATCATCTTTAAAGCGCTCCATGGCTCGGTACCTAGCTATCTGCGGGATCGGATCCTGCCTCATACATCCTCACGGCCGATTCGCTCCCACAGAGAGGGACTTCTCCGGGTGCCGTCCACTAGACATTGTCAGCGGGCGACACCCAGGGCAAGGGCTATCTCTGTGGCGGGCCCGGCCCTCTGGAATGACCTTCCCCCCGATATCAGGACGACCACGGACCTCCGCTCCTTCCGTCTTAAATTAAAAACTCACTTTTTCTGTCTGGCCGGCCTAGGATAAGTCTCTCTGTCTTTGGGGTTTTTACTGGGAAATTAGGACTGTTTAGTTTTAATGGGGAATTTTAGCGCAGGTTATGTTTAATTTGTTTTTAGAATTGTTTGTATGTATTTATTGTTTTTATTCTACCTGTGCACTGCCCCGAGTCCCTGTGGGGAGAGGGTGCGGTTTTATAAATATTAAATATTTTTATTATTATTATTATTATTATTATTAATTGCCTCCTCTCAATCCTTAGCCTGACATCCGGGACAAACTGGGTTTCCTCCTCTAGAGCCGACTCATAGGACTCCTCAGTAGAGGAATCCATCAGCAGCTCATCCAGAGCCGGCTGGGCCACAACAGTTAGTATGGAATATTGCAAGTACACCAGATAGTTGAAGAAGAAATTTTTAAAAAGCAATGGAAGAATATCTGAAAGACATTGAAGAAGATGCACTGAGGCTAGTATAAT
This sequence comes from Rhabdophis nuchalis, assembly GCA_039707465.1. Classification (NCBI taxonomy): domain Eukaryota; kingdom Metazoa; phylum Chordata; class Lepidosauria; order Squamata; family Natricidae; genus Rhabdophis; species Rhabdophis nuchalis. The sequence continues at coordinate 340,322,437 of CM077643.1, forward strand.
ATGAAGGCCTACTGAAGAGACCACACTGACCTACAAAAAAGACCACATGAAAAACAGAATAGAGACATGACCAGACCAAGCATTACATGGACACTACATTTTAAAACAATCTCAGCAATGGCGAAGACCAGGAAAGTTGAAGAAGGAGACAGAGGGGCTAATTCTGACTACATAAAACCAAACTTTCAGAGCAACGCATACAAAGTCATAACGTCCCCGTCCCCCAGTTGCTATTAGCTGGGAAAAAAGGTACTTTACCATCTGTACTGTTTATTAATCTGAACTATACTATATAAAAACGATGCCCCCTAGAAATATGGCATGGCCCCCTGAGGAGGCCATATGGTCCGTGTTGAGAATAATTGTATAAAAGCAAACAGAAAGAGAATATTAATAAAAGTCTGCAAGAAAAAAAATGTTGAATGTGACAAAATCAAAGGAAACAATTTAATAGTTACAACTTCAAGTGAAACATTATAAATATAAATCTCTACATAATTAATACCTGAAAGAAACTGAAGGCAAGATGAACAGTAACAAAACTTGGTCATGGCTTTAGATTGAATCTCTCAAGAAGGAAACAGAAGGTGTAATACTGGAAGAATAAAATAAGCACTAGCCAAAAAAGCCATTAAAAATGAACAAAAGTATAAACAAAGGCAAATATAGATTATGCAAAGGAAAATGAGACTGTTGACTACTTAATAGCTGTAGCAAAATTGTTCAAACAGATCATAAGACATGATAAAATAGCAAAAATGACATATTAGACTTGATGCCCAAAGTATTGGTTTGTTTAAAATGAGTAAATGTTGAAAAACTGCTCCCAAATGACATATAAAAATGTGTGGGAGTACCAAATTCAGACAGACTGGTATCCAGAGCATAATACACCAGTAGTCGTAATTGAAGAAAAAATATACATTATTTTACTAACAGATGTGGGAATACCAAAAGACCCTAGAATAGCTCAAAAAGAACTGGAAAAATATAAAATAGCAGCATTTAACAATTGAAATACAAAGAATATAGAAGAAATCAGCAAACAAATTTCTTTAAATCACTACACTACTGGGAGCAATAACAATACAGTAGACTTGTCAAATCATCTGACATAATTAGAATTATTTGACCTCCCAAGATTTAGTTTATTTAAAAACAAAACCTGCTTTGCTTGGAACCACATATATATTACAACAGTCCTTAGGCCAATCTTAGCTGAGCATTCTTCAAAAAGAAACTGCAAAGCCTTGATGACAGCAAATAAACATAAGGAAAAGTGACATTGCAATCAAGAGGGATTACTGAAAATGAGTCTGAGATATTTAAAAAAAGAAAACTATCGGATTCAAAAGAGGCTGCAGACACGCAGACTCAGAAATAAGATGAACTCAAAAGATCTAATAAAAGAGACTGTGAGCTGCATAGGAAGTGCAAGGGATGTGCCTGACCCTAATTAATAGACAGAAGTACACTCAGCAATTCTAGAACAGAAAAGGGGGGAAGCTGCATGAGAAGAAAAGCAACCTATTCCAAAAGGGTTCTAATAGAGTAAGAAAACTAATCTAACAGGGTTAGAGTAAGAAAAAATTCTAACAGGGTAAGAAAATCATAAGTAGCTTTTCACAACAAAGCTTGATGCTCTTGGAAACATGTAACATCATAATTAGGTTAGGTTAGGTTAAGGTGACCAGACGTCCTGCTTTTGGTGGGACAATCACGCTTTCAAAGAATTAGTCCTGCCTCCTGCGGCCTCTTCAAAATGTCCCACTTTTTGCCTGGGGCGGCAGCGGGCAGCAGGTAGGCGGCGGGCGCTCTGCACGTGCTCAGACAGAGGCACAGGGCAGGAAGTGGCGGGCTGGCGGGCAGGCGGAAGGGGAGGGCCGGCGAGGGAGGAGCCAGACAGGCAGCAGGCATCGAAAGAAGAGGAGAGCCAGCTGGAGCCCGCACGGCCCTGAAGTTTGCACTGCGCCGCCATGCACTGAGAGCAGCCAGCTGGAAGCTCCACTGCCGCCTCCTCCTCGCCTGGCTCGTCCCGGGCCCCTCCTTGGCCCTGATGCCCTCTGCGCAGGCACGTGACATGCCGGACCGTACGCCCCCCCGCCTGTCGACGGTGTCCCGCTTTGGGACTTTAAATATCTGGTCACCTTAGGTTAGGTTAACAAAGGGCTACAACAGAAAATATGTTGTAGATTATGATGAAGATTCTGCATCCTTTGCTAAACAAGAAAGTATCGGAATATTAGGAAATGTAGGAGCACTTAGAAAATTGCATTCAGAACACTTAGATATTAAGTCAGGCTTTTATCACGGTGATTTGAAAGAGGAGAATTATATGCACCAGCCACCAGATTTCGAAGAGCTAGAGAAAGAAAAAAAAACCTGGCCTGTAAATTGCATAAATGCACATGTGGCCTAAATCAACAGCAGCACCAACAGCATGGTATGATAAACTAAATCAAATATTGCAAAACATGGGCTTTGAGCAGATAAATGCTGATCTATTATTATTGTTATATTATTATTCTCATTACTGATTAAATTTCTAGAGTGATGAGCAACTTCAAATGACTTTGTGAGGCAGGGGTGGATTGCTGCTGGTTCGGTGCATGCGCAATTTTGCACGTGCGCTCCCACTTTGCTCACATGCGTGCCAGCCATGTGCTCTGCACACATGCACATTTCTCCATAAATGCAATAAAATTGCTCTGTGCATGCACAAAAGCAAAGAACAAGATGGGGGCCCCTATGACATTGCTGGGAGAACTGGTTCAAGGTGTGGGATGCCTGGGTCGCTGACGATTCCAAACTACTACTGGTTTGGCCGAACCAAGAGGAACCACCACTATTGTTGTGAGGCTTCATAAGGTTAAAAGTACAACTCTATAAAAACAATATCTAGTAAACAGTGATTGTTTAAGGGAATAAAACTATCACTTTTTAACTTAAAAGAGCTATCTTTTAGGATCTGAAGAAACACAAATGCTTGAAAGTGGACAAGGGGAATAATATGTGAATCTCCAAAAGGGGTGTGTGTGCTGTAAGTGATGATTGGCACCTTGAATTACACCTTGAAACTAAATTGCAAGTGTCTATTAATGTAACCTTATAATAAAAGTAACATCAGCATTCATACCTTTGAATTTCTAGTCTGTCCTACCTCAAAGGTGGACCTGAAATTGTGCACCACTTGCACTCATTTTTGAATCAAGAGATGCTCCTCACATTAGTCACCTTATGGATGGACTATTGTAACGTGTTGTAAATGAAGAAGCTACCACAGGTCCAGAAAGTGGCAGCATGATTAATGAGGGTTGAGCCAGTATAACATGTAACAAACCAACTACAAGAACTGCATTGCTAACCAGTGATTCCCTCCCTCCTTTCGTTTTTATGAGAGCCAGAGAGGGTTAAGTCGGAGATGTTTTTTAAATTATATTTCTGCTTTGAACTCAAATTTCTTTTATTTAACTGTTGTATTGACTGCAGCTTTCCCTCCTGTTCTTCAAGCTTAGTTTTACTGCCCATTACACATAAGCAGCACCTGTGCAAATGCCTTCCTGGCCACAGTTGTCATCTGTTCCTTGAGCAGGAGTTGAGGAGGAGAGCAGGAGAGTCCAGAAAAAGGTCCCGTATTGCACTACTCCAAAGCAGGGAAACACCACTCCATCCTAGACTGAAGGATCAGGACCAAGGCGGTCCAAACACCAATGTCCATTTTGTCCCACTAGGGTAGAGCCAAGATTGTTTCTCCCCATCCAGAGTTTTACCACCTCCAACTAATAAAGTGGGACCTTGACAGCATTGCTTGCTTGATCAGGGATTAAGATGTACAATTCAGTATCAACACCTTCCTGAAGTAATGGACAACTTCCCCAGTGGCTTTCTGCCAAAGTTAAACAGGAGAGGGAAGGAAGCCTTAAGTCCTAAAGCACTTCTAAAATCAGGGGCTTTGAACTAGACATCTCCCCTCCGACAACATTGACTAGAACTTGCTTTACAGAAAGGAGAACTAACATAGTAGTGCGGTAGTGCTAGTTTTCCATTTATTTTTACTATTGGTTCACATGTGTATGTGACGCTTCTGCGCAGAAGTATCTGGGTGGTGGGTGGAGCCTCCCACCATCACCACTACCAGTTTGTCGGATCTTGGCCGAACTGGCAGAAACCCACCTCTGTACTGTGCTCCCTACTTCCACTCTCTTCAGCCAATTTAGGAGGAAACCAAGTTGATGGTATGAAAGGCTGCTGAGGCATCAAGCAGGGCCAGAATCTATGCTTATATGTATGTAAGAGTTAATAATAGAAGTCATATGTACATTCTCTGTTATGTTGATGATCTAACTGTAATGTGCAGAGGACAAAAGAAACAGCATGGAGATGTGAATGACTTGATTAAAGAAGTGGAAGGAAAACCTCTTGGGCATATTTATCATTATTTTGGAATTGAAATTAAAAAGGAAAAAGACAAAAGTGGAGTGTACTTGCTAAGTCAAAAACAAATGTTAACAGACTTAATAAAGTTTCTAGGGCTCCTGAGGCAAAGAAGGGAAGTATACTCTTAGAGGCTGAACATCTAAAGAAAGAAGGGAATAGGACAATATAGGACAGAGACAGGAACACAGTATATACATCACACAGTAGATCTGACACGGCCAATGAAATTGGACGGCCGAATAGAAAGATCAATGAGCCAACGCAAGAGGAATGTCTATGGAGAGCCTCAGTCATCCAGGTCATGGTTGTCCCAAAGGTGCTTTTCAACTTGCCTTTTGAAAAAGCACTTTTGGGACAACACAAGAGGATTCAATAGCTGTAGAAAGGTTAGGGAACTCTTTGAAAAACGATTGATTTTAATCAGGAATGTTCCATAATTAATAATCTAAAAATTATTGACTATACAGATTTGGACAGGGCAGGAGAAAAATTGGACAGGAAATAATATATAGGTTATGTATTCTTTTCTCCCCACGTTTTTTATTTTATTTTACATATACATACCAATGTTTGAACAGTGTGGCACCTGGGTGTCATATATTTTAATACATATAAAACTAGTAATATTAATCATAGTTGTTACATTCATCCAGCATATGTATTTCTAATAATACACATTTATATTTTATTTCGAATTTATTTTTTCGAATATTAAGTTATAGTCTTTCATTATTAAAGTATTTCATATTTTAATATATTGTCTAATGCCAATTATCATATTGTTTAAACATACATAATAATACTGCCATTCAATTTCTAAGCTTCCCTCTTGTTATTGCGTCTATTTTGTTATGTAAAAATGTGTATACTAATATTTCCCCTTTCTTTTATATCTGTCTCTATTCCGACTTTTGGATGTGTATTCTTTAATGGGGGTGCACTCAGGAAAAAAAATACTAGCATAGAAGCAAAGTAGCCTGATCATCTAAAGAGGCTGAATCCTATGTAGTGGAAGAAGCATACAAAAAGATTGCCAGGCTGTACAAACAATCATTAGACTTCACAAGAAATGAACTAATCCCAACCATGCTATTTGAGGACATCAAGCTATATTTTTGCTAGCTGAACTGAGTGATGTGTGATTGCTTGCTCTGATCTGGATATACCGATTGACTTGAAATATGCTGAATGCACACAAACTGGAAATTACCCACAGCAATCTTCCAACACAAAATAGCTAGACATTCATATCCAGCTCCTTTAACTGAACTGACCTATTAGTTATAGAAGATAGTAAGTTAGCAAACTGCACACCACTTGATTATCTTGTGCTTACATTCCTAATTTCTTGAAAAACAGTGCTTAAAAAGAACTGACAAAAAGATAATAAATAGCAAGTTGGGTTGCTAGCTTTCTTTAGTCATGAAATTCATAGAGCTTAAAATGTTGATTTATCAAGAAATAGCACAAGATGTTATTTACTAGGGTGTACACTTTATGCAACAAAGCATGAATGTCTTAAAATCTGTTCAGCTTTTTCAATGCAATAATTAAAAAGACAGCTGGAATCATATGAATGAGGAAAGGAAGCATCTAAAAGAAGAAACAGTTAGATGATTCCTGAATTACTGATCTTGATATTCCAAAATGAGATTGAAAATTTAGATGTAGAACAAGAAATGAAGTTCTTTGAATTTTACAAATACATACTTTTTTAAGCTTTAAAGAAGCTTGAAGGAAAAATCAAGCTCTTCTAACTCACACATACACTAAGTTGCAAAGTGAAAAATGTAAAGGAGACCTACCCATGCCACATAAGCAAAACAGTTTCTCAAAGACAGGATTCCTTGTGTGAGGGTTGTGTGTGTACACTTTTAAGTCACTGTTGACTCCTGGCAACTGCATGGCCAAATCCCTGCAGTTTTCTTGGAAATGTTTTTCAAACGTTTGTCCTTCTCTCCTTCCTAGATCTGAGAGAGGATGACTGGGCCCAAATCAGCTACATGGCCTCACACCTATGACAAATCTAGAACACCTAATTTTCCATCTAGTTTCACTATACTAAACTGGTTGGCAGTAATACTGCTACTGAAAAAGATCAATGGGAGATAAGTGCAGTGCAGAAAGCCAGAAACACTCAGGAGTCCAAGAGAGATGCCTGTACAATGAAAGACAGGCTTTCTTCTATCTTATCTATCTTGTTCAAATTAAAAGAGACTTCCACTAGAAACTTTTACTTGGTTTCCCCTATAAACCTGTATGTTCCCCATTCTGCTGATATGCCAGGGCATTTTCACTTGGGCCTTTGGGGAGAGTGATTGAAGTCCACTTCTGGGTACTGTGGGTTTAGTTTTGATTGTGGTCCAGCTTTTGACATCATTTATTATTATTATTATTGAGCTGCTTGTTCTTGAGCTGCCAAAATAAAGCCTTCTGTTTCTTTTTTCAGTACTCCTGATCTTAATCAGTTCCAAGTTAGTTTTTGGTCAGCTTTGCCTTCAATACTTTTCAAGTATTGGCTATGCATAGCTTTGCTTTTCCAATTTTCAGCTAATTTCTCAATTACTTCTTTCTTATATTCAGCTTTTGACTTAGTTGTCTTTAAAAGGCCTCCTTTATTTACTTCCTTAATCATTGGTTCTTCACTTTTCTGGATGTAATCATTCAAACTATGTCTTTCTTCTTCCACAGTCAGCTTTACTTGTAGGAGTCCTGGACCACCTTCTGCTCTTGGTATTATTATTATTGTTGTTGTTGTTGTTGTTTTGGTATACTATATATAATAGAGGTAGTCTTTGTTTACCAACTGACACAATCAACACCTCTTTGAAGTTACAAAGTTGCTGGAGAAATAACTTGATGATTTGTGCTGGCATTTCCCAGTGCCCCATAGTTACATATTTTTTATTACAGTCAGTATGTGTTGTCCTGTGTCTGATCTGTGGTTTCTCTTTTTCCCCTCATCCCCTTGCAGGCAGAGAGATTACAAGAAAGTAAATAGGCACACTATGGGAAATACACATCAAAATCAATGTATTGGCACCAGCACATTGTTAGGGGATGGTTAGGGGAGGGGGAAGGGGAAAAACCCCAAGCAGTTCCTTTAGTCAATCACTTTTTTCTTTAATCTCTTGGTTTTCTTCTTTCTTCCACCAGCAGAGTGGAGCATTTGCAAACACAGGGTTTGTAAGAGAGTAAACAGGCAGTAAAGGGAATATACAGCACCCACAAGCATACTATACAAAATAACCAGGGTATTCCCCACAGTGTGCATGCTTACTTTCTTATAATCCCTTTTTCAATCCTTCTACTTTGGAGGGGGAGGAGGAAATAAAAATAAAAGCAAATGATTTCTATAGACAATCTCTCCAGTGTCTATTCTGTGTCCCCACTCTCCCAGCATCTGCAAGCTTTTCCCCCCAACATTGTTGTCTAATCTACAACCCTGGGATTTTCAAGAAATCAGCTACAGCCTTGCTTAGATTTGTCAAGAATATCCAAAGGAGGCTAGGTGTTGCCACTGACCTTAATCTGGAAACTAACTTAAACAGGCTTAAAGATCTACTAGATGGTTGGCAAAGTCTGTGCTTGTTATTAATTCTCTCTTGAGCTAGTATTCCTCTCCATTTTTAACACATTAAGAAGTAGTAAACTGCTTTTTTTTAAAGGAAAGTTAAACTAAGCAAGCAAGATAGTTGCAACATTAAGTGAAAAAACAACAACAACACCCTACTGAATTTCAACATACTGTAGCTTCTTAATTAGAAAACAGGAAAATACAGATTAGAAGAAATTCCCATAAGATGGCTACATGACTGGTGGAAAACGAAACCCGATGCATTTTAAAGACTGATTGATTCCAGATTTGGGGAGAAGAAAAATAAAGTAAAAACGTTTAATAATAATAATAATAATAATAATAAATTGAGATTTATTAACCGCACCCTCTCCCCACAGGGACCCGGGGCGGTGCACAGGCATAATTAAAAACAATATACAATAATACAAACATTACTTAAAATAGAATTAAATAGAATTACCCGTGCTAAAAATATAAAATTAAAAACCCATTAAAATATTTGTAGTTAAAAGACAGAGAGAACTATTCAAGGCCGGCCAGTCGAAAGAGATGGGTCTTCAATTTTACACGGAAGGAGCGGAGGTCGGTGGTCGTTCTAATATCAGGGGGAAGGTCGTTCCAGAGGGCCGGGCCCGCCACAGAGAGCGCCCTTCCCCTGGGCGTCGCTCGCTGACAAAGTCTAGTGGACGGCACCCAGAGAAGCCCCTCTCTGTGGGAGCGAATCGGTCGTGAGGATGTGTGGGGCAGGATCCGATCTCGCAGATAGCTAGGTCCCGAGCCATGGAGCGCTTTGAAGATGATAACTAACACCTTGAAGCGCACCCGGAAGACGACAGGTAGCCAGTGCAGCTCGCGCAGGAGCGGTGTTACGTGGGCAAACCTAGAGGTGCCCATAATTGCTCGCGCGGCCGCATTCTGAACTAACTGAAGCCTCCGGGTGCACCTCAAGGGGAGCCCCATGTAGAGAGAGTTACAATAGTCCAGTCGGGATGTCACGAGGGCATGAGTGACTGTGCGAAGGGCGTCCCGATCCAATAGGGGGCGCAATTGGCGAACCAGGCAAACCTGGTAAAACGCCCTCCTGGCCACGGCTGTCACTTGCTCTTCCATAGACAGCCGGGTATCCAGGAGGACACCCAAATTGCGCGCCCCATCCACAGGGGCAAGATGTTCGCCCCCTATGGCCAGCGTTGGAGAAAGCTGGTTGAATCGGGCAGCCGGAAACCACAGCCACTCGGTCTTGGTCGGGTTGAGCCTAAGTCCGTTACTTCCCATCCAGATCCGCACGGCTTCCAGGCACTGGCACATCACCGCTACGGCATCGTTGGGGTGGTTTGGGGTAGATATGTACAGCTGGGTGTCATCAGCGTACAGATGGTACTCTACCCCAAAACCACGGATGATCTCACCCAGCGGCTTCATATATGCATTAAACAGGAGAGGCGAGAGGACCGACCCCTGAGGCACCCCGCATGTGAGGGGTCTCGGGGTCGACCTCTGCTCTCCTGCCCGCACAAATTGCGATCGGCCAGAGAGGTAGGAGGAGAACCACCGCAAAACGGTGCCTCCCACCCCCAACCCCCCCAGCCGATGCAATAGGATACCATGGTCGATGGTATCGAAAGCCGCTGAGAGGTCTAATAGGACCAGGATGGAGGAACATCCCCCATCTCTGGCCCTCCAGAGATCATCTACCAACGCGACCAATGCCGTCTCGGTGCTATGCCCGGGCCGAAAGCCGGACTGGCGCGGATCTAGATAGTCAACTTCCTCCAGGTGACGGGGAAACTGTTGTGCCACCACACTCTCAACAACCTTCGCCAAGAAGGGAAGGTTGGAGACTGGACGGTAGTTGTTCAAAAGAGCTGGGTCCAAAGAGGGCTTCTTGAGGAGGGGCCTCACCATAGCCTCTTTTAGGGAGGCAGGCAAGGAACCCTCACTCAAGGATGCGTTGATAACCTCTTGGAGCCAGCCTCGTGTCACCTCCCAGGATGCCAGTACAAGCCAGGAGGGGCACGGGTCCAATGAACATGTGGTGGCTCGCAGTCGCCCACGTAACCTGTCCATATCCTCGGAAGTAACGGGGTCAAACTCCTCCCAAACAAGATCTCCCTCGTGGCATCCCACTGGGCCATGAATGGGGGCTAGCTCACTCTGTATCTGGGCGGTTTTCTCCTGCAGAAAAATCACAAATTCCTCTGCCCTACCCTGTAACGGGGCTTCCCGCTCCCTCTGTTGAAGGAGGGAACGGGTCACCCTAAACAGGGCGGCAGGGCGGTTTTCTGCGGATGCTATGAGGGTGGCACAATGATGACGTTTGGCCACCCTCAGCGCCACAATGTAAGTCCGTAAATGGGCTCTTACCTGTGTCCGGTCAGATTCAGAGCGGCTAGCCCTCCATCTTCTCTCTAGGCATCTCTTGCGGCGTTTCATCACCCGCAGCCCCTCAGTAAACCAAGGAGCCAGGGTGGTTCGCCGCCGCAAGAGAGGCCGCAAGGGCGCGACCCGATCCAAGGCTCCCACGGCCGCACTATTCCATGCGGCCGTGAGGTCCTCCATCGGGGCGCGGGTCAGGGATACAGGAAATGGCCCAAGCGCTGTCTGGAACCCATCCGGGTCCATCAAGCGCCTGGGGCGGTACCAGATTGGTAACTCTGGTTCCGCCTCCCCGCGGAGGGGAGCAGCGGTCGGAAAGTCGAGTCGGAGAAGTGAGTGGTCTGACCATGACAAGGGTATGATGTCTATGTCCCCTGTACCCAGATCACTCTTCCATTGGCCCGAGACGAAGATGAGGTCCGGCGTATGTCCCCCCTCATGGGTGGGGCCTTGAATTACTTGGGTCAGGTCCATGGCCGTCATGGAAGCCATGAACTCCCGAGCTACCACGGATGATTCGCCCAACGATGGCAGGTTAAAGTCCCCCATAACTATAAGTCTGGGGGTCTCCACTGCCACCGTAGCGATCACCTCCAGGAGCTCGGGCAGGGCTGCTGCTACATAGCGGGGAGCCAGGTATACAACCAGCAAGCCCAACTGCCTCCCTAGGCCCCACTTCATGCAGAGGGACTCACAGCCGGAGGTCTGCGGCACAATGGTCTCTTTCGGCTCCAGGCCTTCCTTGATAATGACCGCTACCCCACCACCCCTGCCTAGGGCCCGCGGCTGATGAAATGCGCGGTAACCTGGTGGGCACATTTCAACGAGGGGATGACCTCCCTCGTGGCCCAACCAGGTCTCCGCAATTCCTACCAGGTCCGGCTCCCCCTCTGACACAAGGTCACTAATGAGGGGGGCTTTGTTGACAACGGACCTGGCGTTGCAAAACATCAGCCGCAAACCCTGGCTCTGTATTCCCTGGCCACCTAGCCTGCGAGGGTTGTGGCACCCGACCGTTTGTAACCAACGGCTGCGTGCCACCAACCGGGAGGATGAAAATTGTCTCCCCGTTTAAATGTGAGTGAGGGTTGTTTGCGCTTACAATGATAGATTTTAAAATGAATATACAACAAATGTTTTCTCATGGCAGTTCCTACATATATGTTTGATAGTATATGCTATTTTCTTACTTGACTGTGATATCTGTAAGTAAATGGCCTGTGTCATTTGGTGTGTGTGTATAAATAAAGCCTGTATGTTACACTCCTCTGTATTCCACCGACTCCTGGTGTGGCAAAATCTTGCTGCTATTCTTTATGTAACCTCCTGGCAAGGTGGTTGAGTGAACCATCCCAAGCTCTTAGCTGCAGGAATGGTGGTGGTGGAGGCACTGATAGCTGTGGGATTGCTAGCATATTTGGTGCTGAAATGACTAAAACTGTTGTTTCCAGAGATCAGAATGCTACAGTGGGAAGGTGAAGCTGAATATAGTCTGACAAAGTCAGTATTTCAGCTAGTGAATCTTAGACCCCAATGAATTCTAATAATGGGAAAGTGCCAAGGCAAAAGCTGTTGCAATTATTCAGTTCATTATGTTAAGCTCCATGAAATTTTGATGAGCACCACGCCTGTTTAGTTAGAGAAATGATCAACTGCTGAGTTCCAGCATGGCTTGGGTATGTGCCTCTTAAGGAAATGTGCTGAAGGAACTAGAAAACTGGACAAGGCTTAGAACAAGTAGGGTCAGTACCTCCAACTGGGCCATTACACTAACAAACTATAAAATGATCAATATTTTTAAAAAAACCTCAACAAATAAAACAATATGATTATTAAAAGGCTGGAAGAAAGCATTAGACCACAATGTAACCACCTTATTAAATCATCATTTCCTTGAAAGCCTCAAGTTTGTTGACATAGCCAAGTTTTGAAGGACATGAGGGATGGGGCCAGCCTTTCGTTGTCACTGGAAAAAATAGCAACAATTTTTGCTCCCATTGGATTTTCTTATAACTTGTAAATGGAGCCAAGGACTGTGCATCTAGCAAGTTGCTCTCTTTGTTCTTGGCTAGACTCTGCCTAAAGTAGATACACTCTACCTAATTAGGTACACTATACCTAAAGAAATTAAAACACTGTAATGGCACGTCTGATTTCCAACAGATTAGCACTCACCAAATCGTTACTGCAACGGAGGGAATTCAAAGATGCAACATAAATAGTTGTCCAGCCATTAACAGATATTGTACTGCCATCATTCCCAAGATCTGAATACTAGGAATAAGCACATCTAGGCCTGTGTCCTCAAGATACACCAGACATTAATTCTCATCATCTCCGTACATCTTAGATCTTGGTCAGGTCAGAAAAGGATGGCAAAATTTCAGTCTGACCTATTTAGAGCAGGGGTCTCCAACCTTTGCAACTTTAAGTCTGAAGTCCTTCAGACTTAAAGTTGCAAAGGTTGGAGACCCCTGATTTAGAGGACATAAGGCTGAGAAAGACTGCTAAAGAAAACTCTCTCTGGAATTTAAGGTAGTCAGTTAAAACACATGCACACCGTAAATGGACTTTGTAGCAGAGAAACAACAGATAAGAATATCGATTAAATTGAGACATTTTTATGTGAGCAATCCCTTGACTCTTCTCGGACTATTTATTTGTGTGCGATATAACTGCCATTTCAAACAGTAGGTTAATACTTCTTGTGAGATTTGGGATCTAATGAATTTCAGAAACTCTGTCAAAGCACCAGTGTCATAGCATCCATAGCAATTATTCAGATCAGAGGAGAAGTGTCTGTAGCCATGCAGATATTCTTATGTTCTAATAACTGTCAAGCTAGCTTGACCACTGAATATAATTATAAGAAGTGGACTCTGACTTCTGTAAGGTAATGGGTTCTCTCAATGACTTAAAGAAAGTGATACTACAGTATCTTTAGTATAGTAGATACAGGTAGTCCTCCATTTATGACGGTTTGTTCAGCATCCATTTGAAATTACAACAGTGCTGAACAAAGCAAGTTACAAATGCTATCCAAAGCTACAACTACTGCAATGCTCCCACATTCACATGATCAAAATTAGGGTGCTTTGCAGGTCATCTAGCCTTATGGGGCTGAAACTCCCTATCTAAGCTCCCTTAAACCAGCTCTGCAGTTTCAAAGTATGTTCTTGTATGAGTTCTAATGTTTCCAGAAGCTGCCTGAGAGATGTATGCTTTTGTGCAGCTTCCAGAGCCTCTGGAAACTGTACAAGAACATGGTGTCCGCTCACTTGAATTATGGGTTCTCCAGAACCTATGCAAGAATGGGACATGTTTTTGCACAGTTGCCAAAGCTCTAGAAACCATGCATGCAAGGGGCATGCTCTTTCATGGTCTGTAGAACCTATGAAAGCTGCATGGGAGCACCAGAGATTCTGGAGGCCAAATGAGAGCATATCCTCTCTTGCAGGTTCCAGATGTCACACAAGAGTAAATCCCTCTTGTATGGCTTTTGGAGCTTCCAGAAGCTGCACAAGAACATGCTCCAAAGCCACTTCAAGAAAGAAGACCTGGTGCAATGTGGAGCTACCTTAGATTGTAGGGACCTGTGAGCCAAAAGAGAAAACTGTCTGAATGCAAGTGGTACCCTGTATATCCTAGGGAATACTGGGCTGGGGAGGAATTGCATAGTTCCCCAAGGCTTGTGTATCTTGGAGAATAGTGCAAGGTAAAATTCTGAGTGGCAATGGCAGCACTAGGGCTGAAGTCAAGGCCTTGGGTGGTTGCCCAAACTGAGCCCCCTAAAAAATCCCAGCCTTTGTCCTGCCAACAAGTATGGCTAAATGGGGGATGCCTCAAGGGGTAGAGAAAGTCTTAGAAGACCTGGCTCAGGCCAGATGTGAGCTGTGTGTGTGGGGGGGGGGGGAGGGTGACACCACAGTGTGGCCTCAGCCTGAAATATAATGTAGGCCTGGACCTACATCAGGCCTGCCACGACATTTCCCATCCCCTGAGGTACCCTGTGCTCTTCATAATAACCCAATGGTCATTTAACAACCATAATTTGGAGGATTATTAGGATCACTATCATTGAGTGAAGAGGTCCCATGGGTGTATAACTTAAAAATCACAATGAATTATAACAAAAATGTTGTGTTCAGTGAAGGTTTGTTGAGAACTATCTGTACTTGATTAGCAGCACCAATTTTTAAAGGTGTGCAATTGCCTAAATGTATAGCTCTAAGGTGCCCTTCTCTTCCTCCTCCAACTACAAAGACTCAAAGACTCACAATTGCAGTCCATACTATTTCTTATGCTTTTATTGCTTCTCTTCCTCCACTTCTGATTGAAATAATTATGGATGCTGTGACACTAGTGCTTTTAAAAACAATAGATGAACTAGAGGGCAAAGAGATCCCATGTAGCATTTTTCACAATACAGTGAAGATTTACAGAGATAACAGAAGAGGGGAAAGGTTTATTTGATAACTTGGATGAGGATAGCAAATTGCTCTGAAAGTCACGGGGAGCATAGAAATGAAATTTTGCATCATTACATTTGCCTGATACTTTTACCTTCAGAACTGCACTTAAATGGAAATCCAACATTGTTCTGAATAAAGATTGTACCAAGTGAACTATATTATTATAGAGATAAGCTGAACAGCAGAATAATAAGTACCTTGGCGGTATTTTTCTTTTTAAAACAGGGCGTAACACTCCATTTGCTTTGTGCAAAAACCAAAAGACTGAATAATTTGTTTCTTCCTTTTGAAGACACTAGATTACCTTCTCATTAAATAGTCTCCCTGGCTTAAATTGTGGCATTATGTTGTAAAAGGGAAATGGGGCATGGGCAGATATGATAGTTGCACTTACCAGTCAACCAGCGCTGTGATAAATTAATCATATCCTAAGTTACATTAACAAAAAAGATGAGGGCAGAGAAAGGAGCTGAGATCTGTGAGCCTGTTTTTATATGTCAGTCTGTCTCAACCTTTTGAGCATGGAGGAACTGTTGAAATATTTTTCAGGCCTCGGGGAACACAGTACATTCAGGCTTAAATATAATCCAGAAGTTACAAAATTATTATCTTTGTTTCATATACTTCATTCCTTAAATCCAGCTTCTCCTTTCTCTCCCCCTCATTTCCCCCCTGTTTTCCTAGGACTCTTTTACAAAAGTAGAGGGGGAATGATGTCTTTCAACCTTCAACACCACTCCCTTTAATATTTGTATTCCTCAACTTCTCCTGAATCTTGACACTCTTATCTAAAAGGGTCTACTACCACCACCATTTTCCCTTTCCTTGCCTCTTCCCCATCACCTTTTTAGGTGACTCCAGTTGCCAGTGTGCCCAGGCCTGCATAGCTCCTGGATTGTCTGCAACCACCTGAGGTAGAGCTCCCTTCCCCAAGGCCACTGCACCTGCAGAAAGGCAAGTATACTCTGCCACTGTGGTCCCAGCAGTACATCTCTCTCTGCCTCTCTCCTTCCCTCCATCCCTCCCATCATTTATTACTCCTCTACTTCCCAACAATTACCTCCCTTAGACAAGGCCTGCTTATGCTTCAGTGAACCAACCCAGTGTTGGAGACTGGACAATTGTTTCTTTTTTAAATCAAGATCCTAGTGATCTCTCACAAAACTGAAGGATGTCACAGTACCCTGGTTGAGACAGTATCCTTTTCACTAGAATCTGCACAGCAACTATTACCTGACTGAAATTCTCCAGCACTTCTATAATTTAAGAGTTCAGCTTGGTGAAAGAGAGTTTGCTTGGAAACCTTTTTCCAAAGAAGATAATTTTAGAAAAGTGATGATAGGTGAAATGAGATATTCTTCAATTGTAGGGTGGTCTAGAAATATGGAATGCCTTATTCCCTTGACTCCAGAACATCTGGGGTGAGAGAAGACCAAGAAAGGTCTTGGGCTCCCAAGTAACTTCCTGCATCAGCCAGGTAAAGCTATTAGCTGACTTTTAAAATGGTGTCTCTTGCACTTTTGCTGCCCCCTTCAAGGCATAAATCTCAAGGCCCAAGAGGAGACACCAGATGTGTTTCCACAGGATTTTGTGGTAGTGGTTCTCTGTTGATGCTAAGGTGAAGAGTCCTGCTTTTGAAAACTACTAGTCAATTGCTCCCACTGAAGAAATTTGGAATAATCCTAAATCTGGTGAAGAATTGGTATCCATTTTGAATGGATACTGAAAATATGCCTCTGATATAGTGATTTTCCAGGAACATTTTTCTCTTATAGCCTACATGTTTTTTCTTGCTTTGGCATCAGCTGAAGTTGTTGTTTCTCTCCTAGACTTTAAGAAGGAGTATTTTTGTCCCTGCCCTTTCTTGGTGTTACTTCTACTTTTAGCTGCTTTTTTACTGCTGATGCAAATGTAAAATTGCTTTTGCTTTCCTTCTAAAACTTGAAGTTTCTTCAGTGTTCAAGAAAGTGAAAGCCATCCTAGGGATCTTTTAAGCAACCAAATTGATTCCTCTGCCCTTAACATGATTGTTACAGTTTTTAAGCTTTTAATGGTTTAAGTGAGTTATTTTAAGATCCTTTTAACTAAATTATTGTTTTAAATGGTTTTTAATTTGATGTAAATCATTTTAAATGGTCCCTGTTTGGGAATTTGTCTTTAAAGATGAAGAGCAGGTTAAATATTGTTTGCATAGCTAGACATGTAGAAGCAAATAGTCGGGCCAAGCAAGACCATTTCTTAGTTCTAAATAAGTAAGACCAATAGTTGTTCTTCACAAATTTTAAAGCATGGAAAATAGCTTTATTTATTTAAATAGATTATTTAAATAGCTAGGGAAGGAGAATCAGAATAGAACAATAGATATTAATCTCCAGCAAGCAGACTTAGTAGTCACAATATTTTTTTAACCCATTCAAGCATGAAGGATATTTTATAGATCAGTTGTCCCCAACTTTTTGGGTTCCATAGATTGGCAGAGGTGGTGGCAGCAGTGGCAGGAGGGAAGAGGTGGTTTCACACATACAACTTAATCCCATGCATGAACAAATTAAGCTTCACGTGCTTGCCTGCTGCTTGCATGGCTCAATTCACAACCAGGGGAATCTACAAGTCTTTGGCCTGGGGGGATTGGAGACCCCTGCTATAGATTATTGGTTAAGTAATACTCAATTAAGGCTCATGAGATCAACATGCTGACGACATTTTCCTACACATTAACATGTGTGAAGCCATCTGTTATGGGAAAGGATGTTAGTTATGACAAAATGGAAGAAAGACAGTACAGAAATGATCAGAAAAACATTTGTGTAAGTAGAGCAAAATAAATTAAGAAGCAGGGGGTGGCAGGAAATGGAGGTTTTTTCAACAAATCAGAAAAGATTCCTGAAGCTTAAGTGGAGTCGAGTACAAATTATTATGCACTTCTGAAAGTTCCAATTTATTTGATATACAGTGCAAATAACTGAAAAGCTCCTTCAAATTCCCTCAATGCACCTAGGCGATTAATTTATAAGAGCGGATAAAAAATAGCATATGGCAGCCATTCCAGCAAACTGCAGTGAGCAGATTTTGTTAAGGAAGCATCAGAAGCCTCAGCATGGAGGCATTAAAACCAGGCTTCTGTTGTGCACTGTATGGAAGGAATCTGTTTTGTTGTCCTTCCTCAACGCACCAAGACTCTGCTACTAAATAGATGGAATACAAATTCTCTCATTTTGTATCTCCTTAAACAGACGGAGAGAATATGACTAAGCTTTTTCCCCCCCTATAAAAGCAATCATTGTAGAAAACCACTGTACTATATTGAGGAAAAGGCATGAAAATGTATACATCAGTAAAAAGGTAGACAAAATGTGTATGACTATATGCTTCTTCTTCAATTCTGCACTGGTCTAAATTAGCAACTATTAGTCCATAATGTGGTATCGAATTCCATACTCTGTTTATTCAGCTTTCTACAAGCAAACCCTGCTGTTAGTTGTCGATAAGCAACAACTTTGGATCTAAAAATGAGATGGAAAAATTTCCCTTAAGAACTTTTATTATTATTATTATTACTTACACCTTGCTCACACTAGACTTCTCATATCTTTCCAAATATGTGGAATATCAAACCCTAAGATAAGAGTCATTTGTAAAAATTGTGGACATTTAAGTCTAACTATTTGAATATTTAGATTAGAGAAGGCTGTTTTATGTAGTGAGGATTCAGAATTCAGCATCTCAAGGTTGATTGCCCAACCGGTCATTTTCTTCATGTTTAGAAATTCAAGGAAACGAATGGTTTCATTTATTTCTCTTCAGTCATTTATTATCTCTCCCATTGTGGTTATCAGTGTTTTGTTGTCACACAATCCTATTGATCAATCCATAAGAACACTTAGGGAAAATAACTGTATAAAGGTCATCACTAATTACATCCTAAATCAATTTTAATGAAGGCGAATAAAGAATAAAATAGGTTTTCCCGTCACTGTGGCTAACCAACAAAGCTTCCTAATTAGCATTCTCTGAATTAAAAAAAAAAATCTGGTTCATCAGATGAGCTTTATAATGCAGCATGAAGGTCAGCAAGTTTAGACACTTGATAATTTGGAGTGCAATCAGAAATGCAAAGAAAATGAGTACATTTCACACACTCAATTAACATCCCATCCATCCAAGCAGAAAACTTGTATTTGGTGCAAGCAGAATTTCCTGTGCTGTGACTCACAAAGCCCCTTCTTGTGCCCTCTATAATTCTTTCTTCTTTCCTATGATTTTTCATTCCATCGGTTGCTTTCAATTTGTTCTCGCTACTGCAACACACAAAAGGCAAAGTATTATTTTTTTGCAGTGGGGTGGGGTGATCTCTGAAAAAAAAGTACTTTGACTTTTTTAAAAAAAGAGAACACATAAACACCAAACTAGTTGGCCTAGCAATTAAAGCACCAGGTTAGAAGCCAGGAGACTGTGAATTCTAGTCCTACCTTAGGCATGAAAGGCAGCTGGGTAACTTAAAGCCAGTCACTCTCTCTCAGCCCAACCCGCCAACGTCTTAAGACGTATCTATTCCAACAAGCCGGCCTAGGATAGCCCCTACTTCTGACTTTTAAAATTAAAATTAATTTGGTATGGTTTTAAAATGGGTTTTTAGCACGGGTCTAATAATTTAATATATTTTAATCGATTTTGTATTTTGTATTTTGTGGTTTTAATAATGCCTGTGCGCCGCCCTGGGTCCTAACAAGGAGAAGGGCGGGGTATAAATTTAATAAATAAATAAATAAATAAACCCGCTTCATAGGGTTGTTTTTGTGGGGAAAATATATGGAGAAAGAAGCATTATGAATGTTTGCCACCTTGACTTAGTTATATATTATATACTCAAAGGGTTCCCAAATAGGGATCAACAAGCTACTTACGGAAAGGTCCTTTCCTTGCTTGCCCTCTTCCTGGGGGCATTCCGGTTGAGTTGTATCCCTGGTATATTTGTGCACTTTTTAAGGGCTGTATATTAATTTCATAACATTTGAAAAAAAAATGTACTGAATTGAGGCAGCTAGGAAAAACACTCTGAAGAATGAAGGAAGGAAAACGGGATACAAAACCACATGGCATCCAGATATGGGCTGCAGTTTCTCTAGTGGCTACTTTGGTGGCTGGCTAGGAACCGCTCTTATTTTATTTTCTTGGATTGCAGAGGGAGGGAGGGAGGGAGAGGGAGGGAGGGAGAGAGAGAGAGAGAGAGAGAGAGAGAGAGAGAGAGAGGGAGGGAGGGAGAGAGAGAGAGAGAGAGAGAGAGAGAGAGATCTCCTTCTGATAATCTGGTATAGAAAGAAAGAAAGAAAGAAAGAAGAAAGCAAGAAAGTGAGAGAACAAGAGGGAGAATGAGAAAGAAAGAAAGAAAGAAAGAAAGAAAGAAAGAAAGAAAGAAAGAAAGAAAGAAAGAAAGAAAGAATATTCTAAACAGTGTTCTAACATTATACATTTATGGACAGTGGGAGAATGCCAGCCACAGGTTTAAATCAACAAAATTTAAATGTGTTTAACTTGAATTAGATAGCAAGTGCATTAATTTGTATTTGTATTTATTGAATTTATACCCCGCCCTTCTCCAAGCGAATGAAAGAAAGAAACCAGAGCAGTAGCAGTGGCCAGGTCAAAACCTATTAAATTACAGAGAAGACAAAGCACTTTAATGAGAACTTGGATCAGGCTCTTGTGGAAATGATTATTTTAAAGCTTATTATCTACTTGGCAAAGAAGCTTCTGGAGCAGTTATTGGAGTGCAGCTTCCTTAAAAATTACTAAATGGGTAGAATCTGTCCCATCCCCCCCCACAACCATGTCCCTAGGTACACACTATAGCCACTTGCTACAGATGGTGTGGATTAATGTGTCACCACTAGTATCTAAGTTTTATTTTCAAATCAAAGCCAGAGTATTTAAAAAAATATTTTGGAGGTTTAGCTGTTGCTACAGCAACATGCTATTTTTATACTATGTGAAAATGAATACTCTCCTCCCCCTTTAAAAAATCTGGCATGAATTTCAATAGTCTTTGTAAAATATATAAGAAAAATGAATTTGCTTGAGAACCACATCAGACCAGAGCTGGCATCTTGCACTTCCTTCCCCAGGCAACATATCTTATTCATTATAGATGCCTTAGGAAGATATACAGCTTGTCTTTGATCCATACAGTGGGTGAAAGCTTTATAAGAATCAGCGTTGCACACATATGACTTCTGCATTCAGCCCCTTTCCACAAAAGGGAAAAAAACACCCTCACATTATACCTCCTCACTAATATTTTTGTCAGCCTCTACACATGGAAGGCAATTCGGTGCAAGGCATGACATTTCGCTTTATGATTTGTAAACCTATTCTAAGTCTGCAGAAGTTGCCCTATAGATTTTGCACTTCTTCTATTCAATCCTGTCTGATTCTCAGAGACTGCCTGGACATATGCCTGCAGTTTTCTTGGCAAGTTTTATTCAGAAGTGATTTGCCATTGTTTGCTTCCATCCTGAAGAAAAGTGACTGGCTCAGGTAACAACACCTTTTCTTGATTTCTAAACAGATGCCTTAATCACTGCACCAAACTGGCTCCCACTATAGATCTAGAGCAGGGGTCAGCAACCCATGGCTCTGGAGCCACATGTGGGTCTTTCATCCCTCCCTGTCACTCAAAATATATGTCACAACCACCAATGTGCCACACTCACCGGCATGCAATTTATTTAGCTATTTGACCTCTGGTAGGCCAACCATGGATAAATCTAAGAAAAGAAAAGTTTCAGAGGAAAACAGAATTTTTAATTCAAGTACATGTGCTAGTTTTGTAGCCGCTCAGGAAATAGTCAGGCACCAGAAGTGTTTTGTGGCTCCTGGTGTTTTCTTTTCTGTGGAAAATGGTTCCAAATAGTTATTTGAGTGTTTAAGGTTACTGAACTCTAAGGGACAAAGGGCAGTATGGGGTATGTATTTGGCATTTCAAGATGCTTCCCACATCATCTCCCTGTCAATGGTAAGGATTGGATAAGCTTCAGACAAATTAAAATATGCTGAAATATATATTGCCCATTCCTGAGGAATATAAAAGTTATCTATGATAAGAACTACATATGATTAGGTCATATTTGAAGCAATATTGTACATGGATATTGCATAGATGTTTATGTACTGTTTATCTCTGTATGCATCAAACCCTATCTGTTTCTCTGTTACAAGTGTATCTGTCTATCAAACTGCCTATGTCTGCCTGCCTGCCTGCCTGCCTATCTCTACATCTATCTATCTATCTATCTATCTATCTATCTATCTATCTATCTATCTATCTATCTATCTATCTATCTATCTATCTATCTATCTATCTATCTATCTATCACCATCATTATAATAATAATTTACCAACCTTGAAAGGATGGAAGGCTAAGTCAACTTTCAGCTGGTCAGGATTGAACTTCTGGTGTGGGCAGAGTCAGTCTGAAGTACTGCATTCTAACCACTGTGCCACCATGGTATATGCCTAAACCACATAGGAATTAAGGGAATTATACATTCAAATAAATAAATAAATGTTGCTGCCTTTCCAACTATCCATCTCAGAGCAATATATTGGTGACCAGCATGACTGCCCATTGCTGTGGCCCTGCCCGTGTTGTTTTGAGGATACTCTGAGTTCCATAGCTATAGGAATGCTGAAAAGCTCCTTGTCACAGAGCCGTAGTGGAATTCAAAAATGTTTACTACTGGTTCTATGGGCATGGCTTGGTGGGCATGGCATGACTTGGTGGGCATGGTTTGGTGGGCATGGCAGGGGAAGGATACTGTAAAATCTCCATTCCCTCCCCACTCCAGGGGAAGGTTACTGGAAAATCCCCATTTCTTCCTTATCAGCTGGGACATGGGAGGCAGGGAATATATGGGGGGCGGGGCCAGTCATAGGTGGTATTTACCGGTTGTCTAAACTATTCAAAATTTCTGCTACTGGTTCTCCAGAACTGTGCCAGAACTGGTCAGAACCTGCTGAATATAACCTCTGCCAGAGAGGATAATATTTGCTATCAAGGATTGGACTGTAGCTAATGTAGCCCATCCATCCTCAGTTACAGGAAGCCACTTCATAATTCTGGATCAGTCATTATGACTCAATCTGTCTTTTAAGCTTACTGTGATTAAAAAAATTGGACAGAATGCACTGGGTCTGCCATTTTAGGGTCTTGGAGGAATTGCAGAATAAAAAATGAGTTAATGAATCTTCTTGAATTGAACTGTCCCTTTTCTATAGAATAGTTGAGTTAGAAGAGACTTGATAGGTTACTGGAATGTTCAAAAATTCACTAAACCGACTTTACTTCCGGCTTTTGACAGCGATGGAAGTGTTTCGTCTGCCGTAGCCTTTCTGATGGGTGCCTTTGGGGAGCACAAAGAGTCCTGGAGGGGCCCTTTGCCGAAATGGGTGGCTTGTCGGGAGCCCCCAGCCTGGCAGCAGCTGGCGGGAGCCATCCCGACCTCGCCCCAGGTGCTGGGAAGGCGCACAGGAGGGGGTTAACTTCGCCTCTTCGCCTGATGACTCTCAGAGGAAATTTTCTAACTTGAACAAGTGACTGAAATGTAGGTGATGGAGGACTCCCCCAAATCTCCTGGTCCGTTGATGGAAGACTGGCGGCAGAAGTAATGTGAGTTTTGTTCAACGATTTAAACGGGAAGCAGAGGGGGAAGTTTTTCTTTTTAACCCCCCCTCAGAACAAGCGGCGACAAAGCGATCTCCCGGATAGGGAGAAAACAAGGATCAATAAACTTTGCCTTTTGAATTAACTCAGTGAAAAATGGATTAGTAACTGCAACAATGTATTGTGGAGCAGTTTTAAAGAATCAGCTATAACTTTCACTTCTCTCCCCGTGGAAAGGTGGGGCAAGATGGCTTCCCTTTGTTCTATTGCTAAAACTTTCTCTCACCTCTGGAAAGCCCCTCTGGCAGTTGTTTAGAGAAGAACGCTTGGTGCCTTTTTGTGCTCCCCCCGGGGGCCCCTCTCTGCCCCTCCCGCACGTGGAATTCCTGAATAAGGATGATAAAAGATTTTTTTTTCTTTCCTCTGTAATTGGGATTAACAAACTTGGACTTTCTCCGATACTTCGAGCCTCTCCGCCTTGCTCGCTTTTGAACGCCATTTTTATATCACTTTCGAACTGTGACAATGGGTCCTAAAAAACCCCCAACAGGAAAGTCTGCATCTGCACTTCCATCTGCTCCCTCTTCAGCTGATTCCAGCCCAGCATTGCAACAAATGAGAATAACCACCTTATTGCAAAGAGAGGCAGCTGCAGAGACTTCGCAAGAACCATCAGTGACCCAAATGTTCCAGGAACTTTTGAAAAGTATAAATGAACTACGGAAAGAAATGTTAGATTCAAGAACAGAGCTTAAAAATGTTCAACAAAGTACAGCAGATAATAAAGAGAAGATTGTTTCCCTGGAGAAAAGAGCAGCTGAGACAGAGGAGGAAGTTAAGGAGTTAAAAAAACAGAATTTAGAACTACAAAATTACATTTCCAAGACAGAATTTGAGAGAATGTCTTTTTTTCTTAGATTTCAGAATATACTGGAAATAGTAAATGAAGACATTAAAGAAATTATGAGTGATATGCTAGCAGAATATACAGATATACATCCCTTAGACTGATACGCTCCCACAGAGAGGGCCTTCTCAGGGTGCCGTCGGCCGGACAATGCCGACTGGCGACACCCAGGGGAAGGGCCTTCTCTGTGGCGGGCCCTGCCCTGTGGAACGACCTACCCCCAGAACTCCATACCATCACTGACTTCCGCCTCTTCCGCCAGTGTTTAAAAACACACCTCTTTCATCAAGCCGGCCTAACATAACCTCCGCTGGGACTAGTGTAGATAGTTTTATTTTGGGGATTTTAATTGGTTTTTAGCGCAGGACCGACATTTAATAGATTTTTAAATTTTTGTATTACTTTGTATGTATTTTAAATTCCTGTGCGCCGCCCTGGGTCCTTTTGGAGAAGGGCGGGATATAAATTTAATAAAATAAATAAATAAATAAATAAATAAATAGAATATCTCAAAAGAAATAGGGATCAAATCTGGTGGGACATAGACTTGGTATATAGAATTAACTCAACATATGCTAGAACTCATAACCTTCCAAGAGAGGTTCATGTGAAATTTTTTTATGTGTATGTATTTTAAATTCCTGTGCGCCGCCCTGGGTCCTTTTGGAGAAGGGCGGGATATAAATTTAATAAAATAAATAAATAAATAAATAAATAGAATATCTCAAAAGAAATAGGGATCAAATCTGGTGGGACATAGACTTGGTATATAGAATTAACTCAACATATGCTAGAACTCATAACCTTCCAAGAGAGGTTCATGTGAAATTTTTCAGGAGATCCACAAGGGAGGAGGTGTTGAGGGCACGGGGGGGGGGGGACGGGGGGACTGAGATACCAGGACAAAGAAGTAACCATTCTGAAGCAAATTCCAAAGAAAATAATAGAAACAAGAAAAAAATATTCTTTTCTGTCTAGGAAATTATATAATAAAGGAGTTTGGTTCAGATGGTTGCTGCCAGAGGGAATGTTAATTTTCTGGGAGGGGGAAAGCATTAAAATTAAAACTCCAATAGAAGCAGAAGCTTTCTTGAATAAACATATTTCCCTTCTAGGAGATATAGGCAGTGGAGGCGGAGGAAAGGTACAAGGAACCACAGCCCCACCAGGGGACACCGGGGAGGAAATGACATTGAAAAGGCTTAGATCACAAAAATGAATTGAATTGAGTCAATACTACAGGTGTCAACACAGAGAAATGGCAAAGAAAGAGATGATTGAACATATGTATGATATAATGTGAAAATCTGTTTATGTTTATCTTCTACATCGTTTGTTAAAAAAAATTGTAACCTGTGAGGTAAGGGGGGGGGGCACCACCGCTGGCATGAAGTCACCAAAATTTCTTATGTACCTTATTCCTTTTTCCCATATATATTTCTAAAAAACCAATAAACTTTTCTTACAAAAAAAAAATTCACTAAACCATTCCCACAACTATGCTAGGCAAGTGTTAACAAGTATTGCAGAAGATATATTGCAGAATTAAAGATCTAATATTTCCAACTATATAGCAGCACAGAAGCTTAGAATATAACAGACAACTGTCTTAATCATTTTACCTCTGCAGCCAACACCTCCTTCAACTTTTTCAACAGCAATCAAGCATAAATCTGTTTTCCTCATTTTAATTCATTGTTGTTTATGGTTATGCCTTTTGATTAAATCCCTGGGTTAATTTTAAAGGATGTCACAGTCAGCCTGGAAGCCATAATCTCCTTTGTAGTTCAATATCTTTATGAGGGTGAAAGGATGTTAAATGTGGCAGTTAAAATGCTAAGCTAAATAATCAGTTCATTAGGAATTGGTTCAATATGTTTGCTGTATATAGCCAGAGCTGTAAAAATGGTCTTGCATAAATCAGAGTGTAGTTCAGGGTACTGGGAAACTAAACTATCTGAGACAGCAGTTGGAATACCTGAGGGATTTCAAATCTCTATGTTTTTATGTATGCACCTATAGCCAAGACATTTTTAATCAGCTTCCAGCCAAACCAAACTCGTGAATGTCAGTTAGTTTGAGCAAAATACACAAGTTCAGAAGTGATGTTATTTCATTTTCAATAAATTCCACTTATTTATGAATCCTCAATGTAGCTATCAAGATCAATCCCCAAAGCCAAGAACCCCCACAACACTTTAGCATTTAGCTAATTCTTTGGCAGCGCCCAATTAGGCCCCGAATTCATTTAGCACTAGAAAGGTCAATCCATAAAACCCTTCAGGTGTTTGAAAGCAGTCAGGCTTCTTGAACTGTTTTATTTAGGTAACGAAGATTTATGGAAGGAAGGTGAAAGTGAAAAGCCAGATCAAATTGAAAACTCAATACCATACCTGGGCTTAATAAATAAGTGTCAATGGGGGAGAAGAAGTGCAGAAAGGAAAGAAGAAGGTGGTGATTGTGTGATAGAATCGCAGGTACATTAGCAGGAGGACTCTGAAGGGAAGATGGGACAGATCAGGGCACAACCACCATTTAAACACGTCTAGGAAATTATCTGCATAATACAGCATATCCATAATTCAGGTGATTCTGCAGCATGGCGTCGGGGAAGTACATGTTACTCTTTCTCCTTCCTCAATGCAACTGTTCTTTTTCTGACATTGTTGGGCACCCCAAGACATTAACATATATCTGAGAATAGTCAATATAAATCCGTGATGGTGAACCTATGGTACATGTGCCAGAGGTGGCATGCAGAGCCTTCTCTGCTGGCATGCATGCTGTTTCCCCAGGACAGAGCTCCATGGTGATTCTTTTGTGAGCTTCTCTATCCCTGCAAACTATGAAACAGAAGCTCACAAAAGAAAAAGATCTTACCTCCTGCTGCACTGCCATTGTTGAGATGCCCTGCCTCCTGCTGGTCAGCTGATCTTCAGGTCTCTGCTGCACATGCTCACATGTCTTCACATGCACACATTCACACATGAACACACCTTTCAGCTTGAGCATGCACATGCATGCAGTGTCCAAATGGTTTGCTATCACTGATATAAATACAGTGAAGATACTCATATATCCTACTTTCCAAAAACAAGCCTTTTGCTTGGTGAACTTTTAGAAGATGTTCTTGTGTTTGATGGGCTATCTCAGACAAGTCCACATCAGAAGATTTTGTGATGGAAGATTAGGAAGAATTTGAAAATGTCCTTCAGTAAATCATACATGAATACAGATGAAGAAGCACATAGGAGCACCATATTCTGCTGCCTTGTTAAAAATGATCTTGCCTTAATCCAAATACAGTTTAGGACACTGCAGCCTTTTCAATGATTAAGCCTCAGATGTGGATCTTATTTTCAGGATGCACCCATTTCATTCCCCACTAAGAACCTTCAGGATGTAGTTTGAAATCTCTCTTTGCAAGAAAACTTTCTGTGTATCTTCCTCCTTCCTTGATAATTAACTTCTGGTTTTTAATTGTGCTGTCGCTGTATTAGGTTGCTTTCATTGCTACTTTTCATATTATATTTCAGTGTTTTAGAACTTTATGATGAACTACATAGATATTTTTACTATGAGCTGCCTAGAATTTTACAAATGACCGCAGGAATATAAATGTTTTAATTTATGTAGGGAAATAAATTCCATTAATAGTCATTATTGCTAAACTCATCACAATTAACATATTTCAATTTTGTACAAAAATATCATCAATTCACTATACTGTCAACTAGTAAGTTGTCTTGGCAGTTAAGAATAAAACATAATACCACAGATATTAAAGTCATATTTAGCACCGACAAAATATATTAAAAACAACTGAAAATAGCATTTAGAAACAGTTAAACTGTTGATCACATAAATTCCCACAGATGATCTTATAAGAGGAGAACCATGTTAGTCTATGATAGCCAAAAAATAGACTAGCCTGATAGCATATTTTCAGACTAACATATTTTATTAATTTTATTTTCATTATTTCAATATATCAGATTATGAAGTGAGCTTTAGCTCATGAAAACATATGCCTTGTAATAAGATCTATAGTATACTATATGTGCATATATATGTATTTATATATGTGGATGTGGAGAGGGAATATGGAAAGAAATATTTTCTCATATAGCCTAAATCCAGCACAGGAAGCTTTATGGATAATGATTAGCATTTTGTATTTCCTTCAGAAACAAATGAACCTAAATATTTTATATCTCTTATGCTACCTTTTTCTCCCTTTTTAATAAGGCATTTCTTCTTTCTGAGATTGGGTGATACCTAAGTTCCATTGTACACACCATCAAAAATATACATTTATTTGTATTTATGAGATTTAACTACTGGTTTAATTCATGGTAATAATATTGAGATTCCTCATGTGATTACTACATTTCATATGGTCTTAACCAACCTTCTGAAACTAGTTTTGGATTCCTATTCTTTATCCTATTTGATTTCCATAGATTTCAGAGTTAATAGATACATAAAAAAGAAATCAGGTTTCTTTTCAGCTCCATGTAGGCTTATATCTATATCATTATAGTATCGTTAAATTTCCCTTGCTAGTAAAATAATGGTCATTCAATGCAGATTAAAGCATGGAAAGAGGGATGGCAGATGTTCATGCTGGCTTTACAAAAAGTATGAAACAAGAAACATTATTACTGATACTCACTAGATAACTGAGAATGCAAAGGAACACCCCCAAAAGTAAACGATTCATTGATTATAGAAATGTCTTTGAATTTATCAAAGTCAAACAGTGAAAGATTCTTAAATTTGTCATCTTTTAGTACGTTTGGTGTTTCCAGGTTACTATCAAATGAAGATGAGTATCATACAAGGTTCTCTATGATACATTAGGTCTGTCTGTCTGTCTGTCCGTCCGTCCGTCCATCCATCCATCTATCATATTTTAGTGCATTTGATGTTTCCAGGTTACTACCAAACAAAGATGAGTAATCAATAGCTGAAAGTCAATCCAGATAAATAATGACCTAATGAAATGTATGGAATTTGTACAATCCAATCCTTACCAGAAAAGAAGCAAAATGTAATTTTTAGAAAGAAACCTCCTGAAAATGAGATGGCAGAAACACAGACTTATGTGTTTCAGGTCTGTAAGAATAAATCCATTAGACTGCATGGATTCACAATAGCTGTACAGTGTGAATTTACATACAGATTATTATGAACACAAATGTATGTTAACCACATTTTTCTACCTTTAACTGGAGAACAATGTGTAATTATGATAGATACCATGATCCAGAACACACCTTAATTCCTAAAATCCTTTACAAACTGCCATAGCTGCTACTGCAAATAAGAGTCTCAAACAGGCAATGCGATTGCAAAGGGAGGGAGCTACATAGTTAGTTTGCAATGCTTAGTTGGGCAACACATTTAGCAAGATTTGCCATTTTTGACAAGTCTATCATTCATCAACTCAAGTCATTAAATCACTTATACACAATAATATGTGTTCAATGATTACCATTCTGAATGTTGTAACTCACCCAAAATATTGTATGGTGTTGTACACGGGCATTCAAATTGCTTACTGACCCTTAAGGTCCCATAAGCAATCAGTTTACATTCTGAAGCACAAAATTTCATTGCATTTAACATGTGCAAATATAGCTGCTATTATTGAGGTCCAACAACAGTGGCTACAGTTCAGCCCAAACTTCTCAATCAATTTCAGTTTGAGAAACATTCTGTGTGTATATGAATCAGTGGAATGAAACATAATGCAAATTTAAAGTGACCACTTCCTGATGTGCTCAGTGGGTTTCCTTGTTTATGGGTAGAAAATAATTTATTTTTTGGTAAAAGTAAAAATGCCCTTGAGTCAAGCATGACTCTTAGTAATTACCTGGATCCCACATGCAGTTTTCTTGGAGGCAGTAGTGATGTATTTTGGCATTTGTTTTCTGGGATGTTTTCCACTTCCCAGTCTATGGCCCTGAAAAACATTGCAGATCCATGTACTAACCAGTCCAGAGCCTTTTTGCATGCTTTTCCAAGACCTGACAAGTTTGGCAATACTGCTATTTGCCAAGTTCACGTTTGTTGAATGAATTATTCATTATCAATATACATTATATCAAAATTTAATATAATTGAATACACACAGATACACACACACACACACACACATATTAGCAATGAACAAGAAACTATGTTATAGTGGTTATAACTTTACAACAAATAATTTATATTATAATGGCACTTGACTGGATCTAAAATTAGAAGCAAAGACTTTGCAAGTCAAAGCAGAATGCATATTTGTGGTCTATTCAGTATATCACAAATGGATCTATAAGATATAAATATACAAAGAATATGTAAAATTACTTGTCATAGGAGTAGAGAACTTTATCCTCATCAACCTCAACCATGATATAAAAAAATAATAATTTAATAATAATAATAATAATAATAATAAATTTTTATTTCTAACCCGCTCTCTCTCCCCAGAGGGACTCGAGGCGGGGCACAGGAGAATTAAAAAACAATAAACACAGAGTACAAAATTTAAAAACACAATTAAACATATCCTGCGCTAAAAACATCTATAAAAACTAAAAACTGTCCCTAAAACCCCTTAACACCATAACTAATTAAAATTACCCTAGGCCAGCCAAACGGAAGAAATGAGTTTTTAAAAGCTGTCGGAAGGAGCGAAGGTCAGTGGTCGTTCTGATTTCGGGGGGAAGGTCGTTCCAGAGGGTCGGGCCCGCCACAGAGAAGGCCCTTCCCCTGGACGTCGCCCACTGGCACAGCCTAGTGGACGGCACCTGGAGAAGTCCCTCTCTGTGGGAGCAAATCGGTCGCAGGGATGTATGAGGCAGAATGCGATCCCGCAGATAGCTAGGTCCCGTGCCATGGAGCGCTTTAAAGATGGTAACTAACACCTTGAAGCGCACCCGAAAGACGACAGGCAGCCAGTGCAGCTCGCGCAGGAGCGGTGTTACATGGGAGAACCTAGAGGCTCCCATAACTGCCCGCGCGGCTGCATTCTGGACTAGCTGAAGCCTTCGGGTGCACCTCAAGGGGAGCCCCATGTAGAGAGAGTTGCAATAGTCCAGCCGGGATGTCACGAGGGCATGAGTGACTGTGCAAAGGGCACCCCGATCCAATAGGGGACGCAACTGGCGGACCAGGCGAACCTGGTAAAACGCCCTCCTGGCCACGGCTGTCACTTGATCTTCCATGGACAGCCGGGCATCAAGGAGGACGCCCAAGTTGCGTGCCCCATCCACAGGGGTAAGGTGATCGTCCCCTATGGCCAGTGATGGAGTCAACTGGTTGTACCGGGATGCCGGAAACCACAGCCACTCGGTCTTAGACGGGTTGAGTCTGAGTCTGTTACTTCCCATCCAGGCCCGCACGGCTTCCAGGCACTGACACATCACCGCTACGGCATCGTTGGGGTGGTTTGGGGTAGATATATACAGCTGCATGTCGTCAGCGTAGAGGTGATACTCTACCCCAAAACCACGGATGATCTCACCCAGCGGCTTCATATATGTGTTGAACAGGAGTGGCGAGAGGACCGACCCCTGAGGCACCCCACAAGTGAGGGGCCTAGAGGTCGACCTCTGCCCTCCTGTCAACACAAATTGCGACCGACCGGAGAGGTAGGAGGAGAACCACCGTAAAACGGTGCCTCCCACCCCCAACCCCTCCAGCCGATGCAATAAGATACCATGGTCGATGGTATCAAAAGCCGCTGAGAGGTCTAATAGGACCAGGATGGAGGAACAACCCCCATCTCTGGCCCTCCAGAGATCATCTACCAACGCGACCAATGCCGTCTCGGTGCTGTGCCCGGGCCGGAAGCCGGACTGGCGCGGGTCTAGATAATCAACTTCCTCCAAGTGACGGGGAAACTGTTGTGCCACCACACTCTCAACAACCTTCGCCAGGAAGGGAAGGTTGGAGACGGGACGATAGTTGGCTAATAAAGCTGGATCCAGAGAGGGCTTCTTCAGGAGGGGCCTCACCATGGCCTCTTTAAGAGAGGCAGGCAAGAAACCCTCACTCAGAGAAGCGTTGACAACCTCCTGGAGCCAGCCTCGTGTCACCTCCCAGGATGGAGGTGACACGAGGCTGTATTAGCTGTATTCATCCTGGTAAAAAAATGCTTCAATAATTTGTCTCTTAAGTCTCTAATCCATCTTTATTAATATGATAGACTTGTCTTTCCAAGCTACATTTCCTGCCTGAAAAATGAATCTTTGATGGGATGGATGTGGAACACAGTAGTGAAAATGTTGCAGTAAGGAGTACTTACTGGGTGGTGAGAACTCACACTAAACTTTACCTAGAGAAAAATGGAAATTTAATCTGGTGTCGTAGAAAATTATAAAAATCTAAGGTGCCTGGTTGCTTGGAGAAGACTATCAATTTGATCTTAGCAATTTGGACCCCCCTCACCCCAATCTAAAAATCTGATCTGACAATAGTCAAGATCAATAGTCTGACAATGGCCACAAACCCAATCTAAAATGTTTCATTCCATTCTTAAAAGTTCTTCTAATGAGAACAATGAAATAAACTAGCATTATTCTTGATAGTAAACTTCTGAAATGAATGGAGAGGATAAAAATATTATGAGTTTAGGGCAGGGATGTCCAAACTTGGGAACTTTAAGACTTGTGGACTTCAACTCCCAGAATTCCCCAGCCAGCATAGCTGAAGTCCACAAGTCTTAAAGTTCCCAAGTTTGGACATCCCTGGTTTAGGGTGACATGATTTATCAGTTCTGTTGTCTTTAAAAGACTGTTGTCTTTAAAATCATTCTTCTGAGTTTGTCTGCCAAAAAGTCTTTTTCTTGGCCCAAAATTGGTAGCCTTCTAGAATGCCATTATATAAATGACTGCTGGTTTTGGCCATCACATTTCTTTTTTGAGTGAAAGAGTAGCCCAAGGACTTAGAATGTGGTCTCAATTTTTCTTTGGGGGGGTGGGCGGGCGGGATTTCTATGCTGTTATAAGAATCTAAGCCACTTTCTCCCAATTGTCACTCCCATACCAAAAATTGGGAGAAGCTATTATCTACAGCTTCTTTTATTAAGCATTCATTCCTCACAGCAGACTAAATATGATCTAATAACTTTGTACCAGCATTTAATATTTTAATATGTCTCCATTCATTTTCATATAGGAAAACTTTTTACAGTCTTTAAGAAGCATTCTGCTAAGCTCTACAAAATCATCTACTTGCTGCATGTCTGTGGAGATTCTCAGTCATCTAGGCCATGGTTGTCCCAAAGGTGTTTCCCCCCCTCCCCAAAAGTGCTTTGGCGTTTTTCTTTGAAGATGTTTCTCTTCCCATCCAAGAAGTGTCTTCAGAAATAAGGAAGCTTCTTGGATAAGAAGTGAAATGTCTTCAAAGAAAAACTAGAAAATCCAGTTGCCTCTTGAAAAAAGCACATTTGGGACATCTACTTTCTATAGTTTTTTACTATGTATGTAAACTGTGCATTCATTCATTCATTCATTCATTCATTCATTTTCTGTTTATAGTCAAACACAAATACTTTGGTCTTTGACACATATTTGCAGGCCATCTGTCTTTATGTTGTATAGTCTAATCTATGTTTCTTCACATTCTTAGGCTACTCCCTGGTCAGAAGAGAACTATTTAAATATTTTACATACAGTCACAAACTTCACTTCCACTCTTATTGTATTCAGCAAACAACTCCATATTGAAGAAAATTCAATAATACAAGCTTAAAATGGGGATTTTAAAATGGGGATTTTAATTGGTTTTAGCGCAGGTTTGAATATTTAATAGCTTTTAAATTTTGTATTTTGTATTATTTATATGTTATTTTAAATTCCTGTGTGCCGCCCTGGGTCCTTTTGGAGAAGGGCGGGATATAAATCAAATAAAACTCAAACTCAAAACTTATGTACTTTATCATATCGCTTTTTAAATTAACAAGTGTGCTATAAATTTTCTATTTCACATTTACACTTTTCTCTGCTGAGTAGCAAAAAGTTGCTCTGCACACCCCAAGCCAAGCATTAGTGCACTGCACTTTCCACATTCTTATTCTTGTTACTTTCACACACTTTCATTCACAGTCCGTTAAACACATTTCTAGGTACATTGAACAAACTATTTCCTACAGGTAGTCTTCGACTTAAAACAGTTCATTTAGTGACCATTCAAAGTTACAGCAACACTGAAAAAGTGATTTATGACCATTTTTCACACTTGCAACCATTGCAGCATCCCCACTGTCACATGATCAAAATTCAGACACTAGGAATGATTCATATTTATGACTGTTGAAGTTTCCTGGAGTGATGCGATCACCTTTTGTGACCTTCATACAAGCAAAGTCAGGGGGGAAGCCAGATTCACTTAACCATGATGCAAACGAAACAATTGCATTGATTCACTTAACAACTGTAGCCAGAAAGGCCTTAAAATGGGGCAAATTTCACTTAACAAATCTTTTGCTTAGCAACAGAAATGTTGAGCTCAGTTGTGGTTGTAAGTCGAGAATTACCTGTAGTTTTTTCATTCATTATTACTATACCTTACTTGCTTTCTCTTCATAAAAGGAGACAAACAACATTGCCACAAACAACTGAAATAGATTAACGCTAAACAAGATGTACAATCACACCCTAAGAAAGCCACATTCATATCTGAACATTTCTCCAGTTACCCTACATTAGGAGTCTCCCCATTTTTCCCAAATATAGCATTTACAACTTTCTTTTCATCAATAATTACTTAGATACTAACTCTTACAGGATTCATTCAGTTCAGTTCTATCCTTCGACAAAATTTTCTGCCCAAATCTCTGAAATACTCCTAGCTCCAACCAAAACATTTTCATCTCATTTATTTCTAGTTCTATTCATTTAGCCCTTTTCATCTACTTCAATAAATTTTTGTTTTCATTCAAAGAGATCTGCATTTTGTCTGCTTTCCAGAATTTTAAGTGTTCCTTGCTGTCTCTGACCACTTTCTTTGCAAATACTTTTTTTTCTTTAGACACTCATAGAGAATTCATTTTCAATCATTTTCTCTTATCCTGATTTTTGTAGAAACACTTCTTGCATACGGTGTAGGATATGAATACTGTAGGGAGCTGTGTGATGGAAGTATCTTGGCCTTCCTTTCACCTAATGCTTTCATTAAGGTAGAAAAATTGTAAACAAGTCACAGTTAAATTTGTTCTATGTACAGATTATCCTTGATTTAGGTCCACGGTTGGGACTGGAAATCTGGTTGTAAGCATGAAATCAAGGCACCATATCGCTGGAAGTGACATTATGGCCTTTTTATGGCACTTATTAAGCAGACACAGCAGTCGTCATGCGGACACTGCAATAGTTAAATGAATCCAGCAATTCTAAATGTGAATCCATTCATTTGAATGAATGGCTTTTGCTGGAAAATTGTGATCACATGACTGCAGTACGCCATCACTGGTTGCCAAGCACATGACTTGTGGTCACATGACTATGGGGGTGGGGCAATCATTTATGATGTCCAGGGAGTGATTTACAGATCTGGGAGTTGAAGTCCACCAGTCTTAAAGTTCCCAAGTTTGGACACCCCTGTATTACACCAACTAGAAGGTACATGAAGTGTTCTGACACAATAAAAATACATTGCCAGGAAAAATGAGTTGCAGAAACAACTCATTGTGTGCCTAATGATAAGAATGGAATATTATCCTCTGGAAAACAACAGTTTGACAGTTCTTTAGAAAGAGACATGCTTCAGAACAAATGGATACAGCAGGCTGCTAGGTATCTTTCAGTAATGTAAAATGATGTATGAAGATTTGAGGGGCACTGTTGCACAATATTTCATAAGGTTAAATGGATATGCAAGAGACTCCTTAATTTTATTTATAAAACATTTAACAATTTGCTACCTCAGGGATTGGTGCCTTACAGTTATTTGAGGACAGCTTTCCACAGTCCCTCTGGCATTAGTCATGTAAAGTTTTGTTTTAATTTACTTTATTTCAGCTAATTTGACTTTAAAAATAGAATAGTGTAAGGAAAACAACAATCTTTCACTGAAAATGCTATCTTTTTCTGCAGTTTAAACTACAAAAATCTGTAGGTCCAAAATTAGATTTACACTCTCTCTTAAGAGAGGAGTGCCATCTACTGAGTTACCTTAGTTTGGGCTTTCTCTGGAGGTCACTTTCTCTAGCAGGCATGACCTCATCCAATAATGT
Source organism: Rhabdophis nuchalis (assembly GCA_039707465.1). Classification (NCBI taxonomy): domain Eukaryota; kingdom Metazoa; phylum Chordata; class Lepidosauria; order Squamata; family Natricidae; genus Rhabdophis; species Rhabdophis nuchalis. The sequence goes on from CM077643.1 coordinate 340,359,101, forward strand.
TGGCAGTTCACACAATATGGTATTTAATGAGAATATATATCAAATGTGCACCTTTTAAAACAAATACCCTGCAATATGATTGAGTATGTGTATTTCAATAATTCAAGTTAACTTCGCATTGACCTAGGAGCTGTCAGGATGAATGAAAATAGGACAGGATAACCAGGCCCTACACTAACTCAAGGAAGAGGAAAACACATCTATAAGCCTCCTTTAAGACTATTAAACTCTCACAAAGCAAAAAAAAGAATTATTCCAGAGTTTTGGGTCAGAAGATCCTTATCTAGAGTTGATGAATGGAAATAATGGAATGGAATGACGGCTCTCATCAGAGGAATGTGACGAACAAAGGATTAAACAGGATAGTAAGGAGATAGAAAGAAACCAGAGTAGTTGTGGCTTCATATCTCTAAACATACTGTATTTTTAGGAGTATAAGACACACTGGAATATAAGACGCACCCAGGTTTTGAAGAGCCTTTTAAAAAAAAAAGTAGGTAGGTAGATAGAGGGATAGAGAGGGAGAGAAAGAGAGAGAAATACAGTAGGTAGGTAGAGAGAGAGAGAGAGAGAGAGTAGTTAGGTAGGTAGATAAAGGGAGAGGGAGAGGGAGAGGGAGAGAGAGGGAGAGAGAGAAATACAGTATATGGGTAGATAGGGAGAGAGTGTTGGTAGGTAGATAGAGAGATAGAGAGCGAGAGAAATAGAGACAGATACAGAGATAAATACAGTAGATAGGTAGGGACAGAGAGAAAGAGTAGGTAGGTAGGTATATAGGTAGATAGAGGGGGAAGAAATACAGTAGGTAGGTAGGGAGAGAGAGTAGGTAGGTATATGTTTTCAGGTGTATTTATCCATGTGCTGGAGAAGGAAATCGCTGACAACCTGTAGCACCTAAAACTTTGTTTTTGCTGGGACAGCACTTGATCAATGTAATTATCATCAACCACTCTAACTAAACAGCTTTTCGAAAGAAAAAAAAAGTTTTTGCACTCTGCAAACCTCCCCAAATCAGCCTGTTTTTCGTGAAAACAGATCCATTTTTTTTTCAAAAACAAAGGCATGAACAGCCTGGGACGGGCAGCTTGCAGAGTGCTCCTGGGGCCTTTTTGTGTCCAAACAATTGCATGCATAGCCTTATGGAGGCTTATAGAGTGCTGCTAGGGGCTGGGGGTGGGCAAAAATGGCCCTATTTCACACATATCTGCCCTCTCCAGCCCCCAGGAGCTGTCTGAAAGCCTCCACAAGGCTATGTATGGCCATTTTGGTGAAGGGGCGGGGCTTCAGGAGGCAAAAAATTCTGTATTTGGTTTATAAGACACACCCAGATTTAGAGGAAAAAAGGTGTGTCTCATACTCTGAAAAATATGGTAAGTCCCAGCAGTTTCAATTGAATTCTAGCTCAAATAAGGAGCCAGTGAAGAGCCCCGCATTGCTGTAAGATCTTAGAACAAAGTAGACAGTCCAGAACAACCCAAATGGTAATGTCCTGGACTAAGATCAAAAAAAATGCAGTGAATAATCAGGAACCTTTGCCTGAAGGTGGTTGCAAACATGACGCAAGCATAAAAAAAAACAAAAAAACCAAGACATAAAGTCAAAGGATGCTTTTTGCCAGATTAGGATGCTTCTCAAATTTTCATCTGAACAGTGTTACATAATGTCCCAAAGCAGAATCCAGACATGTTACAAGATGTTCTTTTTCCCTGAGTTTTATTTCCAGTGTTTCCTATAAAGCCAATTTGCTAGAAGAATCTGAAACTGCTGTCAGTTCCTAATGGAATGCAGTGAACTCCGGAAACAATGCACAAAAAGTGAAAGAATATATAATCTCTGCCAGATGCAATCCTTTCAAATGCTGCAATTGGTAGTCATTTACATTGCTTATGTTGACCCTTTCCATAGTAGTTCCAGATGAATGGATGAAGACTGTCTCCACAAACAGCCCAAAACACACTGAAATCCAATGCAGGTCATGTTGTAACTGGGCCACATAGAAGCATGAATGTAAATAATAGCTTAAGTATTCTAATTAGTGACCTTTACATATATATTTTGAAAGGACCCATATGGCCCTTACATTGGCATCATTTAAACAGGCCCAATGAAACTGGCTCTTCCTTTATGCCTACGTCTAGAGCATATGATAAGCCTGTTATAGAAATGTTTTGTGTTATTTTGTGTATATAATTTCCCTTACCAAATATTCATCATTTTTAATTTGTTATATTGTTCCTGGCTGTTTATAATATTATGTGCTACTAAGAATCATTATGGAGTTGGATAACCTTAGAACATTTATAATAAATAAATAAGCATAGAAATACACACCCAAAGATTGTAGCTAAAGGGCATTGTTATTACCATCAATCTAAAAGATAAATATATTTAATCTCAATTTCTTATGCTCAAAATGACCAGCCTCTCTAGAAAGGCAATGGAGCATACTCTAAGAGTTTGAATAGCTCATGATTGATTTGCCAAGATTTTGCTTGCATCCTACTTATCTTAGAAAACACCATGAAGCTACCCAATACTGCTTGACTATTGGAGATAAATTGCTATGTCCTGCTGAACTGCTAGAATAGCTTATTCTCAATAAGGGTGGAGATAGCATCCATGTATGGGTTCAACCTATCCACACTCTGATTGGACTGAGTCAGATTACTAATTAATTAACCACGGTATATAACCCCCTTCCGGGGATCCCTTGCCCAGTTTCCGACTCAGTCCAGCTCTAAGGACTATTCGGTGACCAACTTCCAAATTGCGAAATTTGATAAAAGGAATTTTTTGCAGTAGTATTACCAGCGCTGTAAGTAGACAGGGGACCCCCCTCCCTCAGCAGCAGCCCGAGGCTCAGGCTCCCCTGTCGTTTCCCAGCCACAGGCCCAGGCCCTCGGCTGCCCTTTTCGCCCCGTTAGCCTCCTACCTGAGCTCTCCTGGGGGTCTCTAGGACACGCTGGGGCTGCTGCTGGCTAGCCAGGGAGGTTGAGGTCTGGCGTTCCTAGGAGGCGGGCCGCACACACAGCTTGGCTGTGAGGCCTTTCCCCTGCCTTTTCGAGACCAAGGCAGGAGTGTGAGCTGTTCCCTGACTGGCCTGGCCGGTCGCGCAGCCGCAATCCCACCAGGGGCTTTATCGGGCCGATCGCTGTCTGTTTTGATAGCTCCCAGCTGGGAAGCGGCGAAATCGGCCTCCGGAGCTGCGCGGGAAGCCGCGGAGCGCAGCGGGGCCTCTGAGCACTTTCGGGCTTGCCCTCTGCTTGGGAGGCCCTTAGAAGAGGGGTGGCAGCCATTTTGCGGGCCAGGGCGCCGCTAGAGCGGCAAATTCGCGCCCTTTTTCGCCCGGCCGCCATTTTGTTTTTTTAAAAAAAGAATATTTTTTTTCTCCTCTCTTCCTCTCTCTCCTTCTGCCGCTTGCAATATACCAGGTGGGAGCATGGCTGAATTGCGCGATCCTGCTCAGGGCCCGTCCCAGGCTGGGACTACCCCTCCGGCCCCCTCAGCTGACAAGGGACGCTCGCAGACCAGGTCCCGCTCCAAGTCGCGCCCAAAGGAGCCTTCCTCTGCCTCCTCCTCCAAAGGTGGGTCCTCCAGGGCCCAAGCCTCCCAGACGCCTGTACCTGCCTCTGTGGAGACCCCTCCGATAGTCAGGCCCCTGCCTGAAGCAGCTCCTACCCCAACCCCGCCCGTGGCTCCCCTCCGCCTGGACCTGACCCAAGGGCCCTTCAGCCCTTTTATGCCCATAGACACATCGGCGGTCTGGGGCCAGGCAGCTGCCAGGGCTCCATCCAGACAGCCCGAGGCCACTTTCACGCCCACGGCGGCTGGGCTGCGCCAGGACATTTCGTGGGCCGCTGGCCTCCCGCCTCCATTGGCAGCCTGGCAACCCCTTCCAACGGGCCCGTCGGCTGTGCAGGATCTAATCTCGGAGGCCATCCGACAAGGGATCGCAGCGGGCATGCAGGGGCAGTCACAGGGGTCCCCTCCCCCCGCCCCCCAGGCGGCGGCCCCCGGGCCCCATCTCTCCCCGGCAATGGCGGATGAGGACTCCCCCCCCCATCTCAGAGGAAGGGGACTTCCGAGAGGCTAACCTCTCGGGGGACGAAGATCAGGGCCCGGAGAAACCGTCCAGCGCGGGCCTCTTTCCACAGGCCCTGTTTACACCACTGTTGGCTAAGGCCAAAGCCACTACATGCTTCACCCAGGAAGCACAGGGATCCGCCCCGACCCAGGCCCCACGTTCCTGGTACTCTGAGCCCACGGTGGAGACGGAGGCCATTCCCACCCCGCAGATGTTCGTGGACGCCATCCGGCGCCCCTGGTCCACCCCAGGTGCGGGGCCTAGCGCTTCCTCCCTCGAGAGGCGCTTTTACAATGTCGAGCCGCTACTGGAAGATGCCTTGGCCTGGCCGCAGGTCGACACCCCCATAGCCGCGCTGTATTCGGCGACGACCCTTCCCGGGGGCCAGGAGGATCTTCTGAAACCTGAGGACAGAAGGGCCGAGCAAGTCCTTCGCAAGGCACACCAGTCGGCGGCGTGGTCGGTGAGGGCCTCTACGGCGGCCTCCTTTTTTACCAGGTCCAGCTTGACCTGGCTCCAACAGCTCCAGGAGAGGATCCCGGTGGCGGATGGGAGAGCCCACCAGGACTTGAACAAGATAGTGGCCTCCGTCCAATTTACTGCCGATGCCACCCTGAGCGCAGCCAAGTTCTCCTCCCGGGCTTTGGCATCCACGGTCACATCCAGGCGCCTGTTGTGGTTGCGCCAATGGCAGACTGAACTTCGCCATAAGTGGAAGCTGGCGTCGGAGCCCTACGCCGGGGTCAATTTGTTTGGGGACTCCCTCAAGCCCCTCCTGGTCGAGGGTAAAGACAAGAAACAAACTTTGCCCAACAACCCCAGGCGGGGAGCGGGTAGGCCGGGCCCATACCCCCGACGCCAGCCCCCCAGGGGGCAGTCCTTTGGGGGCAATTTCCACCCGGAACCCCCCAGCTCGGGGTTTCGGGCCCAGGGGGGCTATAATCAGCGCCCCAGGGGGCAGCAGCATCAATACAGACAGCAGAGGGGTGGGGGCTCCAATCGGCCCTTTCGAGGGGGCGGTAGCCGTCCCTACCGCAGAAACTAGTCCCTCCCTGGGCTCCACGCCCATTGGGGGCAGGTTGCGTCTGTACGTTTCCCAGTGGGAGAGGTCAACTTCAGACGCCTGGGTCTTGTCCACTGTCAGGGACGGTCTGACTCTGGACTTTGAGGCCCTGCCGCCCCCCACCTTTGTCACCTGCCCGGTCCCCAGCAACCCGGGGTCCAGGGCCCTGATGACCCAGGCCATATCACACCTACTGGAGATAGGGGCCATTCAGCCGGTCCCCTCTGGCCAGGCCGGACAGGGGTTTTATTCCCGTCTGTTCGTGGTCCCGAAACCCTCCGGGGGGTGGCGGGCCATTCTAGATTTGAAACGGTTGAATTTGTATATTCGTTACAAAAGGTTTAAAATGCATTCACTGTTTACTATTCTAGAAGGTGTGCGTTGTGGGGATTTCCTCACATCTATTGACCTCACTGAGGCCTATTTACATGTACCTGTTTGCGTTGATTTCCAACCGTATTTACGTTTCTGTTATGCATCAGTTCATTATCAATATACTTCTCTTCCGTTTGGCCTTTCGTCCGCTCCCCGAGTGTTCACTAAAATTATGGCCGCCCTGGCGGCCCATTTACACTCATTGCCGGTAAGAGCTCAATTTTACCTGGATGATATCCTGCTCCAGTCTACCTCATACGAGGCGGCCCTGGCGGATCTGGCCACCACCATCAGGGTCCTTGAGGCCCATGGGTTTTCGGTTAATGAGGCCAAGAGCCAATTCACCCCTTCCACCGGGATTCTCCACCTGGGTGCCTGGATAGACTCCTTAGCGGGGCAAGTGTTCCTTTCAGAAGAGAGGGTCGCGAACATCGACCAGGTGGTAAGACTGGTCGAGGCCGATAGCAGACCCTCGTTGGCCACGCTGTCCAAGCTTCTGGGAATGATGGTCTCCGCCATTTCCATCGTGCCCTGGGCCCGCCTTCATTCTAGGGACCTCCAGTGGTTCCTGCTCCCCTATCAGAAGAGGAGGGTGGCCCACTCCCACTTGCGGGTCTCACTCCCCCCTGGGGTCAGGAGGTCGTTGAGGTGGTGGAGGTCCGTAGCGATTGGCCGCGGTTGCCACTTCAGAGTGTCGGACAGGGTCACAGTCACTACGGATGCCAGCCTCCAGGGGTGGGGCGCCCACATGGAGGGCAGGGCGGCTCAGGGAAGGTGGTCCCAGGAGGAGTCAGCCCTCCCCATCAACCTGCTGGAGCTCAGGGCTATCAGGCTAGGGTTGCTGGAGTTTGCAGAGGCTCTAGCCGGTCAGCACGTGCTAATCTTGACTGATAACATCACGGCCAAGGCCCACGTCAACCGGCAGGGTGGCACAAGGTCCAAGGACCTAATGGCTGAAGCCGACCTGTTGGGGGTCTGGGCGGAGCACAATCTAGCATCTCTGGTGGCAGAGCACCTGGTCGACCTATTCGCTTCCCCGGAGAATGCCCAGCTGCCGAGGTTTTTCTCCAGGTTCCCCACGCCGGGGGCGGAAGGGGTGGATGCCCTTCGAGCACTGTGGCCTCAGGGCCTTATGTATGCCTTTCCACCTACCCCTCTTATTCCTAGGGCAATCCGACGGACGATAGCGCTGCAAGCGGAGGTCCTGCTAGTGGCACCGTACTGGCCCAGGCGCCCATGGTTCGCGGACCTGCGAACGTTGTCCCTGAGGGATCCTTGGCGGATACCGGCGGACAGGGTGACCCTGGTCCAGGGGTCACTGGAACACCCGGAGATCCGGTGGCTCCAACTAGCCGTCTGGAGGTTGAGCGGCTCGCTCTGAGGAGTGGCCTCTTCTCGGACAGGGTCATCGAGACCATCCAGGCTTCCAGACGTGCGTCCACCACGCGCATCTACGATGCCACCTGGACCATCTTCTGCAAGTGGTGCGCAGAACGTCAATTGTCCCCCCAGTTGGCCACAATCCCACAGGTCCTAGAGTTCCTCCAGAATGGGTTGGAGAGGGGCCTGTCTCCTAACACCATCAAGCGACAGGTGGCAGCCATTGGATCGGTCCTCTCGTGGGGCAGTGGGTCATCCCTGGCGCAACATCCAACGGTTCGACGTTTCCTCAGGGGGGCCACGAACTTGAGGCCTCCCCCGGTGCACAGGTACCCCACGTGGGATCTGCCTAAGGTGCTGAGTGCCCTCACCCGCGCCCCATTTGAGCTGCTGGAGGAGGTACCGTGGCAGTACCTTACGTGGAAGGTGGTGTTTTTGGTGGCCATCACCTCGGCCAGACGGATTTCTGAGCTAAACGCATTGTCTGTCAGGGAGGACCTTTGAAGGTTCCATGAGGACAGGGTCGTCCTCCGGCTGGACCCGTCCTTCGTCCCGAAGGTGGGGTCCTGGTTCCACCGCGCCCAGGAGGTGGTCCTACCGGCGTTCCAGGGAGACCCGGACCAGGCAGCGGACAGATTGTGGCATCTCCTGGACGTTAGGCGGGCTTTGCAGGTATACATTGACCGCACGGGGCCCATCCGTAGGTCGGAGTCCCTCTTTGTTTCCTTCTCACCAGGTTCCCTGGGAAAGAAAGTGTCAGTCGCCTGTATTGGACGTTGGGTGCGCCTCTGCATCGAGAATGCTTACATCGCTTGTGCTGAACCTGTCCCTCGGGGGATAACGGCCCATTCGACCCGTAGCGCGGCTACCACCTCTGCCTGGGCCACACGGGCCTCCTTGGAGGAAATCTGCAGAGCGGCGGCCTGGTCCTCGCCTTCACCGTTTGTACGACACTACAAACTGGACAAGTTTGCGGCTGCTGAGGCTAACTTCGGACGCCGGGTGCTGCAGTCCGCGGTTTCACGTTCATTGGCGCAGGCTTGACCTCATCCCTCCCGGGGGTGGCGCAGGGGCTTTGGTATGTCCCATACATGGATGCTATCTCCACCCTTATTGAGAAAGGGCGTTGGTACTTACCTGATACGCCTCTTCTAATAAGGGGGGAGATAGCATCCGTCCCGTCCCTATTTCGCTCAGCCTGCTTGTTGTTCTGTATTTTCCTGTGGTTACGTTTTGTCTTCAAGTTACTAAAGAAGTTGGTGGTACACCGGTGAGTCAGTCTCTTTTCTTCGTCGTAAACTGGGCAAGGGATCCCCGGAAGGGGGTTATATACCGTGGTTAATTAATTAGTAATCTGACTCAGTCCAATCAGAGTGTGGATAGGTTGAACCCATACATGGATGCTATCTCCCCCCTTATTAGAAGAGGCGTATCAGGTAAGTACCAACGCCCTCTTCCTGGAAATTATGTTCCAAAATGAAGTGATTTTACTGCAACAGAAAAATAATGGTAATGCTGCTCATGTGAAGGATGGAGCCTCCAGAGGGAGAGATGGTATGATGTACAACAGTGAAATTGTAGCTTCTTAGCAAGGAGGGAGCACTTTCCAAGGAAGGAAGGGTGAGACAAAAGGCAACAGATCCCAGAGTGGAGGAAAGAAAGCAGTAGGGTACCACAAGGTTCTGTCTTAGGTCTAGTACTCTGCAATATCTTCATAAATGACTTTGATGAGGGAATAGAATCAAATTTGCAGGTGACACTAAATTGGCAGGAATAGCCAACCCTCCAGAAGACAAGTTCAGAATCCAAAAAGATCTTGAAAGTTTTGAACAATGGGCCCTATCCAACAGCATGAAATCTAATGTGGAGAAAAACAAGGTTTTACACGTAGACAGGAAAAACCAAAGCTAAAAGTACAGATTAGGCAAACCTCGCTCAAAAACTTGGAGTCCTAGGTGATCAAGGGTGTCAAACTCACAATGTTTTTTTTTCCTTTCACAGAGCTGGGGTGGATATGGCCTGTGTGTGATGCATCTGACTTGTGGGCCGCCTGGTGGACACCTGTCTGAAATGGTATAGGGTCTCCTGCTTGAGCAGGGGTTTGGACTAGAAGACCTCCAAAGTCCCTTCCAGCTCTATTCTGATTCTGATTCAGATCTGATTAGGGAACGGAGGAAGAGAGTTAGTATAGCCACTCTGTAGAAACTTCTTGGATATATATTTTGGTGAGAATAGTAAAAGTTTAGTCTGAAACGTTGTTGTCTACTGGATGTAAGTAAATGAAGAAATGACTTTGGCTGGATTCTTTTATAATATTCTTGACAGCTCAGAATGAGGTGCCAGGAGAAGCCTAGGTGAAACTATTCCACACCAACCTTCTAAAATCCAGTTTAACTTTGGTGAAAAAGTAATGTTGGTTCCTTTAGCAGAAATCACAGCTTACTGCTGCAGTTTAATGTTGGTACAAATAGGATGATACACCTTGGAAGTACAAAGAAAAATCATCTTTCTTTTTCTGTATTTAATTATGTTAGAAATTTTCCAGAATCTGAAAAAAATAGATGGAAAAGAACATCAAGGAAATAGGACTGTGGCTCGGTGACAATCATCTGATTTTCATCTGGGACTTCTTAAGACTAACCTAGCACAGGGTTGTCAAACTTGCGACATCATGTGATGTATCATGACTCCCCACCCCCTTCGCTAAACCGGGCATGGGCATGGTCAGCACATGAGCATCCAGCCTGCTGGCTGCAAGTTTGACAGCCCTAACCTAGAATCCCTAGGTATAGCTGGGAAAACTTTTGTCTGAATATCTGGAAAGCCACTGACAAATACAGTCCAATTGTTTTAATACAGCTTCCTATATTCATTTGGATTTGACCAAAAGTCTATCATTTCCATGAAATGGTCAATCAGATGCCTGCCAAAATTTCTAAAACTTTTGACTATAAAATATATTTATTCTAGGTAGGCTTGTGAGCAGGAAATAACAGTTGGCTCAAATATTAGCCCATTTTCAAAGGGCTTCCAAGAGCTCTATTACACAAGAGATCTATTCTTAAAAAACGAAACACTTTGTTCCCCCATGGCCCTTTACATTTAAGGCTAAGAGTGGTTTTCTATGATTTATGCACATGGCATAATGATCACTCTTTATTTGGAAACACTCCAGTTCCACCTTGCCATTCATATTTATTGCCTGATCTGGCAAACTTCTTTCTTTCAAAATACACCTGACCTCAATCAGCTGCTATTGCTTCATCCAAATAGTGCTCCTGTAGAGTTAAGCAGTTTCACAGAGTGATAATTAACTACCATCAGTTCAGAGAATGAGTGGGTAGTGGAAGAGATGTCATCTGGCCAAGAACAAGGCATAAGAGGTCATTAACCTTTGAAGTGATAGCATGTTCAGTTCCAATCAGGAGATGGCAAACAGCATCATGGAACCATAACCTTGAGAACTTAGCAGGGCTGAAGGTTAATTCCTACCCTTTTGGAAGATATCTGACTAACAAAACAAAAATGAAGTGCAAATAAACAGAATGAGCATGAAGCACACATGGAACAAATTAGTGAATGCATTAAAGCAGTAGTTCTCAACCTTCCCAATGCCGCAACCCTTTAATACACTTCCTCATGTTGTGATGACCACCAATCATAAAATTGGTGTCTCAGTTCCTAAGACCATCGAAAATATGTGTTTTCTGATGGTCTTAGGCCAGGGGTCTGCAAAGTCGGCTCTTTTAAGACTGGTGGACTTCAACTCCCAGAGTTCCCCAGCCAGCATAGCTGGCTGGGGAATTCTGGGAGTTGAAGTCCACCAGTCTTAAAAGAGCCGACTTTGCAGACCCCTGTCTTAGGCAATCCCTGAAAAAGGGTTGTTCGACCCCCAAAGGGGTCCCGACCCACAGGTTGAGAACCACTGTATTAAAGGATACTTAAGGTCACACAGGAAGTTGTAAGAGTGAGAGTTGTAAACTTCAATATTTTTTATTTAAATCAACAATATGCAGCCTGGAGCTCTCTAGATTTGGAGACTACAACTCCTGTAATCACTAAATGGGTGACTGGCTTCATGGGGACTGAAATCCAATACATTTTAAATCTTATTCATAGAACCATCCCCTTTTCATCATCACAACTTGACAAGAACATATTTGCACCTGAAGGGTTTTTTTTTTTAATGTTCATCAATGTAGTTCATTTTTCACTTCCCATAATGAAGTAGAATTTGTCATGTAAATCAATGCTCTGATCAAGTGCATTTTAGAGTCCCCAGTAAGACATAATCAGCAACAGATACATTTACTGTCAATGGGCTCCACTTCATGCTCCGTTGGCTGATGGGCTCAATTTTATTGCATCAATTTTAAGATAGCAGGGCAACAAACAGTATTTATATTAAGAAACCTTGGTGAACCATTTGCAATAAGCCATTTGACAAAGTGAAAGAAATTAATCAAAGTAAACGAAAAAATCATCAGTTTTACTGAAATAACAAAACAGTTTTACTGAAATACTGAAATTAAATGCAGAATTTAAACAACGGAGACCAAGATGCAGATCTAGAAATGTGGCAGCAAAATCTATTGCATTTATCGTGTAATATCTTTTATAAAGATGTAATAAATGGCTGCTCAGAGTAAGTAACTGCATCTTTAATTTCATCTATTGTTCGCAATAAATCCCATTGAATTGGGATGTGTTTATTTCTGAATAGGAGACATGCTTATTTATTATCCAGTGCATGATGAACCTCTACAATTTGCTATTATGCAAAAGTTCCATCCAGAACTAAGGTTTTACAATCCAACAGAGATTTATTATGTCACCAAAATGATTCCCTGGCAGCAATCTACTTTGGCAAGAATATTATATAGTAAATTAACACCCAATCATCATTTCCTATTATTAGTATTATAAAGGCCCTATAAGTCAACTAATATGGAAGTTGGTGTCTCTCTGCACATATAGAACCTGGGAGTATGATTTATTCGCAGTTTGACCATTCATCAAATACATCAAATTTGTAATTTTTACACACAGAACTACTATGTATCATGAGACCAAGCTGGATGTTTGTGTCTATCAAAACATAAGTGTGGGAACTGATAAGGTCGGAGGGGAGATGGTAGTTCAAGATCTAATTAAGCTTTGCACCTGGCAATAGCATGCAAATTGAATATAAAATGTACTTTCTGATGATACCCAAATCTATCAACAACCGTTTTGCTCTCTATCTAGGATGGCAAAAGAAGGATGTAGCAAGCATCTGATAGGTTGGAATACAGGACCAGCATATAGTTTATCATGCAGCTGCTGCTACGGAGGCTTCTTTGAGAGCTCCATGTTAGTAAATCAAACCTTGAATGAATGTGATCTTTCTCCGGAGTTACCAGTCATGGAAACCTTACAATGTTTATACTACCTTCTTCAAATCTGAATGATAATTATCTGCCTTTCATCAGACGTTTAAGCAGCAAAGGTTAAATGACTCCCCTCCCCTCAGTTTACTGCCTCAAACAGTTATTCCTTTTAATCCTCCCTGCTTTAGTCTGTGGTTCCTGTGCAGGAAGGGGGGGGGGGGAGAGCAGATTTGAAAGCATCTAAAGTAAGTGGATTCAGGCACGATATGCCCTTCGAATGCCCAAGCTGCCAGCTTGCAGCAGCTGCTGCTTCATTCATATTGCATGAGGATTTACAGGCAACATGAAACACTGAAATTAATCCTGATAGAGTCATGAATAAAATGCAAATATAGTCTTTGGGAGAAAACATTTGCTATGGAGCATTCAGCAAGCCACGCACAGGGATGAAGCAGGGAGAATTTATTACGCATTGCCTGTGTACAGAAATTACACCTGGGCTTAGCAGCTCCGTTTCAACACTGTAGATCAGGTTCCAACAGAATCAATGACATCCCCATCTGGAATGAGGATCTGATTGGATGACACCAGGGATAGATTGGGAAGGATGAGGATAATAGCAGAAGGGGATTTCTTAAATGAGCTTTGTTCCATGGATGGTGCATAGTCTAGGTGAGAAATACACTCCCACAAACACTGGCTCAATCACACGTTTGTGAGAAGAAAGCTGGCAAATATGCATCGTGGCCTCCCGACTGAAGTGTCAATTGTGGGGCTGTCATTAAATACATCCTGAAAAATGAGCAAAATAATACTGAGATGGGTTCTCAGCTCTGCTTTGCAGCTCTACCCACAAGAGCTACTTAACACAGCTTGGCACAAGGGGAACAACGCACAGCATAAAATTTAGCTGCAGTTTGTTCTCCATACTGAAGTTAGGAGAGACAGAGACATACTAGGGATTTCAAAGAATTCCATCGTGGATCCTACTGGAAACAAAATTAGGAATACAATGTCGGTCAATCCCTGAATGGACAATTGCTGATAGGATGAAGTCTGGCAAGCATTTGCTTTTTCAATGGGATGGGGGAAAGTAGAAAGTAACTGTTTAATGGGTAGATGGGAGCTGCACATCTTTTCCTAATATTTCAAGGGGTTTGTGACCACAGTTATTTAAGGAAATGGCAGGAAAGATGCCTCCTTGTTTTGAAAAGCTAATATGGCAGTAATTCAGCTAAATTTGGCGATATTAAGGACAATTGTAAAAGATAATTTTGCTGTTGTTTTTTTTTACAAGATATGGATATTTGAACAATCTAATACAATTAGAATGCAAATCTGCCTCTAATGGTAGCTTTCAAAATGGCACAAATTTGCCACAATCTGCTACTTTCTGGCTGGGAATCAATATTAAGGGAAACATTGACCTAGAACCAGATGTCACTCTGCAAGGGTGGGTCCTAGGAAACCCAGAGGCAATACTAGATATCCCTCTAATTTGTTATTTCAAGGAAAGATAACTTTTTCAGCTCTTTTGGGTTGGCTTCTTCCCAATCTAGTCGCTCCACTGGCAATCACTAAAAGTATTAGCCAGCCTCAGTAACTTGATTATTAAAAAAAAATATGATTGCATTCTAGGCCAGAAGATGGCCCTCCCGTCAAGACATAACAGCAGCCCTGAAGTTTCTATGTTTCAAAACATGGATGTCATGTGCACCAGGTGGGAGAAGAAGCTTCTGCAAGTGAAAACTATTCACTCTGGACTTTGTTCTGCAGGCTGGCTATGTGTTTGCTTAGACAACACAGAAACAGATTCTGGCACTGTTCTTGCTTTGCCTAGGTAGATAGGTCACATGTAAAATGTAAAAACTATATTATAATCTAAATATTTATTTATTGTGCCACCATAACTCCAATGAAATAACTAGTTTTATTTACGAGGGAAGGGACTATTACACAGTTCATTTATTCTTTTCTTGGCTGGAGTATAACATAGAATCATAGGGTTGGAAGGGACCTCAGAAGTCTTCTAGTCCAACCCCCTGATGGAGCAGAATATCTTATATCATTCTGGACACAATTGAGATATGTCCAATCTTGAGAATTCAAGGTTTTGTGCACAGGAATAATTTTATACATAACCGTGCTAGAGGTAAATATGGTAATCTAAAAGCATGCTTTATATGATTTTAAATGGAAACCTATGAAACTATGGAGAACAACTCTAACCTCTTCCTTGTGATAGCTTTTCAGGATGATGATGACCATGCTTCCTCTTAAACGTTCTCCTCTTCAGGTTAAACATACCCAGTTTCTTTAACTGTTCTTCATAGGATTTCTAAGCATTTTAAAGCATTTTCAGCACTGTTCTAAGGAGCCCAATGGCTCATACAATTAGGATACTGGGTTGGAGGTTAGCAAGCTCATGTTCAAGACTTGAGTGCTGCTGTGTGGCAGGGTGAGCTCCCATCATTCACTCCAGCTCCTTGATAGGGACATGAAAGGAGCCTCCGTGGGTTGCCCCCCCCCCGGCAACAATGATGATATGGACTAATCCTTTCAACCCAGAAGTGCTTTAAATAGTGCCTCCAACATGAATACTATACTCTTTCTAGTTCCTAAGCATCTTTCTGGAATTGTGACACAGAAAAAGGCACAGGAAGGCATCATATTCCAGGTACATTGTAATCTGACCAGTACAGAACATCTACGAGATCGCCTTCTGTCACCGAGAGCCTCCCACTGGCCAGGGCACTCCCATAGAGAGGGTCTCCTCATGTGCCGTCGGCTAAGCAATGTCGACTGGCGACACCCAGGGGGACAGCCTTCTCTGTGGGAGCACCTGTCCTGTGGAATGAATTACCCTCAAAGTTACGAATTATCCCTGATCTACGCACCTTCCGCTGTGCTCTTAAAACTTTTCTTTTTCGACAAGCCGGGCTGGCATAAATACAAATTTTATTAATTTTAATTGGATTTGTTTGTTTTTTAACTTTATTATGGGCCAATTATTTAATATGTTTTTTAAATCATTTTAACCTTTGTATATCTGTGTTTTATTTTGGCTGTACACCACCCTGAGTCCTTCGGGAGTAGGGCAGTATAAAAATATAAATAAACTAAACTAAACAGAACGAAACTATCACTCCCCATCAACTCAGACTATATTTCCTTTGCTGCAGTCCAACTTGCAACCACAACAAGGGCTGGAAAAAAATCATTGTTAAGGGGTTTAGTTGCTAAGTGAGGCATTATATGACTGTATCTGATTTTACAAACTTTTTGCTGCAGTTATTAACAAAATGACTCGCTAAGCGAGACGTCACATGACTGTGGCTTGTGATCTTCTTCCGGCTTCTCCATTGATTTTGCTTATTGGTAGCTGGTAGGAAATGGTCGCAAATGGTGATCATGTGACTGTAATCATCACAAATGTGCAATGGTGACTAAGTGCCCAAATTGCAATCATGTGACTGTGGGGATGCTATGACATGAGGAATAATAGCAAGTCACTTTTTCTTAGCATCATGATAACTTTGAACTGTTACTAAAGGAATAGTTATTAAGCAAGGACTACATGTGGGTTTATTTGCCTGTGGTAGCAGAGTGATGGGCTTATGCTTAATGTAGAGTTTACCAGAATACTTATATTTGTTTATTATTTTATTAAATTTGTATGCACATGTGCAAAATAATACATATCATCTTGTATACTTCTGGTATACACTGCAATGCTCTCTACATGGGGCTCCCCTTGAAGAGCACCTGGAGGCTTCAACTGGTCCAGAATGCGGCCACACGGGTAATTATGGGGGCGGGGCAACCCTCCCATATAACACCTCTCCTGCACAAGCTACACTGGCTTCCGGTGGTTTTCCAGGTGCGATTCAAGGTGTTGGTTACCATCTTTAAAGCGCTCCATGGCTTAGGACCTGGGTACTTACAAGATTGCCTTCTGCCACCGAGAGCCTCCCACTGGCCAGTACGCTCCCATAGAGAGGGTCTCCTCATGGTGCCGTTGGCTAGACAATGTCGACTGGCGACACCCAGGGGGAGAGCCTTCTCCGTGGGAGCACCTGTCCTCTGGAACGAATTGCCCCCGGAATTAAGAACTAGCCCTGATTTATGCACCTTCTGCTGTGCTCTCAAAACCTTTTTCTTGCAACAAGCCGGGCTGGCATAAAACATGATTTTTAAATTCAAATTTTTATTAATTCTAATCAGGATTGGTTGGGGTTTTTTTTCACTTTTCAGCCAAAGTTTAATATGTCTTTTAAAAACTTTTTAAACTTTTATATATTTGTTTTTATTCTGGCTGTACACTGCCCTGAGTCCGTCGGGAGTAGGGTGGTATAAAAAACCAATAAACTCAAACTCAAACTCAAACTGGTGAGTACTGCTACCTATCAAGTTACCACATGTGGTACTCTTTGGGGGTTGAAGATAAGAAAATTTTGCTATAAGAAGACAGAAAGAAGTGAGTGATATGAAATATGAGACTCAAAAGAAACTGACACATTTCACACATGAAGAGTACACTCCATCATTCACAGCTTGACAGAGGGCTTGTCAGCCATAGGTAGTGTCACAAGTCAGTCACAGACAATAGAAATTCTTATCCACCCAGATGAGCAGAAATGTCATTTTTCTTCTTCTTTTCGAACTACTGAAATAGAGGATATAAATTGTTCAAGGAAGCCCTGGTGTCTGACAGTAGGATAACTTTCCATAACTGAACAAACAGAAGTAAATTTGGTAAAATAGAAGAAGCAAACAAAAGGATTTCCTTTAAAAATTCCGAGGCTGTGAAGAAACAAAACAACACAGAAGAACTGGTTCTGTTGTAAGCCTTCTCCTCACTGGTCATGTGACCAAAGCCTTTAGCTTGCTATGTTTTCTAGTGCAGGGGTCCCCAACCTTTGCAACTTTAAGTCTGAAGGACTTCAGCTCCCAGACTTCTGGGAGCTGAAGTCCTTCAGACTTAAAGTTGCAAAGGTTGGGGACCCCTGTTCTAGTGCACACATCCACTGCATACATCTAAAAAAAAATTTAAAAATTGTTTTGTAGTACAGATAAAAATACAAATGCGTCCTGTTATCACTGCAGGTAAAAGTTGGAAAGAATGTCAAAACTCATGCTCTGGATGCTTTCCCTAACTTTTGTTCAAGTGGAAATTGTGAGAGAATTAATAGAATTGTAGATTATAGTCACCAAACTATTATCAGTATAAATTTTAAAAAATGACTTTTCTCCCATAGAATACTATCTGTACGATAAGATATTATTAAATAGAGTCCTTTCTCTCATAGAAATCATCATCACTCAGAGCTATTAGAAATTATATTTTGCAGATCAAAATCAAATATACTTATTCACAGGAAATATTTGCTCAGGATCACACAATTTAATAACAGCAGTTCCAACACTGGCAAAAGTCTGGATTGAATAAAAATTAATCTGACTCATATTTTAATGCAAATGTATTCATGGTTCTTAATTCACACTTCTCCAAATCAATGTGCAACCCAAAACACAATTAAAGTTTGACATTTACACTTGTCTAAATTTGGAGATGTTCTTGATTTTTTTAATCACGACATACAAAAATTAAGTAAATTAGGGTGTGAACAGGAAAACATGTAACTGAAAATAGCCTACAAATATGCATTATATGGTAGAGCAGTGAGGGCTAACCTTTCTGTCATTGTGTGCAGAAAGCAATGTAATATGTGTGTGACACCCCCCCATGCTCCCTCTGTGCATGCACACATGACCCTCCTGCACTCCCCCCACTCCCCACGCATGTACACCACACCCTCCAATGCTGTGTTTTGGGCCTAGTAGGCCTCCCTGTGGCTTCCTGGGTGAGGTGTGCTGCCCTTCCCCTGTCACCCATGCATGCACACACTCCTATTTATTTATTTTAATTGCATTTATATCCCGCCCTTCTCCACAAAGGACCTAGGGTGCATGCATGCACACTCACGCATGCATGCACACACTCCTACGCATGCATGCGTGACTCCCTACACATGTGTGTACATCTCATGCATGCACCCCACCCCCATGCATGCATGGCAGAAGCCTGACAATCAGCTGGCTGGTGGGAGGCATGCACGCATGCATGGTGGAGCTGAGCTGGGGTGATGACTCGTGTGCCAGGTGACATGGCTCTGCAGGCCACTTCAGGCATGCATGCCATAGGTTCGCCATCACAGTTGTAAGGGATTGCACCCCTTTATATTAAGAGCAATACATATGAAATATAAGCAGATTTAAATATGGAAATGAATATGGGAGATCCATCTTTTTATTATTATTATTTTTCCCATTTCAAAAACATTCATTGATATACATTCTTATACATACTATTTAACATTTATCTATTCATCATTAATCTTTATACACATACTTACATATATACTATATGATACAGTTTGGATCGCTTTCTTGCCACCCCGTGTCTCCATCTTATTTTGCAACAGCCTCACTCTTACTTTCATAAGCTCCCTTCTCTGCCTTCTTGTTTCCTCCCCTCATTTTTCCTCTCTTCTCCCTTTTCCACCTCTCTTTCCACTCTCTTTCTCTCCTCTCTTCTTTCTTATCCTCTCTCCTACTCTTAATTTCCCACCCTTACTTTCTCTACTTTACCCTTTCTTCCTTTCCCTCCTCATCTCTCCTCTTTCCGTTGTTGCTTTTGCTTGTTTATTTTCTCTGATGGGTTCTGGGGGTGGCGTTTCAACGTTCCGAACTTAATATATATATTTTCCCTTAAAATAAATTTCTATTAAACAATAATTCACATAAACATTGAACATTGAACAAAGAACAAAGACTGAGGAGTTTAATACCTCCTCCAATTTTAGTCTAATTCATCCCAAGCTGATAGGTCTTATACACATTTTACAGTCGTCTTATACACATTTTACAGTCATCTTATACATCCCTAATTCTCAATATTTCTCCTACACTTCTAATAATAGCTGTTTATTAAAGTTTATATAGAGAAAGAGATTCAAAAACAATTATTGACTAAATCTTAACCACTAGTCCCATTAAAATCTGACACTCTGTTTCCCAGCCATAGATACCAGAAATCCCAACTTTTATTAAAAAGCGATTCACTTTTCCCTTTAAGAATAGGTGTCATCCTGTTCGCTTCTGCACATTGTAGAATCTTATCAAGGACCTGTTGGTTCGTTGGGATTTCCTTTGACTTCCAGTATTGTGAGTATGTCATGCGTGCCACTGTTGTGATGTTTATTAATAAGTACCATGCATCTTTAGGTACTTCTCTTGGCTTTATCCCCAACAGAAATATAACTGGGTCCAATTGAAAATCAAATCCTGTGATTTCTAACAACCAATTTTTGATAGTAGTCCAGTACCTTTTAACCTTTGGGCAGGTCCACCACTGGTGAAAGAAGGTGCCCTGGCAGAGTCACATTTCCAACATTTGTCAGATGTAGCAGGGAACATTTTGGAGATCCTTGCTGGGGCCAGGTACCATCTATAAATCATTTTGTAAATGTTTTCTTTAAATGCCGTCGCTAATGTGAGTTTAGTGTTTTTGGTCCAAATTTGTTCCCATTCCATTGGTTCTATCATTCGGCCAATTCCTTATTGAGAGCTCTATTATCATGCTGCTAATTTATGTTGGATTAGGGATTGGATACAACTCTCAAGAAAACGGATTCTAACCATTGAAGGGTAAAATCTACTCCAAGGCTGGCATGCCTACCTATGGCCAAAGAAGGATAGCCAATATAAAATGTTTTCTAATCATTATATTAGAGGCATATTAATAAAATCCTGGCAGAAGGTGAAAGGCTGGCTATATATGAAGATTCCCTGCTGGTTCGCCCCCTTAGAAGCGATAACGTATTCGACACTCCATAACCCAAATAGGAATTTGAGATACAAAGATCTTTCAGGTGTTCGGGGGAACCTAAAGTCTAGTTACGCACTGAGGGAATTGAATTAGAGTGGTGGTTATATTTACAGATGAGTTCAAGATTCAATAAAGAAAAGCAGGAATTTGGTATAGATATATCACCACAGGAACTAGATAAGATCATTTGGGGGGAGGATAGTAAATTTATCCCTAAGGTTTACAATTTTTTTTTGCTCCATAAGATGGAAGGGGACTCTGTAAAAGGTATTATGATTGCTTGGGGGGAGATCCATCTTAAGAAACATCAACTTTTGCAGCTTTTAACCTGTCCACCATTTGAAGCATTTGGAATAGAGATTACAAGCAAGCAACTCCCTCATTCATATGTTCATCTGCTCTGCATACTCCTGATTAGAAGACTTCTTAAATCCTCCCTTTCAGAGTGTTTCTCCCCACCAAGAGGACAAAATGCACAGGGATCCAAACTTTCCACTGGAGCAAATAATTTCCTTATCAATACATATCTTAAAACATTCTAGAAATTCTTAATGGTTTTGGTTCTTGTTCTATTAAATATGGACTCCAGTGAATCAGATGAAGAATTTAAGCAGAGTGATTGTATGTTCTTTGCTGTAATCTGTGTCTCTCATTTAGTGACCCAAACTTCTCAGATTTCTCCATCTGTTCCAAGATCAACACAGGAAAAGTATTTGCTTGGATTAAGTAGCTAACAAAAAAAAAAAAAATCTGATAGAAAATTCTTGGCTCTTGACTAAGTTGACTTAATGCTACTCTCAGAAGGTGATGCTAATACCACAACCTCAGAGATCACAAAAATGTAATGGAAACACAAGAATTATACTTTGGAGTGTTGTAGAATCTTTAGAACTATTAAGCTGAAACTCTATCACTTGAAGTTGAAATAGCTATCCATATTTTAAGTGTAACTATTAATTTAGTTTCATTAAGTAGGTATTAGTAGATGGAGGAAATCCAAGCATTGGTTCTTGACTTAACCAGCTGAAACAATGTAACACTCTAACATTTAAGGCATTAGACTAGAAAGCTTAAGATGAAAGCTAGTTGGGTGATCTTGGACTGGTCCCTCAGCCCAATTCACCTCACACCAGAACAATGAAAATAACTAGACACAAGGACAGTTTCCCCCCCCCCTGAATGCCATCACTCTGCTAAACAACTAATTCCCACAACACTATTCAACTATTTACTAAGATTGTATTACTATTCTTCTTCTCATGCTTCCTATTACCTATCTCCTCCCATTTATGACTATAACCATATTACTTGTATTTTATAATTTATGCTGTTCTGTTTGTTTCCTAATATCATTTAATTATTTATTAGTAACCTATGACTATCACTAAGTGTTCTATCTTATGAATCTTGATGAATGTCTTTTTTTCTTTGTTTTCTTCTTCTTTTATGTACACTGAGAGCGGACTCAGGCTCAACCCGACCAAGACCGAGTGGCTGTGGTTTCCGGCTGCCCGATTCAACCAGCTTTCTCCAACGCTGGCCATAGGGGGCGAACATCTTGCCCCTGTGGATGGGGCGCGCAATTTGGGTGTCCTCCTGGATACCCGGCTGTCTATGGAAGAGCAAGTGACAGCCGTGGCCAGGAGGGCGTTTTACCAGGTTCGCCTGGTCCGCCAATTGCGCCCCCTATTGGATCGGGACACCCTTCGCACAGTCACTCATGCCCTCGTGACATCCCGACTGGACTATTGTAACTCCCTCTACATGGGGCTCCCCTTGAAGTGCACCCGGAGGCTTCAGTTAGTTCAGAATGCAGCCGCGCGAGCAATCATGGGAACCACTAGGTTTACCCACATTACACCGCTCTTGCGCGAGCTGCACTGGCTGCCTGTCGTCTTCCGGGTGCGCTTCAAGGTGTTAACTATCATCTTTAAAGTGCTCCATGGCTCGGGACCTAGCTACCTGCAGGATCGGATCCTGCCTCACACATCCTCACGGCCGATTCGCTCCCACAGAGAGGGACTTCTCCGGGTGCCGTCCACTAGACTTTGTCAGCGGGCGACGCCCAGGGGAAGGGCTCTCTCTGTGGCGGGCCCGGCCCTCTGGAACGACCTTCCCCCCGATATTAGAACGACCACGGACCTCCGCTCCTTCCGCTTGAAATTGAAGACTCATCTTTTCCGCCTGGCCGGCCTAGGGTAGTCTCTCTCTCTATGGGTTTTTAAATGTATGGGGATTTTTAGTTAATGGGATTTTAGCACAGGAATTAATTTAATCTGTTTTAATTTTGTTATGTATGTTGTATATTTATTGTTTTTATTTCCCCTGTGCACCGCCCCGAGTCCCTGTGGGGAGAGGGAGCGGTCAATAAATTTGGCTATTATTATTATTATTATTATTATTATATGCACCAAAGACAAATTCCTTGTATGTCCAATCACACTTTGCCAATAAAGAATTCTATTCTTTATTGGGATAATAGGAACAGGAAGATTTTGAATTGAATTACTGGTAAAAATAATTAAGGTTGGATACAAATCTCTCTCTCACACTCTCCCTCCTCCCCCCCCTCTCTCTCTCACACACACATTACTTCTCAGATTTAAAATTATTATTAAACAGTATATGAGAAAACTAAAAAAAACCAAAAAGAGGAAACAATATGTCACAAATTGATCAAATATCAAATATTTCTACATCTATCTTTAGAGAATCATTAATCATTATTTTCTTATGTTATTAAATATAAAAAGTATGCCTACACCTAACCTATATTGAATATTTCTTTAATTAGAGGATAAAATAGTATTTCTAAAAATAGATAAATCATATATTTCTTTAATCCAGGACATAATAGTAGGAATATTACTACTTTTCTATTTGTCAAAATAATTCTCTGGTACAATCCTAACTCCTAACAATAATCAAATTCCCAAGTTTCAAGATATAATTTAACAACTTTAACACTACAAAAACTCCTCGTGAATCTATTGATGTAATTAAAAATGTTATTCCAAAAAGATGTAAATGATTCATGGGACCAAATCATATGAGTCAATAACTCTTCAAGTGTTTTAAACTACCGATAGGGAAAATTAAATACATTATTTGGGTGACCAATAAATATAAAATAAGATATTTGATGAATCAATTTTAATTTTAAATCCACAGAAGCAACTTTAATATATTTAAGGTATGCAACTATTTATATTTACTATTTATGTAACGCTCTCTATGTGGGGCTCCCCTTGAGTTGCACCCGAAGGCTACAGCTGGTCCAGAATGCGGCCATGTGGGCAGTTTTGGGAGCCACCAGGTACTCCCACGTAACACCGTTCCTGCGCGAGCTGCACTGGCTGCCTGTGGCCTTTCGGGTGTGTTTCAAGGTGTTGGTTATCATCTTTAAAGCACTCCATGGCACAGGACCTAGCTATTTGCGGGATCGTATCCTGCCCCATACATCCCTTCGGCCGATTCGCTCCCACAGAGAGGGACTTCTCCGGGTGCCGTCCACTAGGCAATGCCAGCGGGCGACGCCCAGGGGAAGGGCCTTCTCTATGATGGGCCCGACCCTTTGGAACGACCTACTCCCTGACATCAGAACCACCACGGACCTCCGCTCCTTCCGCCAGAAACTTAAAACTCATCTGATCCATCAAGCCAGCTTGACCTAATTTTTGCTTCTCGACCCAGTGTGTAATGCAAATTATTTTATTCGGTTTTAATGGGTTTAGTTTTAACGTTTATAAATTTGTACAGGGTTATTTAATTCAATTTTAATTTTGTATGTATTGTCATGTTTTTAGTAGTTTTAATTTTCCTGTACACCGCCCTGAGTCCCTTCGGGGAGAGGGGGCGGTCTAGAAATTCAATAAAATAAATAAAATTTAGTCCATAAGCCATAAATATCCTTAATGGCAAATTCATTTTTCTTTAATTTTTGATACAAAAAACAGTAAGTGTTAATTTCAAACATCGACCCCATCAAATATATCAACACCTCAAAGTTCTCACCTTTTCCAAACATAGATGTAAAATGAGGACCCATTCATTGTGTGAGTTTGTCCATGTATAATATTCATTTGTATATTGTTTTAATTAGAGAATAATATGTAAAATACAAGATAATTATAGTTAAAACCTAGGAAAATAACATTGAATGGAAATCATCAGGCTTATTTCTTTTTCTTCTCCTTATTCCAAATTGCAATAATACATTTCTATTTTCAACTTTATTTAGAAACGAACATGCTGGTCACATTTCTATCTAAATTGCAAGTTCTTTTCTATTTGTTTTACCTCATCACTACTTAATTCTCTATCAAGTGGACCTGACACTTTATTCAATTGTTGTTGCACCTTCAAGTCAGTGTTGACTTGAATCAGGGTTGACTCCTGGCAAACCGCCTGGACTACTCCCTGCAGTTTTCTTGGCAAGAGTTTTAGAAGTGGTTTGCCATTACCTCCTTCCCATGGCTGAAAGAAATGACTGGTTCAAAATCAGGGGTGCGATCCTACAGGTTTAGCGACCAGTTCATTGAGTGCGATCTTTGTACATTCATGATGGCCTTGCTTGTGTGCATGCCAAATGTGCATGACATGTGCTGCACCTGCATATGCAATTCACAGGAAAACAGCTGAGGCATGGCAATCCACTCTGCTGCGCCTATCAGCTGAGCTAAAAAACAAAGAAATACAGGTGAGTTTAGCCCAGGGGCAGGTGGGCAGACCCACCTGAAGGTCGGAGCAAACTGGTTCTCTCTCAGCTGATCTTTGGAGCTACTGGTTCACCCAAACCAGGCCAAACTGGTAGAATCCCACCTCTGGTCAAGATCACCCAGATGGCTTCATGTCTAAAGCTGGTCTAAAACTCACAATCTCCTGGTTTCTACTCTAGTGCTATTCTGTCCCAAGCCTCTGAATATATATGGATGCAGACTTGGCTGTCTGCCACAACTAAAATAAGCAACCCCTTGGCTGGGAGCCCAGAAAGCTGCCTCTATGAAACAAGGCTTGAACTCACAAAATTCTCCCAAATGTTCTCAATGGCTGGATAAATAAACTGTTGTTTCCTGCAAAATTCCCCTCCCATCACCCCACCTATAAGCTCTCTGGGAGGGGCCAAACAATAACCACCTGTTCCTATTTCCTTCTGTGAGCCTGTTTCCAAAGCTGCTCTCTCCTCCTCTCAGCCTACGTACATCAGGGATAGCCTGACTCTGTTCTTCCTCACTGCTCCCTGACTCAGATGCCACCTGGTGATCAACAGGCCTCTCTAGTTCCTGCTCTGATTCTGAACACCCCCCTTCCTCAGTCTCCTGGGCAGACTCATATTGTTAATTGCTGTCAGATTCTACCAACAGCTCAGCCGGTCTCTATTGAGCCACGACAAGTGCCTTAGCTACTACACCAAACTAGACATTTATGTAGTTGACTCCACTTCAAATATAGTAAAGTGTTAATCTGACTCTTCTCTAAGAGTACATACCTTAGTGTTTACATGTGACCCTGCTTCTTCATGGCTTTTGCCCTGTAGCAAATTGTATAGGTAGGACAATATAAATGAGATGGAAATATCCCATTTATCCACTGGATGGCCCAACTGCACTGACCATTCATGGTTCTGACTTGGTATAATTTGAAGTTCATCAATGTACTTTGTGTTCATATACTGTGTCTGTCAGCTGAATACAAAAGCCTCCTCCAGTAAAGAAAATGGAACAAAATTGAAGGGCAAGTCATAAAATTATTGAAATGGAAAATTAGAAAGCAGCATAAACAGGCTCTTTAGAGAGAAGAAAAGGTGTTTCCCACCCCAATAAGCATGAATAAACAATAAAAGCTCATGTCAATAAAGGTGATAGACTTGTTTAAAATGATCTTGTTAACTTTTCTTGCAACAAGTTCAGTAGGTAGAAGTTCCAGACAGGCAGTAAATTAACTTTACCTGATTGTCTCAATATTAACACAGTCTAAAAAATGATGGGAAATCTGGCAATGTTTTAAGGCATGGTCTCTGGTAATGACTGTGCAAAAAGCAAGCGTTTTCATGAATTTTAGGTGAAATAGCAGAACAGCTTTTACCATTATTTTCAAAGGCTTTTATTGCAAATAGGGCATTACAATTAATCTAAAAACTGTGATCCCTGGTCTGTTTCTAAATGGAAACTGCTAGGATAATTATGCAATAACCAATTAGGCTAAATTGGCTGCAGAAGGAAAGCCCCATTCATAAAACAGAAAATCTGTAGAATCATCATTTCACAAAGTTGGAAGAAACCATTCAGGAATCTTTAGTTTGGTCTAGCCACTTAGCGGTTAAGATGCACCAAACTGAATGGGATTTACTTCTGACAAACAGTGTGACTCAATCCCATAAAAGTATGCTAAAAAAAGAGAAGGAAATGATATCATTTCACAAAATTGTTCATGCCGGTAGTATTATATGTAGAATATCCTAATTAAAACCTCAATTTTATGGCTCTGGAAATGGTTTGGTCTGATATAGGCATGGACTCATTTTCCTCCATGTTGGCCAATTGCTTATCCCACTCTGCATGCTAGAATAGCAGAGTTTTGTGCTCTTCTCGTTATGAATAATTATGTATTTTTTATCAGTTTACCGGATAACAGACACATTGGAGTTGTGTTGCCTCAACCGATCTCCACTAGGATCCTTAGATTTCTGCATCACAGGATAACTCTACGAGCCTATTCTAATTACAGAAATGACAAAGTTCTTCCTCCTTGTCAATTAACAAGTGAAGATGAGTTGGGATAAATGAATAAATCGCAATATACATGAATCCTGAATGCAAAGAACATGAAAGCCATATTGAAATCCATATCAAATCTAGCCATCTAGGGGAGGACTTTATTATTCAAGGACCAGAAGGAGACCAGAATGGGGCAAGCTGGAGTGTAACCTTGGTCTCTCCCAATTCAACAGTCTCCCAATTTGTTCCAGGTTCCTGTCATTTTATGGATGCCTGAAGATAGATTGACCATCAAAGAGCTGTTTTTATTTATTTTCCCCTTGTTATCTTGTGCCACCCGTCAGGTAATGGGATAGCCCTTAGTGAAATCAAATGTTTGGAGTCAATTTCAAGAATTGTTGATTGAATTGAATTATTCTTCCTACCCCTATCTAGATACATGGGTAAAGTAAAGTTACTTCTTGATAGAATTCTGTTGGTCCTTTCATCACTCTTTTTATTTACTAAAGCAATTCTGCATACGACTGGCAGTATGTCTTCAGTAATTTAAAAAAAAAAACCAATTCTCTGATTACATAGAAATTCCCAGTGAAGGACAAGACAAAGAACAGCTGAGAGACTGAAGTGGTGATAGGATTTTGATCCGTGAATGAGCAGCAAATCTTGGTCTGCAGGAAGCTCAAATCACGATAATAGCTTGTGATATTCCGTTGGCAAGAAGAAAAGGCAAAAGGAATGGAAAGCATAGCTTAGGAGGATAATGAGAAGTGCAGACTGTAAGTCAGAGCATGAGGTCAAGTCTTTGGCTGTAATGAAAAGAGGCAATTTTCTCTTCTCATTATGTCATTTTCATGGGAAAAGAGGGCATTATTTTCTCACTCCCA
This sequence comes from Rhabdophis nuchalis, assembly GCA_039707465.1. Lineage (NCBI taxonomy): Eukaryota > Metazoa > Chordata > Lepidosauria > Squamata > Natricidae > Rhabdophis > Rhabdophis nuchalis. Next base: position 340,386,863 of record CM077643.1, read on the forward strand.
ATTTGAGGATTTTATTCTTTTTTCTCTTGCATGACATTTCTGTCTACATTTACACCTCATCTTTTTACTCTAGCCACTCCAAAGAGCAAAGTTTAATTCCCCCAAAAATGTCTGGGGCATAATTCTGCTGCAGAGCTGACGTGATTGAACTGGTTTGGGCTTAGAGACCTACAGCAAGATGCCAGAGAAAAGAAACACAGAGGCCATATGCTTGTCTTTCTCCTTCTGACTTGCCGAGAAAGCAGGCTTCAGACAAAAATCACTTTTGCCGCTACATATTCTTTGATAAGAGAAGAAGATCCAGGGTTTGGTTTTTTTTTTCAGATGACAGGATCTAATCCATAAAAATATCTAACAGTGAAAGCTCCGGTTAAAACCTAGGTATAATCTAGATTAAAAGAAGTTTATTAGGGATAGAATTGCAAGTCAGCTGAAAAGAGGAACGTTCTTTTTGAAAACTACATATGTGCCAAAACCTTTGTATAGTGGAACTATATAGAGCAGGGATTCAAAAATGATAATAAAGAATAATAGAACAAATATAACAAAGAAATGGGTACTATCAGTAAATGCCTCATTTGGGTAACTTCCTACAATACCTCCACCAGCACCATCCAACCTCCCTTGTGTGACCTTGTACTTTCCATGTTAATAGGACAATAACTTCAGTGAGCTTAGCAGTAATTCTCTGTGCCGGTCTTAAACTCTCAAAACAACATTTTGGCCATTCATAGAAACTACCGGTAGTCCTCCCTTTATGACCATAATGGAGGCTGGAATAAGTCATCATAAGTGATGACAATTGTAAGTTGAGGCACCCATGTGGCTGACCTAATTTTACCATTTTTTTGCAATTAAGTGCAAAATTAAGTGAATGTCGTGATTGTCAAGCAAATCAATATACTCCTTTGGGGGGGGGGGTTAACCAGAGACCAACTAAAAGGGCCCGTTTCCCTCAAATAATGTTATAATTGTAAACCACATCACTTCATGAGCTTGTTTCCAAATGCCTAAAATCTAGATATGTGACACTGTGTGTGTGTGTGTGAGAGAGAGAGACAGACAGACAGACAGACATCTGTAATTTGATTGCATAATTGATCAACTATTACAGAGTACTCTAACAATTATATGTGAATGGCAGCAATTAGGGTTGTTCTAGGGTAAAATCTATTAGTAAATTAAGATGAGAATTAGGTTTAGGCTTTTATATGGGATAGCATTTTTTGTGTGATTCTAAATATATTATGACATACATTAATTATATTCCTGTTGCATCTATTTGACTGCTGTTTGTTTGTTTTTTAATGTGGCTGTGTTTAGAGTATATCTCAGTGAGGGCCTGTAACCGATAATTGTGTTTGTTTCATTGATTGATTCATATAATGAACTTTATGTCTTGAGACAGAGACAAAAAGCTAATAAGAAATACTAGGATTTTCAGAAAGGAGGTACAATGTTTTAATCTTATTTTTTTCAAAAGTAATGACGTTCTTTTTAAAAAGCATGTATGCCAGACCCAAAATTTAGTATTTAAGACCTTTGTTATGCTAACATAGAGCAAAGCCTCCACATTTTGATGAATGTTGGAGTCCAATGGTAGTCTAGGTATGGCTTGAATGTAAGGTTTGCAGCCCCTGGTATTTCCAGGGGCATCTCCAGTCTACAACACAGTCCTTTCAGCAGTTCCAAAAAGGCTCCACACCCATTTGCACCATTCAGATGACCTTGAAGACACAGATAACCTCCAAGTGACCCAGTGGTGGGTTCTGTTTCCCATCACTACCAGTACACTGCGCATGGGGCCAGGCATCTTAGTTGTGCACGTGGGCTGTGCATGCATGCACACACCACCGCCCCTGTGATGCTCAGCTGCTCAGTGGAGGTCGTGCAGGCACCACACGCTGTGTGCACATGTGCAATTGACCGGTCACATTATAAACAGGTATGGAACATGGGCGGGCAGGTTCGGTACCAGTACGGTGGCTTCTGCTTCCGGATACTACTGGTATAGCTGTATCAGGCCGTACCAGATGGAACCAAGCACTGAAGTGACCTCAAGAACTCTCTAAAAGGCTGCAAATGCCCAGCTATCTGCAAGGAGTATAAATCCTTCCATTCATCACCATCCAATCAGAGCTGAATAAGCTTCTTGGATGAGAAGCAAAATATCTTCAAAGAAAGTCCAGTTGACTCGGGGAGGGGGGGGAAGCACCTTTGGTACAACCATGACCTGGGTGATTGAGAATCACCATAGACATCCAGGAGCATCAGATTTTGCTCCTAGACTCGAAGCAGTTATCAAAAATCTGAATGCTTGAGTAGTCTGGTTTGTAATACTTATTAGAAGGAGAGCTAAATCCTAAGACTTCCAATGAGTGTTGTATTGTCTAGGACAGGGGTGTCCAAACTTGGGAACTTTAAGACTTCTGGACTTCAACCCCCAGAATTCCCCAGCCAGCCATGGCTGGCTGGGGAATTCTGGGGGTTGAAGTCCAGAAGTCTTAAAGTTCCTAAGTTTGGACACCCCTGGTCTAGGAAGACCCCTGTGCAAGGGCAGCACTCAGCTTTGTTTTCTCATACTTTTCAATCAAAATAGAAGAGGTTTGAGATTTTCTGTGAAGATGGAGCAGTCTCATATGTTAATTAACGGCAACAATTCCTGTGACATGCTATCCATAAGTTGGTGATCTGTGTTTGTGTGCCTGCTTGTAATAAAGAAAATGAAGGACATGCTGAAATTAGTGTAGATGAAACTTGTGATTGATATGAGAATCTCCCAGAGGCATTTATGCAGGATTTCACACATTATCCAAACAGCTGCGCAGTAATATAGCTGTGTTTTAAACCCATATGCTTTGTTTGAATTCCATAACTAAACTGAAGCTGCTTCTAGGCTATGTAATTCTGCAGCTTCATTCTCTTCAAGGTTCCTTTGGTGCATCCTATCTGTTGTTTCATTGCAACTTTAACCTATTTGGGTTGACCACTGCATCCTGGCATGTAGAAGAACTTGGCTTCAATCACTATCACATCTTCCCTTCAACTGGGCTTTCAGGTTGTCTTGTTAAATCAGAGGAAGAAAGGTCCCGATTTTAAAACAGCATCTGATGCTACTCAGATGAAAGAGCAACATAGCTTTAACACCTCAAGAGCCTTGGTGGTACAGTGGTTAGAATGCAGTATTGCAAACTAATTTTGCTGATTTCCAGCTTCCAGCAGTTTGCGTCTCGCCGGCTCAAGGTTGATTCAGTCTTCCATCCTTCCGAAGTCGGTAAAATGAGGACCCAGATTGTTGGGGACAATATGCTGACTCTGTAAACAGCTTAGAGAAAGCTGTAAAGCATTCTGTGAAGCAATATATCAGGCTAAGTGCTATTGCTATACTAAGGCTTGTGAACATTTTCATGACAATGAAATGACAAACTCCATTCTTAGAAGCACCATCTGTCTGTCTGTCTGTCTGTCTGTCTCTCTGTGTGTGTGTTACATTTTTGAGCTGATCAGTAAATAAGTCAGGGAGACTAGGATAGATAGATTTATTGATCAGCTCAAAAACGTAACACACATATAAAAAACTTACACAATGGAAATCATGGCTTTCTGTCTAGATGGTTTCTGGTGATGAGCCGAAAGGCAGAAAAGGAGAACAGTATGCTCCCTCCCTTAACTGGGGCCTAACAGGGTGTTGTGACACAAATATATATATATATATATATATGTGTGTGTGTAAGCATGAGATTGTTTTTGCAATGTTTCAGAAAACACCCGAATACAACAAGACCAGCATATACATACATACATACATACATACATACATACATACATACATACATACATACATACATACATACATACATACATATGCTGGTCTTGTTGTATTCAGGTGTTTTCCGAAATCTACCCTAAATTATAAAACATGTTGAACATGTCACTGCTCAACTACTTATTAAGGCAACCTAACCTTTTCTAGGCCTCTCTGCTGCTTCTGTTTTAAGAGCCCTTTTGTTAAAGTTAATGTGATTCTTAAAAGAGGAGCCCCATTTTTTTCACTTGAAAACAGTTAGACTTCCGTAATCAAGTGCAGCACAGTGCTGCATTGAGGTTGCATGAAGTCTGAAGCATTTCTTCCACAACATTTACTAAGCACCCATAGATCGTTTATAAGTGTATATATTTGTTTGTGCGTAGTTAATATGTAGATAATAATTATATCTATTCATAAAATATTTATAGCATGCCTTTCAACAAGGCGTGTACCAGGCAACTCAATCAAAACATCAGAATGTCATAGCTAACCAGCCAATACAGATCTTTACACAATAGAATTATAGTAATTATATGAATAACCTAACAGAAAACAACTGAATTCCAATCACCAAAACAAGAAAACAAATTAAGCATGCAGTCCCATACCCTACTAAAGCACACCACCTGAGGTTTTACACAGTAATTGGGCTTTTTTCATTCCTTATGCTTGGGATTAAAATAGATACTTTTTAAAATCCTGCTTAACTCTATTAACTGATTAGGAAACTCATTCACAGCCCAGGACAGTGTCTGAAAAGCCCTTAGCTGTAAAGAAGCCAAGATGTGTATGTCGGAGGGAAGGAGGGCCAGAAATGCCTGTGCAGCTGTCCAAATCACTTGATGAAAAGTCTACTAAGAAATAATAAAAGCAAGATAAGGTGGAATATTTGCATCTAAAGGCAGAAACAGAATGAAATATTTATCTTGGGCCTTGGCTTTTATAGAGACCCAGCATTAGAGAACCTAGTACTGGAGTACCGGAGGCAGGTCTGGGCTAAAAGAGAATTTTCCTCAGGACAGTGAGAACACTCCTCTGCTGGACCCAGATCATAGGGGAAAGACCAGTGAGACCTGACAGGAAGTGGCTAGGTTAGTCCAGAACATGTGTAAGAAGACTTACAGCATCTGTTATCAGGAAACCATTTGAAGCCCGCCCCTCTGGAACGACCTACCCCCCGACCTTCGCACTACCTCGGACCTCTGCCTCTTCCGCCAACGTCTTAAGACGTACCTATTCCAACAAGCCGGCCTAGCGTAGCCCCCCGTTTCTGACTATATTTATAAATTTTAATTTTTAGGGTTTTAAAGGGTTTTTAGCATGGGTTTTAATTTAATTTAATATGTTTTAAATAGTGTATATTGTTTTTGTTATGGTTTTAATAATGCCTGTGCACCGCCCTGAGTGCTAACAAGGAGAAGGGTGGGGTATAAATTCAATAAATAAATAAATAAAATAAATAAATGAAACAGAGAATAACACAGGGTCCAAAACTTCTGAGGAAAAAAGCTGACTGTGAGGAAAGTACATGATGATGATCAATGATGATAACCAATTTCATTGTAATTTTTACAATGACAATAAAGATTATTATTATTAGTATTATCAATACTTCCAGGGGAAGGGCCTTCTCTGTAGCGGGTCCAGCCCTCTGGAACGACCTGCGCCCCGACCTTCGTACTATCACAGACCTTCACCTCTTCCGTCGAGCATTAAAGACCTACTTCTTTCATGCGGCCGGCCTGGCATAGTTTGTTTTTACCATCGTTTTAATAGGGTTTCTTAATATTTTAGCACGGGTTAAATTTATTTAATTTAATTTTAAATTTATCTATTGATTGTATTTATATGCATTTTATCTTTTATTATCCCTGTGCACCGCCCTGAGTCCCAACGGGAGAGAGGGCGGTATTCTAAATAAATAAATAAATAAATAAATAAATAAATAAATAAATAAATAAATAAATAAATAAATAAATAAATAAATAAATAAATAAATAAATAAATAAATAAATAAATAAATAAATAAATAAATAAATAAATAAATAAATAAATAAATAAATAAATAAATACTAAAAAAAAAAGAACAATTACCAATTACACAAATTGGAAATCAAGAGGTGTTGTTCTTCTGATACTCGGAGACATCTGCTAAAACAGAAGTATCAGGTGATCCAAAATATCAAGAGAAACAAAGAGGAAAAAATATAAGGCAAAAAAGGGAGGGAAGGAAGGACAGACGGATAGATAGATGAGACAAGATAGCTGGATTACAAAAAAGGTGATATATTAAGAGTTAGGAAAGCTCCTTAATTTCACAACAGATGGACCCTGGATGAGAAGTCCTTAATTTTACAGCACTTGGGCAATTGTCACTGTAGTTTCAGTTGGGAAACTGTGAGCATCCTAGTCCAAGCCAAGTCCTGCTTCAAGAAATATCGCCGCCCTGAGTCCTTTTTTAGGAGAAGGGCGGGGTATAAATTTAATAAAATAAATAAATAAATCCATCTTTTCCAGTAGGGAGAAAGACACTGAAAACATGGAGGCTGTTTGGAAAGACAGTTTAATGGTGGACAGGACCACATGGGGTTTTTTGGGTCCTGGGCAAATGAGCCTATGGGTGAGAGAGAGAGAGACAGAGGGAGATTTATATCCTCTCTTGGGCCCCGCCTTAGAACTTCCTGTTCCTGTGTAAGCCAGGTATCCTGATTAGTTGTCAGACTCCCATGGGGCCATGCAGGGGCAACTTTGTAGGTTGTCTTGAATCCCAGACTTGGTTGAATCTTGCTGGGTGATGATACAATGAAGAGGTTTGTGTTCTGAAAGGCTGTTGGCAATTCCTCTTATGGCGTAATGGCTTTGTCTTGGTTTGGCTCTTGAGTGAGGGCTAATCCTATCATGTCCTGAGGGTGAAGGTCTTCTGTTTTTTAGATGAACTGGCCCAGCCTTTTGTCTTGTAGATAGCTTGGCACCAGTCTTTCTGAGGCTGCTTTCCAAGAGCTTGTTTCTCCTTTTCCTATCTAAGGAGGTATAATATTCTGTCTTTTTAATATTTTATTTTCCTAGGAGAGGTGGGTGCTAACTTTTTACAGCCCCAAAATGGTAGGGAATTCCTGGAAGCACTCAGGCAAATCGGCCATCAAGAGGCCCATAAACAACATTTATATACCTTTGAAAAAAGACAATTAAAAAGCCAAAAAGGAAGCAAAAAGACCAAAACACTTCCTCAATGGCAATCAACACTCAGATGAGCAGAGATTAATACAAAGATTAACATTAGATCAACACTCAAGAAGTAAACAATACCACAATCAAGGAATACCAACTAGACAAACAAGCTAACAGTAAACAACAGCCTAATCAAGAAACCACCAAGAACACTCCCCACCAACACTGACAGAGCAAACCACTAGTAAATAAAGAGAAAGCAAACTCCACTCCCTTCTGGCATGGTTGATGTTACTTAGTTTGGTAATCTGCAAGATTACAACATCTGCAAGAAAACAATGAAGTTCTGAGAACATCAAGAACCTCACAAATAGGAAGGAAGCAGCTTTTTTCGCACACTTATGTTGTACAGTAAACTTTGCTAAGAACCTCTTTGCCTCAAACAGAAAATGTTTGTCTCTCATCTTGTGCTCACTTCTAGTCATCCTGAGCTTCAAAGCTCATGTGAATTTGTCTCTGAATCTTAAGATAATTAAGTCAGAAATAATTACTATCTGCATATGCTTCAGTGACACATGTTTTTTGCAGTCCATCCTACATATAGAGGCCCCTATACACACACATAAAAACATACACAATTAATTAGTCATCTCAGTGACAGAAGCTAGGTAGCATTATTTGGGCTTTATTAGCATAATGCTTTTCATTCAAACTTGTTTTGGGTTGCTGCTATACAACAGAGGCCCCTGATGGCTTTATCATGGATCTTTCCACACTTTTTTCCTCATCTTTATCTCATAACATGCATTACTTTAGATATGAAGATAAACATTTGGTTTGCAACACTAATACTTTTATTCCCACATCAACCATCAGTCTCAGTTGTCTTTTTTTTAACAGCACTGAATTTGGAAAGGGGTGGTAGTATGGACCACATATTAGCATGTTATAAAACCACTAGCTATACCCGGCCATGCGTTGCTGTGGCCCAGTCTGGTTAAATGGCCAACCAATCTGTGTGTACATCTACACCTGCACACATACACACAACCACCATATAACCCCCAACCTACCTACCTACAGTATTTCTCCCTCTCTATCTATCCCTCTACCTACCTACTGTATTTTTCCCTTCTATCTATCCCTCTACCTACCTACTGTATTTCTTCCTTTCTCCCTCTACCTACCTACCTACATACTGTATTTCTCCCTCTCTGACTATCCCTCTACTTACCTACCTACTGTATTTCTTCCTCTCTATCTATCCACCTACCTACCTACCTACCTACCTACCTACCTACCTACCTACCTACTGTATATCTATCTATCTACCTACCTACCTATCTACTTACCTACTGTATTTCTCCCTCTCTATCTATCCACCTACCTACCTACCTACCTACTGTATATCTTCCTTTATCCCTCTATCTACCTACCTACTGTATTTCTCCCTCTCTATCTAACCACCTACCTAATTTATTGTAAAATAATGTAGATCAAATAGATAACTGCACCACAAAATATAAAATATTCTGCCTGTTATACTTTTTACAATATACTACAAAGAGAAACATAAATTAAGGCATTTAGGCATTCAGATTCAGTTCCAAAATGTTGCATCAAAGCATGTACTTCTCCACAACTTTTTTAAATATTGATTATTTCCAAGCATTCCAGGAAATATGGCCTGATTCTACTTCCTCCTGCTTTTAGAATATGGACTATGGAAAGAGAAGGCATTCCATGAGCCTTTGGTATTTAGTCATGCCGGCCACATGACCAGGGAGACGTCTTCAGACAATGCTGGCTCTTTGGCTTTGAAACAGAGATCTGAACCACCCCCTAGAGTAGGGAATGACTAGCACATATGTGCGAGGGAAACCTTTACCTTTAATGGAAGGGAAGATAAAACACTATTGGAGGTTTAGCTGAATAGGAGTTTAGATCAGAGAAGCTAGTTTAGACATCAGGATCTAGTGATTTCCTTAAATATTCATTTTGGTATTGTCAGCAAATGCCAGATCTTTATAAAATTATTTTAGGGTTTGCAAACTGTTAGGCCTAGCCTTTCCCAACCTATATATCAGATTCTTTGGCAGCTACCCAAACACAAAAGTGTTTATTTTCAAGCAAAATTCTTCCAGAATTCTTTTTTGCAAGAATTATTGAGTTGCAAAAATTGAAGCTACAATTATTTCAAGACCTGTGCTATTTTCCATTTGGAACCAATTTATCCTCTTGAATATTAGAGTGGCTGCATTATTATCTTATTTCTAACAGTCTCCCTGCATTCTCGTGAAGAGGCAGGTCTCTTCACTGATAACAGCCAAGGTGGCATCTAGTTATTTGCATAATGATATTCTGAATCTTACCAGTCAGTCAAACTATTATATCAGAAGTATGCTAGGGGAGTGGTGTGTGTGTGTGTGTGTGTGTGTGTGTGTGTGTATTTGTGTGCCTTCAAGTAAGTTTTGGCTGCTGGAGACTGTACTGATCCCTTCAGTTTTCTTGGCAGTTTTTCAGAACTGGTTTGCCCTTGTCTGCTTTGCAGGGCTGAAAAAGAGTGAGTTGACCAAGGTTAGCCAGCTGGTTTTTTTGCCTAAGCTGGAATTAGAACTCACAGTCTCCTGGATTCTAACCTGGTGACTTACCTACTGCAACAAATTGACACTTACACTGCCCTTACGTTCCCAGAAATAAATGAAAATGCTAGATTGCCAGAAACCATACTTATCTAGAATTACCGGTTTGAAGAAATTAGGTCTAGTCAAATAGGTGCAGGAGATTTTTGTAAAGAGATTGTAGACAAGATGCAATCAGAATAGATCTGGAAGGGACCTTCAAAGTCTTCTAGTCCACCTGCCTGCTCAAGCAGGAGACCCTATCCCATTTCAAATAAGTGACTGTCCAGTCTCTTCTTAAAAATCTCCAATGATGAAGCACCCACAACTTCTGACAGCAAACTCCTGGTTAATTGTCCTCACTGTTAAGACGTTTCTCCTTAATTCCAGGTCCTGAAACACTTTATACAGAAGATGCTAAACATGTATTGTACATAATGCAGAGTTATATTTTTCTTTCCTCAAATCTATAAGAAACCCTAAAGTTATATAGGTTTCTAATTAAAATGAAAGAACATTTAAATACACTAAACAGGCACACAACTGTTGTCTCCATCCCCATCTAAATCTATTCATTCACTTCATCCCATGCCCTGGAACATAATTCACACATGTTAATAGAATGAATAGATGTGTGAATATGTTTGTGTGTGGGGCAGGGGTGATAAATGGTCGGATTCTTTCTGGTGATCTTGAGAATTGTCTGTAATGCAGTTTTATTTTTCAAAGTTACAAGTGTCTCATCATCTGCTGGTCCCAGTTGGGCTGTTCCTTGCTCTGACTCGGATAATAAGGGTTATCTATTTTCATTTACTCTCTGTGGGGGTTCAAAGAAATAAGAACAGCTCTGACATCTTGCCAAGAATTCAGCTCACTCGAGCATTCAGCTTTTGCAAGGCATGCTGGAATAGAAAGGTCATTAGGTTCTAATTGTTACTCCCTCCCTCCTGTGATGTAATTCTTTCATTGCTGCAGGTTCAAATCCCATTTGCAGTGTGTTAAAACAGATGTGTACATTTGCGCACGTATGTGTGAACAATGTCCTAATACGCCTGCAGATACAAATGGATTTTGAATCTCCCTTTCATCACCATAATTAGTAGAACAGAAACATACAAACCTCAGATAATTCTCCCTACTGTCATATTTCAATCAAAATACAGCCATCTGCCCCCTTTCTTTTCGAAGTATACCTTTAAGCAGGCAAGCTGCACAGAGCTGTCTTGTAGGTCAAGGTTATTTTTAGCTTTAACTTACTCCTTTTATCCAAGCAAGATTAATAATAGTAAATGTCGGGGGAATTTGGGAAAGCCCAGAAGTGATAAATCAAGCAATTTTCCTAGCCACTCTATTATTGTTTCAGATTCTCTGAAAAACATGAAATGCACTATTTTGTATTTAAAAGTAAAGACAGCATTAAAAAAAAAAGTTAGGAACAGTCTTTCTTCACTTTTGGTTGTTTGAAGCATCACCCTACAACAAGGGCTCTTTGGGGAGGGGGGAATTCTGCCTCTGATATTTTATTTATATGATATATAGTAAACTAAGGGAAAAAGAGTTTCTTGGTATAAGATCCCAGCATTTTCCTTTTTCTACGTTATAGATTTAAGACAGAGAGACAAACAGATGCAGGCATCACCTAATGAGTGTTATACCTACCTACATTCCCTATAAAATATTTTTTCTGCTGTGTTTTGAGATTAGACTCCTACACAAACTTGATACTTAACAACTACATGGATATGTCCATGTAGTTATCTTGGCAACAGTGTGGACTTGGTTTGCTTTTGCTCTTTTTCAACTCTACAATCTAAGCTACAGCTTAGGGATTTCTGAGTGGTCACACATCCATGTACTAACCAGACCTGACCTCGCTTAGCTTTTGGAGATTGGTCATGATTAGTTAGGAAAGAATAGTAGTATTTATGGGCATGTTTTTGGCCTGCTAATGGCTCAATTACTTATCAGGTTATATATAGTACAGTCTACATTCATATGTTGTATGGAGAGTGATATAGTTAACCATACTGAGAAAATGATGGTTGTGCATGTGTAAGGGAGAGGGGAGAAGGGAGGGAGGGAAAGCAATGCAGATTTTTCTTATCCAAGGAATACAAACACTAGAAATAGTAAAGTCTATAATGGGTCACTTTAATACAGCATAGTTTAATACTGACCTAGTTCACACATCTCATAAACTGAAGTTATTTAATTACAGTTACTAGATCTAGTAGCTTGGCTCATTCATCATCCTAAACTTCAAATATTTTCTCACACAAAAGGTATAAATCATTTCAGGATGTGGAGAAGGGTTTTCTCCAGCCTTAACAGAAGATGCCAGGCAGGAGATATTTGGTTGATGAATTCTTTACCTTCAGATGGAACATCACAGTTCCTCGTATTCTGTTCTGTTTACAAAAAAATATTCAGCTTTGAGAAGTACCTGCTATGAAAATTTTATTCTGCTTACAGATTCATCAGAATCTGTTTTTCTTGCATTAAACACAAGTCTTTTCAAATTGGTATGTGTTTGAAAAGTAACGGAGTAGAAAATAGTAATAAGGTTTTGCCACCTGCTGTGGCTTACTCGGTGAATTGGATTATAAAATATTTTTGAATGGTGTATTTCTCTTTGCTTTTAGACTTTCTTTTATGAGAAATTAGACAAAGTCATAATAAAATCATTGGTACACTGCATATAACCATTAAATACAAATGTATAAATATTATATGAACCAAAAATTATTCTGGTCAATTGCCATAATCTCCAGAGTTCAGTGAATGATCATCTTTCCTCATTAGTAATAGCCCAGCAAAGTCCCTGCTTCACACTTACTGCTTTTGTTCCCCAGCCTTTTTCCACAGGCAATTTACAGAATTGTTAGGCAAAGCAACTTCTACACCTTATTGCCCAACAAGATAAAAGTCTGTCAGAGAACACTAGTTGTGTGTAGAATTATACCCACCAGCCTGCCTGCTCACTCATATGGAAGCTCGGTGCATCAGAGCTCATAAATGCACAGGCACTTCCATCCAGCAAGGTGTAGATGACTGAATGTATTATTAGTGCTTAGGAAAATGCAGGGTAGGGAGCATATTTTTGGAAATTGGAATTTGCACTCCTTGGGATGTGTGCGCATCGCTTACCCTGCTCTGCTTGTGCCAAGAGGATTTAAAATATGTGCAACATCACTGGAGTTTCACATTTGCAACTTAACACATTTGTGTTAACACACTGAAGATTGCTAGTAAAATAGAAGTTCTGTCTGTATCCTGAAATAATGTGGCCAACTTGTTCAGATTGTGAGAGCATTTTAAAGTTTATAACAGCTCATTCTCCTGAATTTGTAACTGTGAAAGGTTATTTATTTAATATTCATCTAGCACTGTGCCACATTGCTTTTATTGCCAAAAGATGGCTAATAGTGATTTGTGTTTAATTGTGTTAGTCCATTAGCAGCAGAGAGATTGATGAGATTGATGAGAACTAATCCATCTACTTTGTTCCCTGCTGACTCTTGCATGCCCCAAAGAACTCTCATGAGCATATATGGGCAGAAGCATTTGCAATATGTGGAAAAGAGATGGCATATGGCCGTGATGGTGAACCTATGGCACGGGTGCCACAGGTGGCATGTGGAACCATTTCTTAGGGCATGTGAGGCGTTGCCCTGTCAGCTCCAGCGTGCTTGTGTCCACTGGCCAGTTGATTTAGGCCTTTTTTGAGGCCGTTTTTCGCCCTCTGGAGGCTTCAGGAAAGCTCCTAAAGCCTCTGGAGGTGGGGGGGAGCCTGTTTTCACCCTCCCCAGGCTCCTAGAAAGCCTCTGAAGCTTGGGGAGGGTGAAAAAAGCGTGCCGAAAGCAGGGGGTCCCGCACATAGCATTATGGGTGTGGCACTCCATGCACAACCCCCCTGCGCTCCCCCCACTTTTGGCATGCGAGCCAAAAATGGTTAGCCATCACTGCTATATGGCCATACCTGTTGGATGTCACCACAGAAGTCTGATTTTGGATGATGAATTTGTGTTTGGGCTATTGTTCATCTTTGAACATGATTTGAATACATGCATATCCCATTGCATTGTATTTCATCTGCTTGACCTGTCTCAATTTAATGCAAAATGAAAGATGTTGAAGTCTGTAGAGATTCTCAGTCATCCAGGTCATAGTTGTCCCAGAGGTGCTTTTTTCAGGAAGCAACTGGACTTTTCAGGAGGCAAAAGTCCAGTTGCCTCCCAAAAACATTTTTGAGAAAGATGTTGAAGGATTCATTTGAAATAAACTTAAGAACATGCAACCAATCATACATTCATACTGACAATACAATGCAATGCAATACAATACAATACAATACAATACAATACAATACAATACAATACAATACAATACAATACAATACAATACAATACAATACAATACCAGAGTTGGAAGGGACCTTGGAGGTCTTCTAGTCCAACCCCCTGCCTAGCAGGAAATCGTATACCATTTCAGACAAATGGCTATCCAACTGACTATTCTTTGGAGAATAGTTTGACTCCCTCTTCTTTGTGGCAGCCTCTGAGATATCAGAAGACTGCTATCATGATTCTTGTTGACAGCAGTGATTATACTTTTGATAGCTTGAAGTCTATCTTTGTGCAGCATTTTGGTGTACCTCAATATCCATGGCAGATAACCTTCCTAAACTATCATCTTAGGTACCATAGATATTGGAATACCATACACCAACATCCCTATAAATATGGACTTCAAACCATCAAGAACGTCATCACTGATATCAATATTGGATATTTTGTCCTCACAGTGTGTAAGTGTATAGTCACTCATAAAATTACTTGATCTTTGCCGATAACATATATCAGCAAATTGATGGCATAGCTATAGGCACACAATATGCAAACATATTCATGGATTTCCTACAGCAATGCTTTCTCAGTTTGTATCCCCTTAAGTCCTTTATCTGAGAATAATTGATGACATTTTCATGATCTGGCCCCATAAAAAGCTGTCTCATCATTTTTTTCATGACCTCAATAGCTTCCATCATTCAATCTGCCTATAGAAAATGTCTGTTTCCTTGTTGTTATAGTAAAAATACACAATGGTTACAGAACCACTACATTAGGCAGAAACCCTATAGAATGCTATGCATAGCTACATTCTTCCAGCTTTCATACAAAACAAAGGATCAAATCTATAAACTATCATCAGATTTTTTGCTTAAATCACATTGACAGAGGTGGTCAACTGATGGAATTAAACCATCAGTTGTGACTTTCTTTACATGCTCTTCTTCTAATGTAATAAATGCCATCATCTTTCAGCAATGCCTATCTTCACTTTAATTTGGACAAATAGGCCAGAAATTGCACAAAAGAATTAATGAACACAAGTTTGACAGCAGGATTCAAAACAAAGATAAAACTGGTTCAGAGAGTTTTATCCCAAGATATCCTGTCACAGATTTCAGAGTAGCTATTTGGAACAAATGAACTACACCGGCACAACAGGGCATGAGATTGTGCAACTCACATATATCAACAGATCTCTGAAGGTCTTAACAAACAAGATGTGTTTTTAACACATTTCAAATGCTGGTTGATGAGGTGCTTGTAATCGATATCATATATAACCTGAATCTGCATAAGTGACCTTTCTCCACCCTGCCTCACCATTTTCCCTCATCCCAATTTAAATCTGTTTAACTACTTCAAGCATTGTGAAGTACAGTTCACAAAAGCTCATGCCATTCGAAAACATTTGTTAGTCTGAAAAGATGCTACCAGACTGCTGATTTTTTGAAATTGTGGGACATTCTTAAATATATATATATTTGTTTTTATAAAGGAAGAGGGATATTACTTCACTATGCACTGGAAAAATCAGAGGCAATACAATCAGTATCCAGTTTGAAATAAAAAGTAATGCTTGGGTAGTGGTAATCATGGTTAGTTAACTAGCCCAGACCAACAATAATTAGTTAAAGATGTTATCTGTGAGCTCTAGACCAAGGGTGTCAAATTCAATCGTGTCACATGAACTATCGTGACATATCACAACATTTTTTCTCTTTGCGGAGCCAGGATGGATGTGGCATGTGTGTGACACATCTGGTCCAGTTTGGCTACCAGTTTTACAGGCCTGCTGTAGACTTATGAAGCATGTAGATTGTATCATGTCTGAAAGTATTTGAGATCTACAGATGTGAGGACAACATGGAGAAAATGTGGATTGGTTTGAAAGTAGATTGGGAATGTGGCAGGCCTATACTTCTTTCAGGGAATTATTTATATTTATTTATTTATTTATTTATTCCCCACCTTTATTATTTTAATACGTGACACAAGGCGGAAAATACAGCTAATTCTTCCATTTCCCCCAAAGCAACAACCCTGTGAGGTGGGTTGAAAGGAAAGAAAGAGAGAGTCACTTATCTTGCTTTCATTGCCAAAGTGGTATTAGAAATCACAGTCTCTCAGTTTCTAATCTGGTGCTTTAATCATTAAATCAAAGATGCTTTTTCATCTTTGCTCATGGTTTCGTATCTCTCTTTCCAAGTAAATAGTTATTACAAGCATCTTTTTCAAAATGCAGAGCAAGTAGTATTGTTGTATGCAATTATATGAACTGATTGTATTTTGATTGCCCATCAATTAAAACAAAAACTTGACAGTGGAAGAAAAATTAGAAGGAAGAGAACTCTAAAAAGCCTGCTTGGATACATGACAAATATCTCAGAAAGATTAATATAGTTATCTAAATAAATTAAGCTTCTATGTTAGGTAGTGAAGAATGGTTGTGAAAAGACACAATTTTCTTGTTATCATAATGGTACTTAAGGAATGCCAGTTACATTATATCACAAAATAATATAATACAAATAAAACACTGGAAATGATTAAAATAGGCATTTATCACTATGCCCCTGTTTGATTGAAGCAAGATTAGAAAATGAATATCTATAAAAAAATGAGTGTTAACCCTGCTACATAAAAAAAAAATCCACAAAAGACCAAACCTTTTTCATTTGAAGGTTTGATTAGTTACAATATTGAGTTTTATGTAGCTACCTCAGGGTGCCAACAGCCGGTCAATGCCGATTGGCAGTGCCCAGGGGAAGGGCCTTCTCTGTGGTAGGTCCAGCCCTCTGGAACAACCTACCCCCCCGAACTCCGCACTATCATGGACCTTCCCCTCTTTCACCGCTCACTTAAGACATACTTCTTCCACCAAGCCGGTCTAGCTCAGAGCTTAGGGATCAGATGCGATATAATTTTAGCAATTAGTAATTGGATTTATAATTTTATTAATGGGAAATATTTTTAGCACAGGTTACCTAATTTAATTCATTTTAATATTATCATTGTATTTATTGTTATTTGTTGGTGTGATTTTTAATTTCCTGTACACCGCCCTGAGTCCGTCTTGATGGAGATAGGAGCGGTATATAAATCAAATAATAAATAAATAAATAAATAAATAAATAAATAAATAAATAAATAAATAAATAAATAAATAAATAAATAGATAGATAGATAGATAGATAGATTGATTGATTGATTGATTGATTGATTCATTCATTCATTCATTCATTCATTCATTCATTCATTCATTATGTACCGCCAAGTTGTATTAACTCTTAGCAATTAAATGGATAAATTTTCTCATAACAATTTCCCCCCAATATGGTCTTTCAGATCTTGCCGTGGTGTATCCATCTTTATTGTAAATGTGTCCATCCACCTTGCTGTTAGTCATTCTTTTCCTCTCTTTTCTTCCACCTGTCCACCTTTACATCCATATAGATCCTTTTCTATAGAACTGTCTGTAATCCTTTCCTTTCCTCCTCTTCCTTTTCGTTCCCTTCACACTTCTGTTTAAGTCAACATTGACTCCTGTCAACTACCTAAGTTAATTCCTGCAGTTTTCTTGTCAATGTTTATGGGAAGTAGTTTGCTATTGGCTTCTTCAAAAGGCTAAAAGATAATGACAGGCCCAATGTCCCCAAGTTGGCTATATATTTAAGGTGGAATTAGAATTCACCATCTCCCAGGTTTCTAGCCTGGTAGTATCTTAATCATTTCACAAAACTGGCAGCTTAGATTTTTGCATACAGTATCCAAAATAATGTAATTTTAAGGAATGTTTATTTCTGCCTTAAGTGATAACTTAAATTTATTTGCTGCCCAGTTGTTTTGTTATGAGATGGGTGGCAAATAAATTCAATAATAAATGAATGGGTTTAAAAAAAAAAAAAGATAAGTGGTTTGAGCTGTTGAATTATCCATTTGTTTGTTTTCTTGGCTTTCTCAAGGAATCGTCTTCAAACTCAAAAGTGTCAAAAGTCTTTTTGTACTGCTTGTTCAAACTTCAACTTTCATTTTTATAGAGTATTATAGGAAACACCATTGCCTTCACTATTTTTCTCTTTGTAGTTTAGATCAATCTCTGCATCTGAATATCTTTTCTAAGACCTTTATGACTGCTCTATCAAATGCTAGTATGCAGATCTTGTTATATACAAGTATATCTGATGCCACAACTTGGCCAGAACTTACATGAAAAGATATTCTAAGATTTATATCTCTGGCATTCCTGTAAAAAAAACACCTTTAGATTTTGTAAGATGAATCATAGTTCAAGAAACCCAAGCTGGCAGATGCAAAGGAGTTTATTACTTACATGGGAAGAAGAGATTATACAGTACTGTAATTCTAAATAGAGATAATATATGCCAGTAGTACACCTAATAGATACCCTGCAGCAATGGCTACCCTATTACTATCCCCAGATGTGTACTACTATATCAAATTAACTGTTAGTCCATCTAATGATGTATTATTTACACCAAAGGTGAATCCTACCAAATTTGCTCCAGATATATGGAGATGTTTTTATTGCTGATGATGATAGATAGATAGATAGATAGATAGATACAGTGATAGATAGATAGATAGATAGATAGATAGATAGATAGATGGATGGATGGATGGATGGATGGATGGATGGATGGATGGATGGATGGATGGATGGATGGATGGATGGATGGATGGATGGATGGATGGATAGATAGATAGATAGATAGATAGATAGATAGATAGATAGATAGATAGATAGATAGATAGATAGATAGATAGATAGATGGATGATAGAGGATGGATGGATGAACAGATTACTGATCATCCAAGATAAATTAAGTGGGACTCCATCCAAGTTCTCTGAAGAGGATCAAGTTGTTTAGGCTTGGCCTATCATCATGAATGCCTGTAGGAAGTAATATGGAATAACTATTGTTATGTGCATCATAAAATCATTGTGCAGATTATGCAAATTGCTTAATTTGCAGATATGGAAATTACTTAATTGCAACAGTTTTTTTTTTATCAAATTCCATGATGCTTCCATGACATGTGATATCATTGAGACTTATGTCTCATAATTGAGATTTCTAGGCTTTCAGATCACGATATCTTTGGGCCTTACTTTCTATATTGATGTAC
This sequence comes from Rhabdophis nuchalis, assembly GCA_039707465.1. Lineage (NCBI taxonomy): Eukaryota > Metazoa > Chordata > Lepidosauria > Squamata > Natricidae > Rhabdophis > Rhabdophis nuchalis. Next base: position 340,405,960 of record CM077643.1, read on the forward strand.
CACTAAATTGTTTGGCATTATCTCCCTCAGTTATTTAGTTTTCAGCCATTATTTGGCTGTTTTAACTGCCAACTAGAAAATATTATTGCTTGAGACTATTTTAGAAACTTCATATGAAAGGCACAATTGCTAGCACAAATTTCTCCCTATACTCTCTATATAGTATTGGTATAGAGTCTTCATATTTTCACAATTCAAACTCAAAATGATTGAAACTTCTAACTTCTCTCTGCTATTTTTCCAATGAGTAATAATAATTGAAATATTCCCAATTTATTGCTGATGAGTGTAGTATGTCCTGAACAGAATGGAAATCTATAATCAAGACTTATCTAACTTTCTCACGTTTAACAAACCATATTATTGATGTTCATGATTGTTACTATGATGCATTGGAGAGAGCCAGATGTTTAGACTGGATTTGGCATTTTAATCTACCCATTGAGTTCTTCAGAATGATTATAATTACTAATATGGCAATGTTATAATAATCAAGTGGATTATACTTTTCTAAAGGATATTTTATTTAAAATAAAATAAATATAATTGCTAAAAAAACAAGTAGACATTTGATAATTTTTGTTCCCAAATTCTCCATGTACCATGTTTTCCGGAGTATAAGATGCACCAGAGTATACGACACACCTAGGTTATGAAGAGGCAATTTTTTTTAAAAAGTAAGTAGGTAGATAGAGGGATAGAGAGGGAGAGAAAGAGAGAGAAATACAGTAGGTAGATAAGTAGGGGGAGAGAGTGTGTAGTTAGGTAGGTAGATAAAGGGATAGAGAGAGAGAGAAATACAGTAGGGAGATAGGTAGGGAGAGAGTGTGTAGTTAAGTAGGTAGGTAGATAAGAGAGACAGAGAGAGAGAGAGAGGAATACAGTAGGTAGATAGGTAGGGAGAGAGAGTGTGTAGATAGGTAGAAGGATAGAGGGAGAAAAATAGAGAGAGAGAAATACAGTAGATAGGTAGGGAGAGGGAGAGAGAAGGTACAGTAGGTAGATATATAGGTAGATAGAGGGGGGAGAGAAATACAGTAGGTAGGTAGGTAGCAGTGGTGGGTTTCAATTTTTTTTAGAACCTACTCTCTAGGTGTGGCCTATTTTGTGGGCATGGTTTGGCAGTCATGTGACAGGGTGGGAGTGGCCAACTTGTAAAATGTGGTGAAACTCATTTAACAACGCTCTTGCTTAGCAACCAAAATTTTGGGCTCAATTGTGATGATAAATTCTTTCTCTTTCTTTCTTTCTTTCTTTCTTTCTTTCTTTCTTTCTTTCTTTCTTTCTTTCTTTCTTTCTTTCTTTCTTTCTTTCTTTCTTCCTTCCTTTCTTTCCTTTCTTACTTTCTGCCTTCCTTTCCTTCCCATTAGGTTACTGGCAGTGGCAGGCCAGACTTACTTCTGGGTCCACCGGTGGAACCCCCTCTCACCGGCTCTCTACATTTCACCATCCGGCTCTTGCGAGTAGGTGCGAGCCTGCAGAAACCCACCACTGATAGGTAGGTAGATGTTTCCAGGTGTATTTATCCATGTGCTGGAGAAGGAAATCACTGTACCAAAACTTGGTTTCTGCTGGCACAGCACTTGACCAATGTAATTCTCATCAATGCCTCTAATTCAGGGCTTCCCAAACTTGGCAACTTTAAAACTTGTGGACTTCAATTCCCAGAATTCTCCAGCTATGCTGGCTGGAGAATTCTGGGAGTTGAAGTTCACAAGTCTTAAAGTTGCCAAGTAACTAAACAGCCTTTCGAAAGGGGGAAAAAAAGATTTTTTTGCACTCTGCAAACCTCCCCATTTCGTGAAAACAGGCCCATTTTTTTCAAATAAAAGGCATGAATAGCCTTGGGGGGGCTTGCAGAGTGCTCCTGGTGGTGGTGGTGGGAGAAATGAGGAAAAAAGCAACCCGTTTTCCATGAAAACGGGTCATTTTTATGTCAAATAAATTGCATGCATAGCCTTATGGAGGCTTATAGAGTGCTGCTGGGGGCTGGGGGGCAAAATAGCCCATTTTAGGCTCATTTCTGTCCTCCCCAGCCCCCAGGAGCTCTCTGGAAGCCTCCATAAGGCTAGGCACAGCCATTTTGGTGAAGGGGGCAGGGTTTCGGGAAGCAAAAAATGCTGTATTCGATGTATAAGATGCACCCAGATTTTCAGCCTCTTTTTAGAGGAAAAAAGGTGTGTCTTATACTCCGAAAAATATGGTAACTTAAAAGTACATTAAATGTAATATTCCATTCCAAATGCAAATTAAAGTTTTTATTGTAATGCTTTATGAATGTCTGTTGAAAGATAAGTTGTTGATTTCATGATGATTTCAGTCAGCAATAGTTTTGATTTGGACAAGTTTCAATCACCCATCCAATACTTATTGATGCTACTTTGGGATTGATGGATCATTTCCTGTAGGGCCATTTGCTATAAAAATGCAAGGTTATGTCATGAACTCAGAAGGGAGGAGATGTGTATTTGCAAAGCCTGCATAACAAAAATAGAGGAAAAGGGAATGTGGTCAGGTGGGACCTCTTTCAATGTAGAAAACAAGAGCTGACTATCAGGCAAATCATACAAAACATATTGCTAAGATAATAGGGCTAAGACAAAGTCAATAGAAAACTTGCTAGAAGTCTTCTAGGATGCCTATTAGTTAACTTTTAGAAATAGAGTTGAAATAGAACCAATAGAATACTTGTTAGATAACTTTTGAAGTGTTCACCACTGAGCCGTAGTGGCGCAGGGGTTAGAATGCAGTACTGCAAGCTACTTCTGCTGGCTACCATCTTCCTGCAATTTGGCAGTTCGAATCTCACCAGGCTCAAGGTTCCATTCTTCAGAGGTCAGTAAAATGAGGACCCAGATTGTTGGGGGCAATAGCCTGACTCTGTAAATTGCTTAGAGAGGGCTGTAAAGCACTGTGAAGTGGTATATACGGTAAGTCTAAGTGCTATTGCTATTGCCATTATTAGTTAAGACTTACAGATAGGGATGGCACAGAGCCAATAGAGGACCCTTTAGATAATTTTCAGAATGCCTATTAGGTGATGCTTGTTTATCCTGCTCTGGAAAAAAACTGTATAAAACTTGTTGAATACTTGGTTCTGGGTCCCAGCATTTTGCTAGCTAGGGCCCTTTTGCTGAAGTGCTTCAATAACTGGAAACAAAACCTGCACCTCATGTCTGGTGTTCTTCATCAGTTTTGACATCAGGGTCAGACCCGAATTGGGGACAACAGGGTTTTTATCAAACTATGCCTACACCATTGCCAAACAGTTATCACAACATTCTACCTAAAGTTATTTATTACTACAACCCAAATAACATCAGTGTTGAATAATTCTTAATTTTTATCTAGGGTAGTTTGGATAGCTTTTCTCATTCCTGATCAGAAAAATATACACACAATTGCCCGAAGAGCTTTCCAACATTATTGATTTTTCTCTGCAATGTTTAATTATGCAAAGGAGAGAGTGAAGTATGCTTTAAGATAGACATAGTAGACATAACACTTATGGGATCTATTCTGGTTTTACTCTCTCAGCATAATTCACAGTTTCATTATCCTATTGTAGCATCTGTGCACTGGAAGTTGGCAGACTATTACAGAGAAGAACTAAGATCAACATTTCCTGAAAGTGATACCTTTCCCTAACGAACAAGGGTTTTTTTTTTGTTTAAATATAGTAAAGCACTTAAATCTAAAACCTTTTTGCTTACTGTAATGAAGAATATATAACAGGTTCTATTCCTATATGGAAGAACTGAAATGTTGAAATAACAACTCAGGCCAATTTGATTTTCAAGAAACAAAGTCTATGGAGATTCTCAATTATCCAGGTCATGGTTGTCCCAATGGTGCTTTTTCAAGAGGCAACTGGACTTTCTGGGTTTTTTTTTTCTTTAAAGATGTTTCACTTCTCATCCAAGCTGAGCTGAAGAAGCTTTTTGAATGAGAAGTGAAACATCTTCAAAGAAAAAAATATATCAAAAAGTCCAGTTGCCTCTTGAAAAAGCATCTTTGGGACAACCCTGACCTGGTTGATTGAGAATCTCCATAAACATATAGCAAGTAGAAACAGCACCTTTGGGACAAGAAATAAAGTAGAAAAGATGACAATTGAAATAGAATGCTGCAAAGAGCGTTCTTGCATTTAGATAAAAGCAATGTAGGGTTTTCTTTTCCTTTTGTTTAATCATGTCCAATTCTTGGAGAATGCCTAGACTAGTCCTTAAAGTTTTCTTGGCAAGAGTTTTCAGAAGTGGTTTGCTATTGCCTGCTTTCCTAGGGCTGAGAGAAAGTGGCTGATTCAAAAATCACCCTGCCTGCTAGGACACTAGAATTCACAGTGTCCCAATTTCTAGCCTGCTTCCACCATTGCAAAAAACTGGCTCTTAACAATGTAGTGGTGATGGTATGATTTAAAAAAAAAGAAAAGAAATCTTGACTATTTTTTTTTAAACAGATACTTGCAAAAATAACCAACAAAAACAATAAAATGCTAACTTTCTCTCTCAGGTATATTATCTTCTAAGGAGATCAATGCCTTGTGTATAAATACTACACATAGGCATAGAAAGAGTGGGTAAGAGATGGCCTGAAACCACAAATGTTTTGTTCTTTCACCTTTAATATCACATCCAGCTTTTCCCCTTCCATGAACCATCAGTTAAATAATTGAAAATGCTCCAGGCTGTTTCCAAGCTTTCGCTAAAGATCTTTTTCACAATATTTAGAAACTGTTAAGGTATGGTTTTTTCACCCAGTTAAAAACACAGAAAACAGACTGTACACATATATATGTGTGGATGTGGTTATGGATATAGATACTGATATATGATATTTTCCAGGCCTAAAAAAATCTGACCAGAAAGTTATATACAGTCTAAGAAAGGTCTTCTATTTGGAACTTTGAATAATATATTCTGCTTTCAATATTACATAATCAAGAGCAGACACATATTCTTCTCGACAACTGTATTATTTTCTTTTCAAAAACAAGATTTTTTTTGTCACAGACTACTACCTTTTATTAGGTTTTGCACAGCTTAACATGCCTCCATGTTGCCTACTTTAATGAACATTTTGCAAAGGTACACAAGGTTCACAACTATTTGCTCTATTTCTTGACGTTCTTGTTGTGGGCTTCATGTTCCCTCTTAAACACAAATATCTTGGTCTTCAACACAGTTATTTTCAAATATATGCTCTTTATTGAAAATATGATTTATCTAGTCTTTACTGCATTTGATGTGGATTCTTGAAAAACAACAAGACATTATCTGCATTTAGATGTTACGCTCACATTCATGGCTTCAACCAACACATTATAAATGTCATTTCAGGCATTCCTCATGTGTTTATCCATAAACCTCAGTATTTTTTCTAGAAGTCTCCAAAATTAATAATAAAAATAAACATTTAACTGGCTAAATTTTATGAGATTGATCAAGTTTGAACCATGGAATTGTCTGCAACACTCTATGGAAGAGAAATTTGAAGAAATATGAAGAAACAAAATAGAAAGAAAACTGATGCTTTTGAGAAGACATCTGTGCATACTTTAGATAGCTATGAAAACAAGCCAATGAATCATCAAACAAATCACCTTTAATATTCCATGAAGTTTTTCCCTTTCCCTTGTAGCACCAGTTAAATAATTAAAAATATTTTAATCACTAGAGGCATAAATGACCAAGCTCAAATTTTCCTACCTCAAATGCATTATTCAAAGACCTAGCTCCTGAAAAAGCGTTGTTGGTGGTAAAAGTAGAAGGAAAGAGAAGATGTTGACCCACAAGGTGGATGAGCAGAGTTACAGCAGGGATAGGAACCACTACACCATTGGGAGATCTGAAAGATTAGGTTAAGAAAGGTCTATCATGAAGAAAATCTATAGTAAAAGTTAGCAACGCCTTGATGTCACATAATCAATCCATTCTTTCGATATCTTACAAGATATTGACATTCTCACTGCAAACTGTTATAAGAGTTTGGGCACTTTTAATCCATTCTAGCTTTTCTTATAAAAAGGTTGGATAACCAAGTACTTCCCAGGAGAACATCTTTATTTATCTCTTCTTTGAGAACTGGCAAAAGCATAGGTGTACATTATAAGGCTTTGAAAGTATTCATGAAATCTGATGGCTAATGTGGCTTGTATGTAATGCATTGTGACAAAAAGAAAATAAAATGCATTTGAACTCACATGCTGGCTAGGTGTTGGATTTTTTTTTCTTTCTTCAAGGAAATTGGGGGGAGTCTAGGTGTGAAAGAAAGGTGTATGCTTAAAGAAAATCAAAGTGGAAAGTAAACATGAAAAATTGTTTGGCAGCTGCAACCTGAAATTATATTTATGAGGTATCTGAAATGATATGAAGGGGCTGCATTCTACATGCTGAATAAATCAAGCTCTCATCTCCAGATAGTTCTCACACTAAAAATGGCTTCTCCTCATTTGTCTGCTTTGCAGTCACATCTTTCTCTTCTGCCTCTGCAGTTCTTCATAACCAAACCTCTTCCAGTTGTTCAATGCTATATTATTTATAGGACTGGTGCAATTTTCTGAATGGAGGGGGAAGGCAAGAACAAAGATCAAAAGAGGGATGCCTCAGAAGTTCACTCTGTACACATTTTAAAGCCGAGTCTTCTGATGCTTTAGCACAAATACATTGAACAGCCATCCTCCATTTATAACATTTTGCAGTGCAGTTCTTGACTCAGAAAGGAAGAAAGAGTAGAAGAGATGAGGGTGAGAGGGAGGGAGGAAGAACAAAAAAAAATGTTCCCCAACACACATAAATGAGTACATATAAGATATGTGCACTGTAGCTTCTAATGTTTAGAAGGAATATATTTGGGGTAAATTACATACTAATGTGGATAACTGAGGCAAAGTAAATGGATATATAACTATTTAATGAAAAAAACCCACATTTTAAACAATATTCAGTTTCATGTGCATGTGCATATATTGTTTACATGTAGGCAAACATGGAATGAATAGACTCACTGAAGAATTAAGACATATTGTGGTAAGTTAAAAGCAGACTGATACATTCATCATTACTATCTATTCAGTATATTCATTGATTGATTGATTTACTTATTTATCCAAAGTTATGTAGTTGCCCACCTCATAAAACAAGTAACACTAGGCCATATATAACAAAGTTATAAAACAATAGTTAACAAATAACAACAGTTTGTGAGGGAGATGAACTGTTTCTAAATTTGATAAATAAAACAATTATTACAAAACATTAAAAACTCCTTAACAGCGCATGAGTGCATAGAATAATTAGCAATATCAATAGCACTTAGACTTATATATTGCTTCACAGTGCTTTACAGCCTTCTCTAAGCGGTTTACAGAGTCAGCCTATTGCCCCCAACAATCTGGGTCCACATTTTACCCACCTCAGAAGGATGGAAGGCTGAGTCAACTTTGAGCCTGGTGAGATTTCAGCTGAGGTAGCCTGCAGTACTGCACTCTAACCACTGCACCACCTCAACTCTTGAGTATGAGTGAAAGGTGCTCTGAAATGGCCCACCTGTGGTGCTTACCAAGAATAGAAAGGATTATCTAACTTTATGGTCTAGGACAGGGATGTCAAACTCATGGTCCATGGGCTGGATGCATCACATGCTGGCCACTCCCATGTTCAGTTTAGCAAAGGGGAAAAAGTCACTTTACATCACATGATGCTGCTGTGATGATGCGAGTTTGACACCTGGTCTAGGATGTGGGAGAGCAGAAGATTTCCTCCAAGACCACAATCCTCTATGGATCAATCCATTACACAAACTAATTCACACACCTGGACTGGATTGACATGCAAGGCTGGCATACAATGCCCCTACCCTTTAGGACATTCTGTCCACTGAAGTTAAGACAGCCTCTATCCTTCTAGCTGTCTGTAAACCATTGAAGACCTGGCTTTTCCCTCAAGCACTGGGATCAGATTGGATGACTGCACATTAGACATTTGATTTGATGCCAGGCTTTTAATGTGCTTTAATGTGCTTGGTTTTATAGTTTCAATGTGGTTTTATATGTTGTTTTCACTTTTGATTGGGAGCCACCCAGAGTTGGTTAGAGGATGGGTGGATATATAAATATTTTAAATAAATAAATAAAGGCCTAATGGGAGTTACAATAAATGTATTTGTTTTAAATGTCTGTATCCTGCTTCCATCATTACAATCCTAAGTATCTCACAGCAGTAGTATAAATATGTATGAACACTATAATCATAAAACAATAATAATCATTAGACATTAATGTACAAAATCTCAACTGTAACAATCCATAATCCTACTGTCAATATCACACCCCATAAATCACCAGAATCTCATCATCCATTTCAGGTACCTCCCACCGTTCCTTCCTCAGTCCCCAACTGTTCTTTGGAAAAGCTCACTTGGAAGAAATAAGAGTTTGATTCCTTGCCATAATATTCTCAGCAGTTTATTTCAAACTCAACTGGTGTCAGCATAAAAGTAGCTTTTTCACTCTGGGGAAAAAAGAATTATGTTGCTATGACGTGCATTCAAAGAATCAGGTTCTATGAAGTAAAAGCTTCACTTTGCCAGAGGGAGACAAGAGACTGAGCTGGCTTCAGTGGTTTTGGAGAAACAGAATGGAGCAATAAATAGACTATTTATGGCAAGTGAAATCTTAAATTAAGCTGTTCTTAAATTCCAAGGGGGAAAAAGGGCTAGTCAAAGAATCTGTAACTAGTAATCTTGATGCCAGTAGACTCCTAGGTTGTTTGACAGCCAGTGACAGTACAACAACTTATGAGGGCATAAGGAATATTGCATTGGAAACTGTTTATTTGGGACCTGTCAAGTAGACCAATGTCAAACTTGTTCCATTATATTTGTGACAATGCATCAAACATGTGAGGATGGTCGTATATCAAAAGGGATTACTTTGACATAAAATTCACTGGCCTTACATGTTTCATCTCCTCTCCTAGGCTATATACCCTCTTCATGAAACTGGGGAAGGTTTCCATGAAGTGCTAGAGTGGGGTGTCAACATAATAAATTGATTCCCAATTCAATTTATGTTGATCCTTACTGTCTACTTCCAAAGAAGCTAGAGGTATTCTTCAATGTTATGAGTTCAACATTGAGCTTCCTGAGGGGAAACAAACTGTGTTTTAATCCAGACAATAAGGATGTGCCTCTTTGGGGCAGGATTGCACTTCTCTTGAAATAACAGTGTTGTAATTTGGAAATATCCTTTGAAATTGCCACTTGGTTCACAAGAGGCACATATGGCAAAAAACATGTTTGCATAATTGCATCTGATATGTCAGGTACAATTCTTCCTAACCAGTCAGATTTGGTAGTGCCTATCCTAAAGAAAAGACATAATTGATTAATGATATAATAGACTGTTGCAATGGACTGTACGTAGAGCTATACTTTAAATGGGGCGAGAAATAACAATTGATGCAAAATCCAATAATGTATAGATCTTTACTGAAAGGTTTGCATTGCCTATCACTTAATAAACAAATTTAATGCATTGCTATTTCTTTTTAAAGCCCAATGTCTTCAATCTGTCTAATTAAGTGACTGTATCTTTATTACAAAGCTGTCTGGCTGTTAAGAACTGCAAATAAGCCCCATTGGAAAATGTCTGAGCTACTGCAAGCTTATCTTTTCTGACACACAGGAGAGGAGAGGGCATTTTAAAGTGAAGAAGTTGCTAAGGGTGCTTTGGCTTTTTATTTTTTGTGCTTTTGAATTATTTTTGACTCCTGCAAACTTCCTGAACTAATCCCTGAAGTTTTCTTAGTAAACTGAGTGTATCTTCTAGATTAGGGTGCCAAAGGCTATACAACTGAGGAGATTGTGGTTGTTGTAAGAAGCAGTGGAGTTTGTCTTCCTGGGAATCTTACAAATCTATAAATAAGTCAACTTCGCCAAAAACTCTTTCTCACCCTAAAGTGAAGAAGGGATGTTATCTATCCCTGTAAATTATTAAAATAAAAGTTTTGGGCCAATTTTAATGAAAACTTCAAGATTGTTCCTCAGTGTTAATATTAATACAACCTAATTTGGACACCTGTGATGTTTATTAACATTAGGCTGAATTGAACCTCTGTTATTTAGAAAATTATGTCATTTTCTATCTTTTCACAAAAAGACTACAAAAACTCAGGGAGAAAGGAGAACACAAAGGTAGTTTAACCTTCACCTGTAAGGTGAGTTATATTTTCCTTTTTATGTCTCATTTGAGTTCACTTGGATTCAAACTGATCCACAGCACCCTGTATCCAAATGAGGAGCTGGTATAAATGCGAAGTAAACTTTCAGCACCATAGAAGGTCTAACCAAGCTCGTCTCAACATTTGACATTTTTTTAAATGTTCAGCAGCCCTCTTTGGCGCCTATGACTTGCAAAAGATCACAGGAATATATGTGCTGAGATTGTACGAGAAGTCCAGAGAAGCCTGAAGCCACTTCAGTACTTTATAAAAGGGAGATGTGTAGTGGCATAAAAAGAAAATGTGCTGTTGGCCTAGCTAGAATTCTGAAATATCTTCCTGCCCACTGTTACCTCTCCTTTGTGTTCTTAAAACCTGGCAGAAGGACAAGAATTCTAATAAGCTGCCCATGGTCCTCCATGTGGGGTGGGTGTTCAGTTCAGATAAGCAGCAGGAAAAGTCAGATGATTATCAGAAGCTAATCCCACACTCTTGGCTGCAAAAAACCCCAGGGTGAGTTTCTTGGTGTGATTCTAAAATGAGTCCCATTCAAGGTGCCTGCTGAAATTTCCTGTGAATGCATATGTCTTTGAGCTGTCTGTTGAGTCTTTTATAGATAGTGATTATCAGGCTATCCAGATGTTCTAATATTTTTTGTTAAAAATCCTCTTTTGTGCAATCTCAAAACAAAGCTTCGTTTCCATGATTCACCATCCAGTTTGCCCTGTTTGGTATACAGTATGCTTGTTTTGTACATCTCTTTCTAAAATGTATAAAGCAGCCGTATTTTATGCTGTGAAATTTCTCAGGATGACATTGTAATAATTTATGAAGCAAGTTTTCAGTGCTTGGGTAGTAACACTAGAACTAAACTCTTTTTCAACAGTGAAGAGCAGCAAGCAAGTGGCTCACACAAGTCACCATGGGATGGGATTTTCATCTTATTGGGGATGGACACCATCCATTTGTTAGAAGTATTCAATCCTAGCTAAAACTTAAACACAATCGTTTTTTCTTTTACTTTGGTTTGATACAAAAATTATTGGGAAATTCTACATATATTTTAGTGCTTTGCCATGAATTTTGGACGGTACAATCTTGGGTCTGCACAGGTTATTGAGTAGCCATGCTGCATTTAAGGCAACAAGACAGAAAGATGATCAGACTACATTGGAAAACTGTGGCAGGAAAATCACCCTGAAAAATTGGACTCAAAACCCCATTGTTATGACCCAGGTCACCTAGATGGATGCAGACTTCACTAACATCCTTTATTACTCAGGTATCCCACAGCAAATGGCCTTACAATGGGCAATAAAGCTCCACCCCAAACTTCCCCGAAGGTTGCCATCTAATGTCAGTGCAACACAGTCCCACAAATGAAAGCTGATAATCACTAGAACCTATTCACAAGGGAGAGAGGAAGTCCATAGTCCAGAAATAAGATGTAAGTCCACAAGGCAAGGTCTATAAATAATAAACTAGGTTTGAGGTCCACAATGCAAGGTCAAGTGTCCACAATACAAGTTTCAGAGTCCAAGGCAGAAATACAATCCAGAATAGAGTTTTTCTAAGGTTGGGGAAGTGCATGCTGAAGCCAAACGATTGTTCCAGATAAAGACACCCTTCCCCAGCTTCTCATTAAATGGGCACAAACCAGGTGTTTCTTATGAATTGGAAAGGCCTCCTTGCCAGCAGTCTTGCAGACCTCCTTTGAGCTTGCTTCTGCTCCACTCTCCATGACCTTGGATTGAGTGGTGGAGGCAGCTGTTTCTCCTCAGAGTGAATCTACTGCCTCTCATCTCTGCTGCCTGCCTGTAGTCAATCATCCCGTGTTTGTGAGGGCAGGCAGTTTTCCAATCTGGTTGACCACCTCCCCCAATGCCAGAGAAGTCTGGGACAGCAGCATCCTCAGCCTCTGGACTCTCCAAACATTCCAGGAGAGATGTACCATCCCTATTGGATGTTCCTGGTTCAAAGTCCACCTCCTCCTCTGAAGCGGGATCCAATGGGGCATGACACCCACTTGAATTTCCTTTAAACATCTATGCCAGTCTAGAATTATAATAAATGTTTAATTTGATATGATTTGATTCACCAGCTAAAGAACATAAATGGCCCTTTAAGGGATAAAAAAATATTCAGTCAATCCCAAGTACAATGCTGTAAAATAGAACAGTCAGTAGAAGAAGGGATAAGTTTGCTTGTTCTGCCATATACCTCTATCTCTGCAAAATAACTGAAGAGAAAACAGCTGTACATAACAGGGTGTATTTTCTAGGTATAAGTTATAGTTGGTAGAGGTTAAAACCTGTGGACAATAACAGTTTATTTGTGTGTTTATATTACTATTTTTAATTTAATAGCACGTTTAATTACTGTACAAGGGCCACAAAGAAATCATCACCATGTACAGACTGAAACTTACTTGTGAGTTTATCACTCCTGGCAATATATAATGCAGATTTCCTGTGTGCATGGTTTTACGTTATAAACAGAAAGTATGAGGAAGCAATGACTTGATTATGGTGTATGGGATTTCCTCAATGTTATTCTGACATAATAGTGTGAACTACCCTGAATGAGAAAAGGTTATGGGTGCCAAGGGATTCACAACTAAATCCGAAATGGAATGGCTGTAAAAACAACAACAAAGACAATAAGTTTCTTTACATTATAATGTAAGGTTTGAAAATACATTGAGACCCATAGAAAACGTTCAAGTCACAATGAGCCAAACAAGAGACTTAAACCGAGGCTTGAATAACAGAGAAAACAGACTTTATTCTTTGATCAAAGTTAAAGTTCTGGGTGAGAATCTCCATACACATGTGCAAGGGACATGGTAGGAAAGTTCTACCCAACTCAAGGGTGCAGTGTCCTTTCTTATACATGAAAAGATTTTTGATCTTCAAAAAGATCTTTGTTCTTCATATTCTAATTACTCTAGCCATATATCTAGCAACATTGTAAACTTCCAAGTCATATATCCCAACTTCAGATATACATCCTTCCTGGCAAATGTGTTTTGTTATCTTTTCCCTTCTCTGTTTGCTTAATTGCCCATTTAACAGCACAAAAGGTGTGAAGATTGCTCTGGTATTTGAGGAGAGCATAGTTCTCTTTTCCTGAAGGAAGCAGAGGTGGCATATGAAGATTTCAGATCTTATCACAGGATTTGACATTTGCCAGATATCTTACAGACCCCAATAACAGGGGACCAAAGGAATTTACAGCATATAATGCTTGTGTTACAGAAAGCAAATGTTTCTATTAATCAACAAGTTTGTATCATTATTACCATAACTCTACAATAATATCACAAATCTTAGTTTCTACACTTTATTCATCTACCTTGTGTCAGCCAATCTAACTTGACATACATTCTGATGTGTACGTATTTTGTCAATTATAGAAGGGATACACTTATAAAAGAGATACATAGCCAACCTTGACAAAATAATAATTTCCCATTGTTTATTTTAGGCATGTACATTTTATCTGAGCATCGATTAAATTAAATCCCACAATTTTTCAAGTGAAAGATTATCCAGATATGTCCATTAGTAGGCAATTACTAACTTGGACTTTTGAAGGTCTGGGTATGTAAGTATTTCTTCAAGCCAGACATTTGGCAACTACATGGATAGGTCCATGTACTTTCTTTATAACATTTTTTTCAAAAGTGATTGGTCATTGCATTCTTCTAAAGGGATGTGGGAAAGGGACTGGCCCAAATCCACACAGTTGGTTTCATGCCTCAAGGCAGGGTTAGCACAATCTCACCATTTCTAGTCCAGGTCCTTTAACTATTATACCCGTGATGGTGAATCTATGGCACACGTGTCACAGGTGGCATGCAGTGCCCTCTCTGTGGGCACATGAGCAGTCACTCCAGTTCAGCTCCACAGTGCTTGCACACGTGCCTCCTGCTGGCTAGCTGGTCTTCAGGTGTCTGCCACGCAAGTGTGGGGAGCAGAGCACATGCATGGGGAGTGGTCTGCACACACATGCGCAGGGCACAGAGTGCATGTGGGGACATGGCGCATGCAGGAACACACACACATGTGGGGATGGGGCATGCTGGGGGAAAGTGCATGCACAGGGAGTGGGGCACTTGCGTGGGGACCGCACACACATTGCATTTTGGGAGTTCAGGTGTGCTTTGGTTAGCCATCACTATACTATACCAAATTGGCTTTCAGTTTGGATGTTAAAAGCGGCCACATATTTTTGCTTCATTTCTTTTCTTCCATTATATCTGCATGAAAAACAACTAAAATTGGAAGAATTCTTTTTTGTTTTGTTTATTACTACCATTTACATCAGGGGTTCCCAAACTTGGCAACTTTAAGACTTGTGGACTTCAACTCCCAGAATTCTCCAGCCAGCTATGCTGGGAGTTGAAGTCCACAAGTCTTAAAGTTGCCAAGTTTGGGAACCCCTGATTTAGATGAAGATCATCTTCCAAAATTTTACGGATTTTGTCACATTACCACCAAAGATGGAAGAAGGTTTATTTTTATGACAGTCCTTACAGCAGCTCATAAGATAATATTGGATGAAATGTAGATCCAATGAATAAGCGAAGTATTTTCTGCAGGATTGCCGTACCTGAGTATTTTACCATTTGTTTAATTGATGAAAATGAATTGAAAACAAAAATACTAATCTGTGCTACTCTATGCTACCATTCTGTACCATATAAGTCTAGGCTGAAATTGCATTTGGAATACAAGCTACTATTATGGTCCCCAAACCTCAAAAATATATTTTAGAGCTGGTAAAAAAAGGAAGAAAAATCCAACCAAAATTATTAGGGAGTAGGGCAAAATCTACAATTTCTGGGCTTTTCTGCTTGGAAAATGAGGAGCCACTTTTTTAAAATCTCTTTCAAAATATCCTAACTTGGAGTGATCCATTAAAACAAATTATAAAGAGATGCAGCATTTATAACAAGAAGTAACATTTTAGATACACAGAATCCAGAATTTATTGCTAACAGAAGGACAGGTATGTGGAAGACTGAATGGTTCTGAAACTATCAAGGTCACAGGTTTTTTTTTCCACCTCCACAATAGTCTACAGCTTCACAGCTGAATAACATTCAGCTGTCCATTTACACATGTAGGCATTTTCAGGGAAAAGGCGATGGGGAGAGAGAGAGAGAGAAAAATTCCTTAGAAACATCTGCAGGCTGCCATGTAGGATTCAAAGGAAAGAACTATATAAGAAGCCTCAGCAGGTAGACAGAGAAACAAGTCTTCCAGGTTTGGCAGAAGCTGCTGCTGGAGTGAGAGGCATCGGGATAAGGTATAAGACAGAGGAGGTGATGGCTGGAATAGTGAGAAGCAGAAAAACCCACAGTGGGAGGGATGACACAGGAACCCAAAGAAAAACCTGTAGAAAAGAAACAGAAGAAAGACAATCCAGCCCTGGACTCTAAAAGGTATTAGAGCATGGTCCAAGCGCTGGATAAGTGGGCAAGAGAATGCTAAGAAAGAGTGTTGTTGGCATTCTTAAGTATGTAGATGACGTAAAGCGGGAGGAAGAATGAATGAATATCTATGGAGATTCTCCAGGTCTTGATCGCCCAAATGGCAATTGTACTTTTGGGTTTTTTTTACCTTGAAAACAACAACAACAACCAGATGACTGCAAAGAATATAAATCCTCCTATTCCCCACAATTCAGGGGGAATCCAGGAAGCTTCCTTGGATGAGAAGTGAAACACTTTCAGTGAAAAAACAACAAGAAAGTCCAGTTGCCTTTTGAAAAGCACCTTTGGGGCAAGAATGAATGAAGTGGCTTGTAACATAAGCTTTAAATTAAGTAGGTATTAGAATACATATTTATTCTAGGTTGCTATAGACAAACAAAGATTAGCACTTAATACAGATAAAATCATGTAAATACACTTTGTACTGTGCCTGCATGGTAATAAATGGTACTATATTCACTCATTAGATGCATGCATATGTCTAACTTCTTTCCTATTCCAGTCCTACTTTCCAATACGGTGGTCAATTGATTAGTAGCTTTTAAAAGAAGAGCAGACAAATTCAATAGATGGCTGGACTATCAGTATCTATTAATCTCGATAGCTGTTTGCTGTTTGCAGAATTACAGACAATTTGTCTTAAATACCCACTTTAAGGAGCAACAGTGGAAGAAAGCTGTTAATCTGCTGCTTAGATTCTGAATGCATTTGGTCTTTGCTCCTTGACACAGAACGTAGATTAGATGGGTTTCATTCTGGTCCATGGATATGTTACCATCCATAACTGTTGGGTAAAAAATAAAAGTAATGATTGAAAGCTTTGCTGGATCAGACTAAGGCCTATTTTAGCATTTTGTTTCTCATAGTGGCCAGTCAGATGTTCCTGGTATTTGTAGAATGAAGCACACCTCTCCAACAGTGATATTTTCCTGCAACTAGTATTAGGAGGCATGCTGTCCCCAGTTCAAGGATATAATTGAGTGTTGAGGATCACTGGTACTGAATAAAGCTCTTCTCCAGTAATTTAACCAATTTCCTTTTAAATCCGTCCTAATTAGGGGTTATCAGCATATTGTTGGAAATGAATTTTCCAAATGAATGAATTCATTGACTAACATGCTTGGCATATCCTTTAGATGCTTCTTCCATCTACACCAGTGGTGGGATTCAATTTTTTTTACTAACGGTTGTATGGGCTTGGTAGACGTGGCTTGGTGGGCATGGCAGGGGAATGATACTGTAAAATCTCCATTCCCACCCCACTCCTGGGGAAAGATACTGTAAAATCTCAATTTCCTCCCAATGAGCTGGGACTTGGGAGGCAGAGAATAGATGGAGGTGGTATATCTCCGAACTACTCAAAATTTCCGCTACTGGTTCTTTAGAACTGGTTAGAAACTTCTGAATACTACCTCTGATCTGCACTATATAATCATTGATCTTTCCATTTTTTTCCTGTACATAGAGAAGAAGGCTCCTGATCCTGAGGAACCAGCATGGTGAGAAGCCAACTTCAGTCTATACTTTTTTTTTCTTTTCAACATCCTGTAATCAGAGTGGAGTCAGGAGTGGAATCAGTGGAATGGAGCTTGAGTGTTTGCTAGCCAGATGCCCTTCCTGACACCTATGTTTGCAGCAGACAATTACACATTTCCCCAAAGAGAGAAATATCTACACTACTTAGGATCAAATCCACAGCCCCCTGATTGTGAGACAAGAGCACCACCTCTAGGCCATTGCTCAACCTCAGCCTATCCACGCAGATCAATCTATATGCCATGTTGCAATTCAGATTTCTCAGGTTCATCAAGGCCATAAAGATTTTAATTATCAGCAAGTTGGAGAATGCACTATGAGCATTCCTTAGGGGTTTCAATACCAGAATCCAATTTGAATTATGGCTTTGGGCTAAACCTCAAATGTTCTTAACCAAAACTGTGTGTTCTATTTCTTTGTGATCTTCATGGCATCTGTTCTCATAAACAAAAGAGAAGATTCTCTTTTGGGAACTAAAGAAATTTGCATTTAGGTATTTTACTCGCTTTCCATGAGTTCTTTAAATAAACTGTCTCCTTCGTTTAAAGGATGCTGGCATTAAATTCTGAAACATCTGCAAAGAGATAAAATTTTGTATTTAAGATTGGATGCATCAGAAAAGTTAATACAAGTCAGAAAGGTCTGCGTACCAGCTGTTTTTTGATCTCACCTATTTCTTAGCATCAGTCTACACATCGTAAAGATAATGAAAAAACTGAAAGGAGGGTGGGAAAGCTGCATCACTCTTTTTCTTATGCCTTTCCTATATTATAATTTAAACATAGTGCAAATACTATGAGTAGAACTCCCCAAAGATGCCTTCAGCTTCTCAAGCCTTCTTGGAGACTGAACCACAGAGGTTGTACAAGGTTCAGAGATTTGCTAGATTTATCTGTGAGAAGATAAGGGGCTGACACAAACAAGAGAGGGTCAACCTATTCTCTGAAGCATCTGAAGGCAGAACAAGAAGCAATGGAAGGAAGCTAGGAGAGAACTAACCTAGAACTAAGGAGAAATTTCCTAATAGTGAGAACAATTAACCAGTGGAATGGCTTACTTCCACAAGTTGTAGTTGCTCCAACATTGTATGTTCTTTTAAAGAAGAGATTGGACATGCATTGGTCTAGAATGATATAGGAGGGTTGGACTAGAAGGTCTCCAGGGTCCCTTCCAACTGTATTATTCTGTTAAATATGATGTGGGCTACTGTATGTTTGTGTCGTGTCCAATTTTCATGCATTTTGCTCCTACTTATCAAAGACAGTAGGAGCATATTGTGTCACTATTCCAGAAAGCACACAGCCTTATTGTTATTATTTCCTAGGCTTATATTATTCTGATAGTATGCAGCCTTCATATTCTCCCGATTGGTTCACTATGGAAGTCCACTCACATGCTTCCTCCCCACATACATTGAATGGATTTATGTACGCACAGATGTGCCAACAGATATACATTGAATTAGATACCAGTGCTCTCTGTAACTACACTCCTGGGCTCCAATTTAAATGGAGAACTCAATCATTGACTTCATTTACATCAAACAGTTTACGCAAATGAAGTAACTTCAGCATGGATGAGGATGTAGCTCATGTAACTTTGCCATTACATTGAGATGGGAAACTTTGTATGTGGGATGATGAGTGGGTAGGGTGGCTCTTTGTATGAATGCATGTTTTGCATGCGGATCTAAGTATTGGCATTTGTGTCCACATATACATTTTATACCTACACTACACAGTTGTCATTCATTTGTTCGTGGAGTCCTATCTTGTCATTATCTCTGCTATCTACTGCAGAAGAGGTCTTCTGAGTATTTTATAACAATTTAAAACTCAGCTTAGAAGTCTCTATGCTGCCCCTGATGTCACAATATCTCTCCGCTGTCTTATAAGTAACTCTTTTTGGCATGCTGTCACTGCTTTAAAAAAAAAAGTCTTTCCATATACAGCATTATCTGATCAGCCTGAGCAGCTTGTTGGATTCGAAGACAGAAAGCTGCTTTAGAGTGCATAGGGGTGAGAACAGAGTAACTGACTTCAACTCCTTAAACCAAGTGTATTTTCTCCCTAGAACTACGTAATAGTTGCACAATCCTAGGGAAAAACAGAGCTGTGTTAAATAGTTGCAGATAGTAATCATATGTACTCAGGAGCACTTTTTTTTTTGCCTTTGAATCCATAGTACTGCATAGCTCTGTTATCCAAAGCATTATTTCCAAACTGCAGTTTTCTTTTAAAACTATATGTCCCAAAAGGATCACATCACTCCCTTTAGCCATCACTCAATTAACCGATGTGGCTCCTTGGAATTGCAAAGCCACTTTTCAGTCTCAAGACTGAAGGATAATTTTGGTCGATGGCCCAACTTCAAATGTATCCTGTTTGCATGAAATTCTGCTATTGAAAAAAAAGATTTCCAAACCTCTTTTAAGGTCCTAAACACAAGGCAAAATATGCCCTTCTGCTTCAACTAAAGGGTTTGTCTTTGTCAATCTGCATTGTGGTGTCCATCTCATTTGCTGCCTTTTATTCAAGGGCAACTCGTAACATTTTTACTCGACATTAGTTTAATTTAATTAATTTTGTTTCATTTAGTAGCTCCAGGTAACATGCAGAACATTCCTCTCTCTGCTTTCTCTACAACCCTTTGAGTTTCATTGGAAAGAGGGAGAGAGGGAGGGAGGGAGGGAGGGAGATCTAGACTCCCAGTAATTTTCAATGGCTAAGGATAGATTTCAACCTGAATCTTTCTGATTGCGTCAAAGTAGCAGCAAGGACCTTCCAAATTCATCAATTTTATGGGGAAAGGGCGTGGATGACTTCTTCAGATTTCTCTGAGGGGAGAACAACTCCAACTATCATATATGTAGAAGAATAAAGCAAATAATTTTTCATAAATTTTAATTAAGTAGCCATTGTTTACTGGCTGCATTGTTTACAAAGATACGATCTTCTGAAAAAGTAACTTTATGACCAATCCTCACACTTAAGATTGTCACAACACTCCTACAGTCACATGATCAGGATTTGGGTACTTTGCATCTGGTAGGTGTTTATGATTGTCATACAATCCAGCAATCACATGATCACCATCTGAGTGCTTCATAGTCTGTTTCTGAGAAACAGAGTCAATAGAATGCAAGTCACAATCATCTCACTTAATGCCCCCCAGTGGTTTACTTCAAGAACATTGTTGAAGTGACATTGTAAGTTAATTGCAATCTTGTGACCGCACTTAATGCAGTGGTGGGTTCCTACAGGTTTGGCCCAGTTTGGCCGAACTGGTAGTGGTTTGGTCATCTGGGTTGCTGGAGCTGGCAGCAGCCCAGGCATGCCATGCCCCAAACCAGTTCTCCAGGTGGTGGCATAGGTGCCACCATCTTGTTTTTCGCTTCTGCACTTGTACAGAACAATTTTTATTGCTGTGCACATCGAGAGCGTGCACACAGCGTGCCCATGAGCAAACCGGGAGAAGTGCCTGCCGGAACCCACCCCTGACTTAATGACCTAATTGCATGGTGATGGAGTTATCAGTGCCAAGTGTGCTTGTTAAATGAGGGCTACCTGTAAAATCATTAGGAGAAATACCACAGAGGTGTTTCTCACTTCTAGAAATAATAAAGTTTTTGATACAAATAACATAATTTCTTCCTGCAAAGTGGCGCTGGAGTCATGTGGTGTCGGGCAACTGAAAGTAAGGGAAAGTCTAGATAGCAAACAATCATTATATAAATACCAAGAGAAGTTCATGTTAAATTTCTTAGGAGATCCACAAGGGATGAGAGATTGAGGGCCCAAGGGGATGGAATTTTAAAGTATCAAGATAAAGAAATAATCATTTTGAAACAGATTCCGAAAAAAATTAGAGAAATAAGAAGGAAGTATTCCTTCTTGTCTAAGAAATTATACAAAAAAGGAATTTGGTTCAAGTGGTTATTGCCAGAGGGAATGCTGGTCTTCTGGGAGGAGGGTAGAGTAAGAGTTAAAACATTAAGCGGGGCAGAGGCCTTTATTCAAAAACATTCTTCCCTTCTAGGGGATGAAGATGGGGGAACAAAGGGAGCGATGGCCCCGCCCGGTGACGGGGAAGAAGAATCAATAGCGAAAAGACTTAGATCTCAAAAATGATTTTATTGGAAATCTTATTGTAATTGTTGATACAAGATAAAATGGCAAAGAAAAAGATGATTGAATGTATGGACTGTACAATGTAATCTTCATATATGCCTATCCTTTATTCTTAAAATTGTAAACTTATGAAGTTTTTTGGGGGGGGCACCACCAATGGCATGGGAGCTACCAAAATGTTATACTTACCCTATACCTTTTCCCTATATATATTTTGAAAACCAATAAAAAAAATTATTAAAACAATTATATAAATACAATGGGGGACATCTTTTTGCTCACACTTGTGCACAAGAAAGTGTCATACTTGTTCCTTACTCTTGTCAAGGTATCGGCTCCCTATTCCTATGTACTCCAACAGTCCCTTACCTTTTTTCCCCCTGAAATCATCTTTATCAAAAGTTTTCTTTTCTAAAAAAAATATATATAGGCAGAATTCAAATACCAGAGATAAAATGTCATTCTGCATTTAAGGAACATTTGTCTGAATGGCACTGATTTACATAAATCAACCTAAGTGCAGTATTTGTTCTTCTGGCAGAAAGCAGATATTTTAAAAGAATGGATTGCCAATAACTATACTGTGAATAGGCAATTAACATGACACCATATCTGTAATACACAGCCCTTGTCCAGAATATATTTGGTCTTTTCCCTGGAAAAAAGTAAGAAAAAAAGTTGTATTTATGTTAAAATTCTCACATACAGAGTATATGAAACAAGTGAATATACCAGTGAAATGAAATTCCTTGTGTTAGCTTTTATGCTTCTTAAGCCATCAAATATACTTGTTGCTAAGAGATTGGAAGCAATAGGTATTCCCTGGTGATTGTCAAGAGGCATCTTTTATATGTTAGCATAAGACAAGCCTTGTCAAACCACACTTTTATCTCAGTCCTCAGTACAGGTTCCTTTTGTTGACTTTATGAGTTGCTCGCGTGATATTTCCATCTCCCACTATGATTTAACCTTGGCATGATGTACACATTAGCTGAATCAACCCATGTTTTAAGGTCTGTATATTCAAGCCCCTCCATGCATATTTTCAAACTTCAGTGTGAGAACATAGCTGTAGTTCCCAGCCTCCTTAAACCCATTTGGACAATATGCTCAGGGCAGCATCCTAAAAAGAATTTATATAAACAGTCAGGAATTCTGCATGATTAATACGTGTTTATGTGAAGGGCTAATGTGCCAATGTTTTTGTCAGGTCCCAAACCAAAAATGACATGTGACAATTAATCCAAGCTGAGGGTTTTTTTATTGTTTCAGACCTACAGACAAATTTTTGCCAGACTAAGGATTCTATTATTTACATCTACAATACACTTTGTGAATTATTAAGGAGAGGTTGTCCTGGGCCACTTTCTCTCACACATAACTAAATTAACTCTTACTCCTCTGAAAGGAACTCCCTCCCTCATGGGGATCCACTTCCTCACTACTTTGCATCACATTTCTCAACCTCAACAACTTTAAGACATATCGACTTCAACACCAAAATTTAGGCTGGCTGGGGATTCTGAAAGTTGAAGTCCATCAGCTTAAAGTTGTTGAGGCTGAGAAGCATGGCAATACTCAGTAGGACTACTGATATGCAAAACATCCCTGGAATGCCAGTTGATGGCAGCAAAGGCATACAATAAACATCAACTCTTTATTGAAATTAAGATATTCCCATTCTATCTATCTATCTATCTATCTATCTATCTATCTATCTATCTATCTATCTATCTATCTATCTATCTATCTATCTATCTATCTATCTATCTACCTACCTACCTACCTACCTACCTACCTACCTACCTACCTATCTATCTATCGATCGATCTATCTATCTATCTCTAAAAAAGCAACTCAAGGTGAGTTCCAGTATACTATGTATCCCTGAAAATAAGGCAGGGTCTTATTTTCTTTTGACCCTCAAAATAAAGCACTTAGCCTTATTTTCTTTGAGGTACAGGAGGCAGTGAGCATGGTCACTTCATGGCTGCTGCTATGTTGCAATATTTTTGGGGAGGACTTATTATCTGGAGAGGTCTTATTTTCAGGGAAACAGGTTATGATTAAAATATCTACTAAAAATAACAATTAAAAATAGAAAAAAAGTTGTAGTTAGTGTAGGCTTCCCTTTCAAGAGCTGTGTTCAATGGACAAGTGATGACAGTGAAGCACGATGGTGTATACCTGGTGCAATGAAGTTTGGGTGTGACATGCAACAATTGGGCACACTATGGCATGATCCAGATTCATGCAACAATTGGGCACACTATGGCATGATCCAGATTCATGGGCACACAATTAGTGTTATAACCTCCCCCCAAAAATCAGATTGTAAACAGTCTTGTGTGACCTTTTCAGCTGAGAGGTTATCTGCTTAACAGATACTGAAGCTTGTTTGCCATACATTACCTGCACATGTAATGAATGAATTGCTGTCAACAACCATCTGAGGTCAGGTCTGTGATGGTTGTTGAAATTGGAAGTCAATTTCTAAACTCTTGACAGAAGCAAGAAACAACAGGATAATAAACAATCTAGCAAAAATGTATTTTGACTTGCAAAATGCTAGACAACTTGAAGCTATGACTATTAATCAAAAAGTCATAAATTACTGTTGCTATTGGTCATTGACTGATGCTGTTGCAACTGATATTTATTGCTGCTTCTTGCTTCACCTCATTTCACAACTTACCTGCCTCATATCCTATCTACTTTGCTGCCACATCTTGATCAATAATTTGGCAGAAGCAGGATCTGGGACTAGGATGCAAAGGGTGTTTTACTTGCCTAGCCTTGGTGCTTATCTCGGCTGCTCTAATATCTCACGGAATATTTTAAGGCTGAGAATGAGATTATGTGAATGACTCATAGTTCTTGTTTCCAAACATCGTTGTTAAATCTGCAGCAAACACAGGCATCTTTCTCCATAAGAAGCTATGACCCTACATAAATATAACATTTCAGCAAGAAGTGCTTCTTTGGGCAGGAAAACCTCCATTCCTGTTATAGGGAGATTCTCATTTCCATAAAGAGATTAGGAGCATGAGAGTTTCTCCTCAGGACTTCAGAGAAGAGATGAAATGCTTCTAATAAAGAAATGAAATGATTCTCCCTGTCTGGGGCCATTAATTATCATATCTCCAATCAGCGTCACTTGCATTATAATCTCTTGCACATTAGATGCAAAATTGCCTGTAATGTTTTAGGTAGCGTACACTGGCATTTGCTGTACAAAATAACATGTTAGTGGATATTTACACTAGAATATAGCAAATGTTCCAAGCCAATGAGCATCCATTCCACATGGAAGTCACAATGGACTTTCTTAAATACCTATTTACCAGAAAGCAATCTGGTGAGTTTATTTTCTAAAATGAACTTTATCATCAGAGCTTATTTTGTTTTTCTGGGCAGTTGGACATACGTCCACACCATAGCTCACATTTTGTATTGTTTAGGAATGCCTTCGAGAGAAAAAAGGAAATTAATTTGGTAGGCGACAGCTTTTCTTAATTTTCTTTAAATGTATTTATAAATAAAATATAATCACATAGGCATATAGGCTGTTATGCATCATGCGAGGATGTCTGCGGCCATATTGTCAACTTCTGGGATCACCTTAGCATTTGAGTTTCATAGAACTGGGATAAATATAGCAAGTACTTAGACTTATAAACTACTCTATAGTGCTTTACACCAGGGGTGTCCAACCTTTGCAACTTTAAGTCTGAAGGACTTCAGCTCCCAGAATTCTCCAGCCAGCAAAGCAGCAAAGCTGGCTGGAGAAGTCTGGGAGCTGAAGTCCTTCAGACTTAAAGTTGCAAAGGTTGGACACCCCTGCTTTACACTATAGTTTTACACTACTCTAAGTATTTTACAGGGTCAGCATATTGCCCCAAACAATCTGGGTCCTTATTTTATCAACGTCAGAAGGATGGAAAGCTGAGTTAACTGATGAGGATCAAACAGCTGGCAGTCAGACAAACCAATACAGAATAGAATAGAATAACAGGGTTGGAAGGGAACTTGGAGGTCTTCTAGTCCAACCCCATACACCATTTTAGACAAATGGTTGTCCAATGTCTTAAAAACTTCCTGTGTTGGAGCATTCACAACTTCTGGAGGCAAGTTGTTTCACTGGTTAATTATTCTGTCAGGAAATTTCTTCTTAGTTCTAGGTTGCTTCTCTCCTTGATTAGTTTCCACCCACTACTTCTCCCTCAGGTACTTTGGAGAATAGACTGACTCCCTCTTCTTTGTGGAAACCCCTGAGATATCAGAATACTGCTATTATGATACCCCTAGTCCTTCTTTTGATTAAACTAGACATACCCAGTTCCTGCAACCATTCTTTATGTTTTAGCCTCCAGTCCCCTAATCATTTTTGTTGCTCTTCTCTGCACTCTTCTCTACAGTCGGCAGAATTAGCCTGCAATACTGCATTCTAACCACTGTGCCACCATGGTTTATCATATTGAATTTTGCAGTATATGACAAGTTTCCAATTTAGTTTGGGATAAACATAACAAACTCTCTTCTGCACGCAATTAATCTTAACTTGTAGAGAGTGATGAGTATAGTGTGGGGGGAGGCTGATGAAATTATCATGCTTATCTCTGTTTCCTTTCCTCCCACTTTTATGTCAGAAGAGAGAAAATTAATCCTAATTTAGGGCTGAGCTGAGTTTTTAGCTGGATTCCATTGTTGGCTGGCCACACAGTGGATGAAGCAGTCAATTATATACATTATATACATATTATTATATACAATTATATTTTCCCCAATCTAAGTGTGGTCCAAAAAAAGCAACTGCTAACCACTTTCTGTCAAAATTGTAAGAGCCTTTTCCAACAATCAATGAAGATAATATTGCTTTCATGTGCATATCCAGAACACTACACAGAAAAATATCAATAAAATTAATTTTTTTTTTAAAAAAATAGAAGATTGATGCTAACAATAAATGTCATCAGTTTGTAAAGAGATGTAACAATTAACTGGAGAAATGAAGCACTTTCTTTTTATTTGACAAAAATACCACATGCTGATTTGTTTGTTTCTTTTTCGTGAAGTTCTGCAGACTCCAAAATAAATGCTGTAAGATTTCCTAATAGGCATAGAAAAGTTGTTGCAACGTTTCGACAAGATCTCACTTGTCATCATCAGGCAGGCTTGTGTCTGTGAGTGTGACTGCAGAGGCATTGCCCCTCTTTAAATCTTGGGGGGGGGGGTGGAGTGCTGACTATTGTTGTGAGTGGGTTGATTGGCTATGCAGTTGCATCGTGACTGGTAGATTGATGCTGATTGGTCACAGCCAATCAACCCACTCACAACAATAGTCAGCACTCCACCCCCCCCCACCAAGATTTAAAGAGGGGCGATGCCTCCGCAGTCACACTCACAGACACAAGCCTGCCTGATGATGACAAGTGAGATCTTGTCGAAACGTTGCAACAACTTTTCTATGCCTTATACACGGGAAAATCCCCGAAGCCAGCTATGCCAGCATACCTACACCCGTGAAAATCTATGAAAACAAATATATATATATATATATATATAGATATATAGATATATATATATATATATAGATAGATAGATAGATAGATAGATAGATAGATAGATAGATAGATAGATATAGATATAGATATAGATATAGATATAGATATAGATATAGATATAGATATAGATATAGATAGATAGATAGATAGATAGATAGATAGATAGATAGATAGATAGATAGATAGATATAATAGAGAGAGAGAGAGAGAGAGAGAGAGAGAGAGAGAGAGAGAGAGAGAGAGAGAGAGAGAGAGAGAGAGAGAGAGAGAGATGGCCTTTGGAATGAGAAAGGAACCTTTGGGGGAAGGGGGGATGTTAAAGATTACTTAATCCTGAGAAAAAGCATGAAAAAGAAACATAAAATAATCCCAGTTTGATTATGTTTGGTATAAAGTGGAATAGAGGAACATGAATAGGCTTTCAAAATTATATTATTCTATTCCTAAACAGTACTAAGCTTTCCTGGAATCCTTATTGTGCCCCTTTCTTGACCTTACTTGTTCCCAGATGGCTGGCATCAAACAATATTGAGAGTATACCCCCTCCTTGTTTAGTGATTGTAATCCATTATTTCAGTTGGGAGCAAAATGGTTGCTAAGTACTAATGCTTATTTTTGTATGTATGAGTGTGTGTGAGAGAGAGATAGGGGCAAGGGAGGGGGGAGAGAAAAGATTCTTGTTTTATTTAGTTATTTAAACAAGTTCTCTCTTCCGGGACTGTTATTCTCCCCAGGGCAGCACTTGCCTAAAAAGTGCTATTTGCAAGTTAACAAGCCCAGAAATGTGGAGTTTGTTAGTTCATTAGTTTGTTTATTTATTTATCAAATTTATATGCCTGCCCATCTCACACGAAGTGATTTTGGGAAGTATATAATAAGACTGGTAATTAAACCAGTCTGTAAACCCAGTTAAAAACAACGAACATAAATAAAGCAAGATCATGAGAGGAAACATAATATGCAGAGATGGTATTCAACCAGTTCTGACTGGTTCTGGCAAACCAGTAGCAGACATTTTGAGTATTTCAGAGAACCAGCAAATACCCCTTCTGGTTGGCTCTGCCCTCATCTATTCTCTGCCTCCCGAGTCCCAGCTGATTGGCTGGGTCTTCTTCTGTTGTACTGCACAGCAGAACGGAGCTGGAAATCAGGTTAGTGGGCTGGGCAAGGAATGGGGATTTTACAGTATTCTTGCCATAGAGTGGGGTGAAAATTGGGGTGCCATGGAGTGGGGTGGAGAGTGTATAGTATCCTTGCCTGGAGTGGGGAGGGATTGGGGATTTTGCAGTATCCTTCCCCCAGGAGTAGGTAGGAATGAGGATTTACAGTACCCTTCCCCTGTCACGCCCACCAAGCCACACCCACCAAGCCACGCCACGCCCACAGAACCAGTAGTTAAAAAAAATTGAATCCCACCACTATATGTATAATGCAATCGGCACTTAGGCTTCCTATTACCAGGGGTTCCTCAGGCATAGAGGTATTACAACTCTATAGCCAGCTGTGCTAGAAATTGTGTCTGAAACTGACCAGACCTTGATTAGCTTTTGTCATCAGGCACATGAAAATTGGTCATAAATGTGCAGGTTTGTCAGAAAATTAACTTTCATTAACATCATAGATGTAAATTGTTGCTAAATGAAGTAGCTGCTGAATTATGAGTGGCTATAATAGATAAACTATCCTACAGGTATGTTTTTGCCCAAAAGGTAGATCAGAAATAGGTTAAATAAAAATAAATTCCTAAAAGATATTGAATTAAAAGATTCATTTAAAACAGCAGGATTTTTTCCCCTAGCCTGTACCTTAATATGTATTGGTGAAATCACTTCAACTAAAACTCAATGGGACTCTGCTTAGTTTTTTGAGGTCAACTAGGTGTTTATAGCTAATGGGCATAATTAAATTTTCATAAATTTAGAAGAGAACAGAAAAACAGAATTGGAAGGCATCTTGTTGGTCTTCTAGTCCAACCCCCTGCTGAAGCAGGAAATCCTATAACATTTCAAATGGTTGTTTAATTTTATTTTTAAAAAGCTCTAGTGTTGGAGCATCCATAATTTTTGGAGGCAACTTGTTCCACTGATCAATTGTTCTGTCTGGAAGTTTCTCCTTAGTTCTACTATAGGTTTGTTCTCTCCTTGTGTTGTGGTCCACCAGCAGCCTGCAGAGCTGGCAGTAGAGTTGGACAGTGAGGAGGTTGGGGAGGAACATGGGCCAGTCCTGGAGCCTGGGAAAGACTCAGACAAGGCTCTGCATCAGAAGCAGAGGGGGCCAGGCCCATCTGGTAGTTATGTGCTGCTTCTGGAGTTTCCAGAGTCTGACATCAGCGAGGCAGAAGAACAGTGTGAACCTGTTCCCAGTTTGCACATGCACAGTACTGCCAAAAGGCAAGAACAATTCAGAAAAAAGCGGTGCCTCAGGAATAAGGCTTGGAAATGATTTGGCCTCTTCCATAAGATATAAAAGAGGAGAAAATGGATGTGAGCCTTTGCAGGGAGAAATTAGTTCATCTGATCGGTTCAAGCTCTGAGAAGTTCTGTTTGACTCTGTTCTACTGTATGTTTGACCTGTGGGTTAGGACCGGTATGCCTCTGTACGAGCGTACCGGTGCCTGCCAGGAGCACCAGGTACCATTCCAGTATGGTGCCCATCCGCCGGCCCATGCTCCTTAATGATATTTGAGGGTTTGGGGGCTTACGCTCACAGAGCGTATGGTGCCTGCGCGATGCTCTGCCCAGCAGCTGGAGCATCGAGGGCGGAAAGTACGCATGTGTGTGTTGCACGCATTCATGTGGGGGATGCCAGGCCCCATTACACTGTATGGGTGCAACGTGATCAGGAACCCACCACTGGTTTGGCCTTGCAAAACTAATTGGCAATTAGTGTTTCAAGGGAGATATATCAACATTATCAACATTACCATGAAAAACTGTGGCAACTCAAGCAGACTTCTGTTGGAATCTTCACAGAGTATTTTGTGGACTAAAATTGTGATTTATGCTTTCTCGGGAAGCCTAGGTCAGAACACCTTGATTACTTTCCATCCGTTGCTTCTTGTTCTGCTTTTAGGTGCTTTCGAGAATAGATTGACAACACCCCTCCCCCCCACACACACTCATTCCTTACCATAATTCTTTCTAACATATCTAAAATAATCATCATCAACACTAAAAATATTTCTTGCAGGACATCAGACTGGACAATATTTCTTGTCCAGTCTGATGCCCTTCTGACAAGTTGGACTCTTTCAGATTTACAAAGCCTGGCCTAACAGGTAAAGTATCAAGCTAGAAACCAGGAGACAATAAATTCCAGATCCACTTTACACAAAAAAGGCAGCTTCATGACCCCCCTTCTCTTTCCCTCTCCCTCCCTCCCTCCCTCCCTCCCACCCTCTCTCTCTCTCTCTCTCTCTCTCTCTCTCTCTCTCTCTTCCATAGTTCAAGGCAGGATTATGAAATGAGAAGGGAGGAACTTGAACAAGTTTGCAGGATTCTGTTAATATATCTTCCAACAATGTTATTTTTCCCCAAATTTGCCAACTTATCTTGCATGGACTTCAAAGAAGCCATCAAGCTGGCTGGGAAATTCTGGGGCTTGAAATTAAAATATCTTAAACGTTTCCAAGTTTGAAAAATACTGCCCTACAATAATTAAAGTAGCATTCTTGGATCATTTCTTCACTGATGTAGAACAAATAGCTACCTCTTCCCTCTTGTGGTCTTTTTGCTTTATTAAGGAATTACATATACAAAGGGGGCTTAATGACCACCACGTTTCTTACTGAGTAGCACTTTTGGGGTTTCTCTGGATTGGCAACATCTTTTGAGAAAGGGGCTTACCCCTTTCATTTGGTTTGGTCCACATTTGGTTCTTTTCAGTTTCTTCAGTTTTTATCTGGTAGGAGGTAAACATTGCTTCTGCTTTCTTTGGTAAGCTACATGAAGTAGCAGAGGATAATCTATCACTGGACATGGCTAGAACTCAATGTCAAGTGGTTTAAAGAGATGTAATAGAGGCCACTCTCAGGTTGTAGCTTTTACTACTCAACGAAGTAGGAATCCCATGTCTGATTTCAGGGCAGGAAGGCAATGATAAGAGATGATGCATCTATGTAATTGACCTGGAATGGAACTATCTTTTACCAAATCCTGATGGGGATCCATTATCTAAACGGCAGGACAACTTCAGTCTCTTTGCTTCTATCATTGCTCACTGCAGGTGTTTTATAATTTTAGTTAATGCAACTGTGACTCCTCCCCTTAGTCTTCATTCATGTGATCCTCCAAAGGGAGGGGCACAAGTGTTGTTTATTTATTTATTCATGCATTCATTACATTCATTCATACAATCAATCAATATCTATGGCTGCCTGGTTCAGTCAATGACAATTAAAAAACATATCACCAATTAAAAGAATAAAAAACATTTTTAAACAATGGAGACATTAAAAAATATGAATATACATCATATAACAATAATGTGACGCCGCAGGTTTGACACCACTGCCTTAAATCATTTAATTTTGCTAAATTTCCAGAACTTTGATTCTTTATCTCTTAAACTACTGCATAGGCGGAACCTAAATCACCAATCTGGTTCCGCCCCAGGCGCCTGATGGACCCTGATGGGTTCCAGGCGGCGCTTGGGCCACTTCCTGTGCCCCTGACCCGCGCCCCAATGGAGGACCTCGTGGCCGCATGGAATACTGCGACCACGGGAGCCTTGGATCGGGTCGCGCCCTTGCGGCCTCTCTCGCGGCGGCGAGCCACCCTGGCTCCTTGGTTTACCGAGGAGCTGAGGGTGATGAAACGCCACAAGAGATGCCTAGAGAGAAGATGGAGGTCTAGCCGATCTGAATCTGACCAGACACAGGTAAGAGCCCATTTACGGACTTACATTGTGGCGCTGAGAGTGGCCAAACGCCATCATTGTGCCACTCTCATAGCATCCGCAGATAACCGCCCTGCCGCCCTGTTTAGGGTGACCCGCTCCCTCCTTCAACAGAGGGTGCGGGAAGCCCCGCTACAGGGTAGAGCAGAGGAATTTGTGATTTATCTGCAGAAGAAAATCGCTCAGATACAGAATGAGCTAGCCCCCATTCATGGCCCAGTGGGTTGCCACGAGGCGGATCTTGTTTGGGAGGAGTTTGACTCCGTTACTTCCGAGGATATGGACAGGCTACGTGGGCGACTGCGAGCCACCACATGTTTATTGGACCCGTGTCCCTCCTGGCTTGTACTGGCATCCTGGGAGGTGACACGAGGCTGGCTCCAAGAGGTTGTCAACGCATCCTTAAGTGAGGGTTCCTTGCCTGCTTCCCTAAAAGAAGCTATGGTGAGGCCCCTCCTTAAGAAGCCCTCTTTGGATCCAGCTCTTCTGAACAACTATCGTCCAGTCTCCAACCTTCCCTTTTTGGCGAAGGTTGTTGAGAGTGTGGTGGCACAACAGTTTCCCCGTCACCTGGAGGAAGTTGATTATCTAGATCCGCGCCAGTCCGGCTTTCGGCCCGGGCATAGCACCGAGACGGCATTGGTCGCGTTGGTTGATGATCTCTGGAGGGCCAGAGATGGGGGTTGTTCCTCCATCCTGGTCCTATTAGATCTCTCGGCGGCTTTCGATACCATCGACCATGGTATCCTATTGCATCGGCTGGGGGGGTTGGGGGTGGGAGGCACCGTTTTATGGTGGTTCTCCTCCTACCTCTCTGGCCGATCGCAATTTGTGTTGGCAGGGGGGCAGAGGTCGACCGCGAGACCCCTCGCATGTGGGGTGCCTCAGGGGTCGATCCTCTCGCCCCTCCTGTTCAACACATACATGAAGCCGCTGGGTGAGATCATCCGTGGTTTTGGGGTAGAGTACACTGATGATACACAGCTGTACATTTCTACCCCAAACCACCCCAACGATGCCGTAGCGGTGATGTGCCAGTGCCTGGAAGCCGTACGGATCTGGATGGGAAGTAACGGACTCAGGCTCAACCCGACCAAGACCGAGTGGCTGTGGTTTCCGGCTGCCCGATTCAACCAGCTCATTCCATCGCTGGCCATAGGGGGCGAACATCTTGCCCCTGTGGATGGGGTGTGCAATTTGGGCGTCCTCCTGGATGCCCAGCTGTCCATGGAAGATCATGTGACAGCCGTGGCCAGGAGGGCGTTTTACCAGGTTCGCCTGGTTCGCCAATTGCGCCCCCTATTGGATCGGGATGCCCTTCGCACAGTCACTCATGCGCTCGTGACATCCCGACTGGACTATTGTAACTCTCTCTACATGGGGCTCCCCTTGAGGTGCACCCGGAGGCTTCAGTTGGTCCAGAACGCAGCCGCGCGAGCAATAATGGGGACCTCTAGGTTCACCCACGTAACACCGCTCTTGCGCGAGCTGCACTGGCTACCTGTCGTCTTCCGGGTGCGCTTCAAGGTGTTAGTTATCATCTTCAAAGCGCTCCATGGCTCGGGACCTAGTTACCTGCGGGATCGGATCCTGCCCCATACCTCCTCACGGCCGATTCGCTCCCACAGAGAGGGACTTCTCCGGGTGCCGTCCACTAGACTCTGTCAGCGGGCGACGCCCAGGGGAAGGGCCTTCTCTGTGGCGGGCCCAGCCCTCTGGAACGATCTTCCCCCCGATATTAGGACAACTACGGACCTCCGCTCCTTCCGTTTAAAATTAAAGACAAATCTTTTTCGCCTGGCCGGCCTTGGGTAGTCTCTTTTAAAGTAAGGGGTTTTAGGGGCTGTTTTAATTTAGTTTATGGGTTTTTAGCGCAGGAACAATTTAATTTATTTTTAACCTTGTATTTTGTTGTGGTCTTATTTGTGTTTTAATTTGCCTGTGCCCCGCCTCGAGTTCCTTTGGGGAGAGAGAGCGGGATATAAAATTAAATTATTATTATTATTATTATTATTATTATTATTATTATTATTATTATTATTATTATTATTATTATTATTATTATTATTATTATTATTATTATTATTATTATTATTATTATTATTATTATTATTATTATAAAGGAGCAATCTAGAAAAACCTGTTTCATCAGTAAAATTGCTTGTAGATGTCAGCCCTCCATTATTCTTACTTACTTACTTACTTTATTGAATTTATAGACCACTCCCTTTCCCAAAAGGGACTTGGGGCGGTGCACAGGAAATTAAAAACATACATAAACATGACAATATACAAAATTTAAAACCAAATTAAATTATTATCGCTGTGCTAAAATTTAAAATAAATTTACTTTGACCAACCTAATTAAGATCATGCCCTCTAGTTTTCATATCTACTTAATCAATCAACACAAGGTAGGTAAGAAAAACAAACAGCTAAAACACGTTGCCAAGATAAAGTCTGGCAAAGACAGTTTGGCTTGGCCTCCAAATCTCTAAATTTGCATTGACATGATGGAGAAAGTTGATGAGTGCAAAACAAAAAACAACAACATGAGCTTACGTTAGTTGGGTGCTATGATCTCACCTCTTTTGGTGGATTATAGAAAGAGCACAGCACCCAATAAAATTTGGAACATTCAGAATCTGTTCAATTTTCCAGCATCCCTAAAGCAACTTCATCATATTTTGTTTTCAACAGCCCCAAATTTTCATTGTTGTCCTATCTTTTCCAAGACAACAAAAATAATGGTATGTGAGAATGATCTAGGACCGTGATGGCAAATCTATGGCATGTGTGCCACAGGTGGCACACAGAGCCATATTTGCTGGCACCGCAGCCCTCAGCTCTGGCGCACATGCGCGGGGTGGCATACACTGATTTGTGGCCTTCTAGAGGGCCGGGGACGCTGTTTGATGGCTAACATTTTTCTAAAGGTGCACCAAAATTGTGTGTGTGCATGTTATCATGCACACATGCATGCCCCCCACCTGTGCATGCCCACATGACCCCTCCCATGCCTAGGGGGGGAAGTTTTCACCTTACCAAGCTCTGGATGCTTTCCTGAAAATGGAAACAAACTTCTGGTTGGGGCGTTGTGCTGTTTTTTGCCCTTCCCAGGCTCCAGAGGCTTTCCTAAATCATGGGGACGGCAAAAAACAGGCCCAATGGGCAAACTGGAAGTTCATTCCCATTTTCAGGAAAGCTTTCGTGCAGGGAGGAGTTTTCGCCCTCCAGAGCCTGGTAAGGCGAAAACTCCCTCCTGCATGAGGGATGTCATGCATGTATGTGCAAGTGGGGCATCATGCATGCATGCACAGGTGGGTGGGTATGCCTGTGCATGTGATAGCACGTGCACACACAATTTTGGCACAGGTTAGTCATCACTGACCTAGGAAGATGTGTTGAAAAGATGCTGCCTAGGGAACCATAAGATAAGAGTGGGCGTGGTTCATAGCTGCATCATAAAAGGAGCAAGGCTCAGAAAAAACCCTCTCTAGGTTCTCAGGATGTTAAGGTGACAGAAGAAGAATTGTATTTTTAGATTTGTTAATGTAGCTTTACAATAAAATAGAGTTGGCTTCTCTAATCTTCCTATCTGATCAACCTTCTAAAGCTGACATCTAATGAAACATTGGTTAAAAAAAAAGCACTGAAAGCACCCCAAATCACATTTGGCTGACTGTTCAAATCATAGCAACAATTGCTTTGCATGTGATTTGACTGCACAAATCAATTTATTTGGATGTGGGAGTACTTATGAAGAAGAACATGCACAAAAAGAAGCATAAATTCATAACAGCAAGATATGTGAAACTGCTAAATTGCTGGTGGGTTTTAGTGTGCCAATCTCAATATATATTGGGTTTTTTTTTGCAATTTAGACTCAGGAAGATTTTCCTTACAAAGGACAGCAGGACTCATATTAGGTGCAGTGGTGGTCTTTTGCATCACTTAGACAGAATTAATTTGCAAGACAAAAAAAAAAAAAAAGACCAGCAATAACATTGTACCAATTTAGCATTCAAAGGTCTGGGGCTAGACAGCCTGTGTGGGCTATGTGCAAGTATTAGCAACACAAAAGCGTCTGTTTTTATTGGTATTTATTGCCTGAAAATATGCTTTCCAACTAGACTTCCGTTTTCAGTTGTGCTATGTTTATTGGATGTATCGGTGGCAGCAGTGGAAATATATGACAGGATCGGAAGGACGTTGCTGAAAACAACCAGTTGATTTACATCAAGTTAGCCGACTTCCCGCAATGGCGGAATAACCCTAGATCTAGTGGGCAGTGACAATGGCAAATAGGGATTTGTTTTAAATCAAGGAATTTAAAAAGCTGTCAGCAGCACTTCACTGTATAAACCTCAAGGATTTATATTTTGAATTATTCCCAGACCCATTTTTCTACCCCAGTGGGTTGTAGTCACTAGCCTCAATTTTATCTTTCGAGTTCAGAAACATTCCACCAGTTTCCTCTCTTGGCTGATAAATCTCCTGAAGGATAGCCAAACATCTTTCAGAGAAGGACCCAATATATTAAAACTACTGTTTGCTGATAACTTGCAAACATGAGCTATTATTGTTCAGCTCCCCCTCTTTCCTGCTATTTTGAGAGGCAGAGCACAAATGAATCAAAGTATTCATATTCATTCTTCTCCATTGTGTTACCACTGTATAGGTGAAAATCATACAATGTTTGTTTCAGCTATTTTAGTCCAATACCAACAATGTAGCAGAGATGTTAAGTTTCCAGTATGCATCACACTCCTAGACCTTTCTGTGTGCCATGTCATTATTGTTGATTAGGGTTTTCTTCTAACTATTGTAGCTTTTAATGTGATTTTTTTTCTTTTAAAAAACATTGCTTTATTTTGCATAATGTATTCTTAACTAATTAAGACACCCTCTCCCAAGAATTGTTCAGAAGTCTCATGTATAAATATACAGAGAAGACAAGAGTCCCACATTAACTTACTAGGAATTGGAGACTCTATCTTGGAGCAGCAGTTTCTGTTTTCCTTCAACATATATTAAAGCAGAAAGGATAGACAAGATGGGCTGCTGTCTTGGGCTATGCATATTCAGGATATACTGAAGCAGAATGGGCAAGCAAAATGGCCCATGAGGAATTAGCATATCTTCCCTTAGTCTGAGATCTTGAGAGAACAGAGGTTGGAAATTAATTTTAAAAATGCATTTGATTTCCACCTGTGGAAGGTGGCATGCTTGGGGGATTATGACTCTGGTTTAAAAAGTCTAAAAAGTTTAAAAATTTGCTTGAAGAAATAAAACACCAAATTCCCAAACAATCGATGACCAAAATCCTTTTCCCCCCAAGAAGTTGGTGTTGCATCATCAGTGGAAAGCATTCACCCTCTCCTGACTAGCATTCCATGGTCATTGAGCATGTACAATTATTATTGATCCATTTGATGCATTTATCATTTTAATAGACTGCTACAACCCCAAAGGACTCTCAGTGGTTCAGATAGATATAAATACATAACTAAAACATCCACAATCCATATAAAGTTAAACAGTGAATACAAAATATATTACAAAATAATCTGTGAAGCCAGCTAAAATGGTATTGTAGCCAAAACACCTTCTGGAAGAACTGTTTCTGGAAAGTAGACTTAATGAGAACCAATCTGATTTCCAAGTGAAGGCCATTCCAAAGGATTGGAGCTGCCATTTAGAAGTGGCACTTCTGAACCATAGTCCCTCTTACCTCTTTGAAGTGGGAATCACTGGAAGCTTCTCTTAGCTAGACCAAATTGGCCAGGCAAAATGTATATTGTCCTTGTGTTCCTCCAGGCTTGAGAATAATTCCATTTTGTATGTGGATTATATTGTTCTGGCTACAAACACAACTTCTATCTTGATGACCTGCCATCTCTATATTGCTTCATGTTTTTGAAACTAAAGCTGTGAGATATGTCAATGTGTTTTTATGTTGAGCTATTTATTTAGCCAATGGAAAGTTTCCCCCCAAATCTATTTCCATTTTTTGTATGTATTCTCAAGCCACTATAAAGTAGCACATGTATTCCCTCTAGTATGCAAACCTTGAAAGTTTGTGTGTGTTTTTTAATGTAGTGAATGAACATTAGGTTTTAAAGTATTGGTGATGTATTAATCTTTTTGTTGCTCATTCAGTCTGCAATGGGAATAGACTTATTTTAGTGCCACATGTAAAATTTGCATGCTCAGCTAATTGAAACTAATTGCTTAGATTGATGGAGACACTGATAAGATAATGGTTTTTGTCTTACTTGCTTACTTAGCTATTTAGAGGTTTTCTTTTTACCCCACTCTGCAATATCGAGCTCCTTATAAAAATCAATCACCCGCAGGCTTGTCATCAGAAAGACTTCATAAAAAGAACAACAGATGAGGAAGGAAAGGAAGTTATCTTATTGACCCTATAACCTTTTATATTTTATAAAGTATATTTGTACATTTTACATTTCATATTTTAAAATTGCTGTTATTACTGGAAGTTACCTCATAAATTTGATTTCCTAATAAAGGTTTGCTATGTGTATACAAACTGCATTTGAAAGCCGCTGGAACCTCTAGAGTAAAAAAGGTATATATTTCAATTAATAAATAATTGCATAGACTATGACAGGGCAAGACTGATCAATATTTTTGTGTGTTCTTTTCCAAATGTATTAGAAACTGGCCCTGTTACATGAATGCATAGCTACGTCACACATTTATGAACTAAGATTTACTGTGTATGCAATATCTTTAATACAAAATGAAACAATTCTTTGTTGGTAATTGTGATGTTCACATTGTGTTCACTCTTCTGCATTGTGTTTGTGCCTTCAAGTCAGTTTCTGACCCTGGCAGCTACCTGACAAATCCTTGCAGTTTTATTGTCAATATTTTTAGAAGTGGTTTGCCACCATCTTCTATCTAAGGCTGAGAATGAATGACTGGTCCAAGGCCACATAGCTGGCAGCCTGTTTCACTATTTGAAAAAAATAAATAAATAAGGAGTGCTATTTATACTGCCTTGAACTCTAGAGAAAAGATAGAATTTAAATAAATAAATAACCTGCAGCTGATTCTCATGCTTAACAAAGCAATGTAGAGATAGAAATAAAACTGTGTTTCATATAGGCATATACATTTATAGAATCTCTGAACACCAACACCCCCCCAAAAAAAATTGAAATAGAAGATTAGTTGACTAGTGATCTACCCCAAGCCATAAAGTCCAGTTGACTATCCTAAGTATGACAAAGAGAAAAAATGAAACCATGTTGAACTTGAAGATCTTTAAAATATAACCATCAAAAAGCTGTCAAAAAGTCAAAGGTGATGAACTGACACAATAGTAAGTCATCTGTATCTTGTTGAGACATGTTTCTGCACCAATAACCCATTCAATCATTCTGAAAGTTTCTCTTTCACAAATGGAGAAAAAACATAAGACTATTGGTGCTCCTTGACTTTATACCAACTGAAGACACAGTTTTGTTGAGAAAATGATCATTGCAGATATATAGGGGAGAATTGGTCAAATATTGTTGGAGTCCTTGACTTTTTAAAGTTGACAGTAAGTGAATGTGTATCTTGGATTTCAGAAAAAAGAAGCAGGTTTGAATAAAACTCAGAGCAATGATAACTAGGATCCCATGATAGAAGAAGGCAGAGAGAGAAAAAATAATTCAAGGGATATAGAGTTCCTAAAAAGATAAAAACATTCAAAGCACTTTGTCAAACAATTCTAAATGGGAAAAAAGATAGTAGAAAATCTTAGAAATATTTGAGTTCCCAATCTGAGCCAGGGTTGTGAAAGAATAAAACAGAATAAAATCCAGACATTCTGTTGGAAGAAGAAAAATGTCATCCAAGAGCATTAGTCTTTGAAGGTAAACTACAAAATTGAGGTACAAAAACTGGAAATATTTATAGGACAAGTAGTCTTGTGTGGGTGAGGTGGGGGGTTAGGATGTGTGTGTGTTTCTATTTTCTGTGATGTTTAATTTGGTGGACATGAAACTACAGTGGTGAAAATGTTTTAATTAACTTTTATTGTGTTTCTAGACCTTCTTCGATGTGTGGATTAAATCTGGATAA
This sequence comes from Rhabdophis nuchalis, assembly GCA_039707465.1. Classification (NCBI taxonomy): domain Eukaryota; kingdom Metazoa; phylum Chordata; class Lepidosauria; order Squamata; family Natricidae; genus Rhabdophis; species Rhabdophis nuchalis. The sequence continues at coordinate 340,445,906 of CM077643.1, forward strand.
CTCATTTGTGGTGTCGAGTAAGTTTGTATAAAGGGTTTTCCCTGTTTGCTATTATTTGTGCAGGCTAATTAGTATAGCCTGGTCATTAATTATCAGAAGAAGAAGTGGATTAATGTTCTTTGCAACAAGGTTTTCTATTTTTGGTTACTTTTGGGTCACGCTAATGATCAAAAGGAGGGTCAAGGACAGAACAGGAATACATTCAGTTTTAAGTTAAAATTATTTTCACAATTGTTGAAATTCTTCACACAAAGCCAAAGTGGTTATTTTAAAAATTTAGCAATGTTCTATAAACCAGGGGTCCCCAACCCCCGGGCCGCAGACCGGTGCCGGTCCGTGGCTTGATAGGAACCGGGCAGCAGTGAGTGGTGCAACTCTTAGAAAGGGCCGGAGAGGAGGAGGAGGGAGCAGCCCCCTGGGCAGAGCACGCACAGGGGGCAGGAGAGTGCAGACACATGCACTCGTGCCATTGGGGGCCCCAGAGGGGCGAGTGAGCCAACTCACCACCCCGTGCATGCATGCGCCACCTGTTCCCCCTTCCCCCTGCTCCCCCTCTATGCTGGCCGAGCCATGGCCACCGGTCCATGGAATTTTTTTAACATGAAACCGGTCCCTGGTGCCAAAAAGGTTGGGGACCCCTGCTATAAACCATGAAAGACACACATAGGAGACAGTTATAGGCCTATCACCCAGGAGGAATAAAATATATATAAATAAAGTGAAAATGGGTCATCAGTGTGAAGCAGTTTTCAAGAAGGCATTTTCAATTTAGGCTGTTTTAAAAATATATAGTTTCCAAATCATGGGAAGTTATAATAGTACTTTACTTTGTCTTGATCAGACTCACTAGTATTCAGTCTGATTCCAAGCACCACACTTCAAGAACGATGAGAAGGAAAGGTTTTTAAAAACCTGAACACAAAAATGAGGACAAAAAAATGAAGACACAAGACCAAATACAATTAGCAAATAAAATAGGCTTTAAGGTTAAAAAGAAGATCAAATATTTTGACATTAATATGACAAATATTAATTGTATGTTTTTTAAAATAATTATATTAAGTCTTGAAATAAAATATGTTAAAAAATATGTTAAGATGGGAGAAAGAATATCAGTGTAGGGGACAATTTCTGTGATTAAGATGCAAGTCTCACCTAGAACATTATTTTTTCTTTTCAGGCAATACCAGTTTTGATGTCTGATGAACCAATTAAACAATGGCAGAATGACATATCGAAATTTGTGTGGCAGGGAAAAAACATGTTCAATATAAGGAGTTACAAGATGCAAAAGACAGAGAAGGACTGGGTTTACCTGATTTGTAATTATATTTTGCAGTCTGCTGTTCTGTCTGGATGAAAAAAAAATGAGAAACAGAAGGTTTTTAGTGTTAGAAGGGAATCACTTAAGTTTTGAGTTGCATGGATATCTCTGGCATGATAAAGCTAAGGTTAATGTAGATATTTTAAATAATTTTGTTAGATATGCATTTGGAACACATATAGAACATCAATGTGCTCAAAAATACCTTTGTGGCCCTCAACACAGGAAGGATTTTATAGCAGGGAAATGATTACTGAACATAAATGGTTGACTTACTCTGATATATTAAATTTTTCTAATCTATCTAATTCTATCAAGGAGACTCCAGAACAAAAATAAGAGAGGAACTAGTGGTAGAAGCAGATTCATGTCAGTGGTTTTTATATGTACAATTATTAAAAATATTTAAAGTAGATAAAAGAACTTTTCAGTTTGATTATAGACAAACATGTAAATAATGTTGTACCATAGAGTAAGAGGTTAATTTATATTTGTAATTGTAATTGTAATTCCTGAAAAGAAAACCCCAGTTTTCTTTTCTTTAATTTGTATACTTTTATCTTTGCTGGTTTTCTTTTCTTCTCTTTTGTCATTCTAAATATTAGTTCTTGTTAGTTTTTACTCTACATTCAAAATTCTAATAAACCTTTATGTAAGAAAGAGAATGATCACAGAACTAGAAATTAAATTCCATGAAGGAAAGAATTGAACATGGAGAAGCCAAAGGGGTAACATGGTAGCACTCTTGAGGAATATCAAGGTCTATTTTCCACCAAACTAAAGTGCAGGACAATAGAATGATGTTATAGTAAGACAAACTCCAAATGATCTATAATAATAAGAGTAGTTTGGCAGTAGAACTAATGGACTAGAGAGATGGTGAACTTTCTTGTTTGTTTTATGAGTTCAAACAGACACTAGAATTGTGCACCTGCAAGGGATTGGACTTGAGAGTCTATAGGATCTCTTCCAACTCAATAGTCCTATGTAATTTCTGCAGGCAAAGAGAGGATGTTGCTTTCAAGAAACATCTTATTTCATTGCCCCATGCATAGTAAGATGATGGCAGGAAAATGTTTGTGGAGCTTGGAATTTGGTTTAAACTTTGTAGATAATTCCTAAGTATAATGGAGTTTCTTAGCTCTACATAGTCACCCACAGGATGAGAGTAATGATAAAGACATTTAGTGAATGTATTTATCTAGGCTTCACCTCCTTGCATATCCAGTTTACATGTTCTAAGAATAAGAATGATACAGTAAGATGTCCAAGGTAGATGTTAAGAACATTGGATTTTCCATATATTTCTAACAGATATATTTTAGAATACATTATATTAAAGACAGGGCCATGCTTTTCATAACCTACATTTACTTTTCATTATCACGAAGTAGAAAAACATGTCTAAAGAAAAGAAACCTTGTTGATTTTAGAATAGTGTATGCAGATGAACAAAGAAGAAATAATGAAACTACAAAATTTTGACTAAGTGGATCAGTCACCTATCCTTTTAAACAGACAACTGAACAAAGTCAACCTACTCTCCTACTAAGACATGTGACACTTATATAGCACTTAAGCTCAGAACTTATAATGACAGACAAACACTTCCATATTCAAGGAAACAATCAGACAACATTAATTCAGCTTTAGCCGAAAATACTTTTGTAACAAGAGGTGCAAAACAAATCCCAAATGTCAAGATCTTTGAATTGAAAATCTGAAAGCCAAAACAAAACACCTCTGTTGAAAATTAATGGTGCCCTAGTTTTCAATTTTCCATATAAAACTGTGTAAGACCAAAGGAAATATAACTCCATGGCTGGATTTTTAATTTAAAACATTACCTTTTTATCACAGTTTGACACTGCATTTGGGATTCCTTTTGAGGTTGTATTTAAAAAATATCACATAACAATCATTGAAAGGAAGACCTACTGGAAAATGAAAATCAAGGAACAGTTTTATTCTCTACCTATCTATCCCCTAGAGCAGTATTTAGTCCACTGTGAAGTCTACTGAATGTAGACATGAATGTTTTTACAATAACTGACCAAGAATAACCCTGGCACGGGTATTATTTGGATGTGCCTGACGTTGCATGCATGATGGCATCATTACACAAATGACATGGATTATAGAATAGAACAGAACAGAACAGAACAGAACAGAACAGAACAGAACAGAATAGAATAGAATAGAATAGAATTCTTTAATGACCAAGTGTGATTGGACACAAAAGGAATTTGTCTTTGGTGCATATGCTCTCAGTGTATATAAAAGGAAAATAAGAAAAGATACATTCATCAAGAATCAAAAGATACAACATTTAGTGATGGTCATAGGTTACTAATAAGCAATCAAATCATACTAGGAAACAAACAAAAGAATATAAATTGTAAAAACAAAGGCAACATGGTTATGATTAATGAGTGGGAGGAGACAGGTAATCATAAGATACAACACTTAGTGATAGTGATGGAATTATGGAAACTCTGCAATGCCATCACCACTTATTCCATGTCTACCAGACTCCTATGAAAACGCCTGACCTTTCGACACAGTTCTACTTATTGAACCTTTCAGGTATCAACTAAATATCATAAATTGTGTGTGGCTCCTGTCAAACCACATTTCCCCTATTTTTCAGATAACATAGATTCTAAAAATATGATTATACTGTACTCTAAAAGTGACAACCTGAGGTGCACAGAGGAATGAGGAAAATAATTACCTTATACCATGTTTTATTTTAATTACTTTGTATACCATGTCATTTGCCTACTTCCCTGTTCCCCGCAACACTAAAAGTATAAATCATGTTAACCTTCAAGATATATTTGATTATGATGTGCCATAGGGGTTCTTTGAGGCATGGACCTAGAGTAAAAATAACTTTATGATGAAGGTTAGGAAGGTTTTTTTTTCTGTGAATCTAGAACTGAGGAGAAAGTTCCTGCCAGTTAGAACAATTAATCTATACAACAGCTTGTCTTCAGAAGTTGTGAGTGCTCAAACACTGGAGGTTTTTAAGAAGAGAGTGGTCAACCATTTGTCTGAAATGGTTTAGGGTCTCCTGCTTGAGCAGGGGGTTGGACTAGAAGGCCTCCAAAGTTCCTTCCAACTCTGTTATACTGAATGATTAACATCCCATTCTTTTCTGTTTTCTTTTTCTTTTTCATCCTCATATCTTTAGTTTACCTTGATTTCCACTTACTTCCAATATTTACAGGTTTTATGACTTTGTTTAAAGGAGTAGTTTCAGTCCTGTAATTCACAAAATGGATGCTTATACAGTAATGCTTCTTGTTTTGCAAGATGACAGCTTCCACTCCAAACAATAAACACTAGACCATAAGGTACATTTCGTAGAAATAATTACTCTTATCTGCCAAGTGACTAGCCATCTATTAAAGTAAGCCATCTTACTATGAAATGTTGGTGATGCTGATGATAAATACAACTATGAATACTATTGAAATCTGATGTGTTGCTTTGATAGAAAACATCCTTCCAGGTTTTTTTTGGTGGGGGGAAATGAAAGAATCATTAAAAAAATTTAAAATGGGTATCTTATGGCTTACTTTTGCTATTGAAAGTATTTATTTATGGCTGCACTGGATAATGATCATTCATAATTACCACAATGATGAAAAAGTAACCTTGCCATCAATGTTTGTATTTAGGACAACAAAAGGCTTTGGTGTGAAACTGATTAAGGGCTGATCAGTTTCAGTAGCAGCAAAAGCAGCCAGAGGGTTCTAGTCAATTAATTAAGGTCACAGAGATGAGTTTGTTAACTTGCAGATAGCACTTTTTAGGGAGAGCTGCACTGCAGGAAAAACAGCCCAGGAACTTGTTTAAGCAATTGCTCCACTTTGTGAGTGGGGTTAAAGAAAAAAAAAGTCAGACACAGGAGAACTATGGGAGAAATCTTGGGGAATTTAGCAATCCACATTCTTCACAGCATGACTCTGTGTGTCATGTGGCTCGCTTAATGATTGTGTCACTTGTGACCATTTCACCAGAATAATTTGCCATTCTTCTCCAAACAAGGACTACCTGTACGGAAACAAACTCTTTTCAGCTGTAAACTTGTATTTATGAAGCATCCTTCTATATAGCAACGGGCACAAAATGTGAAAACAATTTTGTCCCAAGTTCAAAATAAAACAGCCCACTTGGAGTATTCGGTTGGCAGATTTTTGAATTTTCCATGCTTCAGTGCCATATTTTTTTTCCAGTATTCCATCATAGAAAAGTAATAGCAACTTAAAATCAACCCTTTACTCATCATGTTCTGACTTAGCAGGCCACAAAAGTAAGTGAGGTGATAGTGGTGGGATTCAGTCAGTTTGCACCAGTTCGGGAGAACCAGTTGTTAAGTTTCTGAGCAATTTGGTGAACTGATGGTTGGAAGAAATCATTAAGACAAATGATTAAATTATTTGATTCCCATCACTGGGATAGTGCACGTTACCTACCATCAAACCACAGGAAAATAAGCCTAAATTCCATATCTAAAGTTAAGTTTATACATTTTTTATGTTTCTGCAACCAAAAGTAGGAATTACATTTAACAAATTGCCTGAACAGGCACAGAATTGTCTTTACAAAACAAGCAGAAGCAATTAATTTTAGAATGGACTATGAACAATTTAGCATACCCATAACAGGGAAATGGAGAGCAAAGTCAGGTGCAAATAAGGAGAGCTGGCTAAGCCTCTCGATCTATACATCTATCCATATACACTAGAACTAATGGCTGGTGACTGTTTACATGGGTTTCTAATATTAGGAGAATTTTCATTAGATAGTAAAAGAAAAGCTGATTACCAATAGTACTAATAAAAATAAGCTTAAGTCAAGAAAGTTGAAAGTTTGATCATGTTCATGATGATGATGCTATTCTTTCAGTTGTGTCCAACTCTTAGTGATGGGTCGAGTGTCTCCACATCTTCCAATCTTGCATTACTTCTTTGAGTTGTTCTATGTTTTGGCTGGTGTCAGCCTTGATGGTGTCCAGTCACCATGCTTTTTGATGGTCTGGTGTCATTTTACCACTATCTCTTACAAACCTAATTACTTTTTCCAGTGGAGATGAAAGTTTGGTAGGTGATATATTTATTTCTTCCCTAACCCCAAATAAAAAAACATTTATTTTATTCATTGGAGTGTGTATCAGTGGTGGGTTTCAATTTTTTTTAGAACCTCTTCTGTAGGTGTGGCCTGCTTTGTGGGAGTGACTTGCTGGCCATGTGACTGAGTGGGAGTGGCTTGGCAGTCATGTGACTGGGTGGGCGTGGCCAACTTGTAAAATGTGGTGAAACTCACTTAACAACGTTCTTGCTTAGCAACCAAAATGTTGGCTCAGAAACTCTGGCATTTGAAGCACATAAGTCTTAAAGCTGTGAAGTTACAAGACCCTTGCACCCCTAACCCTTTAGGAAAAAAAAACCCCAGGGGGGCTTGACAGCTTTAAGACTTGTGGACTTCAACTCCCAGAATTCCTCCTCTCACTCTTCAACTTGATGATGTGCAGATGGGCGGGGGGGAGGGAGCTGGAACTGGTTCTAAGTGGCACTGTAGATTTGTGGAACCTCTTCTATAGAAGAGCTTAGAACTGGCAGGAACCCACCTGATTAGCAGCAAGCTGATTTAAAGAAATAATAGCCTTAACTGCTTTTGACTGCTTAAAAATATTTACTTGCAAATTGCTAACAGGGATTGGTTCAGATTGTATGTCCTGTGAATAACAGTTATAATTATACTTCCATCCTCATATCTTCAAATGTGCCTTGCCAAATTTAACGCAGGAAATGCAAGTATTTTCTAAGTACACATCCTTGCCATGATATAAAAAAGGTCATATAATCCCTATTCTCAAAGAGAGATCCTCCTGGATTTTCCCTTAATTTTTTTAAAAAAACTAGAGTCTTTGTATTAAGTTTCTTTCAGTTAAGAGTCAGAATTCTTATTTTTAAAAAATTGTTATGATTACTATTTTAAAAATGTTGCTATCTCTAATTTTTAAATAATTATGATGATTATTTTAAAAATGATTCTGTTTTTAAAATAATTATGATTTTTATTTAAACGGTTGTATATCTTTTTTCTAAAAAAAAGAGTTATCTCTATCACATGAATTTTTCAGACTGCTGTTTTAGTTGTGAGGCCATAATTGGTCCCACTGTTACTGGACTAATGTTTTATTGCCCTAATATACATTTTGGTATTTTTTTTTAATTATATAGAAACAATTTTACTTGTTTTTTATGTTTTTAATCATATCTATGAATCTCCTTGGAGTGGATTTTCCCTGAAAGACATTTCAGAAGGGAGGGAGGGAGGGAGAGAGGAAGAAAGGACTTCAGAAAATATCATATGTGACTGCCTTTAAGTAAGGAATTAATGTGTAGAACACATGCAACACAGCATGGACCATGCAACACTGCATGGTCTAACCCGGGGGGTGGTGTTTTGTTTGGCGGCCAGTGGGCCAAATGCATCATGCACAGACCATGTGGAGGGAAAAAATTGTGGAACGTGAAACATCATATGACGGCAATGAAACATGGCAAGTCAATTTAAGAACCTTATGAAGGAGTCTCAGTTCACATAAGCAGTGTGGAGCAGTGGTGGGTTTCTGCAGGCTCACATCTACTCGCGAAAGCCGGTTGGTGAAATTTAGAGAACCAGTGAGAGGGGGCTCCACTGGCGTACCTGGAAGTAAATCTGGCCCGCCGCTGCCAGTGACCCAATGGGAAGGAAAGGAAAGGAAGGAAGAAAAGAAAGAAAGAAAGAAAGAAAGAAAGAAAGAAAGAAAGAAAGAAAGAAAGAAAGAAAGAAAGAAAGAAAGAAAGAATTTATCATCACAATTGAGTCCAAAATTTTGGTTGCTAAGCAAGAGCGTTGTTAAATGAGTTTCACCACATTTTAAAAGGTGGCCACTCCCACCCTGTCACATGACTGCCAAGCCACACCCACAAAATAGGCCACACCTACAGAGTAGGTTCTAAAAAATTTGAAACCCATCACTGACTGTGGAGATTCCAGTCTTCCAGGAAAGATATTTTAACCAAGCTCCTTCTTTGCTTTTAGGATATGTTCATGCATATAGCTCTCCACATGGAAAAATCTTTGTGATCAAAATCAAATGAACATTCATAAGTGGCTCACAACACTAAGGCAGTGATAATGTAGCAAGTGCATTGGCCCAGAGTCCCATGCCCTAGCTTCACTGTATTCATTCACTGTATTCCAAGTTTGAGATCATTCCTTCAAGTCATTCAGTGCATGGAGAAAATTGTGTGAACTCCTTTTCAGACAGAATTAAACTATAATTCAATTGCAGTATACTAAAAATGGTGTTTGCTTGGCCACAGTAGCCCCTTCATATATTTGCTGTGAATAAAGTTTCTTAAAAGTAATGCAGTCTTCTTCTTTTTTCTTTAATAGGAAGCCAAACTGCCTAAAACAGGCATGGAAAAGTGCTGGGACAAATCAACTGCTTCAAATATTTTGGCATGTTGCTTCTTCCTTCATCACCATGCAAATCATCACTTGACCTACGTGATGGAAAATGCCCAAAGGACTGCAGCTGTCATCCAATCTTTGTTTTGGCACAGAGGTGATCAATTTATACCTGCAGCAATTAAGTTTTACTAAACCAGCTCTTCTGCCCAACTGTTATATGGAGCACAGTTAGAGCCATATGATACATTACCCATCTGGAATCAGTTCAACGTTTTTAAGATCCCTCTTCCAGATCGTCACTTCATCTTGAATATTGTGTGCTGCACTTAGACAGGATAAGTGATGCTAAGTCCAGTCGGTGGATACAAATGTTCAAACTTTGGCTAATATTATATTTCTGTCCATAGGCTTTAGCAACCCTGATTTTGGAGGATAAATTTCATTCATTTTCAAAGCACACATTGAAGAAGAAATTGCTTCAGTATGGCTTCCTATACATGCTATAGATACAATGATTGATGATCAGGCCACACTGGAGATTAGATAGAGAATCTGCAGTAGAGATTGTCAGTCTGATCAGAACAGAATAACAAGATAAATCTGTATAGATACATAGATTTACAGCAAAAGTCCACCAAGACTGTAATCTATGGATACTTTTTAAATTCAACACAGGGCAGGGAAGCTTATGTTGCTTCTTATATTTACAGCAGTTACTCGGATAGGATTGTGCACCCATGCACATGCACAGAGAGAAGAAAAGTCAATTCCTCCACTGCTTGCATAAAACCAAGGTATTATACCCATGGATGGCCACCTTAGTACATGTTTTGTCTTTTGTTTTGCAGGTTTTCTCCGAAACAAGGTAAAAATGCTTGCCCTAAGGATAGCAACATAAGAGGATAATAAAATCTGTAGGGTGAGAAAGCTGACAGCTGCCTATGGAGTTTCTATATTGTGTGCAACATAATATATAGTGGTATTTTCATTATGAAAATAGCATCAAAAGCAATATCCAGCTGTTTGCAAAGCATTAAGTCTTTCTACCTTCTTCCTCGGAGGGACAGCTAGCCCCATTCAAAGTAATGAATGCAGTACATTGTTTCTGTGCTGATCTTTTTCTCTCCACCTGTGGATATGATTTTTTATGTAAAATACATTTTTTTAAATGTAAAAGAGCATATCTAGGACAAGAATGTCAGAAGAAGGATTTCTGGTTTTGACCTTCCAGCTTTCCACCCACTTAATGGGTCACAATGGGCTCAACATCTATGCCAGTAACAGCTTGGCTGGGCAGGAGATTGGCAGGGAAGAAATGGTCCTTCGGGATATATGATTATTGCTCCCCAATTTCTTCTGAATAAATTGTACCGGTATTACAGCAAAGTCACAAGCAATTTATTTAGAAGCTTTATTTTATGGGATACAGCAGGAAGCACCCAACCTTGCTGTGTTCCACAGCTATGAAAAAATAAATTTAAATAATTATTGGATGAAATACCACCAGGTGATCCCAAGTCTTTAAAATAGACTAGAAAATAATTTTTTTAAAAAAAACTTAGAAGAAGACAGTAGCAAATATATCCCAGGAAATCTAAATGAAGTCTGATGAAGTATAGTACATAGAAATCACATTAGCAATATTAGCTACAGGAACTCAGTTTTGGCGACAAAGACATGTTCAGAGTGTGACAATGAACTAAATAAAAAACTGCTGTTATGAAAGGTACAAATCATGTTAAAGAGGGAGAACAAGAACCAACCAGTTTCCGTGATACGATATTGGATATATAATTACCTTTATCAAGGAGAATACTTTGAAGTTCTAAATTTCATTGATAGAAAACCAGAGGGACCTTTTAGTTCTAAACTTCATTGATAGAAAACCAGACGAACTGTGGAATGATATTTTTAAAATGTTAAGGATAAACATGAAAAGAGACTGCCAAAGGACAGGAAGGAGGGGAAAGCAAACTGGATGTCAGAATAAATGGTAGACAATCGAGAGGGGAGGGGAGGGGAGGGGAGGTGAAAGGAGAGGATAAGAGAGGAGCCAACGCAAAAAAGACAAAGATATGAGCAAGGAATTTAATAAAACATTTTGAATATCAAGAAACATTTAACAATATTGCAACATATATCAAGATGGTGAGGATGGAAATAGACATGGGGGGAAAAAGAAAATCTTCCAAAAGTTCTTGCAACTCAGAAGGATGTTCCAATCTTAAATGGGTGCACTAACAGGTCCAATGGAATGGCAATAACTACTTCAAAGATCAAAGGTGAAAGAAGTATAGTATACTGAAGTTCTGAGTAGCAAAGATATTAACATCCAGGATAGTTGGAGGATATTTCCTGCTTACAAGAAGTTCAGGAACTAGAAGATGAAGTGAGTTCACCACTGCTGTCATCAGTAAGTCAGCTGCCTATACTGATATAGAGAAATATGCCAAGAAACAGAAGAATCAATAAAAGTGATCGAAAAACTGTCATACACTCCTCTTAATTTCCTATGCTAACAAAAATCATTCAATACAGATTGGAACTTTACATAGAAATGGAGATACCAGATATTTAAGCTGGATTCAGAAAAGACAAAGGAACATACACAAAAACCTATTTCTGATAAATGCCCGATAATTAAGAAAGCTAAAGAATACCCCAAAAAAGACAAGATGTGCTTTACTGATTACAGAAAGGTCTTCAGTCATGTAGATCATGTCAAGCTGTGGAATGTATTAATAAAAAATGAAAATCCCAATTGTGCTCATATGGAACCTCTTCACAAGCCAAAGCGCTACAGCACAGACAGGCCATAGTGAAACACAATAGCTCCAGGTTTGCAAAAGGAATGAAACAAGACTCTATGCCTCTCCTGATATTTATATGTGGAATGTATCTTGTGGGGAGTGAGCTTGGAAGAAGATGAGCACAGCTTTAAACTGGAGAAAGAAGCATCAATTACCTATGCTATGCTGGTGGTGCTATCTGCTTTGCATAGTCTAAAAATGAAAATCAAGGAGGACAGTGAAGAAATAGGATTAAGATTAAATATAAAGATCTAAGTAATGATAATAGTTACAGCAACCATCCTGAAGACACTGAAGTGATTGATTCTTTCTTTCTTTCTTTCTTTTCTTTCTTTCTTTCTTTCTTTCTTTCTTTCTTTCTTTCTTTCTTTCCTCTCTCTTTCTCTTCTCTCTCTCTCTCTCTCGTTCTTTTTTTCGTCCGTTTTCTTTTTGGTCCCTTTGAATCATAGTTGATTTCGGGCAATTTCTTGAACAACTCCCTAGAAATGGTTTGCCATTGCCTTCTTCTAAGGACTGAGAAAGCAAGATTGGCTTAAGGTCATGCCATTGGCCTTGTGTCTAAGGAGGGACTATAACATATAGATTCTTGGTTCCATGCCTGATGCTTTAACTGCTATAGCAAACTTGCTCTGGCTCTGCCAGTTTTTAGGATTGGTTATCAATGATAAAGGAACCAACTGTTAGAAAATACACCACAGATGAGCAATTGATACAGTAGCTGTAAAAACTTTGGAAAAATAAGTTCAGATGCCAGGACATATTTATATCTACAAAGATTAAAATTGTGCAAATAATGGGTTTTCTCTGTTACACTCTATGGAAGCAAAGGTTGGACATGGAAAAAGGTGGATATAAAGATTTGTGATGCTTTTGAAATCCGGGGCTGGAGAAGACTCTGAGAAATACAATAGATAGCTAAGAAAACAAATAAACAATTGAACAATCAACAAGGAGTTTTCATTGTAAACATAAATGAGCAGACTTAAATGATCATATTGGACAGATTGTGTCAAGACTTAGCTCTCTGGAGAAGGCTTTAATGCTGGGAAAGGTAGAAGGAAAGAGATGAAGAGGATGGCCACCAGCAAGGTGGTTGGAATCAGTTATAGCAGTGATGAATTCATCAAAAGAAAACCAAAAGAATATTTTAGCAATAGATTGCCTTAGACAAAGTCTATATCATCACTAGGAATGGACAGCAAATTCATTGAACATAATCAATCAATTTCTAGAAACCTTGTATGACTCCAAACTAAATGATCTTTCATAAAGTCCTTCTGAATTGCCCAGCTTTCATGGACTGGGTATTTTTTATCACTATAGTAAAACTTTCCTTTTGTAGAGAGAGCTAAGTCAGGGAACATACTAAAGGAATAACTTTTGAGTCTTATTTCTGCTTGTTTCAAGAAGAGTAGGTGGGCTGAACTTTGTTTCTTATACAATATAAATTCTACCTTTCACACATCTTATTTATAGATTCTGGCTATTCGCATCCACAGTGATCATAGCCACTTAGTTCTTTCCCAAAATATGGCTGGAGCTGTAGTGCTTATAGATTAGGGAGGAAAAGCCTTTTGGTTGTCTAGGAAACAGGATGATACTTTCCTGTCTTTCTATGCTAGAAGCCTGGGAAATGGTACCCAGTTGCCTAGGCAACATAGGATGCTTCAGTGACTTTCCCTGCTGTGAGGAAGAAGATAAGTTGCTTATTATCTCAGCTACAAGTTGGTTCATTTAAGATCTTGACCAGCATTCTACAGGTTCTCAACCTGATCAGGATTATACATTAAATACTATAATCTCTTCACTTTCTTTTTCTTTTTTTCCCTACTGGTACCCACCCCAACTTACATATTTGATATTACAGGGACCTGAGGAATTTTCAAGTCTTAGAAATATATATCCCTGACTGCAATAAAAGAGCAAGCTACTTTGCCGTGTTATGATTCCTCGCAATAAGATTACAAGCGCAACTTCATGAGAAATTCTCTTTTGGGGGGCACAGATACTTAGTAACCTAAGGGAAAATGTTGTATTATATCAAAAGTTTAGATTCAACTGCAAGTAAACAGTGTTCGAGTTGGGAATTTAAAACATATACGCCTCTATCATTTCAACTTAAAGCAAAAGCAAAAGGAAGCCATTCACAGTGAACAGAAATATTTTGTTCTTCTTATGGTTTTTTCCCCATTACTACCTTTCATGTATGATCTATTGATGTTCAAAACTTTGCCACATTTCTTTTAAAGTGAAAAATGTTGCTAGGAAGAAAAAATACCAGAAATATACATCATTTTTTTAATGAAATATAAGAATAGAATCATAGCTGAGAGGAATATTTCCCTGGGATCTTGTGCTGGATGAAAATGCTCCATAAAATCTGTGCTCCATAAAAACAAAGCCATAAACTAATTAAGGATAAAATGTTCCTCTTGCTACAAAACGTGTAGCAAAACACTTTGGCTTGTAGATGTTTTTCCCCCAAATCTCTTTAAAAAACATTTGTTTTTTAATTTGTTTGATTGTTTATTTATTTAATTTCTAAATGCATTTCTAAACATACACATCTTATACTGAGCAACATAATAAACTGATGTAATTGAGGATGGAAGCTTTCATGCTAAAATACTGGGCTTTGGACAACGATCAGATAAAATGTGGGTTACAGATCTCCAGTAAAAATCCTTTCTTATGGAAATATTTTAAAGCCATCTTGATGGTATTAATTATACAACACCTGAGAAAGGGAGAAAGGGAGGATTAGCAATTGGAGCTCTTTGGGGATATTAATTAGTTATCTCACACATTCAGGTATAGACTGGAAATGTTTCAGAAGAAAAGGCAAGCATTTTTCCTTCTAAGCCATACCATTTGTATTGCTCTGAAATCAGCAAATATTTTGACACTGCCAGTATCTTATTGCTCAATAAGATACTAGATTCAAAATCTAGGAAATAATAATAATAATAATAATAATAATAATAATTTAATTTATAGACCGCTCCTCTCCCCATAGGGACTCGGAGCGGTGCACAGGGAAACTAAAACCACAATACAATATACAAATACAGTTAAGAAAAAATTAAATATGAGCCTGTGCTAAAATCCCCTTAATCTACTAAAATACCCAATTAAAAACAGCTAAACCCTGTAGAGAGAGGCTAACCAAGGCCGGCCAAACGGAAAAGATGAGTCTTCAATTTCAGACGGAAGGAGCGGAAGTCCGTGGTTGTTCTAATGTCGGGGGGAAGGTCGTTCCAGAGGGCTGGGCCCGCCACAGAGAGAGCCCTTCCCCTGGGCGCCGCCTTTCTACAGTAATCCTTACAATTGATCTGCAAGGATTTATTCAGATTTTTTTTCATGCGGAATTAGGATGAATGAATAATTAATAATATTTAGATCTCCATTGGGGAACCAAAGTGGAGTCTCAATCACCCATGTTAAATCACTAGATTACATTGATTTCTCTTTCTCTCTCTCTCTCTTTCTCTCTCTCTCTCTCTCTCTCTCACACACACACACACTTCATCAATAACAATAATACTGATTCAATTTCTTAAGCACAAGTGGGAAAGATCACAGATTCTACAAATAGTAATTATGGATCTCAACATCATTTTGAGCAAAACAAGGAAACATTCCTTTGAGATTAGCAAAATAGCAATAAATTTCAATCTTTTCCAGCATTCTCTAAATTGGGGGGGGGGGGGGAAAGAAGGTTTCTTAAATATGAAGCCACATCTTTCTTTTCTTTTTTGTGGTGGTGGGGAGAGAATAATTCTAATGGTGGTAATAATGGTATAATGAGGGACCCGTTTCTAATTCCTCTTTTAACGAATGTATTCATAAGTAATTCCACCTTCTGAAAATCAAGTTTGGGGAACCTTTTCCCCCCTCCTCCTCCTCTTCCTCAATAATATGTCTCTTCTTTTTTCTGTTGATTATCTTTGTTTCTCAAAATAATAAGGAATCTGAACAATTAAAATGCTGCAGAAAATGAATCAGAAATAACAAAAGATTCACAACAGCTGTAAAGAAATATTGTAACCTTCCTCCCCAATAGTAACAGCTGTGCAGACAAAAGTAATTGTTTTTTTTTTAAATAGAGAGGGAAGGTAATGCTTTCCCAACATTTTTCAGACATGATTGAATTCAG
The DNA here is from genome assembly GCA_039707465.1 of Rhabdophis nuchalis. Taxonomy (NCBI): domain Eukaryota; kingdom Metazoa; phylum Chordata; class Lepidosauria; order Squamata; family Natricidae; genus Rhabdophis; species Rhabdophis nuchalis. The sequence continues at coordinate 340,461,672 of CM077643.1, forward strand.
AGTAGAATAACACTGAAATTCAAGAAGCTTAGTGCACTCAAACTACAATTTATAAAGGAGGTTGAATGTTGTTCAACTTCTGCAATTGTGTGACATTTTAAATCTACTTAAAAATAAGCCAAATCAAACCCAATAATTCAGTTTTCATTGTCTGACTAATATCCCCTTCAGGGTGGTCACATTCTTCAGAAAAGTCTTCTTCAATCACCTTCTTCCAAAGACCTTCAACTGTGAACACAAGTCCCAATCCCAAGTTCCAGCAAAATCAAAAGAAAGTCCCATCATCATGGTTTGAAGTACTCACCCCATACTCAGTGGTGCCCAATGTAATGTCTAAAATCTATTACATTCAGAACTAATTGCTGTGAATTGCTAAGTTTAAAAGGACTTAAAATTCATTGTGAAAATTTGGAAACCATCATGGAAAAGGAGGGGGAAAGGAGGGATTCTACTAAACCTACCTCTTATCCAACTGGAGAGGAAATAGCAAATAGCTTTCTGAACAGGGAGAAATTATTTCACCAACAAAGTATAAAATATAATTGAGGCTTGTCCCTTTCTTCATACCAAATTCATTTAAGAATGAAATTTTTGAAAACGGAATAAGACAGAAAAACAATTTTAAAAGTATAAATATCCAGATAGATGAAAGGATTATGGAATGCTTGCCATAGCATTAAGTAAGTTGGAATGCCTCTATCTCTTTGGCTCCTTTTCTTGTCCTCTGTTTTCAGACAACATCTAGGCAGCATTCTGTTCCTATTCCATTAATACAGATGTATTTTTAGAGGGGGGATATTCACAAACAGAACATAAGCACAATTTGATCCTCCCATCTATTTTTCATAGCAACTTATATTTAAAAGCATACACTTTGAAAAGGGAAATATTATATAGTAGGATTGTGCAAATCTTCAAAGGAGAAATTTCAGTTTGATGTCACCGTGATCAAGTCATCCTATCGAGGCAGATTTGTGAATCAAACTGGGCACCTTTTTCAAAGCAATAAAAAGAACCGGGTGGCTTCAAAGCACTCTGTAATCTTCTGAACCCCTTTGCAGTTTCTATGGCCTTTTGGTGAATTTTACAGACAATATGCAATGTTGCAAGCCCGGTACTACAGAGAGAGAATGCTTAATGTGACTGAAGTGTTGGCCTCTCTGACACTGACAAGTATAGCTAGGCAATGAGTTTTATCACCTTAGTCAATTCTTTGCCTTGTCAGAGCAATTTTGAGGCAGGTAGATTGAAATCATTTTGGGCTTCATTCATTTTCACAAATCTCTCATTCTTCAGTATGGGTTTGCGTTTAATAAGCTTTAACTTGCTCTCTTGTTCTATAGGAATCACACTTTTCAGTGCTGTTCCACCCCTGCCCAGACAAATACAAGTCCAATTCAGTTCCCAGTCTTGTTTTGGGGTGTGGCTATTTAGTGAGTTTAATTTTCTTCCTCCAAATGTTTTATTACCAAATTAGGTAACATCCAATATGCCAAACCAGCATATGAACCAAAATGTAGTTGTAGCTCAAGATTTGTACTTTTCTTAATTTTTTCATAATATTATTTTTTTTTTAATGGAAAAGTGGTGAACAAAACTTCAGATACTATCAAAACAGGACTTCAAAGAATATTCATGTTGTACTATATTGCTTATTCACTTACTTATTTGGTCATTTTTATCTCACATCCATTCAAAGACTCTGGCGAGTTCACACTTTATAAAGTAATAATCTAAGTGTACATTAAGAACCACAAGCCTAACCACAACAATTACATTTAAAATTAAACAAACTACGCAATTAAAAAAAAACAACTTGAAAATCATAGCAGCATTCTGTTGACTGCTTTCCTAAAACCAAAGGACCTATCATCTGAACTCCTGGAGGCAAGCTGCATCATAGAAATAGGTCTATTTTTCCCCCAGGCTTTTCCCTTATCTACCATCTCTTATCAAAGGATGCGGTGGCTCAGTGGCTAAGATGCTGAGCTTGTCAATCAGAAAGGTCGGCAGTTCGGTGGTTCGAATCCCATAATGGAGTGAGCTCCCGTTACTTGTCCCAGCTTCTGCCAACCAAGCAGTTCAAAAGCACATAAAAAATGTGAGTAGAAAAATAGGAACCACCTTTGGTGGGAAGGTAACAGCGTTTTGTGCACCTTTGGCATTTAGTCATGTCAGCCACATGGCCACGGAGACGTCTTCGAACAGCATTGGCTCTTCAGCTTTGAAACGGAGATGAGCACTGATCCATAGAGTAGGAAATAACTAGCACATATGTGCGAGGGGAATCTTTACCTTTACCATCTCTTAAAAGTCGTATTATTGGTGAGTTAACTGCTTTTACTTGGAAAGTCGTGCTTGCAAACCTCGTTCATTGACTCTGTTCTCCTATTTCATTATCCTCCACCCTTAAAACACTGAAATCCTTTAACAATTTCATTACTCAGGTTTTTTTTTACTTCTTTCTTATTCTTTTTCCCAGGAAAATAATAACCGCTCATATTCAGTTTGCACCTTTCACCTTGTAAGAGATCTTTGAATGCTTGATGGGCTCTGAAGTATAATGTAGTAGCAGCAGCAGTAGCAGCCACAGTCTAGAAAGCTGCTGTGTTAATCAGTCTTCAGACTGCTGAAATAGGCAGAAAAATCTCTCAGGAGTGATACGGTGGAAAGGATAAGAACTGGCTCATAAGTCTCTTTAAAAGCCCAATTCCCTTAAAAGGCTCATTCAATAGCTAGATTTGCCTCCTTCTTTGAATAATGAGAATTTCTACTCACACAATAGGTGATGAGCTACAGTAGTAGATAGGAGGGTTGTGCAAATCTTCCTCGGACCTTTCCTTCCAAATCAAATTGGATTGATTATTTGAGGTATTAATTATCATCTTTAAAGCGCTCCATGGCTCGGGACCTAGCTACCTGCGGGATCAGATCCTGCCTCATACATCCTCACGGCCGATTCGCTCCCACAGAGAGGGACTTCTCCGGGTGCCGTCCACTAGACTTTGTCAGCGGGCGACACCCAGGGGAAGGGCTCTCTCTGTGGCGGGCCCAGCCCTCTGGAACGACCTCCCCCCCGACATTAGGACCACCACGGACCTCCGCTCCTTCCGTCTTAAACTAAAAACACACTTCTTCTGCCTTGCTGGCCTGGGATAGTTATTCCTCTGTTTTGGGTTTATTGGGGATTTTTAGTTTAGTTAGTTTTAATGGGTATTTTAGCACAGGTGTTGTTTAATTTATTTTTAATATGAAATGTTGTATATAGTTATTGTTTTTATTCTCCCTGTGCACCACCCCGAGTCCCTGTGGGGAGAGGGTGCGGTTTATAAGTATTAAAATTGAATTGAAAAATTGAAATTGATGTGAATCCATTCATTTTTTTAAAAAATCCAGTCAGTTCAACCAAATAGTTTAGACCCCAGTTAGAAGATAATTCTTTATTGGTCAAATATTGGGTTGGACACACAGAAGAAATTTGTCTCTGGTGCATAAGCTCCCAGTATATATAAAGCAGCAGATGATAATTATGATCATAATCATAAAATACAATCATCATAAATCATAGATACAATGCTCAGTGATAGTCATAGGCTACTAAAGCAAATAACAGAAATCATAACAGTATACTAAATAAAAGCAATCCATATAAATCATGAGATACAACAAGTCATGAGAATCTAAAGAAATATATAATAGGACAGATGTGAAGGATAATAAGTAAAACAGCCCTTCTAGGTGATTTGACATCCCAGGGCATAGACAGTGTTGTGGGAATTAGTTGTTTAACAGAGTGATAGCATGGGGGAAACTGTCTTTGTGTTTGGTGTGCAATGCCCTATAGCAGGGGTTCCCAAACTTGGCAACTTGAAGACTTGTGGACTTCAACTCCCAGAATTCTCCAGCCAGCTGCTGGCTGGAGAATTCTGGGAGTTGAAGTCCACAAGTCTTCAAGTTGCCAAGTTTGGGAACCCCTGCCCTATAGAGTTATCTTGAAGGAAGAAGTTGAAACAGTTTATGACCAGGACGTGAGGGGTCTGTCAATATTTTCACAGCTATCGTTCTTGTGGACAGCTATCGTTCTTGTAGACTTCAACTCCCAGAATTCTCCAGCCAGCTCTGCTGGCTAGAGAATTCTGGGACTTGAAGTCAACAAGTCTTCAAGTTGCCAAGTTTGGGAACCCCTGCCCTATAGCGTTATCTTGAAGGAAGAAGTTGAAACAGTTTATGACCAGGACGTGAGGGGTCTGTAGATATTTTCACAGCTATCGTACTGGCTTGTGCATTGTACATTATATATCTATAGAGAAACTTATTCTCCTAATTTTAAAGAATGCATTTGACCTACCCACAATATTTTTATCCACTTCTAAACAACATATATTTCTTCTGAATATTTGCATCTCTAAACACATGTATTGTGACTAACACAAGTAAACAGACTGAGCCTGTTAACTTTAAAGAAAGCTAATATAATTCCAACTCATTTTTTTTTCTTCAAGTATCTCTATTTCCTTTTTAAACCTTTAACTACATTCAGGAGTCATAAAAGCCAAGGATTTGTTTAATTCTGATCTGTACACTACTCTGAGAAGCGATTAAGGTTAAATCACCTTAATCTCCTTCATCAGACACACAGGAGATGACTTTTTAGTCCTGATTGTTTCTGTGATCTGCAGTTCATGTTCCAATGTTGCAGAGCACCTAGGAGCCGCTTGAGGAAAAAGTTATGAACAAATATCATAAGTCTCTTAAGTCCCATGCATTATGCAGCTCAATGTAGCACTTATTTGTCAAGAATAAAAGAGGGTTGTATTGCTAATTACTTAAATGAACATGTACACTGTTTTAAAATCCAGCACAGACATTCAAACATGCTTTTTGAAATTGCAGCCAAAATGGGGGGGAGGGTGTGTCTATCCGGTATGCAAATCTGTGACATAATCATGTTATGGTTTGACCCTATTTTGGCCATCCAGACCCAGTTCAGAAAAGAATATTGATTATATTATTATATTGGTGCACAGTCAAGACTGGATTTTGCATTTTTATCTACCTACAGTAACTAGCCCTTCCCAAGGACCTGGGATAGATAGATGCTGTTGTTTGAGGGTACTAAGGATATTGTCTCAGGGTGTAAGCTGTTCCTAATAAATTTTATAATTCACTAATGGTGATTTTGTCAATGCTGGTAGTGTTTAAATGGTGCTCCAGTTGTTTTGAGGATTGCACCCGAGGCACCTATTGCTATTAGGTGATCTTTGTTTTCTTTTTCAACAGCCATTCTAGTTATATTGACAGAACTTTGTGTTTTGTGACTATCTCCAGTTCTTTCTCTTCTGTTCTGCTATCTCCAGGTATTTGTTTTCAGGCAAATGGCATTTCTTGGAGATATTCCAATGCATCAGTGTAACTTGTCATGCCATTGTTATTAGTCAGTCTGGGTGATCTCCTTGCAGCAGTTAGCTAGATGGTCCACTGTTTATTCAGTTTATTTTTGCAAAGATGGTGTTTTCTGTCTGTTGCTGTCTTGTCAATTCTGCCTTTGTTCTTAAGACTTGGTTTTGTGTATTCAGAACTAGTATTTCTGCCCTTTCTTCCTTTCTTCTGCCCTTAAGAGCCTTTCTTGCTTCTAGCCATTGCCATTGCCAGATTTGCCTGCTAGATTTTTAATGTACTGTCCATGTAATATTTTGCCTCGCCACATTTCTTTTCTATTTTTCATTTACTCTTTCTTTTAGGCCAGTTGGGCCTCTTTGGTATACATTAAGCCTTCGTGGTATACTAACTTCAGTGTATCTTCTTCAGATATTCACTGTCACAGATATTCAATGTACTTTTCTTGTTTTTCAAGTACCTGGCCCTGCCCTTTGGAACGACCTACCCCATGAATTGCGTACCATCTCGGACCTCCGCCTCTTCCGCCAGTGTCTAAAGACACATCTTTTTCAACATGCCGGCCTAGCCTAACCTCTCGTTGGGACTATTTTAGATAGTTTTAAATTGGGGATTTTAATTGGATTTTAGCATAGGATCATAATTTAATATGTTTTTAAATTCTGTATTTATTGTTTTGTATGTTTTTTAAATTCCTGTGAGCCGCCCTGAGTCCTTTGTGGAGAAGGGCGGAATATAAATGTGATTAAAATAAAATAAAAAAATAAATAAAGTACTTGCAACATTCCACACACCCCTGCACACCTTGGTAAGTAGAGTGGGTCAATACTGCTGAATGAATGAAAGGATGAAAAGATGAATTCAGGGTTGAAATGAGGGGTCCTTGGTACTTTCTGTACATGGTTGTTTTCTTGTGGACATTTCATTATCCAAACTAGGTAACATCATCAGTGCTAGAACTCCTGATGATGATACCTAGTCTGAATGATAAAACATCTGCAAGAAAACAATCAAGCTGAGAGAGCAACCAGGACCTCTGGTTCATTGTCATTATTTTTCTGGTCTTCCAATTCAGGACTTTATTGTTGTTGTTTTTTATGAGAAAAAAGTTTTATTGGTTTTTACAAAATTTTAAAAATAGGAAAAAGGTATAAGGTATTAAAGAGATATTTTGAGGACATCTATGTCGGAGGTGTCGGCCCCCTCCGAGGCTTCATACAAAAAAAAAAGATAATACAATACATTTTTCATTTCCCTACAAAGTGGAAAGAGATACAGATATATCATTTTATATTCATGCAATCAATCATTGTTTCTATAAACATCCAGATAAAAGTTACACTATATAGAAAAAAAGTCATTTGTGAGATCTAAGTCTTTTAGCAATTGTATCTTCCTCTCCCTGACCTCCAGTGGGCGGAGCCGTGGCCCCTCCCGTTCCCCCATTTTCATCCTCCAGGATTGGGGAATGTTTTTTAAGAAAGGCTTCCGCCTCTGCAATTGTTTTAATTCTTACTCTCCCCCCCTCCCAGAACACTAACATTCCCTCGGGCATCAACCACTTGAACCACACCCCCTTTTTATATAATCTTTTTGATAAGAAGGAATATATCCTTCTTATTTCTCTAATCTTTTTCGGGATCTGTTTCAAGATGGCAATCTCATTCTGTTGATATATCAAGGGACCGTCTTCTGTGCTCTCAGGATCCCATCCCTTGTTGACCTTCTTACAAATTTAATATGTATCTCTCTGGGTACTTCATTTGCCCCATACATCCTCACGGCCGATTCGCTCCCACAGAGAGGGACTTCTCCGGGTGCCGTCCACTAGACTCTGTCAGCAGGCGACGCCCAGGGGAAGGGCCTTCTCTGTGGCGGGCCCAGCCCTCTGGAACGACCTTCCCCCCGACATTAGGACAACTACGGACCTCCGCTCCTTCCGTTTAAAATTAAAGACACATCTTTTTCGCCTGGCCGGCCTTGGGTAGTCTCTTTAAGGTTAGGGGTTTTAGGGGTAGTTTTAGTTTATGGGTTTTTAGCGCAGGATTAATTTAATTCATTTTTAATTTTGTATTCTGTCTGTGGTTTTAATTGTATTTTTAAGTGCCTGTGCCCCGCCTCGAGTCCCTCTGGGGAGAGAGAGCGGGATATAAAATTAAATTATTATTATTATTATTATTATTATTAATTATTATTATTATTATTATTATTATTATTATTATTATTATTATTATTATTATTATTATTATTATTATTATTATTATTATTATTATTATTATTATTATTATTATTATTATTATTATTATTATTATTATTATTATTATTATTATTCTGGCATATGCTGAGTTAATTCTATAGATCAGATCGATGTCCCCCCAAATATCTTCTTTGCTCTTTTTGGTATAATCTGCTAACATCGCACTCATTAAATCTTTTAAATTCTCAGAGCTTAATTCAGGAACATTTTGAAACCTTAAAAAGTAAGACATCCTTTCAAAATCCATCCTAGACATATGACCAGCTAAATCCACAATTTCTCTTTGAGAATTTTTTATCTCTCCCTTCATCTCAGCCGTCCCCCCCCCTCCAGTCCATCAATTCTTTGTTTGTTTTCCATTAGTGCTTTCTGTGTTCCAATTTTGAACTAACATTGTCTTTCTGGATTTCTTTTATTTCTTTCATGATGTTTTGAAGAGTTTCCTCTATTGCTGATAACTGTGTAGCTTCCACCTCTGTTTCTTTGGATAACATTGAAGTAATCTTAGGTTGGTGTGTCTGCTTTTTTGAAGCCATAATGAAAGTATTAAGTTCTTGTCACTAATATGGCGTCTCTTGGAGAGGTAGTCCGTGAGGCGAGGAGAGAGTAAAAGTCAATATCCAAATTCAAAGTTCAATTTATTTACAATCGAGAGAGAGAACAATTTTTAAAAACAATCAAATAAGGAAAAAAAGAAGAAGGCACATCTGGGAAAGGTCCTAATAATCAGTTACATTAATCCACTGGTAAAAAATTCAGTCCCGAAGATGAGGGAGTGTCAGCAAATTTCAAAGAGAAGTATTTCTTGCTGAGAACAAAGGAACGCCATTTTCCCCGCCCCTCTGGAAGTCGCGGAGAACTAGTGAAAGTCCATATCAATTGTTGCCAGATAGAGATACAAAGTATCATTAAGAATCTTAAAATGAAAGACTTTCATTTGTAGTTTAAAAATCGGATGTTAATTTCTCCACCTCCCCAAGCCTGGGGAACATTTCAAAACGCCGCTTTTTTTTCCTTTCCGAGGAAGGGTTTTACAAACTCCCTCCTCCTTCTTCTTTTAAAATGAAAGTTGAAAGCATTAATTTGGAATCACTCACAATCCACTCTGTAGCCATGAGCCTCGGTGTTGCTTTCAGCCCCGGCTTTTCAGCCCGTCTTTAATTGCAGCAGCTGTTCCGGCTCTCCATCGGCGAAGGGGACGAAAGAGGAACTCCCCCCCCCCGCAACTCGTTCTCCGGTGCCTAGGACGAGGCGGGAGCCACCCCCCCGACCACCGTCGAGGTGGGGGGACTCACCGCGAGCCGTCCATGCGGTGGGGGCTCTTTAGCAAGAGCCCCCTGCCCCCGAAGGTGCCGCCAGAGCAACCAAGTGGTGGACGAGTGAAAGACCCGACCGTCGCCTCCGGCTAACCGGAAGGAATTCCTCAGGTCTTTATTGTTTTTGTTGTTGTTGTCATTGTTATTATGCATTTAGATTTCTAAAAGCAATTCAGGATGCTTTCCACAAAGAGTTTATCTTCTTGCCTTTCAACTATACCCTTATTATGGTGATATATTCAAATATGACTAGAGTTTTAGAGACAATAGAGGGAGCATTTCACTGTCATGATCAGTGAACTGTTATTTCATAGACCCTTAGATGTTTGAGTCTTGACCCCCAAGTTATACAGACCTTTGTTTCCAGATATAGAAGTCTGAATGTTCAGAACTGAAATTAAACTTTTCCTGGATGAGAGACACTGCCATTGTTTGATAGAAAAATAGGATAAGAGAATATCACAATTTGACTGAGATAGGCACATTTTGGTGTATTGGATAGAACAGAGGGACCTTTGTCTTAATAAGGAAAAAAAATGGGAGAAGAAAAAGACCCTGCTTTAATTATGTCACAATGATGACCAAAGGATAGCTTCCTTGTTCTTCAAGTACTCTTTGATTGCATCTTTCTTTTTCTCTCTCCTTCTCCATCTCCTTCATTCCCTGTGAGAAGTATCACTCGATGCTGTTTCTTTTGATCATGGATTGAATGTTAGAAGAGAAAAAAAAATGCCTAATTGCCAGTTATAGGGATTTATATCATTTTTCTTTATTCACAATAGTATAATCTGTACCATGATTTATCACAGACTACTGAGCTGGCCTGGAAGGACATATTTCAGACACAAAGCCTGGATCGTCTCTAATATAAGTATCATGCAGTGTGCAAGTTTAACCCTCATTAAAGAAATTACCCAATTTTAGTTTAGTTTAGCTTATTCCCATTGCACATCATACAATGAAATTAAATGCCATCTTCAGTGTACATTATAACTATAAAAATAAAACACCAACACACATCTTCACGTTCCATACAATTAAATTGAAAACCCCTGATATTGCATTAATGTTGCACTATACAGTAGAATTTGATACAGTTGATTACTCATCTTTCATATCTAGTATATTCTAAATCTGCAGCACGCCAAGAAACATATGTTGATATCTGAATGTTGCAATACAGTTTAGAGTTAAAAAATGTGCAAAAATACACATAAAAATAACATATTAAGGTATTTTTTAAATAAGCGCTCTTTTCAGTTACTTCTTTTCCCCACTACCACAATTGCAAAGAATTGGGGATATATGGTATTGAGCATTTCCTTTCAGAAGGACAAATGAACTCATGCTGCAAGTGAGACACATCCATCACCCTTTTTATGCTGAGGATGAGCAGTTCTTGGAAGAGCAAGACGCACTCTTTCTTCCCAGGGGTTCTGCCATTTTCCAAAGAAATGGAAGAAAAAAACACCAAGTAACTTCTTTGCTTAAATACTCACATTTGTAAAGGCTGATCAGTCTGTTCCTGACTTCCTTCTAATATGGTTGTCAGAAATCTGTGTGTGCAATAGAGTGGGCAACAGTTCATTTTTCCTTCAACAATTACATTAGATAGGAGTAGATATTATAAATAAGGAAGTAATGCTCCTGTTTGCTCTGAAAAACTGAACAAGTCTGGAGGTTGAGAGGAAGTCATCCTTCCGATCCTGTAAATCTGCTCATAAATTCTACCACACTGCATATTTCTTTACTGAAAGATAACAAGTTTGAATTTTAGCTCCTTTTTAGTCATGCTAGTTAGCATTTTTCTATATCCTATGTTAATTATAATCACACCCTTAATCATATGAATAATCTTATTAATCATCCAGCCAATCACAATTTCCCCCCCTAATTTTAACATTTCTAGAAATGTTATATTTTTGCCCTCTATCATTCCTTTCTTTCACAAGGATCACTGTATTTCTTGCTTCCTATCCTTATGGTAAGCATCATCATCATTATTTCTTTATTATTCCTTTAAAAGACAGACTTATGTTCTTCTTATATGTGAATCAGGAAAGGAGTCTTCTTTCAGGTTTCATCCAGGGACAGATGCTCCAGAACATATGTGGCCCTTGTTACATCTGTTTGTTTTTCTTCAGAACTCTGCTTCATTTCAACATTTAAAAATCCCCTCAAAGCACATTTAAATGGTTAATATGTTATGCATTTTTTTTTGCAGAAGGGTTCAATGCATTGAAATGGCCAAGATATATATGAGGAAAGGTTAAAAATTTATATAAATTTATATAAAATTTATATAAATTTTTATAAATTATAAAAATATAAATTATATATAAATTAAATAAATAAATAAATTTTGTTACGGTGAAGTCTCGAAATTATAAGTTAGCTTTCTTAGTCTAGATCGATTGTAGATATCTCAGCTTTAAAAAGAATGAACTTAAAGGAACATTCATAATATATAGTGAATTTATGGTTTCTCAGTACACGTGTGTTTTAAGGATGGGGAGTATTCTTAATTTCTCTAGCACTCACATCATGCTCTTCCTGGCAACCGACAATCAGAATCATATAACTTTTTGGAAAATGCAGCCAAGCTAGTATCCAGAGTCAAACCTGTGGAACCTTTTGTTGTCTGGAACAATTTGATTTTCACATAACTCTATGTCAGAGCTCTACATTAAACAATGAGTGATGTAGAAGCTATAAGAGCCATGTTGGCAAATGCAGCCACAACCTTCTGCTACTCAGTAATTGTTCATATGCTGCACTCAAGGTGTTCAGCTGTTTTTACCCAGGAAAAACAACAACATGGCCAATCTGAAAGATGAAGCACCTCTCAGATCTATAGAGAAAATATCTTTGCATGCTTAAGTTTCAAAAGATTTTGAAAAATTGAAAAGCAAATTATCATAATATAAAATTTTATGAGCTAAGAAGCTGAACTGGATTAAACTAGCAGACTTGACAAATTACTGTTTTAGCATCAGATTGTTTCCAAAGTCTTATAAAGTGACAAAGCTGTTTTACCCCAAGACCACATGTAACAATGAACAGGAGGCTAGAATTTGCATGTCCATGATTAAAAGCTGTGGAAGATAAATCTTGATCTATTCCTAGTTATGGCAAAGAATAACAGAATAACAGAGTTCTAAGGGACCTTGGAAATCTCAATCAGGAGACCCCATACCAATCCAAAAGGCTGTCCAGTCTCTTCTTAAAAATCTCATGTGATGGAACACTCACAACTTTTGAAGGGAAGCTATTCCACTTATTAATTGTTCTCACTTGCAAGAAATCTCTCCTTATTTCTAGATTGACTTATGCTCTTGATTTATACCAATTGCTTCTTGTCCTGCCTTCAGGTGGTTTGGAGAACAGGTTGACCCCTCTCCTTTGGGGAAGCCCCTCAAATATTGGAATTCTGTGATCATGTCACCATGCTATCGTATGAAGAATACCAGCAGTCTCCTTCATACTTTTCTCATTACAACAGACAAAATAAACAAATGAAAACCAACACAAAGAACCCCTCAACCTCATTCATATACCCATACTTATCTTTTTGTCTCCATTTCTGTGACCAGCCTATTGAATATTGCAGGTGGAGTTTAAAGATGCTATAGAAACCATGTCCAAGGGCTGGCAAGTAGGAATATGGCTATTTGAGCATAATTCACTGTAGGAAAGGCCAGCTTGCAAAATTAATGAAACCAGCAACTGAAAATTGAGACCAACTATGAGAATAATACCAAAAAGAATTGCTCCAATATTCTGTGGGCTACAACAAAGCCCTCCACATACTGTGCATGATCTCTGGAGCATGTCTCTAAAAAGAGAATGTTAGATGTGCCTGATGAACAACTGTGGTATGAAAAAAGAATCATACGCTATCAGATTCTCAAATAAGTTGTCTTTTCTCTGAAATTACATCCTATTTACAAGGGGAGTTGGAGTCTTAGTAAGAAAAAAGCACAAGGATCAGTATTTCCTCGTATGTATATCCATGGCAGATTGACATTGTGTTTTCCTAATCCATAGATTTGCTCATATAATGGTTTTCCTTCTTGTCCACTATGTTGAAATTGAATCTGAGGTATATCTTTTCACAGCATCACTCTGAAGTCACTGAGGGTCATGCTAAATCAAAGTCTCAGGTATGGATGCTAATTACTGTACTACTGCCTCAATGCTCTCCAAATGTTCTGTTAAAACTACTTTTTAATTTATAGAGGGCTACATTGCTGTCATTTACTGGACTCTTGTATTTTCTTTTTCATTGTAAGTTAATTCCACAGAAAGTCAAAATGTTCTCTTTTCATTACTCTATTTGGATGACCTAATAAAAAATTAATGGAATTTGGTAGAAAACAGTGTTTAATCATCAGACTAATTATATGTAAGTTCTCTTTTTCCAGGAAGAAAATTAACTTCATATTTAGTTCTAGGAAACCAACGAAAACATTCATACTCTGACTGATTGATTACTCACAACCAGAAGTGTAGGTGTTCCTCAGACAGACTTCCTTTTTTATAGACTAATGTGTCTCCATACCTGTCCATTTATTACAAGTCCAGCCTCTTTTAAAGCTTAATATGTTGAACAGACAATGCATCTTTAGTAAAGACGGATGAAGTGATCTACTTCCATCCTATTTTGTTTTGCATATGTTGATTTATCTGCATCCATAGCATACTGCTCCATCTATGGGAAAACCCACATTTGCTTGTTGTGTATCTTTTTTTGTACAAAATATGTTCCCATTTACCCCAAATTTTGCATGGACCAAAATATTTCTCCCTTTTCTTAATCAGTTTCTCAAGGAATTGGGTAATAGCCTCCTATCTCTGGAGGATGCTATAGTTAGCTTCTCTAAATGGGAGAAAAATCTGTCCTGTTTTGGAATAGTAGTAGGTGTTTGGAATGGTGAAATGCTTCCTGCACCTACTCTAGAGGTGCTGCCGGCCACCCACCACTGTACGAAAATATAGATGTCTATATGCACATCTTATTTCAAGAACTATATAATGCTATTTTGAGAAATAAGAAACCTGAAGGTTAACTGAGTTCCAATATATTTATTAGTATGGAAAATGCAATCAGTTTTATAGACTTAAAAATGAGGACCAAATGAACATCTCAGACTCTGTAAATAGGAAGTATGTTAGGATTATTGGGAAAGACAGGATGTCACTGTCTATATTCTAGTTATTTAAAAAAGTTGGGGATACAATATTATGGGGTGGATCCATGAGCCTCCAGAAAGTTCTATTAGCAGTGAAACAGATTGAGGATAGCTTTATGCACAGTTCATGACACTACCCCATTTATATGCAACTAAGGTACATGGCACCATGAACTCATCAGGAAAACATTCCTAGGTACAAATTTGCATCTAAACATCCAAGTGCAAAGCCGCAATAAAAATATCAAAACTGGAAAAATGAGTCTGTAAGAGGAGTAATATCTTATCTAAAACAACACAATTTCCTATTCCAAGATCCATATGTCAATGTAAAGTGTTAGTTCATTATTAACTAAGTAGAGAATAATGACTTTACTTAAATATGAAATTGTAAATTATTAATGTTCATTTTTAGCAATCGCAATAGCACTTATACACTGCTTCGTGGTGCTTTAAAACCATCTCTAAGCAGTTTACAGAGTCTGGACATTGCCCCCAACAATCTGGGTCCTCATTTTACTGACCTTGGAAGGATGGAAGGCTGAGTCAATCTTGAAGCAGTCAAGATCAAAGGACTCAAATGCCTGTGAGCAGAGTTTGCGATACTCCATTCTAACCACTCTGTCACCATGGTGGATGCAAGTTTTTAGTCAAGTTCTTCTACAACTGCTTTTGCTCACATTAAGCAAAATAGTTTAATATTGGACATATTGAAGAATATTTCTAGACAACAGACTCAAGATGTTAATTTTAACAGTGTCTACCTTTATAGACATTTTCAAAAGAAGTTTTGAAAGAGGAACAGATTATATCAGTCAAGACAGTGACTGATCTGAAACTATTTAAAAATGATAGTCTACAAGAATGATATGTTGCTACATTGGACATAGAAAAGAAACTTGCTGTTGTCTAAATAATTAAAAGGATATAAAAATAATAAACCAATCATTTGTTTTATTTTAAGAAAAGGAGATAAGTTACTAGAATTGTTTATAATGATGAAAAGGAAAGACATTTCTTTATACATACTTTTATTTACTATATGGCTGTTATTTTTTTTACTTTCTCTTTATATAATTTTTCGGTTTGTATTTTTTCTCGTTTTTAGGTTTCATCTTTTTAATTGTAATGTTTAAAGAGCTGTGGTGGTGTAGTGGTTAGAATGCAATACTGCAGACTAATTTTGCCAACTGCCATGTAGTTCAATCCTGACCAACTGAAGGTTGACTCAGCCTTCCTCTTTCCGAGGTTGGTAAAATGAAGACCCAGATTGTTGGGGGAAATATGATGACACTGTGAAGCACTATATAAATCACTATGGAGCAGTATATAAGTCTAAGCGCTTTTACTATTAATAAAATATCTATAAAAAAAGAACATATGTTTTCCCATTCCACCCTTATCTGTGTTCTGGGAATTGGGTGGGGGTGGGGGGTAGAAGAAGGAAACCATGAAATCTGATGTAATTGGGAAGTATGCAGAATACCAACTGCTTTGCAGTTCCTTAGAAAACATTCCTTGGCATATCTATTCATTATTGTTAATGGGAATATCTATCAAAGAAAGCAAATTTAGCTTCCAAAGCAAGCTATTCTGAACAGCTATTGCATCTCAGCACTCCCTGCAATGCAGCAGATAAAGATCAAAACCTCTCAAGAGAAGAGGCAGAAGACTGAGGTTCCAGTAAGACTGAGATACCCAAGGCAAAGAAACTGACCTGACTGTGAGTGACTTGAATGACATCTCACATGCTTCTTTAATTAAGGTATGTGCTTATTTGAATGGTGTATGCTCAACAGGGTAATGAAGAAGATACGTGTATATGTGTGTGTTTCTGTAGCTGTTCCCCTGATAGATAGATAGATAAATAAATAAATAAAGTTCTTCCCCTTCCTCTGATATCTTGCCAGCTAGAATAAAGTACACCCTGCAGCTAAGGCTCTTCTCATTTATTTTGGCTGAGTTTGCTCCTTTGAAGAATTGGGAGAGAGCTTGTCTTGCAGAAATGATTCAGAAATAGTTGAACACGAATCTGCCCACCCAAGTCTCCAAAAGCGACAACAGATTTGCATCTTTTACACATTTGGGTGCATAGCCCACTCCAGTGTTGCTGTTGTTTTCAGCGGAGGATCTAACAAATTCCAAAAATAAAACAGCTGAGAAGCATAAGATACACACCTGTGGTGGCTTGTAAAGCTGCTTGCTGTTTATGTTTGGCCATTGTGAATGGCAGGTTGCTGAGCTACATGGACTACTGGTGTGATCCAACGCAGTTCTTTTGAAGTGTGCATACATCACAAAGTGCTTCGGCCAAAGATAAGGCCTGGTGTTTAGTGGCTGGAGGAACAAGTTTCCCACATACAGTTTCAAATGCTATCATTGGTATTTCCAGATATGGAAATGGCTTCTTCCTCTGACCAGCAGGAGATTAGTCTTTCTGGATGCAAGGCTGATCCAGATGGACCATTTTAGAGATTACAAAATAGTTGCTTGGCATGCACTTTGGTCTAGGAATCTGCAGAGGGCTAGAGAACAGAATGCCACAATACAGAATATGTCAGATAGTCCTTTCCCCCCCACCTCCATCAAATACAAAATGTTTACTGCCTTAAAAATATAGAAGCAAATCAAATGTAACTGTTCTTTTGCAGGAAGAAAAGAAACGTTGTATTGCAGCATTCAAATCATGACACCAGTGATGGAGTGGGGACTTTAAAAAGGAGAAAAGAAGTGAGGCAGATAGGGAGTAAAACCAAAAAGGCAGTCAGTTCTCATCAAAATTGATACCTCCCAGATAGATGATAGATACAATAGATGGGTAAGATAGATGCAGTTCTAGGCTGCATTCACAGAGGGACAGAATCAAAAACACATGAAATATTAATACTAGTTTATAATGCCTTGGCATTACCACACTTAAAATACTGCATCCATTTTGGTTGCCACAATGTAAAAAAGATGTTGAGACTCTAGAAAGAGTGCAGAGAAGCACAACAGTGCAACCAAGATGATTATGGGACTAGAGGCTAAAACATATAAAGAACAATTGGTGGAATTGGATATGTCTCGTTTAATAAACAGAAGGAGTAGTGTTGACTTGATAACAGTCTTCCAATATCTAAGGCTTTGCCACAAAGAAGATGGAGCCAACCTTTTCTCCAGGTTGAAGGCAGGACAAGAAGTACTAGATGGAAACTAATCAATGGGAAAAAAACAACTTAGAACTAAGGATAATTTTCTTGGCACTTAGAACAATTAATCAGTGGAACAACTTGACAGACAGACAGACAGACAGACAGACAGACAGACAGACAGACAGACAGACAGATAACTGGAGATGGAGATGATGGTGATGGAGCTTTAAGAAGTGTAAAAGTTAATACACACACACACTTCGTTAGCAACAGCAGCAGAGGGGTTATATTAGTTTGTTAATGAACAAACATATCCTATCACAACTGTCACTGTAATCCATCAGAAGAATATTGCACTCCGCAATTATATCAATGCCTTTTTTTTTTAAAAAAAAAGTACTTTTTACATTCTACAAGCATTATCTATTGAGGTCACTCTAAAAAGTTTGGACAAAGTAAAGGAGAACTGGAGAAGATGACTTGCTATGACTCTTACAACTGACCTTTCTTTTAAAAAAATTCCATAACATGCATACAAAGATTTCACAGAGAGGTGGTCTAATGTTGAAATAAAGCAACATTTTTTTTGAAAAAAGTTTTATTGGGTTTTATAATTTTTTACAAATAGGGTAAAGGGTAAGGTGTATAAAAGATATTGTGAGAACTTTCATGTCGAAGTCAAAGACCCCTTCCGAGGCTTCATAACAAAATATAGATAATACATTAATTTTCATTTGTACTGCAAAGTGGAAAGAAATGCAAATATATCATTGTAGAAACTATGCTAGCAATCATGTATAAACATCCAAACAAAAGTTATATTATACTAAAATAAAGTCACTTTTGAGATCTAAGTATTTTGGCAATTGTATCTTCTTCTCCCTGGCCCCCAGTGGGCGGGGCCACGGCACCCTCTGCTCTCCCATTTTCATCCTCCAGGATTGAGGAATGTTTTTTTAAGAAAGGCTTCCGCCTCTGCAATTGTTTTAATTCTTACTCTTCCTCCCTCCCAGAACACCAACATTCCCTCTGGCATCAACCACTTGAACCACACCCCCTTTTTATATAATCTTTTTGATAAGAAGGAATATTTCCTCCTTATTTCTCTAATCTTTTTCGGGATCTGTTTCAAAATGGCAATCTCATTAAATAAAGCAACTTGTCAAGAACCCTAACTAGCTGAGGTTACATGGTTCAAGGTGAAATTCAAATAAGTGACCATCCAAATTGTGACACAGAAAAGGAGTTATCTACAAAGGGGTGAAAAAAAATCAAGATTCTAGCCATAACTGTACAATCAAAACCCTAGTGCCCTTGTATATAAAACTCATTTAAAAGAGGTGAACACATGGTTGTGGTCACCCTCTTGACTGCAGATACCTCTGATTCAGAACCTCAACAATTACTCTACAGAGAATTGCTGTATGTCTTCATTGGCCTCAGGAATGAGATATTGGTGGGGGAAAACCCAAATATTTAAATATAATTAAACCCAAATATTTAATATAATTAAATAACATGCTAAACAACTCATCAAAATGACCTTGTGATACATCTTTACATTATGACATTGTCATGTGAAGCTTCAATTTCCACACCAAAAATTATGTTGGTTCCCTTTTTTCATAGCTGTAAATTCAGTAAATTCCAATTAACTACTAATCACTGTAACATTTATTGAAACAATGATAGGTTGTGGGTGTTTTGTGAGCATGTTTGGTATTTACATTTGTTTAGGGGAAAAAATGAGATTTACTAGGAGAATTACAATATATTCATGGCATTAGAATGTGTCCCAAGTGCTCTAGCACAGGGGTCTCCAACCTTTGCAACTTTAAGTCTGAAGGACTTCAGCTCCCAGAATTCTCCAGCCAGCAAAGCTGGCTGGAGAAGTCTGGGAGCTGAAGTCCTTCAGACTTAAAGTTGCAAAGGTTGGAGACCCCTGCTTTAGCATATTTGATGCTTTGTGGCTGTGTTAGACAGGCTAAAAAGAGAAGAAAAATGAAATGTCTGCCAGCAGGAAAGGAATAATAGCTGGGTTTAATTAAAAAAAAATACAGATAATGTACAGTTTATATCAGTAATGTGCCATGGTATAGTCTTTCTTTTTAGGCCAATAGATATGAAAAAGAAACTTAAAACCTGTGAGATATAAGCAAATACCAAAACGTTGTGGGAGGGATAAGAAGACAAATTTACCCTGTGCTTGGGTTTTACATTCAAATAGAATCTTCTGATATAGCAATGAAATGTATATATTCCTTTAAAATAGTCTTCTGTAATATGCACATTTTTTTCTATTTTGCAATGCTTACAAAACTGTTCCAATCAAAGCAGATTCTGAGCAGCATACAATTTACTGTAACTCATGTTAAAATGAAAATAATATAAACAAAAGTGTTAATGCCACTGTATGGTGCCTTGGTAAGGCCACACTTGGAATACTGCATACAGTTTTGGTCACCACGATGTAGAAAAGACATGGAGACTCTGGAAAGAGTGCAGAGAAGAGCAACCAAGATGATTAGGGGTCTGGAGACTAAAACATATGAAGAACGGTTGCAGGAGCTGGGTATGTCTAGTTTGATGAAGAGAAGGACCAGGGGAGACATGATAGCAGTGTTCTGATATCTCAGAGGGTGCCACAAAGAAGAGGGAGTCAAACTATTCTCCAAGGCACCTGGGGGCACGACAAGAAGCAATGGGTGGAAACTAATCAAGGAGAGAAGCAACTTAGAACTAAGGAGAAATTTCCTGACAGTTAGAACAATTAACCTCTGGAACAGCTTGCCTCCAGAAGTTGTGAATGCCCCAACCCTGGAAGTCTTTAAAAAGATGTTAGATAGCCATTTGTCTGAAATGGTATAAGGCTCCTCCCCAAGCAGGGAGTTGGACTAGAAGACCTACAAGGTCCCTTCCAACTCTGCTATTGTATTGTATTGTATTGTATTGTATTGTAAATAAACAATAAAAGTCAACAATACATAGGAAAAAATGGAAAAACCAGGAATACAATTTTACTTATAGAAGCTGTGGTGGCACAATGGTTAAAATATACTATTGCACGCCAAATCTGCCCTAAGCCAGGAGTTCGACTAACCTTGACTCAACATTTCATCCTTTTGAAGTCAGCAAAATGAAGACACAGATTGCTGGAGACAATATGTTGACTTGTAAATTGCTCAGAGAGTGCTGTAAACCATTATGGTATGTAGGTCTAATTGCTATTACTACATACATAACTTCACCATATTATTGAATGCAACTTTCCCTAACATCCATGCATTTGTATATAATGTTTAAGCTCAGAGCAAAACTACAAAACTGAAACAAGGGCAGAATCTAAACATTAACTATATAGTATTCCAATCTACATAGTCATCTGGGATTATATTCTCAATGGCAATTTCTGTTTATTAATTACTAGAGCACATTGTCTTTACCTGGGAGTGATAATATATTCCTAAAAGCAGTTAACTAATTTGATCAATAGCATAGAATGTGAAAATGATCAGGACTTCAACATATATTTTTTTTCTATCTGATAAGTCAATCATGAGTCAAAGCAAACATGGTGGCAATACATAATCATCAACTTCCTAGAAGAAGAATATTTGGAGACATCTGGGAATGGCAAATTAGATCATTAAAAGTTGGCTCAGTTGAATTTCTCCAACATCTCTAGGGAAAATTTAGCTACATGTTGCAACTTGAATCAGAAATATTGCCACATCTTAAAGAATGAGTAGAAGTCATTAGCTGAATTATTAGAAGTACACAGAAAGCATGCAGGTGGTCCTCACAATCATTTGTATCACGTGGTCATAAAGCAAGATGACACATAACCTCATTGCTTAGCAACTGCAATCCAGTAGTCCCTGTAGCCATTGTTAAGTGCGGAGCAAGCAAGAACCTCCTTGTGACATCGGACTGGCTTCCATCTTCACTAAGCAAGAACCTCCTTGTGACATCGGACTGGCTTCCAAAGCAAAGTCAATAGGGAAACTGGCAGGGAGTTGCAAATCCTAGCCAGCTTGCAAGGATGATAAGTAACTGTAGCACAGCATCACAAATGTGGCTATGCTGGGAGTGATTTTTGCCATGTGCAGGTCAATATGCAAGTTGCTGCTATGGTGCCACATGAGGATGATCAGGTGCACCTTATGGAGTATGAGATTCCTGGAGTGATTGCAACCATCATAAGTATGAGCCAGTTGCCAAGCATCTGGATTGTGGTAATGTGTGTGGTTGCTGAGATAGCTGGAACTTCAAGGAACAGTACTTTGTAAGTACTTTTCATTCAACACCTTCATAACGTCAAATGGTTGTTGACTGAATGGTCGTTGACAACTATCTGCAAATACACATTTTCAAACCCAGGTCAAATAATCATGTTTCTGATGTTCTGTTAACCTCTTTCAGGTTGGCCACCATTTAATAAAAATATAACATTTTGACTGATCCTGGTTTCAACTGAAAGAAAATGTTAAAGTATCCCAGCCTTACATACAAGAGGAATGTGGCAATGTTGGCTTGTGTTATTTTTCCTTTTCCTCTTCTGCATTTTTTTCAGCATTTTTCCTTCCCTTCCACCTTTGCCTTTTCCTAGCTGCCATCACCACTGGTGATGTCAACCAGAGGTGGGTTGCTACCTGTTTGCACTAGTTTGGGCAAATTGGTAGTGGAAATTGGGAGTGGGTCACCGAACCAGCAGGGATGCCAGGCTGGTCACACCCCTGAACCAGTTCCCTGATTCCCACTGCCATTGCTGGCTTGTTTTTTAGTCATTTTTTTTCATGTTCTGCGCATGCGCAGAACATTTTGCAGTGAACTGGGTACGCATGCACAGTGTGCATCTGGCACATGCACAAAGGAAACTGGCAGCAACGCTGGCAGCAACCCACCTCTGATGTCAACATAAGCTTTCACCAAGGGAAATCCTTATTCCTGGTTTTTCCCTATTGAATCCAAAAGAAACAACCCAATTTTGTTCCATATATGATAAGCAGGGACAAGTAGAAAAACAGTTCTTTCATCCAGGGAATGTTCTTCACATCCCTATTAATTATCAATTTCTCACTCTCAGAGACACAGACAGAAAGTTCTAAGGATCAAATACATTAGAATTCACAGAAAGAATTTAGGATGGAGGTGTGATGTCAATGCATAATTACCTTCTGGGATTTAACCTGCGTATTTAATTCCTTACTTTTTTGCTAGTGGGGATGTCAACATTTCATATCTTTCTTCAACTCAAGGAGATTATATCCCAAAATCTCAAATATAGCAAAAGTATATATATATATATATATGGGCATTTGTGTGTATATTTCCTCACCATTAGGCACAAGGCACAAGAAATTATCAAATGGAGTAGAGGACAGCTCTCCCTTCATCTAAGTAATATTGAATGCTAAAATTTGGTCAAGGTATGTAGTTTGGGGATCAGGA